>CM070033.1:170428470-170459989 GCA_036250615.1 Ptychadena robeensis
GAACATGCCGTGTTCGCGGCCGAACTGTTCTCCGGCGAACAGTTCGGCCCATCTCTAAAATACACAGCTGAAATGCATATACGGGAACTGTTTTTAAAATTTTATAATTCTTTTCATCATAGTGAATGTATTTCCCTGCGTTTTCCTTTAGCAAAACATTTCAGCTTGGTCAAGGTCTTGCCTTACTGTTGGATAATGAATAATTTATATTCTCTCCTCTGATTAGCAAGATTTTTGTGATAAATGTTATACAGCTGCCATTTTCTTTTCCTGACCTAATATCTGAGAGTGACAGGTGACTACTTTATATATATCCACTTTATATAGAGTCTGCTCTCACTGTTCTTAAGTATTTCACAGACTTCAAGGCTGAAAATATAGTTACAACACTGGTTCACAAACAGTGCGTCTCCACTATTCTTTTATTTCATTACTAGTCCCTTTGAGTAACCTTTGAGTCTACATATATTACAACATACCAGCTGAGACTGATTAACTCTTGTCTCCCAGTTCACATTCTTAATTAATATTTTTTGCCTTACAAAACAATTAAAAAAATACTACTACTCTATCACATATATTCACTCTATAAGACACTGCATGACAGTTGCTCTGAATGCTGAGTGGTAGGCTTCTGACAGGAGAAGGACATTTTTTTTTTTTATTAAGCACACACAAAAGTAGTAGTAGTGTAAAACCACACCAAACTGCACGGGTGTCTCAATTATCCCACCCTGAAAGGGGCTAAGGACTTCTTCCCCAAAAAGGGGTGACTACAAGAAAGGCACCTCTATGTCTGCCACACAACGAGGGCACTTCTTGACCCCTGGCCAGACCAAGGCAGCACAGCCTTATTAGCCCCGTACTAGGCTTTAGCCATTCCAGGTTTAACTGGACTAAAGCCCTCCATACACGTCTAGATTTTCTGTTCAATCAACTTAAAAAGAAAAAATTTGGGGGTGATTGTATGTTTGCCAACTGTAGTAACAGATATTTGATCAACTTTTTTGGGATCGACTGAAAGTGTAATGAATTTCAATACAACCAATCAAAATTTACCAGCATGTCCAATCCTTTTTCAATCAATTTTTTTCCCAATTTTAATTGTTTTAGGTTGATCTAACCATGTGGGCTGCCATAGATTTTCAATCAATCAACCAAAAAAATGTATTGAATTAAGTTGATTGGATGAAATATCTAGACGTGTATTGGGACCTTTATAGTACTAGCTAGGCTATTCCCACCCACAATAGTATAATGTTCAGATTTTTTTATTGAACCTCTGCGTGTGCAGGCACACATACTTAAACCCAGTTCCGAAAAAGATAACAGTGCACAGAGTAGTGACACACCACATTAAACTGCACAGGTGTTTTCGGTTGTCCCGTCCTGAAAGAGGCTAAGGACACGCTCCCCAAAAAGAGATGACTAGTAGGACAGGCAGCCGAAGCCACCTGTCCCTTGGATATCCTATTCCCCAGGTGGCCTCAACTGGAGCCAGGTCTCCCAAGTACTAGGGACCAGATGGGCCCCCACCGAAGAGGGTCACGCACTTGGAAAGACTGCCGGGCAGAGCCGTAAGCAGTCTCTCTGCACCTCTTTCAGGGGTTAATGTCCCGGAGGACCAACACCCGTACTCGTGAATGAAGACAAAACATGTAGGGGTAGTGGGGGACAGACTACATAAAAAATAAATGAGTGCCAAGTGCATAACACACAGGACAGGCCTAGCGGCAGGCTATAAAAATTGCATTTCTGGCAAGATCAACAAGTAAATCTTTTTTATCCAGCACATCAAAGGATGGGTAAGCTGCATATATTTCATTATTAGTCTTGGGTTTAGTTATAATTTCAATATTTGTTAACTGTGGAAAAAGTAAACCTAAGAATAATCTTTTTATCTTGAAAGGGAACAGTACTGTAAAAGAATAATGTTTAAACAATTTGTATTGCGCAATTTAACAAACTGACCCTATTATTTGGGATGCATAAATTACAATTCAATTTACAGAAGCTTTCAGCTTAGTTGACTACCATGGTAGAAAGGACCGTCTAAACCCCAGGTGTCCAACCTGCGGCCCTTTGGGTGTTCAATGGCGGCCCCCTCAGTCCTCCACTTGCGGGCCCCAAAACTCATAGGAACTCACCTGTCCACCGCTCCCCCACTGACAGGTCCTCGTCAGGAATTTCTGAGAGTGGGAAAAGGAGGAGAGACGATACACTTACGTGACAGGTGTATGTAAATGCCAAACAGGGACCCAGATGGTCCCTCGCTTCTCCTCTTCTCTAGTGTTGGGGGATCAGCAGACTGGTTAGTGTCTTTGCTCCTACTATTCCACCAATGAACAAGGGATAATTGAATAATATATATTGCGGCACATACCCTTTGAAGCAAAGGTTATGTGCCCCATAGATATCATCAGAGGATTTGATGATATCTATTAGGCACATAAGCTATGATGCTTTGGCAAGAAATGTATATGGCACAAAATGCACATCACCATACTACAGTCTTCCTTAATGCTTGAAGTATAATTTAGAACGAGGTTTTTTATTATAAATAAATAATATCTTCTAGCTCTGCCTGCTGTAATGTTTCATTAAAAATGCTTCTACAAGTCAGTATAAGTTAAAAATGTTATGTGTGGCCCTTTAGTGATCCAGAGGGCCGCACTTGTGGCCCTCCATATCAACTCAGTTGACAACCACTGGTCTAAACAATGCAGCCACAGAGCAAAGCATACCCATGTCCACAATGTGTTAATTATGAGATGTTGCCTTTTGATGATAGTCAAAGTTTTAATCATCAAATATTCTCACTGAGCTTATGTTTCAAAGTGTGGACGGACGGCACTTTTAGAACAATTATTAGTGTCATGTAAAGACAGAAGACACGTCTGTTTTGTGATGTTTAAAATGAAACTGGAAGCCTATCCCAACCCAGCTTAATTGTATTCAAGAGAGATGCAAGGGAACCAAATTGGGATCATTGGAAAGAGCATCAGAGCTTGTGTTCTTAATTTCCCTGGGGACACGTCTGGTTCCTGAAAATAATTGGATGTTTTGTGGTTGGCAGTACTTTTTCTATAAAAACAATCTGATTAAACCCTACAAATGCTGGTTTACTAATGGAAAACACAAAAGTTTACTATTGTTTTTTGTAAAATTGCATAAAGGTCACGTAATTTAGAAAGCCAAGTTGTTGCTTTTTAAACAAACGATATATGAGTCCAACATTGACTTTGAAGGAAACATTGTTTCCTTGTAACATTCTATAAATGCATAAATCTAGTAATACAATAAATGATTACAGTAAATGAGTGGTGTCAAACTTAAACAAAGCGTGGGACAAAATGAAAAACTTGGACAACGTTACAGGTCAACCTTGATGATATAAAAAAAAAGTTTTGCTTAAACATTAAATCTGGAACAAGCAACACACGGGGCATCAATTGTCTAATAAAAGTCTCTTCTATGGCATTTTATTAGAATTTTAAAAACCAGTCTTTCGGGCCAAATATTATTACACAGTATGACAGATTTGGCCAGAGTTTGACACCCCTGGTCTATAGTATGGAGATCATTCTACTGCCATTAATACTTTAGCTTTCTTGAACATTGTTAACATGGATTTTTAGAATGTAGAAGGGTTTGTACACACTTTTTATTCTCAGGTGGCTCAGCTGAGATAAGTTTAAAGCACAAAGAATCATATCCTTATGTCCTATGTAGTTGAGATGAACAACCTGGAACCCAGGGGGTTTCCTGGTGGCTGGAGTCATCTACCTATTAAAGAGGATTGGGTAATTGGTGGACATTTATTACACAGTCGCAGGAAACCATAGGGTCCCTTGGCTAGGGCCAGCACGCAGCATCATGAATATGGTCATGCTTGTGAAGTGGCAACTACTGTCTACTTTACACCCTGTCAAAGTCAGTGTGAGCTAGGGAGACAGAGACTGCATGCCACCGGCTCTTACATAGAAAGAGAAGGTCTTGTGTGTGTCTCTCTCCCTGCACCTACTGGTGCAAACACAGAGGGGTGACTAGTTGACTCATTCACAGGAGTGGTCGACTTCCCAAACAGTCAACGAATCAATTGATTAACTAGCCGGTTAATGCCCTAGTGTCAGCAAGTAGTTAATTAGCCCTTCTCCTGTCAGAAGCCTACCGCTCAGTGTTAAGAGTAGTCATGCAGTCTCCTTGGAGATGGGATAGCAAACACCCTATGAAACGTTTCTAATGCATTCATAATGTATGCATACACACAGAAGTCTTCAATAATACAATTTGTTACATGCACCCTATAAGACACACTGACATTGCCCCCGTTAAAATGTGTCTTATAGAGTGAATTCAGTATATGTGATTCATTGATTTGTAATGCAATTCATATAAATGAATAATGTAAACTGGGAGACAATTAAGAGTTAATCAGTCTCAGGTGGTATGTTGTAACATATGTAGACTCAAAGGTTATGCCCCTAGCGCTACTACTAAGCCCAATAATTGGGCGACACATGTAAGAGAAGGGAGGGGGTCTCAGGAGAGTCTGTTGGATATTTCATGTATGGATAAATACAGTTGGTTGGACTTTTAACTCGAACGTCTGTGCGCTAGTAATGAAATGAAAGAATAGTGGAGACGCAACGTTTGTGGACCGGTGTTGTAGCCCTGGAGGGTCTTACAATATTTTGAGCCTTGAAGTCTGTGAAATACTTAAGAACAGTGAGATCAGACTCTATGCTTAAGTGGATGTATATAAAGTAGTCACCTGTCACTCTCGGATATTAGGTCAGGAAAAGAAAATGGCAGCTGTATAACATTTATCACAAAAATCTTGGTAATCAGAGGAGAGAATATAAATTATCATTATCCAACAGTAAGGCAAGACCTTGACCAAGCTGAAATGTTTTTAAAAAAAGTAAACGCAGGGAAATACATTCACTATGATGAAAAAATTACAACATTTGAAAAACAGTTCCCGTATATGCATTTCAGCTGTGTATTTATCTTCTTGTCTGTATATTTGCTTTACACATATACGGTACTAACATATTGATCTAAGCTTGCAGCCTCATTTGTTAACACACCGTCAGCTAAACAGTGAAAAGGACAACCATGAAAAATGTTCTGACAACTTTTCTTTTAAAGACAACTGAAGGAACCTGGCTGCTATGGCCAGCAAGCCCACTGGGGCGATAACACGTCACATACTTGCTGGCACAGGATGTGACATGTTATCTCCCCAGTGGGCTCTAAAGACCCAAAAGAGATTCTACCCTCATCGACATAATCCAAAACCTTTGACTAGGGACTAGAGATGGCCAAATTTTTCGACTTGCTAACTTTGTGAGCTGATTGCAAAGCCTCTGAAAATGGTATCATCAACAAAATTGCTGCAGATGTAGAAAAAGTTTTGCTCTAGCATGTGTAGTTGTTATATAAGTTAAGTTAAAAAACAAACTCGAAATTCCGATTCCGATTTTCGAAATTTTTACTTGACTTTAAACTTAATTTGTGCAAAAACGATTTGTATACCTCCAACCCTTCTCTATATTTCCAGCAAGTTTGGTGATGATATCATGTTCAGGAGCTTTGCAATTACCGTATTTTTCGGCATTTAAGACGCACTTTTTCACCCCCAAAATTGGGGGCAAAAAGTGCCTGCGTCTTATACGCCGAATGCGCGACCCCCGCTGCCACTCGGCCACCGGTGGTCGCACCTTGGCTGCCCGCCAGCTCCCCTGGCACGGAAATCAGCTGGGGGAGCTGGAGAAGCTGTCAGATGTGAAATGCCGGCTTCTGACGACTCTCACATCTGAACTGTCATTTTGGCACAGATTTAAGGGCCATAGAAA
This sequence comes from Ptychadena robeensis, assembly GCA_036250615.1. Classification (NCBI taxonomy): domain Eukaryota; kingdom Metazoa; phylum Chordata; class Amphibia; order Anura; family Ptychadenidae; genus Ptychadena; species Ptychadena robeensis. The sequence goes on from CM070033.1 coordinate 170,434,332, forward strand.
TGGAAGCTTGGGATACTTCCGTCAGTTGTTTAGAATAGTGATGTATATCCAGAAGCCTTTATCTGGGCACTGACAGGTTTGGCAGATACGTTTTATTCTGTCCAATGTTTCTTGTGAACACAGTGTGTCAAAGACTTGCTTTGTGACAGATTTACTTTGAGGATGTCCCAGCCGAGGACGACCGCTGATAGAAAATTAACATAAAAGAAAACAATAATAAAGCGAAACACCATCATAGAGTAAGTCCATAATATTGTCAGTGAGTTTGCTGGAAATGGGCTTCATGAATAAAAAACGTCATCTTATCAGTACAGAACCATCAAGCCGAATTGGCCTCGCCGCGTCTCTGAATTAAGTAGATCTTTTTTTTACATTTGCAGCTTATTTGTTTTCATTTCTTATTCTTTTTAGAGAAAAGAAAATAAAAGATAGAGAAAATGAAAGGTTTATTTTGATATGATTTCTTTACGTTGGTCGTGGTTGAGTTATTAATATTTACCTGTATTTTATGAGGACATTTTGGCTTTAACCTTTTTTTTTTACAATAAAAGAAAAGCTCAATATTTCCAACAGAAAATTCAAAACCAGTTTCTTGTTATGTAGACTTTTTCCCCCTGAACTGTCTGCCCAAGGTAATGAACGACTGCATAATTTATGGCCTGTGCTCATTGTGGAGTGGTTATCCACACAGCACAGTATTCGTAACATGAAATTTGCATTATTCATGGCAGCACTCTGCAACATCTTGGAAAAATCTCAGCGAGTATAGAGCGTCTGCCAAATTATACTGATCAGTCTATGAGCATAAATTACAGACAGAAGGATCGACCGCAATCCAGAGCTGGAGTTTCCCCTTGGAGTATTTAATACCAGATGGTTTCACTAGCAGAATGGGCTCTGTACATGTAAAAGCACTTAAGGCGATTGGTGGAAAGGTGGGATTGCCAACCTGACTATTTTGGACTATTTTTGCTCTAGTGTGTTTTGTAGATTTTATTATTATAATAGGCAGGCTGTAAAGAAAAGAAGAATTAGGGGCAGGAAACTTTTTTGGAAAGATGTCTACAACACCAGCCTTTTGTACATATAACAGCTGCTTTTCTTTTTTTTACGATTTAAGCTGTGTACACACATGTAGATATGGGCCAGATCGATGGCAGCTTTGAGCACCGTGCACGCTCATGGCCATCTATCTGGCCCATATCATATGCGACCATTCCTGGAATATCGGACATGACCATCAACCACAGATGATGTCCATTGCTTTGCATGGGGACTGTGGGTCTCAATGCAAAGCATCGGCTGAGCTGGAGACACAGCAGGGCTGTGCCTTCAGCTTCTCCGATATCTGACAGCAATGTGATGATGTCATCACGCTGCTGCAGGGAACCTCACACGGCTCCGATATACATGTGTTTCCTGCTTAAGAGTAATGCAAAGTTAACTTAAGGAGGATTGAAGGTGCTCAGATGGAGGTCAGCTGCAGATCAAATATTCCGGTCAAGGTAAGACAAGACAATGCCCATCAACCGGACTGTTTTCCATATTAGTAATAAAAGCAGCATGGTATTTACTAAACTAGAGAGGCCAAAGTCCAGGTCAACTTGTTAAACTCCACTTTTAGCACAGTAAAATCATAGGCTGAGGTTGACCGGTTTGCACATATATGGTGAAGTTGTACAACACTCTTAAATTGGCCCAGATCCATTTCAGAATATTTTGGTGTTCTTAAGGTAGCCATACACGGGTCGATTTCCCACACGATTCCTGGCCGATCGATCACCGGGCTCGTGCACGCCGATCGATCGACGAGGAATTGAGTGCAGCCCACCTTGACCGATCGACCCCGGTGGATCGACGTGGCCCCCAAATCAGATCTGCCTGAGAACCAACCTGTTGGTGTTTTCTGATCGATTTGGCTCACATCAAGGGGCATTGGCATTTGTGAATCGATCGACTGGTAACAGAATCGTCCAGGAATCGGTGGCCTAAGGTGGTAGGCACAGACTTGATTGGTCGATGGATCGACGCCTGTGGCTTCACCGGAATCGATCGAATTGGTCGATCGATCGCTCAGGAATCGACATGTGTATGGCTAGCTTTAGAGCAATATACAGCCAATATTCACTGCTTCCTTCCTTACACAACTGGCAAACAAGGGCAGGAAACGCAGAAACTGCCTCAATTACTAATATCTGTCAAAATGACTAACATCTGGCTTCAATGGCAATGGTATCTCTGTGTTTGATAGTTCAGCAAACTGGCCTGATCTAAACCAAAAAAGAGAATCTATCGGATATCGTCAAGAAGAAGCTAAGAAATACCAGACTCAGAAATACAGAAGAGCTAAGTTGCTCTCAAAGCATCCTAGGTCTTCTAACACATTAACACTGCCACAGGTTGATCGCCCCCGTGTCTTTTGATGCAATAATTAATGTAAAAGGAGCCCTCCAAGTATTGAAGAGCGCAAAGGTTGACATTTTTCATTAAGCCAACATTTCTGGAATAAAAATGATAATATATAATACTGAATTTTGTGTTTTCATTACCTGTTGGTCATTTAATGCATATTGAAAATAAATATATGCTTGAAATTATATATATATATATATATATATATATATATATATATATATATATATATATATATGTATATTGTCACTGTGGGAATGGACCGTTAGGAATGAATCCTGAAGTCCGGGAAATTATTGCCCAGCACCATTAGGTTGCTGAATGTGTTTTGTTTTTGTTTTCTTAAAGGGCTCCCGGACTCTGGGATAGGGAGGATGGAATTAGGTGGGCCTTCCTTTTCCCCCAGAGTCCACTAAACGGTTAACACCTTTTTGCAGGTGACTGGAGCCAGGTGTGTCTCCACAAAAGGAGCAGAGACCAGTGTGGGGTGGTGGGGTGGACCAATGGGGTTCCTGAGAGATGTTGGAGACACAGCTCCTGATGGAAGTAGGAGACCATGGGCTTCTGACAGAGTGAAGACAATTGGCAAACAAGGAGTGTGAGGCCCAGGCCTGTAGTTACTGGAGTAGTTGTGAGTGTGAAGCCCAGGCCTGTTGCTACCGGGAAGCCAAGGATGACAACTTATGTTGAAAGGTGTGAAGCCAGGAGTATTGGCATTTTCGAGTAGCTCTAATTTGGATTGATATTAACCCCTGCGAGGGTAACCCTTTGTTTTGGACTGTTTTACAAATAGACATTGGCAGGAGCCCTAAATCCCCAATATAATTGCGTGGATTGATGCTGTGAGAGCACCCATTTGAGTGTGATCCCCCACAGTATATATATATAAATATATACACACTCATCTTGTATTACCTTTTTGCTCTGGAGTATAAGATCTACTCTCACAAATATTGCTTTGGGCATGGCCTCTTGCCTGTGGCTGCTTATTGCATAGGTCGGAGGGGGGAACCTTTGCGATTGTAGATGTCTATGTGCCCTACCGAGGCATTTGTTGTGTTGTGCATTAATAACTGCATTTTTCTGGTGCAGCGCTAGCACAGATGCATGCACCAATGCTTGGTTTTATTTACCAGTACTGGGTGTGTTAGTGTTAACGCAAATTTGTCCCATGTCGCAACCACAGCACATACAGTGTGAAATGGCATAGCATGGTCACGTGTTTATACCTTATTATTTCGCATTGATCTTTTTTGTTGTTATTTATCTCTTTTTTTTATATATGTTTGCTGTGTCAACCACATTTCATATGCTTTGGTTAAAGTAATTTGCTTTATTGGTATTGTTGTGGTACTACTTTTAATGTTGCTTTGTATGTTTGTATACTTTAATATTTTTTATAAAAATATTGAAGTAGAATAATAATCACTCTGTGTGGAATGAATAGATTTCATGGAAAGATCAATTTCTTTCATTTATCTTCATTTATCTTCAGTTGTATTTCCTTTATATTATTCTTTTAGTTTCATTTAGTGTAATCTTTCTTTCTTTCATGTAAAGTTACTTTCTTCTATTTGCTTTTTGTAAAACCATATAGATTTAAGATGTCACGTCTGCCCTGTTGATGCCACACAATTATGTTTCTATATATTTTATAATGTTTTATAGGATTAATGTATTATTTTATGAACCTTTCTAGTCTACTGGGCTCATTTATCTTGCTTTCCCAGATGTGAAGCTGAATAGTAAAAGCAAAAGAAGAATATCAGCCTAATCTCTCCTATGAAGAACAATAATATCTATTTTTTTATGGTGAATTAAACACTGTCCTAGTTTTACCCCAGAGTTTTAAAAAACAATAAAACTCCTTCACAGTTGAGTTGTTATTCAGAGGCGTCAAATATTAGGTGACACCACAAACACAAAATATAAATTTAGTTTGTCCTAACCAAGCTAAAGTGCAATATGTTCCAACTTATGACTTCCGTACTTCGTTTGTTAATAAACCTCTTATTTCAGATTAGACACCTGGGTGCCATTGTCATTCAGATGAAAGAGACTTTGTCACTTATGTATTTCCATACAAATCTAAGGAGACACAATCATTTGGCATTGTTGATGTCTCAGGAGGTAAAAGTTAAGTGAAGGCAAAGTGAGGTCAAAAAAGGAACAGAAACAACACGGTCAATGAATACTGAAGAAAGTACTACCTTCAGTAGAATGAAGGAAAGGATAGGAAATATTGAAAGGATTTGTGGCACATAATTATATGTTGAACATAAAGTTTCAAGGGGAGGCCCTAATATGTACTAGACTCTAGAGGCTATTTCCAATCTATGCACATATCTATCAAATACGGTATTTCTTCAGATACTCAATATAACCCAGTTCATAGTGTATAGAAAACAGCAAACCAGTCATGCCATGGGAGTAGGAACTCTGGAAATAGAGGTATGGTCCTGTTTGGTTAATGGTGAACCGGCCAAGGCTCAGAATTTAAATACCTGTTAGTTCTTCACCATCCTTAACCCTTGTTAAAGCACGCTCATTGATTGAGGACAGCACACAGCATTTTTATGGTGCTGGTACTATAAGTGTAGTCTAGAGCAAAATCCAGGAGTCAAGAAGTAGTCAAAAGCCAAAACAAAAACTACTCTGGTCACAGGTCAAATGGCTGACAATGGTCAGACATCCAGCCCGACAATAAGGTAGTATTCTACAGCTTTTAATAAGCACACAACCACTCACCCCTTGTTGTATACAGCTAGGTACATCATAAGATTATGGGCCTAATTCAACTTCAGGGAGAAAAGGACTTCATGTCCTTTTCTCCCAGAAGTTATGTGGGGGAGGAAGTCATGTGGGGGAATGCAAAGTTTAAATTAGTTAAAGTTGAGTTACCTGTGTATTTATTGGTTTCTGTGTAATATGTCTAAACAGGTCTCAGATGCAGCTACTATGAGACCATAAGAGAAACCTAATGAAGAAAAACTAATTTACAGAATGCAATTAACAGGGATATAATTGCCCAGCTGCTACTTGGCATGTTACAGGCTTATGAACCAGCAAAGACAATGCTGACAACCATGCCCCCTACACTATCTTCTCACAGCTTACAACCTTTCAGGTGAGCCTGGGAAGGGAAAGTGGGGTTGGAATCAAAATTAAGTGCTGGAACACACACACAAATATATATTTACTACAGATTTTAGCATACTGAAGTTGCAATGGTTATCATATCATTAAAAATCATCTAATCTAAAATTTGACTGCACCCCCAAAAATAATGATTTGGTCGACATCCCAAAAGAAAAAATCCAAAAAAGAATGAGAGAATAAACCCCGCACAAGAATTGAAACTACAGATTTAATAGTCTCAATGAGATTACATCACATTTACCGTATTTTTTAGAGCAGGAAAACCAGAAAAAATATTTGAAGTGTTCAAATCAATTGGGGGAAAATCCCTGTGCAGTACAAACTTCAGCCACAACTGAAAATGGTGTCACTAGAGAGCACACTTCATGGCAGACTGTCAACATTTACACACAGGAAAAGGAGATGGCTGCATCTCTCATCTGACAGCTCCTCCACCTCCCTGGCTAATCTTCTTGCTGAGAGAGCTGGCAGGAAGCCAAGGCACAACCACCCATGGCTGAGTGGTTGCGCATTCGGACCATAAGACGCAGACACTTTACCCCCCCCCCCCCATTTTGGGGGTGAAAAAGTCTGTCTTATAATGCGAAGTGACCTACTATTTTTGGCATTAAAAGTCCCCATGTTCCTTCTACGGGGAAAAAAAATTATTGTGAGGGGTTTATCCTCTTATCCTTGTTTTGATATCATATCATTGTATATATTGCACAATCATGTTGCTTTTGAATTACCTTATTCAAATAAAGCACCATTTAACAAATAAATAATGTTCATGGGCAACTACAGAGCTTGGTAAATCAATGTGTATATTGATTTTTAGATGTAGTTCGGATAATTCACATGTAATTTATATTGATCATCTGTGGCTGTAATGTAAAAGCAATTAGCAAGCCATATTGTTGGTTACTGGTTTAATATAGCGAGGCTCAATCATCATTGCATATCCACAAACCAAAAGCTGCTTTGTAGAGTGAAACTTCCAGAGCCATCATTGCATTGCTTTAAGGATAGTGGAGCAGTGGCAATGTGGGAAATATACAAGGGGTTTTCGGGGGGGAAAACGATACTATGAAAAGTTATATTTGATGGCCATTACTTTATGGTTTAATTATAATTAGTGAGGTCCTACTGTCTTCCTATGGTGGCATTGCCTCTTGTAGCCTGATCTTCAGATTTACAATGCAATATGGCTGCCTAAAGATCTTGAGTTTTACATATCTTTGTGAAGACCTCACAAACACAATGTTTTTGACTTTAACCTTCCTGGCGGTTTGCCTAAAGCCAGTTATAATCAAACTGACCCAGAGCTGGGGTCGGGCATACTTGCCTATTCTCGGTGAGCCTGTGGCGATTCTTTCCCGCCCCACATTGAGGGCATAATCAATGATGCCGGTGATGTGCAGAAGGGAGGAGGGAGGGGGAAAAAAATGTTCTCTGCTTTGATTGCCTATACGGCCTGGTACAGATATACCTCCAGAGAGGTTAACAAACATCTTATTTTGCAAAGAACATGGTTTTGGTCATCTGATTAGGCAAACATTTGATACGATCTCTTTCCAAAATAAGAACAAAACCTCGTAGATAGTTTTCCCCAAAACAAGTGTCAGCTTTGGAAATTTACTCTAATTTCTAATCTTACACTATTTCAATTGACAGTGGAGAACGAAAATAGAATTTATGAAAGATAAATATCTCTCTTTGAAGAACCCTTAATATATTCTTTCCAACAGAAATTCAAAAGGGATGGTCAGATCTGGAATTTGAGTAATTTATTATGGAGAAAATTGCAAAACCCCTGAATATGGTTTCTTCAACTCAAAAAAAGTTAACTTGACCTTTATACTAAAACTACATGTGCTAGAATAATATATTTTTGTTATGTAATCACAACCTGTCTCTTATGTAACATCTCCTGTCTCTGGCACTAATAACTTACCCATGGGCAGCTATTTACATATGGAAGTCTGTGTCCCTAATATAATTGCTGCAATGTAGAATGTAAATAAATGCAACTCTGGCTCCTAGCATTGGCCTATTGGCTTGGCTTAAGGTAATGAGATAATGCCCTGCCTTCTGATACAGGTCTTTTAGCTTGGCTGGAGGTATATAGAGTAAATCCAACCCTGTACATGTTGTATATACATTTTGTATGTGAATGGCTGTGTCAGTAAACTGAAACAATGAGTCCTATAATCTAGTGCATCTTATGGTGTGAAAAATATGGTAACTCACAAAGTCAACTTGTTGAAATTGAAAGAAAAATAATCATATAGTGTGCATTACCATACTTTAGTGTTTCAGCTATACCTGCTGTCATATTTTCATTTTATGTGCGGCCCTTTAGTGATGCTGAGGGTCGCACTTGTGGCCCTCCATATCAACTCAGTTGCCCACCACTGCTCTGTTTTTTCAATTGCCATAGCCAACTTACTTGGCCAACAAAACTAACGCACCTTTTATATGACCGGGTTTTTTTTTATTATTATCATCGGTAGAAGGGCCTTTTCATATTAGAAAATTTTGAATTAGAGCCAATATCACGATCTGTGTTCTTAGCCAATTTTTTTCTGTAAATCTACAGGTAAACCGTGTAGCATTTCTCTCCTCTTTGTCCACATTCTCCTATATATTATTTTATAAATCTTCTCTTCTGTTACATAAAGAGACCATTCAATTTCACCCACAATTTCTTTTTCAATCTCTTTAGTGTTTTTAGTTTCTCTTATTGGCAAGAATGTAAAAACTTTGGTATTTATTGCCACCTTACCTCCCCGTTCTTTTTACTTTGCTCTGAGAACATTTGCTCTGAGGGAGAAAGTCAATAGCTTCTATTCTCAACTCATGTTCTATTGATTTTTTTTAAATGGAATTATAGCCTCGTAACGAGTTCTAAAAACACAGCAAATGATATTTTAGAAAAAAAAAATCCTGTTAGCCATAGCAAGGTGCATCCTCCAAGATATAATGGCAAAGAGGAACATTGTAAAAGTTGTTAGCAAAGATTGTACCAAAAAGAGGACAGAGCAGGCTATGGCATGTATTTTATTTTGAGTCATTGGTCAATCACTTTCATTGGACTTGTTTTACAATGAAAATGAAAAACATTATCCAGTCAAAAATTTAACCCTAGGGTGAAAAAATTCCACCTTAGTCCCACCAATGGGGACTGCTTAATATGCGTTATGGGTACCAAAGAAAATATATATCATTTATTGTATCACAATAAAATGGTCTTTATTATACAACTGTTAAGAAGCAGTATACAATTTAAAATATTGGGGCCCAAATTGGCCCATTATTGTTTAAAACATTTTCCATAATGTGGCAATAATTGTACAAGGAGCAATACCATAAAACATCCAAAAAAACACCAATTAGAAGACTTAATTAGATCATAATCTTGTTTGTCCCCTGATGCGTTTCGCCCCATGGGCTTCCTCAGGGAGGCAGTAAGATCATTGATCTAGATAGCAAATTTACATGTTATATTGTGTTCTCAATCACCAGTGTTTTGACATACAAATCAAAAGAATATAGCCACTTATTTGAAGCATGTAATCAGAGACTAATCATTAATTATAACAATAACCATTATCCAGTATTTTGATGGATAAAATGCACTCGTAAGAAATCTTTGTTCTAGGCTCTGGGACCTTGACGACTATGGCTTAATTCATATGACCTCTGTTACAGGGAAACATTCACCAGATCCTTCCATTGAACAGAGATCACATAATAAAACGCCTAGGACAGTGATGGCGAACCTATGGCACTCGGAGCCCTCTCTGTGGGCACGCAAGCTGCCAACCAGCCCAGAGGAAAGAACGACAGCCTATTGGCTCTCAATGCTGTCAGTTCTCTTTCCCTCTCTTCTGATTGCACACATCACCACATACTCTCCCCTATTCTATCTTATAAGAAAGTAGAGTGTGTGTTTACATGTTTCGTGTGCAAATGAGTTGTGTGTGTAATTCATGTTAAATTGCCATGCCGGCACTTCGAGATAAATAAGTGGGGTTTGGGTTTCAGTTTGGGCACTCGGTCTCTAAAAGGTTTGCCATTATTGTCCTAGATTTTAGTTATGTGATCAACATCAAAGGAAACCTGGAGCATCATTTATTCTAGGGCACATTGGTTGTTTATCCCTTTTACACTTTATTGGCCCATTAGTTGTTAGCAAGTATAGGGATTTGGTTAATTAAATTAAATATTTAGATATTTGAAAGTGTAGGCTCTGGGATATCTCCACTGCTCTATCAGACTTTGCAGTGGTGTAGCTTGTCATGACCACTTTTTTTTTTCCTGATATCTATTGGGTAGAAAAATACAAATACAGGGATGTAGGGAAACTTTTTTAGAGCCAAAAATACACATTGATACCACAGGTAACCTCTTTACTTGGATGAATAGATCATTTCCCTATGTTATTGAAATGATGCAAGTGGGGCTGTATATAGTGATGAGCAGCATAGGCAATATTCAAATTCACGATTTAACATTTGTAAATAAGAAATTTGATTTTTTTATTGCAATATCGCAATGCATGGACATAAACTTGCCAGTGCATAAAATCTTCAATATTGCAAATATCCGCCGCCATATTCACAAGTTCTCGAATAGCCGATATTCGCTCAAGTTGCTAGTTGTATTATAAAGATAAGCAGTATAGGCAAAATTCAAATTCACTACATTTCGCAAAATATTCTCTATTCTCTCTATCTACTATTTAAAAAACCGAGATCTGTTTACTTTTTGAGAATATCGGCACTTTTACATGCCAATATTGTGATCGCAATGTCACGACGGCATTAAACTCGCTCAAAGACAGTTTTTTTAGTAGGATTCCCGAACGATTGTTCGCTGAATGAGGTTGCTCGTTTGTTTGCTAATCAAACGGAGAATCCACCTGAATATTTGAGATTACAAAGATATGGCCCAATATTTGAGATCTCCGCGAATTTTCGAAGTGCTAATATTCAAAAAAAAAAATGTGATTTGAATATTCCCCTTCAACACTATATTGTATAGTTGTGCTAATGCACTTACCCCCTAGGAAGTCAACATTTCTCTTCTATAGATACTTTACTGTGATTTAAGACTACTAGGGTGAAATCAAGGCTGCTGTTCCAAATTGGACAGAGAAGGAAGTTGCAGGGGTGTAAGGACTACCGCAAATAAAACTATGGTTTTCCTCCCCATTATCACCATTAGAATTAAAAAATTAAGTATTCATCCTGGGCTAGGAATACCTCAGAGGAGGCACTTTTCCTTCTTTATAAGTCTATAGCAAACAATATTTTAGATGTACTGTATGTATGTGGTGCTTTGCTATTTTATTAACCCTCCTGGTGTTCCTGATGGCACCATCTCGTCCAGCGCTGTCCTGTAAGTCTTGCACTGGATGAGATGGGGTCGTCCGGTGGAGATCAGAGCCCCAGCAGCGCAAACTTACCACTCTGCTCTGGTGGCTCTGATCTTCTGAACTGGCTTCTAACCCCAAAGCAACTCAACGCCCCCCACCAGGTGATGTGATGATGTCACATCGGGGTGGCAGGCGGGAGATAAACATCATAAAAAACAAAATCCATTAAAGTCTATGGTGCACTTTTGGTACAGAAATCTGGACCGCACAAGAGTGCTGGGGAGGTTAAGGTCCACATTACCAAGAAAATTGCACTTGAGTGTATGTGACTTTGCGGAAAATTGAGAAAATGATAGGTGGTATGATGGTAGCTCCCTTAAATGTAATTTAGACTAATAAAAATTACTAAGAAATGATAGGTAATTCTTCCTAGTGTTACTCCCAAGAGCAACCTTTGATTAGCTTAAACACAAAACCCCGATGGACCACCCTGGTATCTTAGTGAAGAAAATGCTTTCTGTGACTCATGGCATTTCCTTCATACTCTCATTCATTCCACTGTGAAAATTTTCAAGCCTAGTGGACCGTGAACTTGACAAATTGCATTATGAGTTTTTAATACCACTATGTTATTAAATAGAATGAGAATGTACTGTGCTGGCTGCCCTGTCATCTAGAGGTGAAGAATGATATTAGCAGATGGCTGAAGGTTCGCAGGGCTTAATGTCTCTACATGGGGATTTTTTTTTAGACAGCCAGTAAAAGAAATATACTTGTAATATGTCTTGTGGAAAGAAAAGTGGACTTGTTCCTACTGAGAGCAAAGGTGTAACCTAATGTCCCTACTACTTATGGGCTTGAGACATTGGCATTATTATAGAGGGTGCAGCATACGGCAGTAGGCATTCTCATACCTATTAACCTAGTCCTCCCAATACAATCCTTATTCCCAATTTACCAAACAGCCTGTACAACTAAAGAAAGCAGCAGTAGTGGGTGAATGAGTATTTTGTTCATCTGCAATATGCGTTAATACCTGATTCCTATAACAGGCTACAAGTCAGTACAAGAGTATACATGTAATATGGCACTGACACCCATGTCTGTGAAGGTGCTCAATCATCCAGGTTATAGTATATCTGTAATAGTAAGTCAAAGCAAATGGGCTCCCTCTAGTTTTCTTAAAGTACGTTTGTTACTCATCCATGAATATGAATCTAATGAGTTATGTAGCTATGCATATTTATGAGTATTTGTTGTTAGAAAAAACTTAGTATGAGTCACAAGAACGGCATAGGCAATATTCGATTTTGCAATATTTCGCGAATACCTTTAGTAGTGTTTGATTTTCAGAAATACAAAATTCGTGTGTATGACCATGCATTGCGATAACGTATAATAACAATTATCTTTAAAATGAATGGTTATGTAGTATTTAATATCACATTGTGATTATATTATAGCAATGCATAGCCATAGGCTTGCCTGTATATAATATCTCAAATATTCTAAATTGCGAATATCCACCGCCATGTTGGAAAAGTTAGCAAACTCTCAAATAGCCGATATTTGCCAAAAATTTTGTCAATTGGAATATTCGAGCTCAACACTAGTCATGAGTCCAAATTGAGAAAGCCAGATAAGTGACTTGTGAAACCTAAACTTTATGAAAATTTTGTAGCTAAACTGACCCATGTTTGACACCCATGTGACAATCTCAAAGTTCAATCCACCAAATACATTAAAATCAATCTACTCTAAGCTGCCTAAATATTTCTGGATTTTGGTAACACAGGTGTTTCACCTTCATTATGTTAATTTGGATCATATAAAACATAGGTCAACCTTGGTAGGAGCCCGAATCCTGGAGGAATTACCTCTGCAGTAAACTAAAGCTATCATTCATCTGGTTGTGAACCTGCTATGTGGAAACCACCATAGGGCCGAAAAGGGCTAGCTAGGCGGATAAATAGGTTGCTTGCTCCAACCCCTTCTATTGTATACTTTGCTCCCCACTTCTTAGATTGTAAGCCCCATTGGATAGGGTCATCAATGCCTCCTGTGTCATAACCTGTGCCTGTGTGTTATCTTGTGTTGTAGCTCAACTCTTATTTAATGTACAGCGCTGTGTGAAATGTTGAATAAATAATAATAAATAATATTAATCCTTATAAATGTTTAGCAGATGGTGCCAAAGCTTATTTTATGTGTTAACAATGTAGACCAATGCAGGTCAGTTGGGAAAATGTTAGAATGAGTGGCAATAATATAATGTGAACAAGACCTACAACCTACTTCTAGTTATTGGCATAACATTACTGAAAAGGATGATAATCCTAACTAAAACAGTTTTGTAAAAATTAACTTTCTTTAGTGTGTAATCACTTTCAAAACATTAACTTCAAATGCTTCTAACATAATTGGATGATTAAAGCGACCACCTGACTTTACTCAAAAAACCCAAAAAGATACACCTTCTTTACTCTTGGCTGAATTTGGCTAAAACTTTGATTGTTCTGTAAATGTTCTATTACTTATGTTCCCAACTCCCCCACTTGCAGCCATCATATCAAATACATGCTTATCACTCTCTCCATTTCTTACCAAACAAAACAATATTTCAAGGACCCTAGGTACAAGACCATGTGGTATCCTAAACTCACTAGGCTTACTGGCTGCCTCCGGGTGCCAAGTCCTGATGGCATATGGGCAGGCCCCCTGGTTTCGTAACCCCTTCTAGTCTAGGACACCTGAACAATAAAACAGTGCGTCTCATGTTTTAGGAGAGAATGGATACAATCCTGGCTCTGACACATTTTGACCTCTATGGGGCTTCTTCAGGGAGCATATATCCCCTGTATGCTGGTTACAGTTCAATTCAATTCACTATATATGCTTCCTGATGAAGCCCCGTACAGGGTAAAATATGCCAGGATTATATCCATTCTCTCCTGTAACTTGAGGCACACTGTTTTACCATTCTGGCTGTCCTAGACTGGATAGGGTTGCCGAAACCAGGTGGCAGGCTCCTATGGCATCAGGACTTAATAAAAATACAATAAATTACGATTGATATTAGCTGTACAATGGATATACTAATTTTGATTGGGTGCCTAAAAAGTCCCCACTTGGGCTCAGCCTAGTCAGTTTAGGATACCACAAAGTCTGGTACCTAGGGTCCTTGAATCATTAGTTTTGTTTGGTACTTTATTATTAGGGATGTGACACATATAATTTTACATACCTTAAGTCCTCCACAATTGCCCTGACCCTGGGGGGGGGTTCCACATGCGTCGGGACCCCCTCCACTAAGCTTATCACTTGGCGGGAGGTACTGATGGAGCACATTCACTTACCTGGTCAGCGGATGCTGTGTCTTCACAGGGCCGAGCGATTCTGCCGATGCAGGGCTGAATGTAGTGGAGTATGTTAAACCTCTGCATGTAAGTCTATGTGCTCTATCAGGATCCTCACCAAGCAATATGCTTAGCAGAGGGGGGTCCAGACTGAAGTTGGAAACATAGCCTAAGATTAGCTCTCCATTTCTTAGTGCACAGTGTAGCCCCATTCATTCTTTCTGGGTAAGCCATGTTCCAATCCATCTCATCCACAGTAAAAAGAGGGCTGTAGGCTGTATGAAGTTGTACGCACAGCTGGTTTGTGTGTTGGTTCTATCTAAATGGCACCCAAAAATCACAGCACAGATGTTAACGAACCCTCTGAATTTAGATTAATCTTAAAGTTAATTATAACAAATATAAACATAATAAACAATTTACCTTATTATTATAAAAAATAAACTGAATAGTATCTCACTAACAAAGTAAATTTTCATAAATAATAACTGCCAACCAAAAATAATCAATAAAATAATTGCTAATCAGTATATTTGTGAACATTTAGGTTAATTTTACAAGTAAATTTCTGAAGTTCATAAAGGTTTTCTAGTAATTAGAGTACATGTCCCTTGAAGTATTTTTATTCAATCTCATGGAATATTTTTGCATAAAAAATATCTTGTTATGAAGCAAAGGTCACACATGCAACCTGTTTCATAGTCGAGTTTCTAGGAAACATCTCCATCTGAAAGACCTGAGATGTGCGTAAACATACCATTATTTTGCTTGTGTTTACTTAGCTGCGATCAGTGTATCTATTGTGTGATTCGTTACTGATAAGGCTGTACGCTCATTTAGCTGATTATGCCCCCATGGCGTCCATTTTTATTAATTGGACTGTTTAATTCTACTTCCTTCATTTGTAGAAAAATAGTAGTGTAACAGTGAACTTTATTGTGTTTAGTGTATATTTTTGTTCCAAAAATGAGTGTAAAGGCTGCCTTCAGCTTTTCTAATGGGGGTTTCTGAGATGTTGTGTGTGGATATGTCCGGAGATATAATATGTGGAGATGGCACAGGGTGTTTAGAGAACATATCACAGCTAATATGAGAGCTGTCAGTATTGCTTTACTTGACGTTCAGCTATTTTCTGCTCTGTCAAGGAGCACACTGGCAGCTCCACCTGACCTTGTTCCCTACAGATAACCTCAGCGTTCAGACCACTCAAAAACTGTCAAAAGAAATTGAGATGAGTGGGGCTTATGAATTACTCACCACATCAACTGAGATGGGAAGAATGGGATTCATTCTAAGACGACCAGACCAGTTTGTCTGGCCACGAAGGCAAATTCCAAGGATAAGATGTACCAAAAACAGGGGAAAAAATTAATATAACCATAAACACCTAACGTAACTCAAGGTATTAAAGTGACTGAATACTGTGACTATAAGGTCAAAAGTAGTTTCAATACATTTTGTTAACAGGAATGGTCTACTCTACTGGCAGCCCTTGTGCTCATATGCCACTTCCAAGCTGTTCACTGGTCACTACTGGTGTTCCACACTTCTTAAAATGTAAATATTTTCCCTCCTGGGCACAATGGTTCCATTCCCTTTTTGGTTAGGCTTCCACTGTGTTTTCGGCTCTGTGCGTACCCCCTTGCATTGATTGCATTCCTTGACCGGGATGTCAACGGAGCCAATCCATATTACCTGCCTACCAGCTGTTCCCACAGCATTGAGCCATTCCGCTGGACGGAAGGTCAGTGTAGTGCATTACGTCCACTGCGTGGGAACAACTGGTGAGGTAGGCAGGTAATAGTGTTCAACACCGTTGACATCCCCGTCAAGGAATGCCTAGCCTTATTCACTACATACTCTATATGTGTGGGACTTCCAGGATTTTACAACAGGTAGCAGGCATGTGACCCATTCAACTGCTGAATACATTAAAACTATTTTTATAAAGGTCTAAGGCTATAATCCCAATCCTTGTTTTACCAGTTAAGGGGTCACTGGCCTAAAACAGAAGTTCTACAGTCACCCAGCAACTGTTTTTCTGTTAAAGCCTATATTTATATACTAATATATATTTTCATAAAATGATTATTAGGTCTTTTAATCATGCAAATAACCAGGGAAGATTTGAGCTGGACATACATGGTTTGATTTTGCCATTCGATCAACCTAAAAAACTATTAAAATCTATTCCTTTTTTGGATCCAAATCACACTGAATTCAAAATGTGGATCAGAATTGAACATAAAAGCGATCGAACAGTGATTGGACATTTTGGTAAATTTCAGTTACTTGATTTTTCAAGTATCTGACAAGTTATCCAGATATTTAGGTCTGTTTGGAATGTAATTTATAACATTATGGGGTGGTAAAACAATCCAAATGTAATACAATCCAATTTAATACAAACAAATTGAATACGGACGTTGACCAAATAAAAAATCAAACCGTGTATGCCCAGCATTACACTGTAGTTTGAAGACACAGAGTCTTTTGTACATGCATGATTTTTGTCTAGGGGAACAAAAGGGCTCTTTCCCACTGTGTGTGTTGCTACTGTGTGTACGTTGTGCATGATGCATTGTGTTGCCGTTTTCACCAGACGTGTCAAACACTGGTTTGCCAAATCCGGCCCTCAGTGTAATTATATTTGGGTTGCTAGATTTATATAGGTTGCTAGATTTATTTGTGTTGCTAGATTAAGCAGGATTAATTGAACCCGCTTGAAGACAGCTTGTTCAACAGGGAAACAACTTGTTGGTAAACCCTTGTCGATTGCCATTATTCGACGAAGCTCGTGCACAGGGTGGTGACATCATCACACTGCATATAAGGGTTCTTCGATTGAACAGGTATCGATCCGTGTATGGCCAGCCTTCATTTCAGAAGGTCAGAAGAGGCAGTGTCTATTTCCTCTATACACTACCAAGCTGTCACCAGCCACTATCAGGTTTCATCATTGCATATATTGGGTGATGAATAAACTACCTGTGAATAAGTAAGTAATATGTAGAAGTAATTCAGAATAATTGACAAACAGCCATTGAGAGTAGATTCATTGTTGACTTGTTGCCCATTTTTGAACATACAATGTACTGCCAGATATCTAGTCCACTGAAGGTGGTCATCAATGGGCAGATTGAGTCTCCTGACACCACTTATCTTTGCTGTCAGAGGGGCAATATGAAATGGATTCTATTATCCACAAATAAATGTGTAGGTTGAGTTCAGCCACAACTGACCTTTATGTATCCAAGCAAATATTTGACAACCTCAGATGTTGAAGGACCATATTATAGGCAAACAATCTATCTATGCCTTACTTTAACCACAGATACTATGTAGCCAAAGAAAAAAAATGCTGTATTAGGGTGCCCATACACCTTTTGATTTCTCTGTCAGATATCCTTAAGTTTTATTTTTGTTTTACCAAAACCATGTAATATGAGGGACATTTAAACCATCAAGTCTACCTGTGTTCAATCGTAGTGGACCCTATACTACATAGTTGTTGATAGATCTAAAGGATATCTGACAGAGATATCTAAAGGTGTATGGGCACCTTTACTAATTTAATTTTCATTCCTTAGAAAAGCTCTACAGGAAACGTGTGACCTGAATATTAATAATAACACATCTCAATGCATTCCTAATCATTTCTACTTGTGGCAGGAAGTCCAGCAAACTATAATAAGATATTAGAGATCCCTCAGCTTATGCCAAGGCCAGCATCTGATGGGGGTGCAGAGGCAGATGATCTAACCATACGGCTTATTGGAAACCTTGTTAAATTATTCTTTATGCAAGTTATGTCATAGTGACATGTATGCAATGTTATTAATTCCTAAGAAAGAACATGGTAGAGACCAATTTGACATTAAGGCATAACTTGTGGGGAATGTCTTGGAGGCAAATTACCAGCTGAATTGCATGTATATAAAATTAAGATGTGCAGCCTTGGATCCAGGAAAGGTACTACAGGATTGGATTATTCTTTCTTACAAGTCCTTTAGCCCTTATATATAAAGAAATGGCTCTGGTATGGTGTCACCCTTCCTCTAGGAGTTAAATTATGTCCACTGCATGCTACCATGTTTCCCAGAAGATAAGGCACTGTCTGCATTTTTTAGAAGCCAAAAATATGAAACAGGTCTTATTTTCAGGGGGGATGTCTTAATCTGAAGGGGACAATGGAGGGCATAGACTCACTTTTTTGTGGGTTCTACCGGCTGGGTAACAGACTCCGTTTCTGTAAGGCAACAGCTTGGCCTTCCTTGCACGGAGGCACGTGTGCGTGCCTTTGCAGTCACTTCCTGCTCCACTCTGCACTGCAGCCAGCCCTGACAAAGGCACACAGTTCCCAAATGGGAGATTTGGCTACAGGTCATAGGTTTCTTATTTGCGGTATATGTCTGATTTGCGGGGGGTGTCTTTTTTCAAAGTTTTTTTTCAAAAAGGGGGGATGTTATCGGGGAAACACGGTAGTCACTGTCCACCAAACGCCCTTGCAAGTGACATCTCTGACTATAGGAGCCCATGAATAGTCAAAGCCATCTGTACCTTTTGTGTTCATCTACCGGCACCAGTTATTCACATATTTTGTGATACTCTACTACAGTTCCCAGTGTAGCATGGTAAATCTAGATGATAAGTGCACATCTTGGTTAGGTGAACTATGCAAATACAGATGCCAAATGTCTTTAATGCAGCAAATCTCCCAACTTTCCTTTGAGAAGAGAAAACACCTCCTGGCTTTGAAAACATCACAAGCTTTTCTGCTGAGCAAATTTATGTTACATTAAAATGTAATAACTTCAGTTACTGTAGAAAAGATTTAAATTACAAAGTGCCATAATAACATGGTAATTGCAAGTGTGAAATCCATTTTGTGATAAAGCATTTGATTCAAGATATTTAGCGGTTCCTTTTTACAGAAAATTTAATGTGATAACTTTTCCTAAAAAAATTAATGTTTGAAAAATTATGAAATTACAGGAATGAGTAAGTTTATATTGTGCGCGGCAGATGACTTAAAATGCGTCTCTAAGGTTGATTTACATAGACACATCGCTAACCCATTTTCATCTAATCTAATTTCAAGATGACTTTTATAAGTACTGATGTCACTGTTCGCTGAAGTGGATTGTGTGCAACAAGTACCAAAGTAAATAAGCTCAGTGGTAAGCCTGGCTGCCTTAGGTTAATCAGTTAATACTCTGTGCAGAAAACAGGGGATCTAAATGGAATATACTGATATCTGTTATATCTCAGCAACCTTTGTATTTCTCAAAGCAACTGTTTAACTTCCCTAGTGTTAGGGGCATTTCACGCATTTCATTGTTTCTTGGGCAATGGCGGCAGAGTACAGTGCCCGCTGTCCTCCCAGTTTACTACACACCACCAGTGTCAAATAGATGCCCGCAGTGTGTGCAGGGGAAAGCGACACCCCCTCCATTAACATGTAGGTCTATGGTGACACTTGCTGCAAGCAGGTGTATTGGGTGCACCCGATGCCCGGTTCCCCTGCGGGTGTGGCGAACCCAAACGGCGAACGAACTGGGTTCGTCTCAACTGCTAGGGAGGTTAATGCAGGGTTGTCCTTAACTTTTGTAATAAGTTAAGTTCATGGCTAGCAAACATACATAGTAGCCTCTAACTTCCACGTAGAGAAGGTTGAATCCATCAAAATGAGTTTTGCAGGAAATTTTGTTCGACAAAAATTTTCCCAAAGCACAATTATATGTTCTAATAAAATGTATAAATATACAAATGCAATAGAATGAGTATACAGGTTTTAAAACTATTCCAAAAGGCTTAAAAAATGTCAGGAAAAAAACCCCAAACGCTATCAATTCATTTTTAATGATTACCGTATTTTCCAGTATACAAGATAACTTTTCCAGTTAAAATATTGAGTTTGGGATATACTGGCCATATAAGACCACCCCTCTTTAAACGCACTACAAATAAAAAAAAAAAACATCAGATTTGATTTCAATTTGGTCATTTTAATTAAAATGCTCATGCTTATGGGCAAACTGCAACGGGAAACCCACCGGCAAATGTGCCAGCGCACTTCCTTTTTTCGGTCAGCTCAGGGAAACTGCAGGGAACACATGGCCTTACATATGCCTACTCTGACTCTCAACCCCCCGATCTCCCACAATCTTTGATGGAGCTCATCCCCACATCTGCGGTCGGGAGCAATCTAGAACGCAGGTCACCATACTTTGAATCACTTTGGTGGCATGGCTGATTGCCCCTGATCGCGGCCATAGACATGAATGGACATGATTTTTCAATCCATTGCTTTTAAACCGTGCCCATTCATTCTCCATGGGTGTGATCAGGCAGGGTTGGGCAAGATGTCCTGTCCCACCTCCCCACTTCCTGCCTGTAGGTACCATGCCACAATTCTAATTGCGGGACATCGCTGGGTACTAGTTATCTCTCACGATCGACGATTGAGCGTTAGTACTGTTCGTTAGAACTGAACAGAAAATCAATCCATGTATGGGGGGCTTTAACTGTTGTGTTGGGCCAGGTATTCCACCCTGTTTCTCTGGACTCCGGAGTTCCCTGGTCCAGGCTCCCGCAGCCTCTTGCAAGGGTCCCTGTGTGTCAAATCCGGCTGGAGGAAGCCTACGCAACCCCAATCATCCTCTGCCTCCCGATGCATACGGTTAACCCTTCACCCCTTGGACTGTCTACACCAACTGGAGGTGGCCAGGCCCTGTAAGGTACCAGCAGCTATAGGGACAACTGTTTGAAATTTAGCTCCCAAGTGTATAGCCCCATCCCTGCCTTCGGGTGATGGTGAGAGCATGTATATATTCCTGTAGTAAAGACTGTACATATCGCCCGATGTGCTGACTGGACTGAACAGTGTGTGACCATCGATTTCCTGAGAGAATCTACCAAACCTGAATGACTGCAGCACTGCATAGACCAGCCTGTTTGCTACACCTGTATCTGTTACGCCAAATACATTTGGGAGACAACTGGTTAATGTCCTAAGAATAGTCAGAGAATACCAAGAAAACAACAATTACTTTGATCCAACTGGAGATGAAGGCCACTTAACAGCACGTAAACACCTTTGAGTGGAGCTTAGGTAGAAATTGGCTTTCTCACAAGTCAGATCTGCTTTTCTATATTCTCCGACTTTCTCCCAGTAAGGAAATTCCCAGTTACATTTCTTCCGGAATAAATAAATCCAGCAATTATCCTCACTGAGTAAATCACACATCGCTGGCAGCCGTCGAGAGGCAAAATACAAGTGTTCAGCCGAGAAATGAGCTAAACACTCTCTTGTTCCTGTGATTGAACCCAACACATTTGGGGGCAGGGTGGAAAGGACGAGATATTACTGAAACAACACTAAAGGTGCCAACCTGAATTATTTCTGTTACAGGCTCCTCGTATAGAAGACATGGCTATTGGAAATCATTGGCCTGAAGTTAAATGTAAGAATAATTAGGAGATGGAGGCTTGACTGATGTTTGCCGTTACAGAAGACGTCTTAAGCAATGTAAAGTTGAAGTGACAGCTGCTTATTCATGTATATATAGTAGGACAGCAGGATATGCCTCAAAGCCCTATGTCTGGAGGGAAAATCGCACATTTTCATATTTATCGTGCCGTACAGGGAACCCTGCAGATATATAATCAGTGTTGTGTGTTCAGTGGGGTAGGTTACATTTGCATTTGACATTTCAGGAATGAACGTGACATGTTTCTTTTTCTATTAGAAGTAGTGATATCATCTCAGTGGGGTGACCGCATTGCCAATGCCTGTTCAAAGTACGTATTAAGCCCACCTACAATATCCATTGTATCTATAATGACTTATATAGCTTCATGGTTCCTCCTGCCTCTACATAACTATAGAAAGAAACGCCTCTGCTGGACCATCGGGTAGTCCGCTCATGCTTTGGGTTCCACGTAGACACCAGTTTGATACATCAGATAATGTATTCATCAGATAGCAGCATGAATCTATTCTTTGTGTGACACATTGCTATTTCTTTAGCCTGAAGATTTAAAAAATTTAAGAAAATAAGTCCTGTGGGCCATTTATTTTTTAAATTGACTACTCTAGATGTGATTGAGGCTTCTTTTCAGTTATCTAAGTAAATATATTCAATATGTAGGGTATGTGTGACCCCTGGGCCTGGAAGTCTTGGGAGCAAAACGAGACAGACAAGTACTCCCCTGTGGCGACCTATTGTGTCAATAAATTGTCACTGCTGGACTGTTTACCCTAAAGCTACCCATACACACATCAGCTGTTGTTAGATCAATTGAAGATTTGATTGACTTGTGCAATTTACATGTTGACTGTCAATCTAACACCAATCGATGGTACTACCACACAGATACAAATGTAATTTATAAGTTATTATGTCGTGTGCCATAGTAGGATCACAAATCAGTTACATCAGTGGAGCAGGCCATGGATTTTTCGATCGATCGCCGTGCGCGTTCCCACCAATCGGCTAATGGTTGGTTTGGCCCCAAAATCAGGTGTGTCCACCTGGCAGAATTCTGCGGCATGTCTGATTTCACAGTGATCCGGCATTCTGGTAAATTCCCAGCCGATCTCATTACTTTATTTTAAAGGAACAGCACACAAAGGGTGATTCTCAGCACTAGCGGCCAATTTCTGTACAATAATTTTTTGTTCTACCAAAACCATGTAATATGAGGAGCTTTCTAAACCTTCCAATCACTATGCATTCTATCAGGGAGGACCCAACACTACATAGCAGTGATATATACCTTCCAATCACTATGTATTCTATCAGGGAAGACCCGGCACTACATAGCAGTGATATATACCTTCCAATCACTATGTATTACAGCACTACATAGTTGTTGGTAGATCTAATGGAAAATGTATGGAGTGGTCTAAAGGTGTATGTGGGGCTTAAAGCGGGCCTACCACCTCACTGGGCACTTTACTATTAGCAGCAGCACTTCTGATAACTAGGCAATCACTGCTCAAAAAGTTAAAAAAATTTTCCTTATAGCAGGAGAGGCAATTTTCGGGCTCCTCCCTCCCACCATGTGACGTACCCGCTGCTGCAGCTTGTAAAGCAATCATGGCAGGGACAGCTGGGAGAAAGTCCGTAGTCTTGGGAACTAGAATACAGCTTCACATCTGCAGAATCCAACGTGATGTCATCGAAGCTCTATCTAGTGGCCGTTTGATAGAATTACAGCCCCATAATCAGAATGAAGTATGGGTGGAACTTTTTCTATCTGCCCTTATTAATTATGATTGTCCCGGGAATGTGAAAGTCAGGAAGGTAAGTACGTTGTTTTCTTTATTCTGTAGCAGTTTTCACAGATGTACACTGCTGACAGGTGAGTATTTGTTTTTTTTTATTTTGAGTATAGAACCGCTTTAAGTGCCACATTATAGTTATGCAGCTGTATCATGTCTTATTACTGGTCTATAAGACACACCAAAATGGGGGGGGGGGGGAAGTGCCTGTGTCTTATTATCATTATGGTCTGAATGTGCGATCGCAACTTGGCTCCCCCGGCAGATGGGAGATCTGCACACAGCCGAATCTCCCATCTGAACTGTATTAGTCATATTTGCGGAGCCCCCCGAATATAATCAATGCAAAGTGTGTGTGGGGAAAGCTGCATTCTGGCAGTTTCCTCACACAGACAGCTTAAAGCTGGCCATACACCTATAGATCTCTCTGTCAGATATCCTTTAGATCTACCAACAACTATGTAGTGCCGGCTCCTCTGCGATTGAACGCAGGTAGACTTGATGGTTTAGAAAGTCCCTCATATTACATGGTTTTAGTGAAACAAAAGGAGATCTAAAGGAAATCTAAAGGTATATGGGGACCCTAAAGCATATATATTTTGTGTAGCATGGGGAACCTAGAAAAGCTAGATAATAGTAATAATAAATATATAATTGAAAGAAGTGTATCTACTGTATGGTAATCTTCTAAATTAAATCCATATACATTTAAGGTGGCCTTACACCGTTTAATATTTTCTTTCCATTAAATGAAAGTCGTGTATCGAACAACTTGTTCGTTTAAATGATATCAAACAAAAAAAAATTATCTAAAGTTATCGCACATGTTTGATCAAATTGGTAAATAATTTAATTCGATAATTTTTGTTTGATCTAATAAATTTAACTAAAGCTATTTCCTGTTAAAAAAATCGAATGATATTTAGTTCTGTTACATCCATTGTTTTTTTTACAGTAGTAGAACGGACACACACTTCGCAGCCACATGGCATGGAGGAAAAAGCAGGAACAAGTGTATTTGTATTAGAAACAATAGGCAGTTGTATAGAACATAAAACTGTGGCCCCTACAGGTGACCACCAACATACCAGGCAATATCAAACATTAATCTAATACACAACAAGTTTGAGTACATACGAATGAAATGTAATTCAGTCGAATGAAAATTGAGTGTATACAATCGATATAGGCACAATTGATAATCAACATTTCAAAGATACTGATCGAATCTGTCATTGATTGTGCAAAAATCTATGCATATATGGCTAGCTTAAAGCAGGGTACAGATCTGCAGATATGGGCCAGATCAATGGCCGCTTCGAGCGCGGTGTGCGCTCACAGCCATCTATCTGACCCATATAATATGCGCCCATCGCTGTTTTCGAGCGGGAGAAATCAATCCCGCTTGAAAACAGCGATATCGGACATAACCTTAAATATGACCGATGTCCGATGCTTTGCATAGAGACTGCAAGTCTCCAGGCAAAGCTTCAGCTGAGCTGGGGAGAGAGCAGAGCCGTCTCCCCGGCTCTGCCTATATCTGACAGCAGCGTGATGACATCATCACGCTGCTGCAGGGTACATCGGACGGCTCGAATATCGAGACGTCTGTACCCTGCTTTAGTCTTATGGTAAGATAAAGGAAGTTGATTCCCTTTAATCACATGTAAAATCTTCACAAGGCAGACATGGGTCATGGGGTTTGGTGTGCTAATGTCGGAGATGGATGGGAGATAAGGAGCCTTTATCTTCGATAATTCACTTTCTCAGCTTCTAGATGATTACAAAATGCAGCGTGATTCCTCTGTATGATAGCTTATAATCTCAGAGCATCTTCCCAATTTACTTCTCTCTTTTTACCAAACTCTTTGAAATGTCTATTCTTTTTTTTTTTTTTTTATTCCTTTATCAGCGCTGCCTTTCTATCATCTGATAATGTGATAACCAGCAGAGGTTGTACAACCACTATGCAAAAGATGGGATTTTGAATGTACATACAGCCACCTGCTGGCATTTTAATTAAAATACTTGTGCACTGAGTCTTTGTTCACAGGGTCATTTAGTCTGTTTGATTAAAGCCCCC
>CM070033.1:170484357-170511005 GCA_036250615.1 Ptychadena robeensis
GATGAACACTAGATGTTTTTAACAAATATGTTTTCCACTTTTTGAGAATTTGGGAAAAAAACCTTTTTTGTTCCAGCCTGACTGTGTTCCGTAACAACAGAGACGAGATAACATAAATATGGTGAGATTAAATGTAAGTAAATCCCAGGAAATGTTGAGCACTTTTAGAATGGAATATATATGTTGGGAATTAAATTTTGGGTTCCTTACCTCATTTAATGTCTGGTTAAATGTGGAGACCCTGTCACCAATTAAATGTTGATTAATGTACAATTTTGAATCTGATAAAAATGGCAAGTTAAAGTGGACTTTTACAAACAAAATACCAAAATATTTAATCTTTTTCTAACCTCTTAGCCAACGTGTTGGTGGAGAAGTGCTCCACAATCCTTAACAAAAATATACCAACTTTTGCCCCATTTTAGTACTGGAATCGAGTTACACAACTGCCTGTGTTAGTGTGACTGCAGTATCGTGAATGGTCACTAGATGGTGCTGAATTATTGATTGATATGCTAAAAACAGATCCCCAAAAACATAATGATGGCAGTGACATCTTCCCTCCTGAGTCTCTCTGCCCCCTGCAGAAGAGGAGCTACCACCGCTGCCCCATCACGTCCTCACTGGAGAAGTAACAAAGAACATTGCCGATTTAGTCATTATAAGTACAGATTGTCTGAATAATGACACACAATGAGGAGTACAATAGTCTCACTTTAAAGGAGTTTTAGTAATATTGAATAGACCTGTGTGGCCATTAGGCACAGAATACACTGTTACCAGTAGATATCAGTTAAAGTTTATAAGTGAAGTTAATGCATTAGCAAAAAACATAACCTTGTGCCTACAGTAAAAGCTTTTATATTATAAAAATGATGCCAGTATCAAAAATGACTTTAATAAATCTGGTTACATGATCAACTGTCTGGAAGGAGGGATCATTGTAGATCAGGGGTGTCCACATTTTTGCAAAGAGGAGCAGGTTTGGTGAGGAGAAAATGTTATGGGGCTTAAACATTCAGCCGGACATTCTTTGACCTATGCCGTGGGGCAGATCTCTTTCATAAATAACATTATTCAGAAGTATTCATCCTAATGCTTCATTTGTGTAAATCAGGGACTGTACCATTCACTGAGGTGGGGTGACTAGTGTCTGTTCTACAACTATCAATTTGAAAATGCAGCTGTGGTTCTTGAGGAAGATATGAGTTCTCTTGCTGCATTTGTAAAGCTGGCCATAGACGGTGCAATGCACAGACAATTTTGCTTCAACCGTGCGTGATGACATCATCTTTGTGTGCCGGCATATACTTTGGATGGGAACCAAAGTAATTTGATCGACCAAAGAAAAAAGGACATGTCCATTCTTTGGCCGATCGATCTTTGTAGCGCCCAGGATCGGTTGCTCCAGATGGGCGGCTTTGATCCGCTGCAGAATTTCACCTGATTGATTGCCGCGAGTGCACACAGCAGTCGATCTGCCTTGAAATTGGCCTTGGATCAAAGCTAAAGGGCCTTGGGCCAGCTTAAAGCCGAGCATACACAGCCCGATGAAGAAACAGATAAGAGCAACATGAGGCAGCATGTTAACTCACGGCACCCAATGTTGCTCTGTTACAAGATATGAGCCATCCACAGTTCCTTCAAGCAGGATCAACAGGGTCAACCCAGTGGGGAGCAAACCCTAATTTTTTACTTAATGGCTTTGGGCTGAAACATGAACACAGGCTGCATTTGGTCCCTGGGCCAGACTTTTGCCTGCTGTAGTCCAAGTCCTTGCTGGAGGAGATATAGGGTTTCAAAAGCTTAATAATGTGCAGGTACTTCAACAGACAGAAGGAGATGCATAAAGCAGTCAATGTCATTGGAATATTACACCTCCTAACCATGGCACCAGAAGTGGCAGAACCTGCTGCCAAGCATTTGTGGTGACATATCATAGATAGTATTACCCGGTCTAGGAATACAAAAAAGCTGGCCGCTCATCAATAATGTACAAGGTAAAGCACATTGATGTTAGGTAAGAAGTGCTACTGGTGAAAAATAATTGCTTTGACTTCCAGTTTAATCACTTTATTGTTTAATGAAGTAAACACAGGCGGTCAATTGCTGCTGCGTTGATTTGCCTTAGGACAGATGGAGACGGACTCTAATAAATAATTAAAAGACAGGATTTGAAACAGAAAACATTGGAAGTAGCTGCTGGAAATAACAGCGGAGGAACAATCTGCCCATATGTAAAGCAATCTTCTGAATGCATTGAAGCATTTCTTTAATGAAACATTAGTCCTCCGGCCTTGTTTACTTTAATCAAACAAGAATTAGGTATTTTATTACTTAAATATTTTTAAGCTGTGGATGTAGGGAAAAATACCTGGTGCCACGCCCTTCAAAGATCTCAAATAGAATTAACCCTAAATATGGCCCATAAGGGTCGCTTAACCCCCCTGCCGTTCCTGATGGTCCCAGCCCGTCCAGCTCTGACCTGTTAGAACTGCACTGGACAAGCTGGGTTTGTCAGGCGGAGATCGGAGCCACAGGAGCGCGAACTCACCAATCTAATGAAGAGGCAGCCACAGGAGAATGGATCACCCCCACATTGGAGCACGGGTAGGAATTGTAAATAAAAATCATATTGAATAGTGTTTTCTGCATTGAAAACACTATTCAATATCATTCCCAATGTATCACCTGAATAAATGATCCGGTGTCCCCATGTCTTCTACTTCTGTCTTTTTCCTGCTTCTCTCTCCCGGTGTGACAAATGTTTTGTGATGGGAACACCAAGTGTACAGAACTGAATGTAATACATTGGCTTCAATGTATCACAATGCTCTCCTATGTAACCTGGCACATCTGCAGCGCCATCTAGTGGTTGCAGTGCTAATTTACCTGATACAGTGACTTATTGAAATCTTTGATTTTGTGAGTTATTCACAAAGCATCTGAACATGTTATTATATTGAGGATGTCTACCAGACTCCTGTATGGACATACTTTGGAAAGTTACAAACCTATAAATAGCATTTACTTATGATCGAAGATGATGGGATATTTGGAAAGTATGTCATATATATTCTGCAACCTCAGGGAGGAAACCCCCGTGGGGCAAAACGCGTTGGAAGATATATATGCACGCTTTCCAAATATCAGCTGAGAGCTGAGACACAGGCAAGGGGGTGGAGCCCATCACAGTTTCTACTAGCAGAGTGTGTGGGGGGGGGGGGCATCCTGTGTGTTCCTGTCAGCAGCTTTCAGGTATTTTTGTCTCATAACTCCGGGTGCAACAGGTCCCCACCAAATGGGAGTCCATGTGCACAGTGGAGACTCACAATCGAGTCGATTGGGTATCGACCTGTGCTTTAGCCCATCTTTACAGAGGATTGCAAGACTCAAATTTAGATCTCAATGCATTCTAAAAACATATTTATGTTATAAAAAAAATATATAATAAACATATTATAACATATACAAATAACATATAAATAATTACAGAGCTGCAATCATTTATTTAAATTATTTAAAGTACAGCATTAATTTAATGTAGCTTGTGTTTTAGCCCCGGGGCCAGATTAGTACTCATCATGTGCAGAACATACTGACAACAACAGATCATTTCCAAGTAAAGCCCCCCATATCCACTTAGATTTCCATCCGATTGACCACCGATCTAAGGCTTAACGGGACGAAATCGGCCACCAAATCGATCAAAGCCATTATGGACATATCTGTAATTCTTAAGGCCCCCATACACGGGTCGGATTCCGGCCGGATTCCGGGCCGATCGATTCCGGGCGCGTGCACGCGAAACGATCGTGCCGGAATCGTGTGCAGCCCACCTTGTCCAATCGATCAGGTCCGATTGATCAGGGGCTCAGAATCGGATCCGACAGAGAACCAACATGTTGGTCTTTTTGATCCGATTCTGCACACATCAGGGGGAGTTGCCATTTGTGAGGTGGACAATCGGACACGGAATCGTCCCGGAATCCGTTGGACAAGGTGGTATGCAGCGATCGGATTCTCTTAATTGGCCGATCGATCACACCTGTGATTCCCGCCGGAATCGATCGGATAGGTGATCGAGCGGCCATGGAATCCGACTGTGTATGGCTGGCTTTAGATTGGTCTAATACTTTAGACGGGGACAAGTGTCCCCGTCCACAGTACGGGTATGTCTCCTCAGCTCCGTTGGAGATCTGCCTGCTTCTCTCCCTCAAAAGCTGTGAGGGGGGAAGAGGGGGGGAGCTACCAGCTCCTGCTTCTCCCTTCATGCTAGGCTGCCAGCTGACTGACAGTCTGTGACCTTGCAGCCTATTCTCACGGCTGGGCCCTTAGATGCTGTCTGTTGGGTCTCCCTAGCTGTTGGCGACCTAACGGAAGCCCGACGGAATATATTAAGTCGATTTTTATATGAAATTTCTGTATTCTTATGAATTTTTCGGTTAGTAAGTTCATTTCCAAGCCGGTCATGATGAACGTGCTCTCGAAGACATGTCATCTACCATTTCCTATTATGCTAGTCTAGCCATACATCACTACACTGAGATAAATCTCTTTAGGTATGAAATAGAACATTTGCCTTGAGAAGTAATGAGTAAACCATTATTATTCTGGAGGCTAAAATCCAATTTCGGCTTGAGAGAGACTCTAACATGTATATGACATTTTTTTTATAAATATGGCAAAAATCCGAATTTGTAATGAGTTGATCCTGAATTTCTCTTGTCGCTCCTCCCCTCACTTCAGAAAATGCAGGAGCTGTTAACGCCTTTAAACAGATACATTTGGCAAGTATTTACCAAAGTTGTGTTGATCCCCCTTAAAAAATGAGGGGTGCCGATATCCGCAAAAACAAAGAGGGGAGGGGGGGGGGCATGATGCCTAGCTTAGACTGCTCTCTCTGGGTTGCAGACTTTCCTTAAACTCCGGGACATGGAAAGTACAAACAGATCCTACAATGTGTTTCACCCAAATGGCTTAAATCAGTTTTATACTCAGAATAAAAAAAAAACACATACATTACATTGACATAATACTCACCTGTCAGCAGTATACTTCTGTGAAAACTGCTACTGAATAATAAAAAAAACGCACTTACCTTCCTCCCTTCCTCATTCGCAGGGAAATCATAATTATTACTGGCATATAGAATCAATTCCGCTCATACTTCAGGCATAATTCTGACCTGTAATTCTATTAAACGGCCACTAGATGGAGCTTTGATTACATCACGTTAGATTCTGCAGATGTGAAGCTGCATTCCAATTCACACAAGACTCCAGACTTCTTCCCAGCTTCTTCCCAGCTGTAACACTTTCTGCCACAAGATGGCGCCTGAAAAGCAAATAATGACATGTAAATGTAAAAGATCGACCAAAATTTACCAACCAAATCTAAGATCGCATAGAAATAGATCCGTGTTTTGCAAGCTTTACATCCATGTTGTTTGGTATCCAAACACTTTGCACATATACAAAATATTAATTAATACATAGCAATTAATTAGAAACAATTTGTGATTTATATCAGCCTGGCGTTCAGCTTTACATACATGTGCGGTAGTTTCTCTTGTAGTGTAAAATACAGCAGGTGAGATCCAAGCTTTCTGCTATTGTGGATGTTATGTCCGCACTACTTTCATTATAATCCCCCCCCCCCCCCCCCCCCCCCCCCCCATTATTCCCATCACCCCGGCTGTGACAATGGAAGAGGTGGAGTAAACTTCTGTTCCCGTTTTCTCTCCTCTAATTGTCCATTTTTATCTTTTGAACAGCACGTTATATTCCCCAACTATACATCCCTCTCAGCTGACCCCTGCGCTCCCTCGTTCTAAGCGGTTTTGTACTGGTAATAATACTGATAAAGGGGTGCGTGGCTTGTCCCAAATAGGAAAACGACGCACAAGATTTATCAAAGGAAGGGAAGGCTGTAATAGGATTCATTTTTATCATCATAATGATAATCATTTATTGTGTTTTTTACTCTCTGTGGGACTCAAAGCCATTAACAATTGTGAAATGCAAGCTGAGGGGAGAAGAAAACAGGCAGCGTTATAATGCGAGCACAACAAAAAGCATGCAATGATTAGGTGTCAGCGTGATTAAATGCCTTAGTAAAAGTGTTCCCCATGGCTTAAAGGAGAAGGACGCCATTATTATATCTTCTGGTTGGGATACTGAGTAGCTTCCGGAACACTTAGATATGATTGTTCTTTAGATGTCCATCTTTTTCATGTAAAAATCCAACCTGCCTAATGTAACTATACTGTCCCTTTAACCCCCCCCCCCCCCATGGTAATTCTGAGTTTGACTGGAGGTAGGTTTTAGTTATCAAAAGAGGTAAATATTCAGGGTTTCCACCTGTTCCAGACTAACTGTAAAGATGGTCGAATTTTTTTTCAGAAATTCGACGATTTAGAGCTGATTGCAAAGCCCCTAAACATGGTATCATCACCAAACTTGCTTGGGAACATTTGACAAAAAAAAAGTATGTCTCTAACACAAACAATTTTTGCACAAATTATGTTCAAAGTCAAGTCAAAATGTCGAAAATTCGGAAATTCGACTTTTGAAGTTTGAACTTAATTTATTCAAAACCTATTTGTGTTAGAGACATACTTTTTTCTGTCAAATGTTCCCCCAACCCTTTGCTACATCTCCAGCAAGTTTGGTGATGATACCATGTTCAGGGGCTTTGCAATCAGCTCTGAAAGTTAGCAAGTCGAAAAATTTGAGCATCTCTAACTGGTGGTGTCCTCCAGCAATGCATCTCTGATGTCTTCTTCCTAGATTCACGTCCTTGTATTTATTGATGATGTGGGAGATGAAAGGCGGGAAACAGAAGCCGCCATCTTAACATGGAGGTCGATGGTGCCCCCCCCCCTTCCTGAAGTGATCAGCGAGTCCGCTAAGATTTAGAATTGCCACGGGCTCGCCAAGGTTAGGTAAGTATCCCCGAATGCAGCTCTTGTGAGTTTATTTTGTAAACAAACTTACCTTAGACCGCACTTGGGCAAACCACCAGAGAGGTTAAATAATGAATTAATTGAGCAGGTGAAAATTTTTATTAATTTTTAATAATTTTATTATTGTTACATTTTCCTGTATTGCTTCGAACAATAAAAAATAAATGAAAATAATCGAGATGCCAGGGAGGTTAATGGTATAAACTTCAAAGTGAAGTTTCTCACAGCTTGTCTTATTGGGTCCTCTTCATATTCTGGCTGACGGACATTTGTATCATCTTGCCCCTTGTCAGCCTGACTACCCATGGTCTGCTCATTTGTTTTATTCATTTGATCAGAAATACCAGCTCTCCTTAACTGATTGTTAATGACCCAGGAATATTGGTATTTTATGAGGGCACCCAGGACTCAGCCCAATGATTGCACCAGGGCTAAGAACTGAGAGGAAAACTGAGACCCTGTGACAACTTGTTTTTTATTATTATTATTCTTTTTTACTTATTTAGCGCCAATTTATTATGCAACGCTGTACATTAAATTAGATTGAATTCAGATGCAACACAAAATAGCACGCAAGTACAGGTTATGACAGAGGAGGATTTGAGTACCCTTAAGGTGGCAATACACGTGTTGATCCCCCAGTGATCGCAACGTGGTGTCGCAAGAATGGTGAACAGTTCAGGTAATTGATGCGCACTACCTTGGGGAAGCAATCCCTGGCCGATACTTTAGATGGGCCTTAAGCTAGCCATACACATGTCGGATTCCATGTCCAATCGATTCATCATCCGATCGATTCCGGCGATTCTGCCGGGAATCGCAGGTGTGATCAATCGGCCAATTAAGAGTATCCATCGCTGCATACCACCTTGTCCGAGCGGATTCCGGCACGATTCCGGGACGATTCCGTGTCCGATTCCACCTCCGATTCCACCTCACAAATGGCAACTCCCCCTGATCTGTGCAGAATCGGATCAAAAAGACCAACATGTTGGTTCTCTGACGGATCCGATTCTGAGCCCCCGAACGATCGGACGTGATCGGACGGACAAGGTGGGCTGCACACGATTCCGGCACGATCGATTCACGTGCACGCGCCCGGAATCGATCGGCTCGGAATCCGGCCGGAATCCGACCCGTGTATGGGGGCCTTTAGACCCTTGGTCCCCATCCAAAGTAAATGCAATCGTACTGGGAAATACAGACTCGTCTGTTCCCTGTTTATCAATATTTTGTTGGAGTGGGATCGATCGCTCAAGGTGGGCAGTGTTCTTTAACTGAACAATCAATACGCCCATGGCACCTGGAGTATGACCGCTTTTACAATCTAAAAGATCAGGGAAAAAAGTGTGTAATAGCTGGGGAGGGGACTGGCATGGTGGTGATATTAGGAATGAGAAGATGGGTAGCCCAGACTGAAGAGGGGGGTTTCAGTGCTTTTTGAAATGTACCAAAGGTAGGAGCAAGTCTGATGGGACGAGGGGGAGAGTTCCAGAGAGTAGCAGCTGCCCTAGAGAAGTCTTGCTTAGCACCTTTGTGTCCTCTCCATGCCATGATATTTTGCATTACCTAGAGAAGCAGAGAGATCCAATGATGATGAATGTACAACATATGTAATAAAATGTGAACATTGCATTGGATGTTGAAGAACGGGGTTAGTAGGAAGTACAGATAAAAGAAGCAGTTTTTATTCTAACACCTCTGGTAGACCTTTTCATTCGTTTTTATGCTACTCAGTTTTCATGCACTCTCTATTATTTTCTGATAAATGGACTCGATTTTCTCACAATGTAATGGATTTGGGAGCAGGTGGCACATTTTATCTTTTAATTTACATGTTTATTGCTAACTCTTAGCGTTTGGATCAAACTGGCTTAGTGGTAACCTGACAGGATTAGAGCTTCCCCTCTTCAGTGTTCCTTATTTTAATGCTCTTTGCTAAATCTATTTGTGTTCAATACACTTTCCCTTCTAAGCTACTTATCTCCATTGTAGATTTCTGCCTGACTGGAACATACAAGGGAACTCTAATGATTATTGAAAGATAGAGTTGCTTTAGTACCATGTAGTACAAATGGATCAACAGTGTGTTCTTTGAAGTTTGTGATCAAATAATAAAATTATAATTGTCAAATCCAACCATGTCAGATTCAACACGCAGAATGTAGAGTTGTGTAAATGGCTCTATAAAATTAGGATGTATCTGTACATTTAACTGGTAGTTTTTTATATATCTAGCGCATGTAGTTTTTGTATAAATTCTCAGCTAAGATAACATTTTTACTTGACAACTTTTTTGTGATTATTTCATGATCACTGGCTTTGCAATTAGCTTGCAAATTCAGCTTGTCAAAATTTCACAAAAATGTTGTGACCATCTCTAATCTACTGGTTAGGATCCTGTCTAGCATCGAGAACACCCAGCTATAATTGTACTATTTAATGTTCAAAAATCCAACCTACCTAATGCACCTATACTGTCCCTCCCAAGCGGTCACCTTGAGTGAAGCTAGGGGTAAGGTTGGACTTACCTGTCCCCAGTGAGCCGGCAGCGATGTTGCACATTGGCGAGCTCGGCGGTTGTTCAGGATCAGCCTCTCTTCCCTCATCGATGAAGCAGAAGAGGTGGCGCCATTGACCTCCATTGGCCTGAGTGTAAGGGCATGTGTCCACAGCTGATTCCCTCCAGCGCACGGAATCAAAGCGCGTCCCGGAACATTTGCCGGGCAGATTCCATGCTGCCTGTAGGCAGTTTGCCCATGGCATTTAGTGGGGAAATAGGCAGAAAATCAGTGCACGAACAGCTTCAGGCACTGTTTTCCCGCATCTTGGAGACACCTCCATTGATATCAATGGAGATGTCTCCAGCAGCACTGCCTGGTGCTGCCTTGAAGACGCAGCAGCCCGCAGACATAAAGCTAGGAAAATTCAGAGTGGAAACTGTTGCTTTTTCCACAGGGAAAGCAGGAAAAAAGATGTAGTGGACACAAACCATTAAGCAGACAATGTCACTTTTTCTCTTTACACCCTTGGTGTCATCTATGATGCCGGGTATGTAAATGGGGGAGGAGGGACAGTGAAAAATCAGAGCAGAGTACAGGCTGACCATTATGGGGTAAATGATGTCCACTGATGGCAATGTTAACTTAAAGTTAAAGTTAACTTAGAGTTTCTCACTAGGTGCATTAGAAACTTCAGCAAGTTAGATAGGGCCCACCTTGTTTCCTGGTTGATGCAGATCTCAGGTTCAACATGCAGAATGTGTAAATGGCTCTATAATATTAGGCTGTATGTATATCTCCTTATCTTTATCTCAGTGATAGAAGTAAGAAACTTTGAGAAGAAACTTGGGCCAAGTCATTTAGATATTGTTGTGGAATTTTAGGCAAGCAATAAATGGTTCAGTTTAATCAGAACTATTATTTATAAAAAAAAAAACATTGATTCATTATGTAACACCGTAAGTCAACAAAAATGAAACCAGTGGACCTAATATTAATATAACCTAATATGCTGGAGGAGAAATGGCAGTATATAATACCAGACATCTCACTACAGAGGTTTGTTTCTATAAATATACTCATATATTACTGAAAGTATTACAATCTTCCTACTGCATAGATATCTCCATCTTTGCCTTAAAGAGTATTTATACTCAGAACTTTGTTTTCATTAGTTTTGGATAGAATGGGAGAAAGGTCTTACTAATACTAGGCTTTGCTGCTTGATTCAGTCTAATGTATATATTTAAATTGAGTTTTGTTTTTTTTCTACAGTTTGAAGGCAATATTGGTCGGAAAACCTAATGAAGGCTCTTTGGATTTGTCTGGAATCCCTCTCACCATGAAGGATCTGGACCGGTTGATACTTTATCTTCAGCACAACTCAGAAGAGCTAGAGAATGTAGAAATCTGCTTTACCGAATTGACAGATGAAATGTTTGTACATCTCATGCCCGTGCTCAGTGCCCTTCCTCACCTCACTACTCTGGCCCTCAACGGAAACCGTTTGACGAAAGCCATCCTGAGGGAAATTACGGAAGCTTTGAAGGACTTGAAAAAGTTTCCCTGCATGACTTGGATTGACCTTGGCAATAATGTGGACATCTTCTCACTGCCGCAGCCTTTTTTAGTAAGCCTCAAAAAACGTTGTCCAAAACAGGGCAATTTGCCAACCATTTTAGAATTTGGAGAAGGACAATTAAGTGACCTCGAAAATCAAGACACTTTAACAGAAAACCAAGATGAGCAAGTTACTAGTGGTTCTGAAGAAAATATTACGCAGCCAGAAAGCTAACTAAAATGCTCCTCATGTAAAATAACTTGGCAACTTTGTTTAATGGAGATGGATTGTGAGGTACTGTAAACTGGAGCCAATCATCGAAAAGAACACCCTTGGATTTTCCCACTCCAAATTCTACTGAAAACATTGGCACCTCATGTATCTCCTGTACCAATGAAGTGATCTTTTGAGCTTCTACCTATCTAAAACAACCTTATATTGACCAAAAATATCTGTGGAACAGTTTGTTAAATTATGTTATGATTCCAGTTAATCCCAGGTTTATATATGTATCTTTAGACATCATAAATCATTAGAAGTGTTCTTATTAGTAAGAAAACATTTGGCCTAAGTGGGAATGCTACATCTTACAGGAAAGAATATCCTGCAGTACCCAATTTCAGCCACAAAAATGGTGTCGCTAGAGAGCAAGCTTCAGGTAGAAGGAGGGGGAGAACGGGGATTTTTCACTGTTCGTCTTCCTTCTTCTGCCAGGGTGATTGCAGCTGACAGGTAGACATATACCGGCTAGCAGCTTCCATGTATGTGTCTCTGCTGTACTGCTCTTATCAGCAGAATTACTTTGTTAATTGCAAAGCTCCTGAACATGGTATCATCACCAAACTTGCTGGAGATATAGAAAAGGGTTGTGGGAAAACTACAATAAAGCACTGCTCTAGCATCTGTAGTTTTTGCATAAGTCAAACTCAAAAATGTAACTTGACTTTGAACTAAATTTTTGCAAAAAATACAGGAGCTAGAACAATGCTTTATTGTAGTTTTCCCACAACCCTTCTCTACATCTCCTACAATTGTGGTGATGATACCATGTTCAGGGACTTTAATTTACTTACAAAATCAGCTAATCGAACTGTCAAATCTTGATTCTTGGAGCACCTGGTCTTTGTGTTATGCCTACATTGAGTCTTTTTTCCCCATGTACAGTGCACGTCCTTCGGACGCTCCCACAATGTGTCCCTTTATCTTCTATGAGCTAATACACACTAGCGCATTTTGTTTGCTTCTCACTGTGCCGTGTTTTCAAAGATGGGGTGCGACGTAACGTGAATAGAGGTGTGTTACCACATCCATTTAAATGAATTGGAGTGTGTTTAACGAATGTTTCGCATCTTTCACACCGCTTTGAGGAATGAGTAGAGAACAAATTCTACTGGAACTTGAATGCTTTTGGCCTGTGTTAACAAGGGCACAAGAGAAAGACTTAAGTCTGGGTCTAAGCCCTGTGGTCTCCATGTAGTATTTGTAACATTACATTACATTTGTTACAGTAATGAGGGAGACTGCATTGCACATTGGCAATATTCATACCAAGTCAACTACTATGCAGCTGTAAGAAAATAATTATTCTTAAAGTGAACGTGCAGCGTTAGGCTGCAGTATGAATGGGCTTATTGGTTGTAGATATCAGTCTCCTGCACTAGAAGGGGTGCCAGTGCTTTTTTAGTAATTCTCTGTAATGTAAAGCATGGAGTATTTACCAGACTTGGGAGTAAAGGCTTAGAACTTTTACTGATATTGTTCCTGAGCAATGTAAGACCATGATCCAGCTTGCTAATGTCTGCCAAAGGGTAGATAGACTTACTATTACTTACTACTTAACAAACCATTTTTATAATATAATGAAGCAGGAAAAGTAAGCCTACATTTAACCATTTTAAATTGAATAAGCACATGAGCCTTCCCGGCGATATTCCAGACTCTGGATCGGGTAAATTTTCACTATTGAGCCACACTCAGGGTAGCCTAATTGTTCCCTGCAATCCAATTCAGGCATTAGTGTGGGCAGCCCCCATGCACCTATATTATCCCACAGGCACCCAAGGTCCTCACATGTGCAGGGTGGGGGGTCAACCAAAGTGGGTGCAAAATGTAAAAAAATTTCTTACCACTTTTTGCACCTTATTCCAGATGGAATAGGACCACCATGGGGGGTAACATTTGGTAGATAAGTGTTATTTATATTTAAGCTCATTGTTCATCCCAGTTAATCAGTATTAAGGCCTCCATACATGTAACGAGCCACTGCACTGTGTGTGCACCCTCGGTCGGTGGAAAAATCGATTGCGGGTGCTCACATGGGGCGTCAGATCCCTGTTGCCTCAAAGCTTGGTCAGCCAGAGAACAGACATGTCCGTAAATCTCTGGCAGAGGCACAAAGGGTGCCCGCCGATACTCTGAGAGTTGGAGTGCAGCGTGATGATGTCTTGAATGTCGCCCCCCCCCTAGTGTGTGGGCGCCTTTAGAGATGATTAATGAGATGTCGAGCGTTGATTGCAGGGCAATGATGTCACCATGCTGTGCCCGATCGTTTAGAGAAATCACTGGCCGATCTATGTGTGTATGGGGGGCTGAAGCCTAGAATCACACAGACAATTATCTATCAGCAATTGACGATCTATCCAACAATTGACTATCAGCAACAGCCCGTTAATCACTTGCGTGCATGGAGCTTGCTCAAAATGTGCAGACGCTTATGAGGCAAAAATTACAGGCCCTCCCCACATTAACCCTATGGGGCAGAGGCTAAAAAAGATGTCAAGTTGAGCCAGTCAAGTACAGGAGGTGTAGATTTGGATTGGCTTAACTTTAGTCTGCACCTCTGCCCAATATATAGACTAGAGATGATAACTAAGATTCATTCAATTTGACATTAGTATGGAAATTTCATGTAGACTGACGCTCAGCCAAATTAAATTCTGTGGTTGCGGTGTTTGGCTCAGTTTTAGTCTAAATGCAGTTTGTAAGCTAATTTCCAATAAATATAATTGTTTAATTATCTTTCTCACTGATATTTTGTAGATAAAGATATGGATTATTAACCAATGCGTCTTTCATATTGGAACCACTGAAATGACTTTAGTTGGGATATAAGGGGGAATTATTTTTAACTTGAAATTTTTTTTTAGCCTCTAACCACCTCTATGTATCTAAATAAATGAAACGTAAAGAGTTATATAAATCTAGAGGTGGAATGGATTATATTTTTCATCCTTTTCTATGCCATTATAAGCTCTGAATTTTCACATCCAGATCATTGTTCACATTAAAGATTTTTTGTATATAAATATTTGACAAGGTCGAAGGCGACTTTAAAAGTACAACGTGTCACTGCCAACTGTATTCCACCTGAGAACATCGCCCTTTATTTCTCTTACATTGAAACAATACAGATCAAGATATCAGAAACCTTTGCAAAGTTGGAAGGAATACATGAATGTATATTTATTTCTGATTATTATATATATATGATATTATATATACAGAAATACACTTGCTTAAATGTAATATCCTTCAAATGTTTATTATACTTCAATAGGCAATTGCAAAGGACAAAGTCATGTCATTAATAGTTAGGGTTTACACTCTGAGGACCAAACAATAATCATCTATTTTTACAAGGCAATGTACAGTAAATATCTATTTCAATATTAAAGAATTATTATCACATTGGAAACCCAACAACACTTTCAGCTACGGGTATTGATACACTAATGCATATGTTATAGAAGAAAACAAGTAGGGCGCTTCTGTTTTCCTGCTGTTTAGTAGTTTCAGAATTTGGAGCACTCTATAGCCTAAGCTATCTGGGAGCTGTAGGAGGTGTCGTACCATTAATGGGCAGTAATGACACTACTGATGAGCACAGTATAGGGCGCATAATGGCCTTATTAGATGTATTCATTCAACTTCGTCACTTAAATAGCACATTCATTCTGTACCCCAGCATGGAGATCTCCTAACTGCCATCCATTAATGTGGCCTTGACTTTCCCTACTCAGGGATACTAATTGTTATCATCCCTCTGGATTATTATCTAAATGTAAGATCCATAATGAGTCCATTAGGGTTCATGGTGAGAGGACTTTTGTAGACAGGTTTGGCTTTCCTAATCCTTATTTGCATTGAATTTCACAGTATTGAAAGTACAAAGTTGATTTTTCTTTTGACTCCCAAGCGATCACTATCGATTGTTCGGAATTGATGGATTGTTCAGAATTGAATGTGGACACCCTTTCTTCAATAGATCCTGCTGGAAGAAAGCTTGATCGAACAGGGAACTAAAAAATAAATCCCTGTTTGATTGCTTCCCATCCAAAGTAATGGCAATCGAACAGGAATTTAGTATCAGACAAGCACAGTGTGATGACGTCACGAGAACATCACCATTGATCGAGCGGGTATTGACCCATGTATAGGCAGCCTTATGGCCCCCATACACCTGATGAGCTGGGGCCGATAGACAAGCGATGGAGTGCAACGGGATGATAACATCACACTGCGCCCCATCGCTCAGAGTATCAGCGGGCACCCTTTGTGTGCTTGTGACATGACCGCTCTCTCGCCGACCGAGCTTTGGGGGGAAAGGAATCTGTTGCCCCATGTGGGCACCCATGATCCGGGGCTGATTTTGCCGCAAACTGATGGCGCTAGCATTCACGTTCACATTAAATTTACCTTTTGTCATTTTGTTTGATTGCACAGTTCTGCAAAAATGATTGTCAGTTTCTACTACCACTATTATGACTTAAAGATACAGAAACTCTTCACATCCACTATTTGTATAGACGACTGTTCTGAAGCTTCATTTGATCTTCTTTGTATTTCTTTAGATGTTGCAGGTCCTACTGAGATCTATTGTTTTAGTTTCACAAGTTCTAAAACTGATGAAACAAATACCCGTAGTGTGAACCTGCACTGGGACTTGGAGGTGATAGTGGTTCAATGCCTGTACTGCATTTAGAATATATGTGCAGGAGTTGTTGAAAAAACACTGTGAAGACACAAAGCCTGTCTACAAAAACCTTTCTAATGTCTGGACCTCATGTGAAGGGAGGTAAAATGTGTCGTGTATGGTTGACCATAACAATTAGTAAAGCCCCCCCCATACTCCTTTAGATCTCCTTTTGTTTTACCAAAACCATGTAATATGAGGGACTTTCTTAAAAAATCAAGTCTACCTGTGTTCAGTCACAGAGGACCCGCACTACATAGTTGTTGGTAGATCTAAAGGTGTATGGCCAGCTTTAGGTTTATATCTGTGCTCCCAGTAGCTGGGAAGATAAAGAGTGTGTTACCTACCTGGGAAAATAGTGGGAACCCACTACTTTGTCCTATATGGGTAAATAAAGGAATATTTGAGGTGGCATTGCTGAATATAACCACTTAGTTAAAGTCGGACTCATGTGTGGATTGGAGTAGTGGTTACTGTTAAGCCCCCCATACACCTTTAGATCATTCCATACCATTTCCTTTAGATCTGCCAACAACTATGTAGTATAGTGGCCTCAATAATAGAAAACAGTGATTGGGAGGATTAGAAAGATCCTCATATTACATGGTTTTGGTAGAAGAAAAGCTGATTGTACAGAAATTGTATGGTAAGATTGTAAGGTTTATGGGGGGCAAATATATTTAATGGGTACTTGACCACTAAATATACGGCAAGATATTTTTTTTAAGAAGCATGAACCATTTTCCTGTTTCTGACCCAAGATGTTACAAAGGATTTTTTTTTAACTCTTTAAAAAAGGATAAAGGTAATGAACCATTTAAACAGAATTTTCCATTGCCATTTTTCAAGTTAATAATAGGTAAAAAATAGTCAACAGTTATAAACGTCATAATTGCTGTCTGTGGCAGTGGTAGTAGAAAGTAGAAAGAAGATAAGATGTTGGCTGAACGAAATGACAGGAAGACCCTAATATCAAACTTTAAATATATCAGTCGATGTTGGTCCTTTCCTATCAAGAATTGATTTAGGCCCAATAGGTACTGATCGTAGTCAAATATATGTGCATGAAGCTTTACAGGAATTAAAGTGGTTTTAAACTAAAACTAAAAAAAGCACATGCATGAAATAGACACATTACTTACCTGTCAGCAGTTCAGATCCTGGAAAACTACTACACAAAAACAAATAAAAAACTTTCTAGCCTTCTTCATGTTTTCACTGATGGTGGCAGCATGTTAATTAAGGGCAAGAGAAGCCACTTCCTGATCGATTCTTCTCCATGCAGTCGGCAGCTGACACCACCCGCCCCCCCCCCCCCCACTTCTTTACAGAAGAGACTCACTGTCTGTGTAGGAGTGGGGGGGGGGCAGTCGGCTGCATCCATGGAGCTGTCGGCTGAGTGAATAGAGGCTTCTCTCTCTCCTCCTTACAATGTCTCGCTGATGTCACATCTGGGTTACTGAGCCACAGGGGCTTTTGGGAGAGGATTCCCAAAAACCCTTGTGGCTTGTTAAGTCTTGCGATATGTAACACAGTGGGAGGGTCTCTAAAAGACACCCCTCCTGCTGTCAGAAATACTTGGGGTTTTTTTAGTCGGGGATCTCTGCAGTATCGGCTAAGCTGCAGCCGATACTGCAGAGTGACCCAATAGGTAGTAGGTCCGCTTTAAGATATAGAACTGCTTTTTGACTTAGCTAAGCTTCCGGCATAATTGTTCTATATAAATGAATGTTTCAGGCGACACACGCTTACCAGTAGTTATTATTTTTCTTTAGGAACATATGTTTGTGTACAGGAAC
This sequence comes from Ptychadena robeensis, assembly GCA_036250615.1. Lineage (NCBI taxonomy): Eukaryota > Metazoa > Chordata > Amphibia > Anura > Ptychadenidae > Ptychadena > Ptychadena robeensis. The sequence continues at coordinate 170,502,158 of CM070033.1, forward strand.
CTGGTGTCATGGCATGATGGGGTCCAATGTTCAAATCTATTCACGTTCACTACTTGTATGGGGTTTCCTTCGGGCACTCCAGATTCTACATAATAGTTAATAGGGATGAACAGAGAGTTTGCATGCACATGAATTTTATGTGACCTCTTAAGCCGGCCATAGACGTCTCGATCTCTGGCCGACTTGCAGCCAACTCCTCACAGCGTGGTGACGTCACCACGCTGCAAGGACTCGGCTACAGAACGGACAGGAATCCCGTGTGGTCAAACACGTGATTCCTGTCAGATTGTAGCCAATTAACTCGGAGGGGGAGGAGACTCCTTTGTCATTGGTGAAGGTTGGTGATTTCTAAAATGTCTAAAAAGAAAAAAAAAACCACCGGATGGCAAAGCTGCTGCCATGAATTCCTGTCCAGTTGCTAACATATTCTGCAGGTAGCAATACAACCCTTTACATTACAGCCACCCAACAAGTTGAAACACTCTTATATCAGATTATATAACCTGTTGCTTGGGTTTACTTAACGGATTGGGTTGTAATGGGTCTGGTAAAGGAAGTTGGCGATTAGTGATGGCCGAACTGTCCGCTAGGAATGTTTGCTTTCCTTCTAGCTGCCACGTTTGCCAGCAAGAAGAAAATGATAATTTTTAGGCCAGCCACATCAGGAGCAGCAAGATCCCGCTGTAGGAAGAATCTTTACACTAGAGACCATGTTCTTCTAGTTAAAAAATCGACTTTAAAACCTGGAAGAGACATCACGTCCCGTAATCGGAATAAGGAACTTCCGCTTTTTTCGATTCAAATTCCCAGCGAACAGGCTGGGAATTTGAATTTCCCCATGGAGAGGTGGACGTGGAAGCCTGTTCACGAACGCACGTGGCCGATGTTCGCCCATCACTATTGGCAATCTCTTACGCAACCCTAACAAGTTTACTGTTCTCACCCCAAAAAATTTGAATGTTAGGAACATTATACTATGACTATGGTAGTGATAATAGATTGTGAGCTCCTCTGAGGGCCAGTCAGTGAATTTCCTATGGATGTAAGGGGCTGTCTAATATGTTAGCGTTTATTTATAATATTAACCAGAGAGATTGTAGTTAAAGTGATAGCTTTTATTGGCTAACTGAAGAAATAGAAAAATCACTTGAACTCCAAACTTCTGTATATTCATCAATGGGTAACCATAAGGCTATTTGTTTTGCTCCATAGCATCACAAACAATACAAAAACGTTTCAGAGAAAAGGAGGTTACGTTGGTTGGTATCTAAGGTAATGATACTTATGCCCCAGTGCGGTCACTGCTCCCAAATCCTGACAGAACCCCTGACATAAAATGGAGACCCCAAGCATATGACCATGTCACCACGAAGGGGCCCTGCCACCCTGGGCATCTAGACAGTTCTGCGCATGTATAGTTGTGCGCTGCTACATTGCTCCAACCCAACCAGGGAAGGAAGAGAGAAAGAACATAGACTTAAAGAAAAGTAAGACGAGCAAGAAGAAAGAGTAGAGACCAAGAGGAGGGGGTGGGGAGGCATACAGGAGAAGGGAGGGGGGCAAGGCTTACCAGGTGTAGCTGCAATAAGGCAGACCTTGAACTGAAAACTCTCCCCACTCGCCCAGGCAGCAGGGGTCAAACCTGTGACAGCAGTTGCATGTACTGCTCCAATATTTTTTTATGACTGTTTAAAGTGATAATTTTACATATTTATCAGTGAATGTTTTCAGCTCATCTATATGAACCATCATGTATTAACTGGCATTATTGATGTTCTGCGTCCTAAGATGTCTACAGGTAGTCCATGCCTATATAGATGTTTACATGTTTTACTGCAGAAAATGAAAGAATTTCTAGAAGAATTTACTATCAACATATAGAATTAAGTGATATTTTTGTGACTGTGCCTTTTTCCGCATGTAAAAATAAGTCTAGACATATGCCTGGAGGATTTAATATGAATCTTATCTTTGTACCCTGGATGTAACAGGGCGTGGCATAGATATTAAAGCGGTTCTATACTCAAAATAAAAATAAACACATACATTGACATAATACTCACCTGTCAGCAGTATACATCTGTGAAATCTGCTACAGAATGTAAAAAAACAACGTACTTACCTTCCTTATTCCTGGGGAAATCATATTCATTAAGGGAAGATAGAAGCAGTTTCGCCCACACTTCAGGAATACTTCATTCTGACTACAGAGCTGTAACTCTATAAAATGGCCACTAGGTGGAGCTTCGATTACATCACTTTAGATTCTGCAGATGTGAAGCTGCATTCCAATTCACACAAGACTATGGACTTCTTCCCAGCTGTCCCTGGATGATTGTTTAGAAGCTTGCCGCGGCGGGTACGTCACACAGTGGGAGGGAAGAGCCCAAAAGTCACCTCTCCTGCTGTAAGGAACATTTGTTTTTACATTTTGAGCAGTGATTGCCTAAGTATCAGCAGCGTAAAGTGCCCAGTGAGGTGGTAGGTCCGCTTTAATGTTTGCTATATGTCTATACTACGAGTCTCATCTATCTTCAGAATGAACATTTTATAAATAGTATATATGTACATATATAAGAAATTTCTATTCAGTTGCAAAGTTTGAGGTATTTTTAACTTGTATGAATCTGGCAAAAAATAAAAACTATATACAATCTATTGATATAAAAATAAAACAAACTGCTACCTAGATATTGTCTGTTTTCAGATTTAACATTTGCAGCTGAGAACACGTTTTACAGTTTCTACTAGATCCGGCAACATGGCTGCCATTGTGTGATGACCAAGATGTTTTTAATTTATATTGAACACATATGATGTACTCCAATCAATACTAAAGGTGAAGGAAAATATTTCCATATTTTATATATCAACTTATGTGGAAAAAAGGAGAAAGTACAGAGCTATACCTCTCCGTCCGGATGTTTATTCATCAGTATTAAGGTGTATTAAGGTATCAAGTGTTTAAAGGGAGTTTGCCGATCCTTGGGGCTTTATTTTAACTGTTCAAGAGGATTCTAGACAGAAGGTTGGCCTTGAATTTTTATTCTTTGTTAGGCCCCCATACATGTTTAGATTTTCACCCAATTTTTTGGCCGATTGACCATCGTTCCTGTCCAAAGTAAAGCCCCCCCATACACCTTAAGATTAATCCATACAATTGCCAACAACTGTGTAGTATAGTGGCCTCTCTGATAGAATACATAGTGATTGGAAGGTTTAGAAAGGTCCTCATATTACATGGTAAAAATCTAAATGTGTATGGGGGGGCTTAAGTTATAGTTAAAAAGTGACTAAGTAAAACTGTATAAAGTTAAACCTACCCTTTCTGATGCTCCCACCTCTGTACCCAGTAGAAAAAAAATTTGGTGGTAGTAAAGCAGAAATGTATTTCTAGCACTGTAAAAAACACTCACCCCTTTTTCTCCTAGCTCTTCTGTGATTGGTCAAAGTGAATTGGGGGTGTTAAATGTCTGTATTCTACAGAATGGATTGATAGGGAATTGGAGGTGGATGATCAGGGAAGGCCAGAGCTCTAACTTAAGCTAGACATACACATATAGATTTTTTGCAGAATCCACCATCCTTTCGATCGGGATATTCCATAATTTGATCGAATATTGATCGTACATATATTGAATGTTTTTGTTCGACAGAATACAATGTCAAATGAAAACTCCATTGTATGTACTCGAACTATTGTTTGATTTTTATTACTATTATTAATGTGTTAGGTTGAACAAAAACAATCAAATGAAATTATTGTAAATGTTTGATATGCATTCGCTGGTTACCAATTCGATCATAATGTAACAAGATGTCTGGTAACTTTAGATCCATATTTTGTTTGATCGAACAAGTAGTTTGGTATTCGATTCTTGATCCATTTGGTTGATATTGGTTATAATCCCTCTCGCCAATTGCCTTTATAATGATAACCAAAGCTGTATTAAAATGCTACACACCGTTTTCGGTAGCATTTTCCAAGTTAATCCCCATGATTCCGCCCTCTGGTAATATCTAAGGCCTATTGAATGGACATGCATTTTTTGTAGCATAATGTGAAGGTAATAGGACGATAGGCTATTGAGTCCAATGGCACTTGTTGCTTTACTTTTGAAGTGCAACAAGTGTATTGCTAATGCTTCCAATGCATTATCATTAGGCGCATTAACATGCGTCTACACATGCCAACATGGTTAATTTAACCACGTCAAAATTCACAAGTTGAGAATCGCTTTTAAGGATGATTGTGGGAACGCACAGCGTCATGTCACAATTCCTGCATTTGACTTGCGGCAAATATGGGAATTTCAACATGTCGCAAAATCATGCAATAGTCTTCAATAGAGGCATTGAAACAGGCATGTCAGTGTCGCTTTTGTAATGTGTAACATAGTTTCAACATGGTTTACCTCGCCATGTGTAGACATGTGTTTTTGCTATACAGCTCTATTGTTCTTTTCCCTTTGCATTAGTGATTCATTAAAAAATGCAACGTTTAACCTCCCTAGCGCACTGCCTGTACCTCACCGTTTTTAACAGTGTGGTACAGGCAATGGCAGCAGTGTACGAGGTAAACTGCCTGCCATTTCCTCCCTCCCCCCTCCCCTCTCCACACAGCCAGTGTCATTCATGACACCAGCTGGGAGGGCTGGAAAGCAGAGGCCCCTCCATTAACATTAAGGTCTATGGCACTTCTCACCCTCGCCCCCTTCCGCGTCACCGCGACACGATCAGTGAAGCCGCAGAACCCCGCTGCGGCTGGAAGCAGCATCGCCGTAGCTTTCCGGGGATATGCAGCTTCTATAGGAGCACAGCTCATCCAGAGTTTGTTCTTCACACAAACTCTGGACGAGATGGGCTCGTCATGAACACTAAAAAAAAAATTGTGCACTATTTTTTATTTATTTCTCCCCCATACATCTTTAGATCACTCCATACAAGTTCCATTAGATCTACCAACAACTATGTAGTTCCGGGTCCTCCCTGATAGAATGCATAGTGATTGGAAGGATTAGAAAGCTCCTCATATTACATGGTTTTGGAAGAACAAAAGTTGATTGTAAAGAAATTGTATGGTAAGGATTGTAAGGTGTATGTGGGCCTTTAGCAGTATATACTGCCATCAACACAGTGGGTTCCTAGCCTAAAGGCCCCCATACACCTTACAATCTTTCCATACAATTTCTGTACAATAAAATTTTCTTCTACCAAAACCATGTAATTTGAGGACCTTTCTAACCTTTCCAATTACTATGTATTCTATCTAGGGAGGACCCGGCACTACATAGTTGGTAGATTTAATGGAAATTGTATGGATCGATCTTAAGGTGTGTGGGGCGCTTTAGTTTGAAAAGACATTTTTAAGTCACATCCCACAGCTAAAGCCATGGTCCTTTGGAGAGCTTCCAAAGCATCAGAGGGATCTCAGTATTACAAGATATCAGGCAGGAGAAGGGTACGAAAGAATTTCCAAGGCAATAGATATAACATTGAACACAGTGAGGACAGACATCATCATGTGGAGAAAATATGGCACAACAGTGACATTACCGAGAACTGGATCTCCATCCAAAATAGATGAAAAGACGAGAAGAAAACTGGTCAGGGAGGCGACCAAGAGGCCTACAGCAACATTACAGGAGCTGCAGGAAAATCTGACAAGTACTGGCTGTGTGGTACATGTGACAACAATCTCCCGTATTCTTCATATATCTGGGGGAGTGGCAAGACGAAAGCCTTTTCTTACGACGAAAAACATCCAAGCCAGGCTACATTTTTCAAAAACACATCTGAAGTTTCCCAAAAGCATGTGTGAAAAGCTGTTATGGTCTGATGAAACCAAGGTTGAACTTCATGTTCAGCTTTCTAGCAGAAGCCTGAAGGTTTTGTGCCAATATTGACTGGCTTTTGCAACTGTTTATAATTCCCTCTATATATCTTCCCTTAACTAAGGTCCTTGTTCTAGATAAAGAAAATGTTCCACCATGCTTCACTGTGGATATGGTGTTTTTTTTAATTCCCTCCACCTAAAAGATTTCAGTTTGTTTTTTAATTAAGTGGTACAGCTTATAGGTCACACAAACGTGCTGAAATGATTTATCTTTGACCAGCACAGGAACCTGACAATTTACCAGGGCTGTGTATGCCTTTTATATCCACTGTAAGACTAAGTGCTGGAAAATAATGGCAGCCACACACTTCTGGCATAATTTGGAATTTTGTTCAGAGTTTTAGACCACAATGGCAATGTGTTGAATTATTATTTTTTATTCCACCAATTTTTATCGAATTTAAAAAGAATAACAGAAAACAATTTCAAAGTCAAATTGATTACAATGGTGTTGATGCTTTTTGAGGGGACAGCAAATGTACACCAAGCTGTACACTGAACACAACTTTCTTCTGTAACACTTGTGGGGGTTCAGCTCAAAGGGGTACTCCCAAAACAGATAAATCCACATTAAAGTATTTGTTTAGGGCTCCTGCCCGTATTTATTGTCCAAAACTCGCAGGGGTTAACAGACATGCAAATAAAATAACTCAAAAATGCCAATCCTCCTGCTTTGGAAAACATCCCACATTTGTCCTCAGTTGAGCTTTCTAGCAGTTACAGGCATGGGCCTCACATTCTTTGTGAGCCCCCTGTATTAACTGCCCTAGTAGCCACAGGCCTGGGCCCCACACTCTCTGTGTGCCCCCTGTCTCCAGCTTCTAGCAGGACAACTAACACACTGGACTCTGCAGCTATTTGGAGTCACATCTAGCTCCAATCACCTGCAACCCAGGTATTAACCCTTACAGAGTTCGGGAGCCCTTTAAGGAAAACAAAAACAAAACTCAGCAACCTAATGGCGCTGGGCAAATTATTCCCAGACTCCTTCCAGTACACCACATAACAGTCCATTCACACAGTGACAGATGACCAGTCTGTCACACACTGTATCGACGTGCCATATATTCAGTGTTGTCCCATGAACTGATATATAAACTTTTTACCACAGTTAGGGGTGTACTCACTTTTGTTAGATACGGTAGATATTTTTAAAAGTGTACTCCTACACTGTTCTCTGCCGTAATTACCCCCCCTACCTCCTCCTCTCTACACATCGCCAGTCATTGATGCTGCTGGCAATAGGGGGCAGCAAAGTGATGCCCCTCCATTAACATGGAGATGCTTCTCCTCTGTGGCATCTAATGGGGGGTTTCCCACATGCGTCAGGACCCCCTCATATAAGTGCAGTCCCGACGGAGCACATAGACTTTAACTGCTCGGCGGAGCTGTGTTCAGACCATGCAGAGATCGGCGGAACAGCTCAGCACCGTGAGAATACAGCACCCGCTGAGCAGGTAAGTGAATGTGCTCCGTCAGTTTTTTGAGATTGAGGTTATTTCGAGATAAAACTACACATGCTTCACACATGACTAGTTCGTTCAGGTACATATGAAAAAAATTTTTTTTCGAAAATGATTGTTCACTGTAATAATGTGTAAAAAACTTTATTTTGCTTATAATGGGTCTGGTTGCAGAAATCTCGGTACACTTCATGAATGCACATCATTTGCTAATCATTGTAATCAAGGCTGTAGTAAAGCAACGACTCACATGCTGCAAATTGTTTTTGCTGAAAATGAATGTGTAATATTGTCTCTGTAATATGATTCATTGAAAAACTGTTTTTAATCTTTTTTCAAATTCTCCACCTTCTATCGGACATACGACATACAAAATGAAATAGTTTTTTAAGCTGCAGAAAAATGTATTCCTAATATATAAATAAAATATAAATAAAAAAACAAATTATTCATTTTTTTCTTTCCTATATCAAATGTAAATGAATTATGAATTTGCTGTGTCTATGAATTATTGCTTCAGTCTTGCATGACATGGAGATTGTTGGATGACAAGGGTTCTACTAGAGGAAAACCTATGTTAAAGAACATGATTGCCAATTTGACTGGTCATGATCATTTTGATCATTTGGTTGAGCACATGTCCCACCATGACTTCTTCTACAGTGCGACTGGCCATCCTTAATGCCAGTTCCTGCCTAATATTTCATGGCAAATATAGTTTTGGAACATGTTAAGCAAGACAATGTCAAGACATGACTGGTGATCAACTTAAAGCGGTTTTAAACTCAAATTAAAAAAACACACATACATTAAACAGACCCAATACTCACCTGATAGCAGTTCAGATGCTGGAAAACTCAAAAAAACTCCACACTATACTCACTTTACTTGCTTGCAGTTCTCATGCTGGCATCTTCGCTCCCGGAGACCTGCAGCTACTTCCGCCTTCACTGCCCTCAATTGCAGATATTTGCAATTTGAATATTCAAGCTCAACACTACTCCGATGCACCCGTGCATTTAATACGTGACAATTACTGAGTGGAATCGCCATGAGGTGAGACAGGGACAACCCGTAGATCCATCCAAAGGTCAGAAGTCATGGAGTCAGAGTAGATATCACAAACAACGGAACCTGGTGATGAAGACAACAGAGACCATTTCGCTCAGGCACATCCTGTTGCCTGAGACTTCCTTAAATAGGGCAGGAGCGCCTGACAATGTAGGGGATACAGCTAGTGTCCAGTAGAGGGCAATTTTCTGCTGAATACTTAAAGCGGACCTACCACGTTGTAGGTCACTTTGCACTATCGGCATCAGGCTGCCAATAGATAGGGCAATCCCTGTCCAAAAAGAAAATAAATCTTACAGCAGGAAAGACGAGTTTTTCCGAGGTAGCACCTCCCATGCTGTGACGTTGCGCCGCGCCGCTGAGGTCGCTTGTCAAAGCTGAAAGGGCTGCCGGGAAAACATCAGCTGTGTGTGGGGCC
>CM070033.1:170511105-170532340 GCA_036250615.1 Ptychadena robeensis
AACAAAAGTTGATTGTACAGAAATTGTATAGAAAGATTGTAAGGTGTATGGGGGCCTTAAATATGTTCCCAAATTTAACTCATGCTTGAGATTATGTAAAATCTACTTTACAGTATGTATCCCCAATAGATCGCTGGCCTGAATTTCTCTGGATCAGTCCCAGGCTCACGATCGGGGAGCCAGTTATAGTAAACTGAAGCATCTAGACATCTTCTGCAAATATTTTGAAAAGAATGGGTTGCTTTCAGGAGCTCACAGAATTCCATTGTTGTACAGTGATAGGATGACACTTGCATGCATGACATTTTTGTTGTTAAATATTTAATGGTTACATTATAGCAAACTGGACACAACTGCAACTCTGGCGCAAACTGGTAGGGCTCAAAAATTCACATAGCAGGGTCAGCCCATACTTGAGGTTCCGAAATTGCTAACTTTCTGCAGAGAAGAGCTTCAGACCTCAAAATTCGTAAGGCATTCACCTTGGAGTAAGCTTTAAGGCATTGAGCACTAGTATGAAATGTTTTTTCATAGCTGAGCAGCTGCATCCAAAGCTTACATCACCAAGTGCCGGAAGCAGTGGTCTAAAGGTAGCCATACACAGGCGGATCTTTCAGCCGATCAACCACTGTGCACGGTCCCGACGATCGCTCGGCTGAAAATCGGTTGGCCCATCTGGTGGGATCAACCAGGAATCTCCTGCATGTTGGATCGCATGGTGATTCGACTTGATGGTAAATTCACGGCCAATCCTTGCTATCCCCATTCAAAGTAATAGACAAATAAGAACAAGGACAGAGGCGCACAACAATTGGTTAAATAATATGGAATAGGATAAGATAAAACAAATTGAAACAACAACAGACAAGATACTCACATTGAGAGGTTTACAAGGGTGGATCTCCCTGTTCAAGCATTTGCTCAATATTCCACTGAGCTGACCTCCCCTCCCCCCCTCACCTGCAGCATACTAATGAAGGGGAGGGCACTCCTCTATGTGTGTGTGTGTATAAATCCAGAGACTTACTGTACCCCTTCCCCTATGGTTGAAAAAGAGCATTTGTTCGAAACGTATCCCATTGTTCCTATTGAGCCCCCCCCCCAGTATCTGTAAGCAGGAAGTGATCTCATCCCCAACCAGGAAGTGAGGTCCTCCTGGAAAACACATGGCCCTGAGAGATCCACCCTTGTAAACCTCACTCAATGTGAGTATCTTGTCTGTTTTGATTCAATTTGTTTTATCTTATCCTATTCCACATTATTTAACCATTCGTTGTACTAGGTTGTGTGCCTCTGTCCTTGTTCTTATTTGTCTGTTACAGGGGGCCACACTCCTCCATTTTGAGAGCTGCACACCTACACACAACTTAAACACCCAACCCTCATACTGATTCCATTTTACTCTGTGATCCTTGCTCAGGCCCCATACACCAACTGATGTCCCTTGCAGGTTCTTGGTCCGGCCCCTATGTCACATTTAAAACCCCACAAACTTTGCTCACCCCTGCACTAGCTGAGTGCTTGTATTTCTATGATTTGTAGCATGAAGAAATGGTGCGAGACATGTTCATAGAAACCCAAGTTGCACACAAACCCTAACCACAAACTTCTCTTATTTGTTCCATTTTGTTATTTCTGTGTGAAAACTTGTGAATTTTTGTCAACTTAGAAAAATAAATCTGTTTCAGTCTAAAATTAAGATGAAAAAAATGAATGCAACTACCACATCTGAATACTAGAAAGCTGCTATATATTATATTTTTATTTTTGGGTTAATGTATGATCGCCTTCAACGTTATCCTTCACTGCCATCTTGTGGTCTCCCCACTGACAGTCAGTAATACACGTAGACAGCATATACCGGCAATACGACTTACATATGTATGGTTTTTCTCTTTAAATATCTGCGTAGTTTATATATATATATATATAAATAAATAAAACATTGTGGCATGTGTAAACCTGTCTTGGGCTACAAATCCACTATCCTGTTAAACGTAAAACAAAATGCCTGTGGTAAGTAGTACTCATGATAGGTCAGCAGTTTAATGAGCCGAGTGGACTGATACAGCTTTCTGTAACTGGGGCAAAGTGTGAAATAGGAGCCGTGTCATCAGACAATGCGTGACTCAGTTGGACTAATCCCAGTTTATGTGTTTGAAGTAAACAGGAACTTACATTTCACAGCGTCAGCACAACATTCATGGTGCATCACTGACGCTGGTTTCCTGACACTACACTCTGTAGGCCTTGTGTCTAAAGTAAATCACTACCATGCCAATATCAGTTCTGTAGTTACTTTCTTTCATAATCTAGAAAATGCTTCATTCCGCTTGCAAAACTTTTATAATAAATGGTAAAAAAAACATATACAAAAAAGAAAAAAAAAAAGTATTGTTCTAGCATGTTTTTTCGCAAAAAGTTCAAATTGTACTTGATTTTCAATCTAATTTATGCAAAAAGCGACATGCTATAGAAATAATTTTTTTTACCAAATGTTCCCTCAACCGTTTTCTACATCTCCAGCAAATTTGGTGATGATAGCATGTTCAGGGGCTTTGCAATTCACTCATAAGTTTCACCTAAAAAAATGCAGCGATTTTCATTTTTTGTGGCTCTCTACACAATATTTTCACAGATTCTCACATACAAACCAGACTCCCATCCTCCTCCAAGCAAAGGTAGTGAAACCTACAAACATGGATTCAATAATGATACAATGACACAAGGTCTAGAGTAAAGGATTTTAATCTTGATTAATATATCCATTACTGAATGTCACATTAGTACAGCTGTCCACACCTTCATAACAAGGCCAGACAGCCAGGTAGAACATTGCTTCATTCTCCCACCATTCGTGGAATCCAAAGAGATCGACAAGTAAGAAAAACAAACAAAATGGACATTAAAAAGACATGAAGACCTCACAAATTAAGTGTTAAGAGTGTTTCACATTAACCTACAAAAATCAGCAGCTTTTTAAAGACACATAGAAGAAAAGGTTACACTATATGTGAATATATATGTCTTTGATTTACATGATTTCAGTACCATATGACACGATGTGCCACACTGCAAATTATATGATAAAGGCATTAAAGGTAAATGTCTCTGCTGTCATGCAAATCCATTACGCCATCAACTTCCAAAAGAGAGCTTACAATATAAAAGGTGGTGAAGCACAATATAACCCGTAGTTTTATCTTCAGCTCCAAATCTACAGATGGGTTTGTAGAAGAATATTATTGTACAATTTGTACCTGACAAAATGACACAAAGAATGTTAGACACTGGCAAGTCACAGAAGAAATCTGCAGGCATGGAGGACATAGCAAGTATTCCTCCACAGAGTACAGCATAGTACACCTCAGCAGTCTACAGAAATTTGAAATCAAGGTCAATGGTATGCCTTATTACCTGAATCAATTGATGGAAATGGAACATAAAAAAAAAAAAAAAAATATCGATCGAGCAGTGATTAGACATGATGTTGGTAAAATTTAGTCCATGATCTAGCCTCCTGGGCTACAAACAATGTTCCCCCTTGAAATAACCTGGGGCATCCCTTAATACTGACAGACCCACCATTAACCTCCATTTAAAGGAGGCGTTTTTTCAGCACATCCCTAGCAAAATGAAGGGGGGATAAATCGCTGTAGATTGCAAACTTAAAAAAAAAAAAAAAGCACACCAGGCGATTCGCCCAAAGAGTTAAGCACATGCACAGGGCTTAGGAAATCCATCGGTTTTACATTTTTGGACCATAAGATGCACCTTTTCACCCCCAAAATTGGAGGGAAAAAGTGCCTGCATCTTATGGTCCGAATGCGCGGCCACTTGGCAGCTCCTTGGCTTCCCGCCAGCTCTCCCAGCACGGAGATTAGCCAGGGAGCTGGAGGAGCTGTCAGTTGACAGATGCCAGCCAGTGTCCGACTCTCCCATCTGTACTGTATAATTGCCTATGCAAGCAGAGCTCAAAACCCTGCTGGCATAAGCAATGGAGATGAACTGCCATCTATAGCTCTCTCCTGTCCGTGGAAACTGCAATCACTCTGCAGCTCCCACGGACACAGTAACATCGGAGAGGAGAGACAGAGGAGACTCTGCAGCTGTCTGCCCTCCTCCTCCTCCTCCCGATCAGTGTGGAGAATGACGTTGTGCTGTGCTAGTACTGCAGCTAGTGACATCTACTGGCTGAATTGAATATTGCATTCACTTAATTCATTGCATTAACCCAATTGATGTGAAAACTTATTAATCCTTTTTTTTTTCTTGTTTTCCTGCCCTAAAAACTGGGCGCATCTTATAGTCCATGCGTCCGAAAATACAGTAATCACACTGTGCGATGATAGACTGACAGATGACACACAATCAAATCAAACAATTGAACAGGTCAGATTCTGGTATGTCAAGGAAAAACTCTGGGGAGCTACTTCAACACCATCAGCATATCAGACTGTGGTTATGATTTTCACATATAAACTAAGGAATTTAAATTGAATTAAAACAAACATTTAAGACTCAATGTGGCAAGTTTTAAAATTAAACACATAAAAAATAAGGTTACTGAATTGATACTAAGGCCACTCATAGACACAGACCAGCGACTTTAAAAGGTAAAGCCATAATAAATACAGCAAAGTGCTCTAATGAGAACGAACACAGAGTGCAGACGCATGCACACGGCTCACTAGCACATCCAGGATAAAACACAATTTATAAAAAAAGGCACCAAAATGGGCATGAAGTCACTTAAAGAATTCATGTAAATTTTTGGGAAATTAACAGATCCGTCCAGTATGTCCAGCTAAGAACCAGAAACACTACAAGCATTTGAAGTGAACCTAAAGGGTAAAATAAAAAACGTAGATCACATTTTTTTCTCACCTCTCAGCCATCACAATGGTGGGGAATGTCTCCAGCATCCTGACAATGTATACTTCCTTATTGTGCTCTTTTGTGGCTTGTAGATGCCAATCTGTCAGGGTCAATGAACTGCAGCAAACCATTGCTTTCAAAGGTGAAAAAATAGCTCCATAGTTGTGTAAAGGGAACATTTGTGATTTATATTTCCTGACAGTATATGTGACTAGGATGTTATAGTTGTGGAGTTTTCAAAAGAGGGGGGGGGGGGGGGGGGGGGGGGGGGGGAAGAGACATAAGGAGGGGATTATTTTGACAGATCATCCAACATAATATGGCGATTGTCAGCGAGGGATATACAGTATATTAGAGGAGTTTAGGTGCACTTTAAGAAACACTTATAAAACTAGAAATTAGAATCACTGTTCTTTACGCTCCTAGGCTTTACGTATATGGCATGCTTTTTTAAAAGCAAGCCACTGGCAATTGTGGCGAGGCATATAAAATGCTGCCACGATTTACAGCCCATTCCGAGCTGGCCAGCACGATTGCGGTGTCACAGGAGACGCAGGAATCATGGTGGGGAAAAAAGCAACGCCCCTCCGTTTACATCGAGGTCTATGGTGCCGCCTACCGCCGCCCCCTTCACATCACCTGTGATGCTATTGGGGGCCGATGCATCAGCATACACGCCGATACACAGAATTGCTGGGGAAACCTGGCAGACAGGTAAGTTTCCCCTCAGTTAACTCCGGTTGAGTTTCATGATGGATGAACCTTAACCCGAGTTAACCCATTTCTTCCCAAGCATTAAAATATCAACGCTGCACAACCCTGAAGAGAAAGAAATTATAAATTATTGCCAAGGCAATTTCAATTGTTAAAAATATATATTTACGACTCAATGAATTGAAGGTATGACGTTTAAAGTAATGGAAGAGCAGAAAAAAAAAAATCATGAACATAGTGTTGCGTGAACGCAATGATGGGAAGAAATGGGTTAACTCTGGCCAAACGCCTAGGAGGTTAAATACATCTTCACATTAACTTGCTATAACCCCCTGCACAATTGCAGTCAAAGAAGACCTAGGCCCTGTATTCAGGTTGTATTGATTGAAAGTGCCATCATGCAAGAATAGCTCAAGTGTAAATGAAAAGCAGAGAATCTCATACAACATAGCATTTCAATATATGGAGACAGGGATGTGGCCAAGATGTTGGGCTTTTGAGCAGAGTGGATATCAATCACTGGGCAGAACTCAGCAGGCAAGAAGTGGTTGGCAACGTACACAATATCAATAGCTAGCTTTACCGTTGAACACAGGGCATTTCTTTTTGGTCCTCATCTAAGGCTATGATCCCACATAGGCGATTAATAGGCGATTTTTATAATGGGGGCGATTTTTCTTACAAATCGCGGGAGAAGATCGCCTGGCAAAAATCATGAGCGTGAGGTGATTAATAGCCTAATAAATACTGTTACAATTCTAAGGCATACAACAGTGAATCAGGTATTGGGCATGGGGCACTTCCATTGTAAACGTAGTTTTAAGAAAAAAAAATTTTGGGCAGATATAGCATCATAAATCATTATACATATATATTATAGGCACCGTCATCAATATAGGGGAAACAATAGTAGGCAGGATATACAAACCGATAGCAGTATAAGAAATACAAACAGATTTCTATCCTTTCAGAAGTGAAGCATAGAGTAAATGGTGCCACCAGCGAGGGTAAATCTCATTCTGCCACCTAGTGCCAACAATTGACAGATGGTACAATACTGAAGAAGTCTAATGTGTAAAAAGGGCAGTAGGCTGCAGAGAGACTGAAACCAGAGCGGGAAGTTCTCAGGAAGTGATCTAATGTGTTGAGCTATAAGCTCCATAAAGTGCCACATATTTGTTATGGGGAACAAGTAAAAAGTGATTCTGGGGTTTGGCATATACTGTACATACTCAAATATAAGCCCAATTAATCTTCACCCAAAATGTTTACTCTCCCAGCAGCTTAAAGTGAAAGTGCAAACATAGCCCGGCCCCCAAAGCTCGGCAATCAGCCAATTACAACTGACCTGCTCCTTCAGCCTCCTCTCCGCTGTGTAATGAGAAGTAGCGTGGCTTGGCTGTATTACCCCACCCATTCCAGTAAATGTGGACTACAATGCACAGCATGCCACATTTCTGAAAGTGCATAGTATGGGGTTACTGAGCATAGTTGTGGGGTTTGAAACGAGCTAGGGGGCCCTATTAACATATAATGAAGCACCAAAACAAAAGCGCATTTGCTGTGCATTTGTGTGCCTTAACTGCTGCATTTCCCACCCTAGGCTTATACTCAAGGGAAATCAGGTATTCTGGGTTTCCGTGGCTGATATTCAGTTCCGCTTATACTCAATTAGGCACAGTATTTAAAAAAAAAAAAAAAAGATAAATGTATCATTTGGGTGCTGAAAATTTTGCCTTATATGGGAGCATATATGGTAAACACATATACCGTATTTTTCAGACTATAAGATGCACTTTTGTTTCATTGAGTGTCCCTACGTCTTATGGTCCAAATATGCAAAAAAACTATTGAAGTCCCAACCATCCTGGTAGCAATAGCTCTGTATCCCAGGAGGCAGAAATGTGTTCCATTCCCTCCAGCCAAGCCAAAAAGCCACTGCCAAGAAGAGATCTGCATTAGAAATAGCAGTACCCATTCTCTGAACACACTAACCAACTTTTGAAGAGACTTATTTCAAAGTTAGATAGCATGAGTATTTAAATTAACATTCTGCATTGCAATAAATACATTATGTAAGAGACTCATATCTCCTCCCATATGTAAATAGCTGCTCATGGGTAAGTTGTTCAGTGCCAGATTGTAAAATATCTCTTCATATGTTGGTCAGTGTGTTCAGAGAATGGGTGCTGCTAGCGTATAAACACATGTAAAGTGTAAGCCATGCATCACAGACCTCCCTCCTGGCACTGGCCTTTTGGCTGGAAGAATATAGAGTGAATACTGCGTGGTCCAGTCCTGTCTACTTTGCTGGAACATTCTGTATATTCACTTGATATCTGAATGGCCATGTTTCTGTTTTTTCCCCCTAATTTTCTCTCCAAAACTTTGGTTGCATCTTATAGTCCGAAAAATGTGGTAATCGTTATTTTGGCATACAATATAAATATTTGATGTGGCACTAAGGTCCCTTACTAAATCCTGCCATTACACAATTTATCCAATAAAAATATAATTATATATATCCCTAAATTTTCCAAGGAGTATACTACCACAGTGCAAGATAAATATTAAAACATTTTCAAAATGTATGAAAAAAAACATAAAATACACAATTCATTCTGTTGTGTAATGTGATTGTTTAAGGATATTACACTTACATTGATCTTATTGTCAGCAATGTATGCAAATTGCATACAACGACGCCCACAGATTATCTGTACTTCCAAACCAAAATGTGGTTAAAGTCAAGCAAGATGCTATTAGGCAAGGATCTCCATTACCAAGAGATGGAACCAAGTTACTTGTGGCTTACGTGTTTGGGTTGCCAACACTAGCGCACAACAATAAGATGAATTATGTACCGTATTTTTTTGGACCACAAGACACACTTTTTCACCCCCAAAATCGGGGGAAAATAGTGCCTGCGTCTTATAGTCCAAATGCACGACCTCGCCTTGGCTTCCAGTCTGCTCTCCCAAAATGAGAGATGCGGCCACAGCCAGATCACTTATCAGTACTGTACTGTTTCTACCACCAGAGCCCTGCTGATAGAAGCAGTACAGCAGAGAGACATACATGGAAGCGGCCAGGCAGCAGCCTGTTAGCCATGATCACCGTTCTGCTCACAGCTGGCAAGAAGGGAGACCAACAGTGCAGAATCCCCCGATCTCCCCCCTCTTCTGCCTAAAGTGTGCTCATTAGTGACACCATTCAACTGATTACAAAATTTCAAATTTTTGGGTTTTTTTCCTGCTTTAAAAACTGGATGCCTCTTATTGTCCGGTGCATCTATATGGCCTTATAGTCTGAAAAATACGGTATATTTATATATATTTTAAATTGTAATAGGAAATAAATAATTTTATTTAAGTATTTTAATCATTAAATGTGATGAGTATCTCATCCTGCACTGTGGTAGTATACATTAATGCATTAAGACACAAGAATATATGTCTGTATCACAAAGTGCTAGAGGGAAAATTACACAGGCCAAGGAAAGCTGTGTATGGACATCCTGACCAACCCCTTCACTGTGCAATGTGGACATCACCTCCATCTCAGTCACTCAAGTGCTGCATGGTAAAGTCATACAGGAAGGAAAGAAACCGAAAGAATTTTTACAATTTTCACATTTGTAAACATCTGATTTGGAAGTGCTTGATGCAGGATGAAGCCACAAATACTTCACAAGTTTCTTCCTAGAAGCAGTGCATCCAATCGAGGAAACGTTTCAGGAGATCTCAGCAAACTGGCTATATACTGGGTTCTGCCCAAAGACTTCCAGCGACCTAAAGACAGATGAAAAGGGAAGATAAATCAAATGCATATATAGGATGTACCATGGACCCTTGACTTACAAAGCTAATTGGTTTCAAAGGGTTTGTTTTTAGTCAAGACTAGGCGATCAATTACAGTGTGGTGACACCACGCTGTGATTGATCACCACGCTGTGATTGATCGCAGGTCAATCGTACGGTAATCAATGGGCACATCAACTACCGTACAATTGGGGACCCGGTCCCCCGGGTCTCTGCTTTCCCCAGCCGGAGAAGCAGCCAGCCTGCACCCCCCCCCCTCTTCTGGCAGAGCTGGGTCCGTGCTGGCCACGTCCCCTTCACACACAGAGCGGCTAGCTGATCACAGCCTGTGTGTGCAGCTCAGCTGGCAGCCCGTCCATTACATTGGAGGGTGACTCGCGGTCCCCATTCAATGTAATGGATTTCGACCAAGGTTTTCTAACATGTTGGAAACCTACCCGGGAATCTACCCGCGTGTGGCCAGCTTAACACAGGGGATATTGATGTAGCCCTCAACGCCACAGAAACATATCCTGACTCAAGTTAGTGTTAAGTCAAGCTAGTTGTCCAGTGTATATCAAACTACTGTAACCAACAATGTTCAGGTAACCCGACACTTTTGAAGTGTCACCCCTTCTGTAGATTAGCTTTGTTTCTAGTGACCCTTTGAGATAATGTCTTCATGTTAATAAAAAATGGCATTATGTAGATCAGTAACTATAGGAGGACACGAATGCCATAGTCTCTGGGAGGAGAGACCATAGCATGAAACACGAGATAAACTTCCCAAGGAAGGTTGGACACTATTACCTGCTAGAAAAGCAAGCATTAGGCTATGAGCTGAAGTCAGCGGATTCAAATAGCACCCCCCCCCCCACCCACACACACACACACACACACTTTTTGTCCATAAACAGATAATGGCCATGGCTGCTGCACAGTCTATGCGGTGGCAGATATATATTACAATACAGAAATAAACCGGTTAGGAATGTGAGCTCATTTACAGATTGCAAAGCCTTATAATTACAGTGATGACTAAACTCATTCTCTTCTAAACATATCCTGTAAACTCATCACATGTACAAGTTTCCCTACTTATTACTGTTAATGAGAGGCACTTACCCAATAATTCCAGCTGGAATGAGTAGGACTATTGCTCCAAACAGGAAGGGGAAGCCTTTCATGAAATAAAGTGTAGCAGGATACAAGGAGTTGAAGATGGTGGTGGAGAGTATGAAGGAGATGACCTCTACACAGGCCACAAAGGAGAATAGAGTGCCTGGAAATGAGAGACATGATTAGCACAATTTGCTTCAATAAGCATAAATGTACAGGAAGCGACAAATAGTTTCACCATCATTTGTAATCTGTATTGATGCTAGACCGGTACCAAAGACAACCACAAACTTCAAACTTCTTGGGTCAAAAACTTCCATTAAAATCAGTGGTTCCCAAACTTTCCATGCAGGGCCCCCCTTCGTGCCTCCCAGGGGGGGAACCCCCCAGTTTGGGAACCACTGCATCAAATATAGGTAATACAGCATGTGCTAGATCGATTTTGGCTGCAATGGTCTGGAAATGGAGTGTCTTTCTTAACCTTCTGAGCGTTCTGCCCGAGTTAACTCGGGCTGAGTTTCATGCATCATGAAACTCAGCCCCAGTTAACTAGAGCCGCGCTCTAGGTATCGCCGTCTTCCTACGGCGGTCGGGAGCACCGGCATGTATGCCGATGCTTCCGGGTCCGCCCCCAATCGCGTCACCAGTGACGCGAAGGGGGTGGGGGTAGGCGGCGCCATAGACCTCCGTCAAACTGGAGGGGCGTCGCTTTTCATCAGCATAAGTCCAGCGTCTCCAGTGACGCCGGGCTTATGTTAATGACCTCCAGCTGAGCAGGCAATCGCGGCAGAGCATATTGTGCTCCGCCGCGATTGCCCGTGGCACGGTTATGAAAAAACCGTGCCACGTGGGAAACGCTCAGAGGGTTAAAATCAAAATGCTAAATTTTATTTTACTAGACTGGGGAGTCATAACCTTAATAAGTTTTTTTTTTATTATCCATGTCCTCTCCGAAATCCTTTTGTATAACTGCCATGAAAAATCATGGGTGATTGGTGGGATTTCCCCAAACTTAAAGTGGACCTACCACCAGGAATCTATGTTTTCATGAATGGCACTAGAAGTGCCAATAATAGGAAGGAATGCAGTGAAAAAAACCCAAAACGTACCTGTAATGAGAAATTTAAGAATATAATCCGGCAGCTCTCCACACTTCCTGGTTCACGGTCTGCAGAAATCGGCAGCACGTCACAGGAAGCTTAGATTTCAGTGATCTGCTTTGAAAATTCCCATAGAAGATCACTGAACGTCCCCAGTGGCCATCCCCAATATTGCACCCCCATGTGTTTCATGTGTTGGCTCCACAAACCAGGAAGTGAGGGGTGCTGAGTGGTAATCTTGTTAAATTGCTCATTACAGGAACGTTTTTTTGTTTTTTTTTACTGCATTACTCCCTATTATTGGCACTTCTAGTGCCATTCATAAAAACATAGATCTCTGGTGGTAGGTCCGCTTTAAGCCTGCCATACACACACCGATTAGCGGCCGATTTTGCTGCTGACCGACGGGCGTGCGCACGTTTGCCCACCCCTGCTATAGACTTCTAATGGTTTTAAATAAAAATAGGAAATATTATATAGCAATAAGCATGCATAGAATCACTTCATGAATAGACTGTAGTTGCTGGAAACAACATTAGCCAGTTCACCTCAAATGCTCTAAAAAGGTGCCCATACACCTGACAATGGCCGCTTCGAGTGCTGACATGACACTGTGTGTGCTTGCGGCCATCTGATGTGGCCACCCGTCTTCGAGCAGGATTGATTGACAGGGTTATAGGACAAGTTAATTCTTCGATATCAGGCTCAGCGTTATGACGTCATTGCACTGAGCTCGAAGGCTGATCTCATGGGCATCGACCCGTATATAACAACCTTAAGGCTATGTTTCCACTATACCACGGGACCCCCTTCGCTAAGCGTATTGCTTGGCAGCAAGTCCGACAGAGCACATAAACCTTACCTGCTCGGCAGATGCTGTGTCTTCACTCAGCCATTCCACCGATGAAAGGCTGAATGTAGTCAAGTACGTTGAGCCACTATACGTCGGGACCCCCTACGCTGAGCGTAATCCTTGGCAGGAGGTCCGACGGACCACATAGACTTGCCTGCTTAGCAGAGGGGGTCCCAACGTAACGTGGAAACATAGCCTTAAGGGTTTACAGCACAAACTTCATACTCACATCAATATTTCAGATGATAAAGAATAAAGTACAGTAGGAGATCTGCTGCACAACAGATATTTGTGTGGACAGAAGTCTGTAAGAATTCCTGATCGCCTACAGCATTGCATCTGTAAACCACAAATCTATTCAACATCGGTTTGCATAACTGACCGTGAGGAAACCCGCTGCTGTATGGCTTTAGAGAACCACAAAGTACGGCAATCACATTACAGAATACAGAGGTTACGTAACTGCCAGTATTACACCCCGGCACGGATACCACAACAGCAGTTCTCTCTTCAGCGGAGATTTACACTCTATACAAGCGTGCAAAGACTGGAAGGAACCTTTGACTCTTCAGGTCAGAGAGCAAAACGGTTTAGCGTAAACTGATTTTTTCCTATGCTAGTTACACAATACAAGAAAAACAACTTTAGAACACCAGAGCAATGGTTACTCTATCTACATCGACTGGTCTTCCATTGCCTAGGAGGCGTTACCTTGTTCACCTTCTTCCACCAGTTTTGATAACTTGGAACGGATTACAGGAGTAGTTGCCATTGAAAAGAAGCGTAACCCATAGCCTAAAACACAAAATAAAACACGTTTAACGATTGTTAGGTCACTTAAGAGGCGATTCTCTTACAGACACAGTTGGGAGTTAAACAAAAAAGATATTATCATATGATGGACTTTCACCGGTATGTATATTCAAATATTATAAAATGCTGCTACATTTGACCAGCAATGAAAAGTTGTCAGCAACTGTTTGCTGCCCCTTCACAGCCATGATAGAACCCGAGCACAGCTCATTACATAACGGTCAAGTGTAAGTTAAGGTACCCATACATGGGTCAATTGTGCGTTCGAAATGAACATTTTGAAAGGTGGCCTACCTTGAGCGTTCGATCCCGCTCTAACAAAATGTCGATCCAACAGGGATCTGGCATTCCTGTTTGATGGCCATTACTATAGATGGGGAACCTTGATCCAATATATATGGTATATATAGTTATAATCATGCAGACTTTTAAGAAAGATTATATGCGATTGTGCTGCCTTCAGATCTACTGCCTTTCACTTTTCTTAAATGGGAGAGAATTTAATGTAAAATGCTGCTTGCAGTAACAAACACTCAATGCGTTTCTATGCTGTACCTAAAGAGCTTTTCTAGCACTACAGAAGTCCAGTGACCATTGGGTCTCCTGGTACAGGGTCCACAAATGAGACCGGCGATTCACTGGGTCTCTAGCATACGAGTTTCTTATTGTATATATGGGATGTTAGCTCTTTACTGAATACGCTATTGACATTACAAAATATTTGCATATATTTCATTTACTTATGCAATGTGTGAACTGTCTGAATTATCATCAATACTGTGCCGTCAGAATCAGGTACACAAAACCGCAATAGACATAAACAAGTCTAGGCACAAACACTTACAGCAAAGTTTCCCCACTACACACGTCATGAATAATTAGTGATGGCCGGACTTCGGCCGTGTCTGTCCGCGAACGGGTGGAGCGGACTTTTAAAAAAGTCTGCCGTCCTCGGACAGATTCAAATTCCCCCCCTCTAGGCGGGGAATTTGAATCTGAAAACCCGGATGTGACGTCAGTGGAACCGGCACCTGGAACGCATAGTTCCTGGTTGTGCTGACTGGATGTGACGTCACATCCGGGTTAACGAGCCGGTTTTCACTGAAAGACCGGGTTCTCTACCCGATCTTCAGTAAAAAACATTCTTCCTGCGGCTGGATCTCGCTGCTTATGATCCCACCAGAGGAAGAATAGAGGGATCCTTCTCGCCGGCGAACAGGGTGGGTCGAACACCCATACTGGCCGCTGGCGAGGAGGACGAACATGCTTGTTCGCGGCCGAACTGTCCGCCTTGCGGGCAGTTCGGCCATCACTATGAATAATATACATTAACATGTAGATTACAGAGGTGCTCATTGCACACGCCCGCAGGTTTAAATTAACTAGAAGTGCTAATTGTGATACAAAATGACTCCAGATTGCATATTCCCCTCAACCACTGCTTAAGGGTAACAAAGTGTTATAAAACGGATTTCTTTTAGTGTACAAAAGGGAGCCAATCAGAAGTTGGAACTAAAATAATTGTAATACAAGACTCACTTACAATATTTTCGGACCATAAGACTCACTTTTACACCCCCAAAATTGCATCTTATGGTACGAAAAATACAGTAAGTAATTCTTGTATTACAATTATTTTTGTGGTCTCGGCTTCCCGCCAGCTCTCCCGGCACGGAGATTAGCCAGGGAGCCGGAGGAGCTGTCAATGGAGAGATGCCGGCTGGTGTTCGTCTCTCCCATCTGAACTGTATAATTGCCTATGCCAGCAGAGCCCAGAGCCCTGCTGGTATAAGCAATGTAGAGAGGCATAGATGAACTGCCATCTTTCCCTCCATGGAGACTGCAATCACTCTGCAGTTCCCACGGACACAAGAACAGCAAGATCGGCAGAGGAGAGCAGAAGACAGAGGAGAGACTCTGCAGATGTCTGCCCACCTCCTCCTCCCGATCGGTGTGGAGAATGACGTTGTGCTGAGAGTGTACTGCTGCTAGTGATCCCTACTGGCTGAATTGAATATTGCATTCATTGAATTCATTGCATTAACCCAATTGATGTGAAAACTTATTAAATCATATTTTTCTGGTTTTCCTGCCCTTAAAACTGGGTGCGCCTTATAATCCGAAAAATATGGTTTTCAACCATTCTTTATGTATTCACTGCCCATTGGAAAATGTAGAAAAGCTAGGCGGATTGGAATAACTTTTTCTGTCTATTTCCAAAGGTAATTAAGCATACCAGCCCCTGCCTTGTTTCTGTACATTCTCTTCCATCTTCACATCTGTGTCACTAACTGGTTACGCAGATAGACACAAGGTGGGAATCCGCCTGGAATGTTTGGAACTGAAGGAGTAGTTATTATGCAGTTGCAATACAGTAGTAATCTGTTTCAGCCGACATCTAATTACTCGAACCCATTGCTCAATCACTTGTTCCAAGTTGTTCTATGAAACGGGTGCAAGCAAAACTTTCCTGAAGTTCAGAAGATATTCTGGAGTAATGAGAATTCATCAGCTTTGCATACTAGAAAGTAAAGGCAAAGAACTCACCAAGCAATTTCTAAAGCACAAGAGTCTTCTCATATGAGAATGTACATGTAGTTTTGGATTGACGTTTGGTTAAAGATTCTGCCTACATGTAGCCTACAACAAAAATTAAAAAGCCAGTCTTTTGAAGGTTTAGGCTCCAGGGCGGATATATTGCACTAAATAGAAGAGCACTGTTTTTTTCTAATTGAATTGTGTATTTGTTGCAGGTCAGATAATGGCAAAATATGGATCAAGCCCCAACTCCAGGTTTCAAAATGTTGCTGCATATTTTTTTAAATAAAGGCTTGCTTAACATGGACATGGTCCAGAACTGCATTTACCACTGTTTGGGCACCACCTGCTGTCCTTGGACCTCTTCCCCACAGTGTGAACTGGTATTGGGGGGGTCTGTGGGTGGAGGCTCTTTGAGACCCCTATAACACTGGTCACATTGTGAGTGAAGCACAAGCTTGTCACCAGGTTGAGCACAAGCGGTTGTAAGTATGACTACTTCAATCATTCAGAGAAACAAAATAATGTGGCACCCTGCTGTTTATACAGGATATTTTTGGGGTAAATATAGTTACCTATTATTAAGTCATATGAATTATAGAGTTATTATACTAGATCAGTGGTGGGCAACTGAGTTGATATGTAGGGCCACAAGTGCGGCCCTTGGCATCACTAAAGGGCCGCACAGAACATCGACCCAGACTCTCCCTCTGTCAACATATCTCAGCAGGCGGTGGACCAGATCCCGACAGACAGTCAAAACCTGACAGGACCCACCCCACCTCTTGCCCCTGAGTGGAGCACATATATTTAGACCTGGTTTCCCTGATCAACATTGTCAATTTTACTGATGTAGGAGCGTCAAAGTTGATTAGGAAAGCTGGGTTGCTATGCCCTATGCATTAACAGTTTAGTTTTGGCGGTCGAGAGCAACTCCCAAAGGGCCGCATGTTGGGCACCTAGGCCCTAGATAACAATATTGATGGATACCTTCTATTTTTCTATAGCTGAATATATTTACTGGTTATCTCCTGAAGAAGCGACTGCTGTCGCGAAACGTGTCAAGAGTCTTATGACCAACTAATCTTATGACTTGATTTAATTTATATATATTTAATTTATAACTACTTTGAGAGTCTTTTGACCAATTAGCCTTATGACTTGATGATGTATTTGTATGAATTACTATCAGTTAGGGCTTGTTTCCACTAAAGCGGAAGCCCACAGTTGTCCACGGCGCGGATTCATCCACGCCCATTCTTTTCAATGGGCTAGACCACGGCAGCAGTCAGGGGGCGACCGCCACCTAAAAACACGGTCGACCGAGCTTTTAGGCGGCGGTCTGCGCTATTCCGCGGCCGCTCAGCATTGACCGCAGCCAAAGAGGTGAATGGCCACCGCTAAAAACCATGAGATGCGGTTCTTAGCGGCGGCAATCACACTGCCGGCTTCCACACAAGTGGAAACAAGCCCTTATATAAACATGTGAGATGTTACATGTAATGCTACTGTGAAAGTCCGCTGTGGCTAAGATTAAAGACTGTTCTTTAGCAGGGTGCCACATTATTTTGTTTCTCCATTTGAATTTTGGATGTGGGTAGCGCCAAATTCAACTTGGTAGTCAGGTGTACCTTCTTTGTTTTATAACTACTTCAATCATTGTTGTCAAAGAAAAAGTATAGTGAATAAATTATTTCACACCCCTTTAATGATGTTTTTCTGAGTATGTGCATCCTACTACATACATTAACAATTATAAATTTAATTACCATAAATATATACTGAAAGTAAACAAAATGGGATCTCAAAATGAGTTTCCCATGATATAGCTCACCTGTAAACATAATTGGAGTGGTAGAGGCCACAGAGAAGACCACCAGACCTGCAATATTCGATACGAATCCCAATTCTGCCACCCAGCCGTCGGCTAAGAACAGCTGGAAGAGGCGCAGTCCGGCCAGGCTGCTGAGGTAAGTCAGATGCTCAGCTGCCGACCCATAGCCAATCAGGAAGGAGTCCCAGCACAGAGGAAAGCTAAGCTCATAAATCACCATTAGGTCCTTGGCTCCCATGTGCACAGTTATCACCAATAGGAGGGCAAAACAGTAAAGCCCAAGTTTCACTTGCCGTTTATTTTCTCCGGGCACAGAGAAGAGCTGACAGACTGTCTTATAATGTTGAGGCGTAATCAAGCGCGATGGCTTCCTGTCTTTTACCGACTCCCTGACGCAGAAGTAAACATAGAAAGCCGTGAAGACATTAACAGCCAATGCGAGCCAGAATGGGTTAATGTAGCCTTGGCTATTCCTCCAGTACCCGCCGATGATGCTCGCCACCATTCCAGCTATACCTAGACATGCCTCCAACACTGCAACGCGGAATGTGCGTGACTCGCGATCTGTGATGTCAGCTATGTAAGCAAAACAGCCAGCGAGGATAGTATTAAAGTCACCGGTGAGGCCAGAAAGAACGCGTCCGATTATTAAATAGCCAACATGTAGCTTTAGGTACATAACCAACAGATACACGGCAACTTGTAAGGTCAGTCCAACAAAAGGCAGCATGAGGATTGGACGACGGCCTACGTGGTCACTCCATGGGCCCAGGAGAGTCACGGAGAACAGGCCAACAAGCAGTCCACTCAGGTTTAGGTAAAGACTCCAATGTGACGTTTGCTTTTCCACTTCCTAAAAATAAGACATTTAGATAAAAATAAAAGTTAAAAAACAGTGTAATCTTCGCTTATACTAAAATAGAATAGATAAAAGCAAAAGCGGCAATGATAGGAAATCTAGTTCACAAATGACTTTCACTCAACAGGACAGCAAGCATGTGTTCAGAGAAGTCCGAGCAGTCCTAGAATGTTTCAGTGCCAGTTAGATCTTTAGGGTGGATCTAACTGGCACTGAAACATTCTTGTTTCCATTGATGCGTTTTGCCGCGGTTGTATCCGCGCGGCTCCGACCGCATCCATAGGCAAACTATCAGCCAGGCTCCATTTGTGCGGCTGAGTGTGGATGTGGATCCGAACGCTAGCTACAGCGTTCTCGTGCGGAAACCACCACCGACCGCATCCTTTCACATGGGGGCTGCCCAGAGTCTTCATCCAAACGCACGGACGTACGCGCGCATCCGCATGAAAACAGCTCGGGGTGCCGGCGGGAGCGGCTGCAGAAGCAGCAAATCGCACCGGTGGAAACAAGCCCGAAGTGTGGATATCGTTAAAGGAATTTTCATTCAGGTGCATATGTAAGATTGTCACCATTGTGTTAGGGCCATTTCACACTATGCATTGCTTTTTAAAAACGCGCACGTTTTTTTACATAGACAACCAATAAAGAAAGTTACCATTCACACTGCCTGCATTTCATTTTTTTTTGAAAAGCAGTATTTTTAAAAACACACAGCTGTATGCATTTTTGATTCATTTTCCCTGCGTTTTCCATTGATTTGTTCAAGAAGGCAAAACGCATATGTAATGTCAAAAAGGCATGCCTATAACAAATATACACGGTGTGAAATAAAGTCACAAAGAACGACAGATCAGAGTGATCTCATGCGTGTGATCCTCCTCACTGTGGAGATACAGGACAGGGCAGGTCCTAGGCCAGGCTGCAAAATACAACTATTCTGCAATCTGTAAGGTGGGCTCAGAAGGTGCAGGATGTGTTACCCAGTTTCCCCAGAAGCAAAATCTACCCCTAAAGTAAGACCTAGCTCCTGTTTCCTGTGTTTCTAATATAAATATATAAAAACCTACCCTGTCCCAAAGACAGCTGCTGTATTTAGGGAAGACATGACAAGTCCTGTCATGTCCTGTCACATCTTTACCCCCCCCCCCCCCCCCCCCCCCCCCCCCCCCCCTATGGCTGCATTGTCTGTGTGCACAAACACAGGGGCTTGCAGGCGCTAAATGTCAGCAGCACAGAAAGCACCCGCAAGTGCCCGTGTCCGGTCACACACGATGTGCAGCACAAGGTGAGTGCCACCCCCAGTAAAATAGTAGGTGTTCAAAGTAGTTGAAAAAACACTAAAGCTTGGATGGCAGTGATATCTTGTGGCCATTCTGTATAATACATGCAACAAATGACTTCATAAAAATAGAACCTACCCTGAAAATAAGCCCTAGTGAATTTTTTTGCAACACAGTATATGGCATTATAAGAATGACTAAAACCAAATATATATTCATTGGTTCACATAACTTTTTTTAGTGTGCTCCTGAGAGGAGTACCAGGAGATGGTGTTTGGTACTTACCCCATGTAGGGAGGTCTTCCTCACTGTCCTCTGCACTGGGTTAGTTACTATCCCCTGAGACTACCAGCAGTCCAAATGTAAACCTTTCAGTCATATACCAACTGTCACACAGTGTTTCTCTTATCAGATTTTACCCTTACATATGTCTCCTCTGATTTCATCCCCCAGATCTCCAACATCCTTTTTTTTAATTATTATTTCACACCCCTAACTGCAACCTTTCATAGTTATTCATGTTTCCCTGCGGTTATCCAAGTGACATAAATTGTATACATGTAACATTTAGCTGCGGCCGCCCAGACACGGAGCGCCTCCAAGTTGTTAGTACACATATGAGCTGTGTAACAATTATGCAGGTACGCATAAACAGTTTGTGGCCCCTTTTGAGTACCAGAGTAACACTTATGTGCACCCCTGTATAAACAGTTTAGCTGTGTCTGCAATTTGTATTTTATCACAGCTAAAAACCAAACGAAGTGGAGAAAGATTAGGTGGGAAGAGAAGTGCAGAGATCCTTTCTACCTTATATTATATGCTGAAGAGAAATAATAACTAGTTGAGAACAAGCGCAAAGTGTAGAAATCCCGATGTGGGCGGCTGTTCATGGAACCATAAGATAATTATTTAATCACAGCATTTACATTTGTTTTTCTGGCTGTAAGTTTTGCCAAACGCTATCAGTATAAAATATCTGTTGACTCAGGTAGTGTTTTGATGTTTGATCCTCAATAAACAGAGTCATGCTATAAAAGTCTAATTATTAAACAGAAATGAAGCTTATGCGCACACAGTCACCTCTGCATAACACAGCTATTAATACACAGCTGTGGTCTGAGCGAGAACACATAAAACCATAAAGTCAGTATGATCGCTGTACTTTTCCAGTTTTGAAGAGAAGAGCATTCATGGCTATCCCAGTACACTTGTGATTGGTCAGCTTTTTCCTTAAAAAGACCACAAACCCATTATAACCCAGTCTTCCCATCATTTAGATTTACAGTGGATCTATACTCAAAATATAAAAAATATATACCGTATTTTTCGGACCATAAGACGCACCAGACCATAAGACGCACCAGGTTTTTGGAGAAGGGAAAACAAGGAAAAAAATATTCTGAACCAAATTGTACCAGTGTCGCCATATAGTGCAGGCATATACTAA
>CM070033.1:170562421-170577258 GCA_036250615.1 Ptychadena robeensis
GGTACATTTTAGTTTAGGATTAGTTTAGGATTATTAATGTAATAATATTTTTTTTATAATAATTTTTACAGGGAATGTTAGAACTTGTTCACACATGAAGTTTGGATGGACAAATTACCAAGATTGGTAACCCAGAGCCACACTGAGTTCTTGGCTTCTTGGTAACCCAGAGCCACAGAGCGTCCTTGGCTCTTCTCACTAGATCCAACTTCTAGATGTCAGTGATTAGGCCGGAGGAGGTCATTCCTCTGTATGACAATACAGACATAGGCCTCCCGAGTCCTTACATCATGCGGGGGGAGGGGTACTAGAGCGGATGGTAATTGGTTTGTATTACCTGTACCGCTTTTAGAAGCAAAAATTGAAATAATGATCCCACTAGGGATATTGTAGAAGGGTCAACTATTGAGGCTGTTTGTCAGTTTGGGGTTACAGAGGGTGTTTGTTTTTGGCCATTAAAAGTGTAAATGTAAGGGGAAATGTTACAACTGGAGTTACAGCCATCTTTAGTGCAGGGTAGACCTATTTTTAGTGTTTCAAAAACACTTACTAATCACCTTCACCTTAATAATCACCAATCTCTTATATGATATCTTAAATCATTGTATATATTATATGACTTTTGTAAAATAGTCAAAAGTTAAAATGTCAGATAAGAAATCTGAGTTTTTATTGCAGCATAAGTTTTTAGCGATTGCGGATTGAACTCTACTGCTTCTGTTTATTAGAACAATTATAAAGTGGCTATAAAGTAGTTTTCCTTCTAGCATGACTGTTAGTAACCTTATAAATAGATTCATCTATATCCTAAGATAAACCTGGCGGACTTTGCATTTTAGGTATACACCCATTTCTTCTCAACTATTAATTTTCTTCATACTTAATTGTAACATAATGCACATTCAGGGCTTGTTGTGGAAGCATATAATGTGTTTTTTACCTTATTAGTTTAAAACTCTTAGGGTATGTTTCCATTATACGTCGGGACCCACTCTGGTAAGCTTATTGCTTGGCGGGGATCCCGATGTAGCACATAGACTTACCTGCTCGGCAGATGCTGTGTCTTTACGCCGCCAAGCCGTTCCCTCGATGCAAGGCTCAACGTAGTGGAGTATGTTGAGCCTCTGCATCGGTGGCTGTGTAAAGAGAGCATCCGCCCGAGCAGGGAAAGGCTATGTGTTATGTTGGGATCCCCTCCAAGCAATACGCTTAGTGGAGAGGGTCCCGTCATGTGTGGAAACAAACTCTTACCTTCAGACAGTTGTGTGTAAAGCTGGCCATAGACGCTTAGATTCCCCTGAGATAGATTTGTTATACGATCAGGACATGGGATTGAGTCTTCGATCATAGGTCGTACATTGATCGAAAAGCGCAGCATTTTTGTAATGCGATTTATCTCTGATTAATCTCAGATCGACGTGACGTAAGTAAAAATCAGCTACACAAAAAAAGCCAATCATGAAATGATGGAAGTGGAATGAAGCCTGCATGGGTCTATCGATGGAAATGATCGCAGGTCCCTCCATTCCCGATCAATGGACTAAAAATTAATGACATGTCCGATCCCTGCCCGATTTCTTTTTCGTGCCATTTCTTGTCATTTAGGACGATCGCACACTTTATGTATGCATAAAGTACGAAAAATCTAGACGTCTATGGCCAGCTCAATTAATATCAATTGGCTTATAGAATGCTGTAGTCCCCACCACCACCACTCATTGTTTGTAAACTGTCCAGGCAGAACAAACAATAACGCTTGCTGCAAATATGTATATTGATCGGTTATGTATACACACCTTTATTATGATGTTATATATACTTAAGGATCATACTGACGAACTATGATTAGAGGATATTTACAGCTGCTATAAAGTACAAGGTACCCACAGGTCAAGGAAGTAGTCTGGGATTTCAGATAAAGACTTCAGGTCATTAAATGATCTACTTTTCTGTTCTCAGAGTGTCGGTTGAAGGTGGAGAAAAAAAGGTAGTGACTACATGAGAGATTTTAGATGATAGTGTCTCTGAACTTGGCACTTTTAAGTACTGGTAGTCACTTAAATACTGTTAGACAGGACCAAAACCCTTTTTGCTATTTTTTCCTCCAAAAGTAATCAATGTCTAGTTCAGAAAGTGAAGCCATACCTTTGGATATATGACCAAATTGCTAATAATTTTATCGCAGTTGGCACTGCCACATTGACCTTGTTGACACAATACGGTTCCTTGGGCTGTCTGCACACTTCTTCTTTCCTTTCTCTGTTACCTATACAGAAAAGCTTACTGAGCTTACTTGAACATTCCTTTGTAGGGATAAAGCTTTTAATGTACACATCACAGTTGCTTCAACTGAGAAAACTGGTTCAACCAGCCTTGTGGGATGAGCCTAAGGTTTGTCAGTTCTGCTGGCACGGTTCCGGTACCCTTAGCTTCTTTGCAATTTTATTCAAGTTCTTTCATAATTCTTCCTCTTCTTAGACACTAGGACTGTTCCAGAACTGAAGAAAAATTAGACCTTAAAAGTCTCCTGGAGTTTCTAGGCTCCAGACTGGGTGTTGATGGAGTTGATGCGGTAGACATCTTCGCCTCACTCCCATTTTTCTGTTCTTTTGGTATATGTATCTATGGGATGTGGCACGCTTGAACAATTGACAAGAGGGAACCGGCTTTTGAATAGAAACAAGTAATAGATTAAGATGTACCTTAGGTAAGTGGCTGAAAAATCAATAAAAGCTATTCCAAGACTCTCGCTTTTTGTTGGTCTGTTACAGAAAAAAGAATCAATAATAACTCTACGTTCCCTGAAGTAATTCTTTAATGTTACCCATAGTTGTATTGATGGGAGAGCTTATCTTTATATAGTGAAGGAAAAAAATATGTAGGAATCTTTCCAGTAGGGCACCAAAGACACATTTATTGTAGATTGGGGAAGGATTTTTTTTCTTATGCTGCCCAGGGACAAAGGATTCCCCCATTTCATTTTTACATTAGTTGCAAGAAAAGTTGGTGAGGGAAAAACTTTATCTACTTTGAGGTTGAGCTTAAATGACTTGATAATCCCAAAACAGCCATCCCTACCATTATAGGTCATAAATACCAACATCCCAATTTACAAACACACAAAACAGGAGGAAACAGGAGACAGACCCAAATCTATCCCAAGCTTTTAATTTCCAGGGAATTTAAGGACAAATTTGACGTCATATTCAGCTTCATCAAGAATTATACATTTAATTGGTATGTTTACACACTTTTACAACATACCGTATATATAACATTTGGTACATAGTTACAAAGTCTACTCCTCATAACCTCTACCTGTGTGTTATCTTGTGTTGTCTCAACTCTAATGCATTGTACAGCGCTCCCTAATACGTTGTCTCTAAATAAATAAATGATAATAATAATAATAATAATAGTAAATGCCATAATAAATCATACTAAATATAGACATGTTAGTTCAAAAAAACTTCTTGCTGATATTTTCACAAAGTGTTTCGCCCCAACTGGGCTTCACCAGGAGATTTTCACAGCTAAACTAAAATTGACAAACTATGCAGTTGGTCATCCACTGATGGTTAATTAATATTTTTTGTGTATCCACTAATATTTGAAATCTGCCAACAAACAACCTGCTGTTTTTCTTGATAATGTTAAAATAAAAAAAAAGAATGGAAAATTCCAATCTACCCTTGCATGTGCACTTTAGTTATGTAAGACAACTTCAATTATACTTAAATTAGGTAAATAAATGAATAATAGTTTAATCTCACTAATCCTTGGCTTATCATAAAAGGATTCTGCTGTATAAAAACAGCCTGGACCTTGAAACTTCCTCTATTTAAAATATTGTGCCAATTTTTTTCTGATAACTTTCTTTAGATAATGAAAGAAGAGACACAATAAATGAAATCGATTCAGCAAACTATAAGCATAGCCAAACCTGTATGAAAGAATTCAGACCATTGTCTTGAGCGTCAAAATATAATCTTACTAATACAAGTCAAACCTGACATCATGGGTTCTTATCATTGGCTTTTAAGTCTGCCAAGGAGGCATGAAACAACTATTCTTGTGTTGTGGTAGTTCACTGTTTTTATTTTTTATTTCTTTGTGCTTTTAACAAATAATAACTTAGATATATCAACCCATGGATCTTTGTCTAGTGAAGGACTATGGTTCTAGAGCCCAGGTGCCCAACCTGCGGCCCTTTGGGTGTTGTTTGGCGGCCCCTAAAACCTGTTAATTGCATGGGAAAACACCTGTTCAGCGATGGAGAGGGACTCCAGCTGAGCACTCTAATTGGCATACATGAAAGCTAATGAGTGACCCAGACAGTGCCTGAGCGCCTATGCTTCCACTAGACTACTTTGTTAATATCTATGAGGGACATAACCTTTGTTGATGTATATGGGGCGTTCAATATATCACCATGTGTAGTGGTCAGACACTGACCTGGCTTTCCTTATCAACTTTGGCGGTCCTACATGTTATATGTGGCCCTTTAGTGATGCCGAGGGCCGCACTTGTGGCCCTCCATATCACCTCAGTTGCCCACAACTGTTCCAGAGGTATGTTGGCTGTAATTACTATGGCAGAAACACTGAGAAGTTTCCTGTGCTTAACTTCCTCCTTGTTCATATATTTAGAGCTTGTGTCCACTGCGTTAAAAAATCAGATCAAAAAGATCAGTG
Source organism: Ptychadena robeensis (assembly GCA_036250615.1). NCBI lineage: Eukaryota > Metazoa > Chordata > Amphibia > Anura > Ptychadenidae > Ptychadena > Ptychadena robeensis. The sequence continues at coordinate 170,567,116 of CM070033.1, forward strand.
GGCATAGATAGTTTTTCCCAATTCAAATAAATAGGTACATAAACGACAATGCAGTGGTAACGCTCTCTAAAATGCAAGCAATTCGTTGGTTGGGTGTTATCGAATCGTTGTGCCGACATGTGCATGGAGCCCAGTACGCACAAGCCCTAAGGGGCCTACTCTATTACATTTTTTCCTCTTGTTTGGTCTGCTGGAAAAAATGGTGGAGGGGTACTCGGTCTCCTTGGGACCCCACATTGCAGTAATTACCTGCCCATTGAAAAGCAATGGACAAACACTTGGCCAATATGCGGCTGTGTGCTTGTCAGCACTACGTTTCAATTGATTTTCAATAGACATGCCTCACATTGGAAATGTAACAGTGCAGTGTCACATAAATAAATATGTGTGTGTACAGGCATGTTATAGCCCCATTACTTTTAATGGGCAGGGCTGCTCCCATATCTTTTCCCCCATGATCGGTGCTTGGGCTGAATGCAGAGAATAACATAGTTGAGTTTTGCCCTTACTTATGAAGACAAAAAGAGAATATTCTCTTTTTATCTTTATATTTAGTTAGGATGCGGCAAACCAGTACATATGTGGTCAACCCTTTATCAACTTTTCTTTTGCCCTTACTTAAGTTATATGTTATTAAGTTGCATATCTATTTCTAGAGCTGGGCATAGACGGGGCGATTTCCCGTCGACTGCCGAGCCGACCTAGCGGGCGTGATGACGTCATCACACACGGCCGCTAGTGCCGAGAATTGTCCGGCACCCTTTGTGTGCCGGCCATTACTTTGGCTGGGGACAGCCATCCCCATCCGAACTGATGGAATCCGATCTGAATTATCCGTCATGTTGGATCACTGTGCGATCCGACATGATGGCAGATTTTTTGGTCAATATGACCAGTTGGCGCACCTGATTCCCTGGCAACCCAATGCCGATTGGATGTGGGAAGGCGCACGGCATCTGATCGGCAGTCAAATTAGGCTGGAATCGGCCCGTCTATGCCCAGCTTAGGCCAGTTCCTTCTAACAATCTTACTTAATAAAAAACTATACTCCCAGATATTTGTTGTTTCCCCATACATCGATATTTATGTTTGAAGTCGATCAAATGGGAATCTCCTACTGACAGCCAATATTAAAATTGCACAAGACTATGTAATCTAAAGGCTGCCATACACGGGTCGGATTTGCACCGGATTCCGGCCCGATCGATTCCGGGCGCGTGCACGCGAAACGATCGGGCCGGAATCCCGTGCAGCCCACCTTGTCCGTCCGATCGGGTCCGACCGATCGGGGGCTCAGAATCGGATCCGCCAGAGAACCAACATGTTGGTCTTTCGGGTCCGATTCTGCCCAGATCAGCGGGAGTTGCATTCCGGGAGGTGATCAATCGGACATGGATCCGGCAGGACAAGGTGGTATGCAGCGATCAGATTCCTTAATTGGCCGATCGATCACACCTGAGGATCCCGGCGGAATCGCCGGAATCGATCGGATGGTGAATCGATCAGCCAGGGAATCCGTGCCGTGTATGGCTAGCTTAAGACCGATCATGCAAATGTCAACCTGTGTATGGTTACTAGTGATGGGCGAACATCGGCGGTGTCCGTTAGCGAACGAGCGAATCTGACTTAGGTAAAGACTTGGTAAAGTCTGACATCTGTCTCGTGGTGAACTGAAAGTTTAACAAAATTAAATCCGCGACGTCATTTCCTGTGTTTGGAACACAAAGTTTTACGTTCCGAATAATGGAAGTGGTGCCACGGACATCATGTCTGTTTTTTTTGCCATGTTAGAGACTGGAGACCAGATTCTCTAGCCTCTAGTAAGACTTAAAAATTATTTTGGCGAATGGGGCAGGTCGAACGCCGGAACTGTTCTCTGGCAGGAAGAAAATTGCGCTCAAACACTGCAGTCATTACTAATGGCTACCTTAAAACATATTCCTTAGTGGATGTTTTTGGCTTTACTTCTCCCAGCAAATCAAAAAAGCTCTATCTGTAAAATTAGCAGATGTATATATAGAGCAATGCTAGGATTTTTTTGTTAGAGTTTGGTAGTTCTAACAATGCTGTATGAACCACAGTTATATGTAAGTACTTTTCTCTTTTCAGGAAGCAAGCTGTGCATACGTGATAATTATAATGGCTCTGTTCTGGTGCACGGAGGCCCTACCACTTGCTGTCACTGCACTGTTTCCAGTTGTGCTATTTCCTATGATGGGCATCATGGACTCCACCGCGGTATGATGAATAATCTTTTTTTACAGATCAATGTGATATGATTTATGTTGCTTTCTGGCACCAGTGAGATAATCATTATTAGATTTTTTTTTACATTCAAAACCCCCTGGCACTTCTCTTACATACTAATGGATAGACCTTGTAACCTTGAAAAAACATAAAAAAAAACATTACCCCAAAAAGGGGGGGGGGGGGGGGGGGGGGGGGGGGTTATACAGGAGGTGGCAAGCCTCCAGGGACTTTAACAATACTGACTCATTTGATGGTTACAAACATAATTAAAATGACATCTTAATTATACTGATAATTACATACAAGATAAAAGATTCTGGCTTGATTATACAAATATATTCAAATACATTCAGTTAAGTTCTCCTGTGTTATTCTTGTAGATCCTTAAAGCTCCCATTCTCACGTCACAGCTCTCTTATACGTAACAAAAAGTATAATGCGTAACTAGATAGCAGCTCTGAAAAAACTACAATGGATAGTAAAAGTGTACACAACAAGTTTTTTTGTGATATGAAAGTATGCAAGCTTTAATATGACCTATAGCTCCTAAAATGAATTTGAAAAACAAACAAATGTTTTGCTTAAAACATATATAATGCTGCACAAAGCCTGTCAACCCTCCCGTTTTGGCTGGAACAGTCAAGTTTTTCCCGGTATTTTGAAATCGGCAGAAGGTAGGAGGGAGGCTTTACTCTCCCTCCTAAGTTGCCACCCCACTTGTGCAGATGATGCACATTAGGGAGAGTAACACCCTCTCCCTCCTAAATGAGGCAGGAACCAAATAGGTGGGAGGGACTTTAATGTCCCGATACTGGAAATGACATACTTTCCGATTTCCCGGCCGGCGAAATTGACAGCTATGCAATAAGCTGGTTGCATAGGTGTGCACACCAATACAATAATACTTTGATGTTCCTTTTTATTTAGTTAAAATATTCCGTTTTGTTGAGTAGGAGTGTAAAAGCTTGATAAATCTTGACAATATTGTCCCACTCTTCTTTGTAAAAGTACTCCAGATCGATCGTTACATGCAATAGCAAAATTGCTAATCGTTTGTACACGGGTCGCAGCACACACCAAGGTGGGGAATCGATTCCTGTTCGATGCTTTGGATGGGGATTAAGGGTACACATCCAAAGTGATCGACTTTTGGTGATCGACTTTTGGTTCAAACTTGGTTGATCACTCAAGGTGGGCAGCATTCGTCTCCTAAATGATCGCCGCTAATAAAATTTTGACGCGGAGATTGCACACATGTATTTGAATGGGCTCATCTCCACAGCTGAGATTGGCCGCGACCGCGATGGCCCATAATTTGATCTTGGGCTGCAAGTGACCCATCGCGGCAGCAGCTGATCGGCTCTGATCGTGGCCATAGACCCGAATGGACAAGATGTCCTGTCCCACCCCCCACTTCCTGTCTGCAGGTCTCTGCGCCATGATCGGAATAGCGGCAGAGCGCTTAAGATAGGACATGGTGGTCTTAGTCTGGTAATTAGGCACCCACAGATGAAAAGTTTAGTGAACCAAATCTATTCAAGAAAGTTTTGACAACACATTAACAAAAACACAAGTGTATGATCCTGCAAACATTGCTCACTAAAAATCAGCCTTTAAACACTTTTCAAACATTACTTTTTCTGGTGACATCTATAAAAGTTGGGATTTCCCATTACTGAGATTCAGGTGATTTGTGAAAAATTTTAATATCTTCCAAAAGCGAGATATTTCAAACCTTTATATGTTATAATTGTGATGATTGTGGCTTACAGCTTATAAAAATCACAGAAAAGTAGAATATTGTGAAAAAGGTTCAATATTCTAGATTTAAACTGTCAGACTCTAATCAGCTAATGAATCCAAAACCCCTGCAAAGGATCCCTGCGCCTTAAATAGTCTCTCAGTCTGATTTCAATGTGTAGATTAGTTTCACTTTTTGGTGGGTTGTTCTCCTTCTGCAGATTTTAGCATGATTGTAAGAACTTTGTTCTTTTTATTTCAGGCATGCAGCCAGTATCTGAAGGACACCAACATGTTGTTCATTGGTGGAATATTGGTGGCAATATCAGTAGAGAGATGGAACTTACACAAACGGATTGCCCTGAGAGTTTTGCTTCTTGTTGGAGTAAAGCCAGCCATGTGAGTAACATCCATCAAGGCCCAAATCAGTGCAAGAGCAAGGTTGTATCTTCCAAACTAGGTTTTTACTGAGTATTATGACCCACTGCTACAGCATATGTGCATGACCACATGTCAAGTTGCAAAAACATGTGCAATGAATTTCTGCTTCGCAGCACCTCATTTACTTGATTGGCCAACCCAATGTTCAGTAGTGTACCACACTACAACCCCACACAGGGTGTTGACCTGTGGTGCGATGCAGTGTGGTGGTAGGCTTTGGGGTTCTATTCAGCTCACTTTATTAACTCTCAAGGCAAATTTCAGAATAAGCCCTTTGTATTTCCACTACATTTGTTTGTTGTGAAAATATTGGGAGTAATGCCTATGTGGTGACATTGCCCTTTAGGGCTTGTTCCCACTAGAGCGATTTGTTGCGGCGCAACACAATTTTTCATTCGATTCATTTGCATGGGCTTGTCCCCGCATAGGCAAATGGTCGTGACAACCCCCAACCCACTCTGAATCTGCTCACCAAGCCCGATTGCCCCGGATCGCACCCATAGACATGAATGGACCTATTAAAAAATCGCACCCATTCATTCTCTATGGGCGTGATCAGGGGTGATCTGTTTTTTTTTTTTTTTTATCGTGTCATGGCCGACCGCGACCACTTCTGGCTTTTTCTAATACAGTGATACTGCAAACTGCATATCTAATAAAACATAAACTCATCTTTTGATTTCAGGTTGCTTCTGGGGTTCATGGTGGTCACAGCCTTTCTGTCCATGTGGATCAGTAATACAGCCACCTCTGCCATGATGATACCGATAGCCCAGGCTGTCCTGGAGCAGCTTTACACCTCTGAAGAAAGACTGCAAGAAAGCCCTTCAAACACTGATAATGAAAACCAATATGAAAGCCATATCAGCAATGGCACCAAAGTGAATCAATCTGATAAAACAACAGAGGAATTCAAAGCAAAAGACAAACAGTCAAATGGAAACATAAACCAGACATTTGAAATGCATGAGAAAGAACACATATATTCTGATCTTAAACCGGAAAACCCAAGTAAGTGTACAAAGTTGAGTAAAAAACAATATGGATCACATCAGTTTATTAAGAAAATGTCTACAGAGATGGGGGTTTTAAGTCCCCCCCATACACCTTACAATCTTACCATACAATTTCTGTACAATCCACTTTTGTTCTACCAAAACCATGTAATGTGAGGACCTTTCTTAAGGTTGCCATACACAGCCCGAGTAGGTCAGACAGACCTACTCCGATATGCACCAGAGTGTAAACTTGATGACGTCATCACGTTTGCACCCCGGTGCATTATGGGGCCCCTTTAGTCGGCCGGCACCATTTGTGTGCCGGCCATAAGCTTAAATGAAGATGCCGGTCTTCATTGAAGCTTATGGCATCGGCTTGCATCGGCCAGAGAATATCGGACATGTCCGTTCTCAGGCCGGCCGAGTTGTGGGACGACAGTGATCTGTCGCCCCATGTGGGCACATGCCGATAAGCGGACGATTTTTAACCTGACCGCGGGTCGGTCAGGTTAAAAATCGGCCGCATATCAGCATGTGTATGGCAGCCTTTATTCTTCCAATTACTATGTATTTTATCAGGGAGGACCCGGCACTACATAGCAGTGATTCCAACCTTCCAATAACTATGTATTCTATCAGGGAGGACCCGGCACTACATAGCAGTGATATATACCTTCCAATCACTATGTATTCTATCAGGGAGGACCCGGCACTACATAGCAGTGATATAAACCTTCCAATTACTATGTATTCTATCAGGGAGGACCCGGCACTACAAAGCAGTGATATATACCTTCCAATCACAATGTATTCTATCAGGGAGAACCCGTCACTACATAGCAGTGATATATACCTTCCAATCACTATTTATCTGTCATGGAAGGCCACTATACTACATAGTTGTCTTAAGGAAATTGTATGGCGTGATCTAAAGGTGTATGGCGGGCTTAACTCTCCTGCTACAGCAATTACTCAATATGTGTTTTGAGATGTCTGTGTATTTTAAGCCCTAGGGCTTGAAACACTGTGCAGCAATACAAGTTAATGAGAAGCATGTATGTTTATATTTGATTAGAGGAAAGGCCATTCAGGTAACCTTACTGGGCACCACCATCCAATATCTTAGTGCTCTTTATAAGTTTGTTGACATGTTCATTGAGATGCAGAAATTTCTTTGCTTTTCCCGGTGCGACTAAACACTAAGATAAGCCAGGTGGCGAAGCTGCCAGAGCTTTGTATGTGAACTGCATCTTCACCCAGCTCACATACAGAGACAGGGACAGAATTTTTCCTTGAGCATGAGTGTATGTGCACTGGCTGAATCTGCCGCTCACTTACAGAGATCTGCAGAAGGGACGATCCTGTGTTCTGCAGAGCTGTGCATATTGGCGGCAGCTTTAGCCAGCTCAGATGCACTCTGAGTGGGGAAAAACCTGCCAGCTGGCGGATCGTCCCTTCTTCTGTATGTGAGCTGGCTTAAGCAGCTGCAGATCTGCATAGTGGGATCAGGAGGTGGGGAAGTCTTTGACAGCTTCCCCGCCTCCTTTAATTCCTGGTCTTCTGGTAGGAGCTCGGGCTCCAACCGGCAGAGTGTAAGTTCCTCGTATTTTGCCTCCTATACAGCGGAGCATGATCGAACGGATGGACAGCGGAGCATCATGTGGACCACAAAATAAGCAAGGTCTTTTTGTCTCTATGGTAGATCACTCTAAAAAGAATCAGGTTCTAGAAATGTGCTTATATATTACAAATTAGGTTATGGCCATTGAAAGATGGTATACCCAAGGTGTGTTTTATTTTATAGCTAACACAGAAGTTGCTCTTGATATGGAGGATGAACAATCGAAGCAAGAGCGGCAAGCTCGCAGAAAACAAAAGCACCAGAAATTGTGTAAAGGAATGAGTCTTTGTGTGTGTTACTCTGCCAGCATCGGGGGAATTGCAACGCTAACAGGAACCACACCTAATCTGGTCATGAAAGGACAGATGGACGAGTAGGTTATAACTCTCTATAAGGCTTGTAAGGTTTACAAAGTACTATCTTTAGCCAGCCATAGACACGGCGATTCCCATGCGTTTTGCCGGGGACACATTACAGTGTGGTGACGTCACCAAGCTGTGATGGGTCGTCCACGGAACTGATGGGAATCCTGTGTGTGGCACTAACAACAGATGTGGTAGCGTTACCGCAAGCCGGCCCGCTGCCAGTAAAAAATACCTAGCCTGTCATAGTCATAGCCTGGCTAGAGTGCAATGGCCTTTAAACCTTATTTGAAATACAACTCCCTTTTCCTCCCTATTTTGCACACCAATCATGCAAGGAGATGCATCATATACACTCACACTAATCATACAGAGACATTCATCATTCATGTAGAGACACAAATAGGCACACAGACACACTGCATGAAAATGACCATTAACCTCAGCGATCTGCCTGAGTACTCTCGGAGTGAGCGTCTCAGCTCTCATCCCGAGATAACAACTTAAAAACTCACCTGTCCACCGAATTCCCTTGGCGATTCTCAGTTCCGTGTCCGCCCCGATGCAGTCTGGGTTGATGCCAGAGAGGCGGGGCACCATTGACCCCCATGTTAATAGAGAGGTTTGCTTTTTTAGAACACGACTGACACCAGGGGATGTGCTTGGCATTCCCCGGAGGGCAGATTCTCGCAGCTGCATTTAATGTGCTTCACTGCAATTGCCCTTGCCGCATTTTTTTGCGCAGCTCCCAGGATGTTAACAAGTTTTTAAAACAAATACACAATAAAAAACAGTGTCCACTGAGTTTAGTACAGATATTTTATTGATATACTATGTAGAAACAAGAAAAGTAAAAAATGAGATATCCAAAATTTTTAGCCCCCTTGGCCATTAATAATCAATAGTGTTCTCTTGTAGTGTTGAGCGAGAGTATTCGAAATTCAATGCATTCGAGAATTTGCAATATTTCGCGAATGTGCGCTCGGATATTCACAACGGCGGATATTCGGCATATTATGCTTTAACATTGTTTACCGGCATACATCGTGCTGTATTATTGCTTATGCCAGCAGCATATGCCAGAGCCCTGCTGGTATAAGCAATGAAGAGAGAGATGGATAAACTTCTATCTATCTCTCTTTCCGTGTCTGTGGGAGCTGCAATCATTCTGCAGCTTCCATGGACACAGCCAGAAAGGGAGGGGAGACTTTGCAGCCGCGGCCCTCCTCCTCCCGATCAGTGAAGAAGATGCATAATTAATTAATTCACTTGAACACTAAAAAAAAAAATTTCTGGTTTCCCTGCTCTAAAACTGGGTGCGTCTTATGGTCCAGTGCGTCTTATAGTCCGAAAAAAAATATGGGGTGTGTATATACATACAGTATATATATATATATGATATAAATAACTCATTCTGTATACACTACTTTTTAGATTTATTTAGTAATATGATAACTTTGAATGTGTATTTCTCCTGTAGGCTGTTTCCTGGAAACAATAATATAATCAATTTTGCTTCATGGTTCGGATTTTCCTTTCCTACAATGATATTGTTACTTGCCCTAGCCTGGATCTGGCTACAGATTATGTTCCTGGGGACCAAGTAAGTCTGTAAGGGCATAGCTGAACCTAAAACTATGTATTGTGAATTTAAATATCAGTGTAAATATAAATAGTTAGACAACTTGCTGCTAATTACACGTAAATTAAGATACAATACGCATTATAGAATATTTTTATATATATAATATAAATTTACGGGTTTGCTTCCATACATACATACACATACATCGGGACCCGAGGTAGCACATAGACTTACCTGCTCGGTGGATGCTGTGTCTTCACCGCGCCGACCCACTCTGCTGATGCAAGGCTCAACGTAGTCGAGTATGTGGAAACAAACCCTAATAAAATATTTTTTACAGAGTATATCTAACCTCAAATATTTCTGTAATTTAAATAGGGTGGGTTTCTTTCACATAAATATGTTGTGATTGATCGTCTTTTGTCTGTATTCATTACTCAGATTTAAGAAGAATTTTGGTTGTGGTGGAAAACCGGAAGAAAAAGAAAAAGAGAAAAGAGCATATTCAGTTATCTCTGAGGAGCACAAGAAGCTGGGCCCTATGAATTTTGCCGAGATCTGTGTCTTGGTGTTTTTCGCCTTGTTGGTGATTTTATGGTTTACTAGAGATCCAGGCTTTATGCCGGGGTGGGCAACGATCAGCTTTAACAAAGGCTCAAAAGAGTAAGTCGATAGAAAACTGAAAACGTGTAAGATTGTGTGCAGAGGATCCTGACTCTTCTTAGGTTTTCTCTGCCCACACTTCTTAATACCACCAGGAAACGTATTTCCGATTTCCAAATACATCTTTATGTACTTGTACTTTACATTATGTATTTGTAGTTATTTTAATGTAATACTGGTATTACTCTTAATCTAGTCACTTTGTAGAGTACATTCATAAATTCACTTTATAACTTCAATAGAGCACTATATTTATATTATATTTATATATACCAAAGACCCCCAAATCAGTGGCCGAGGGGAGGCTGCATAGTCAGGCCAACTACAGAACTCATGCAACCATCGCAGCCGGAGTCTCCAAGTGTATTAGCTTTGACTTCCAGAACTCTCCCTTTCCTCATTGGGCAGAGAGAATGCAGTGATTGAGGAGCTAAGAAAGATGATGGGTAGTTGCGCACAACCTTCAGCAGTGATTACACAGCT
>CM070033.1:170591951-170605759 GCA_036250615.1 Ptychadena robeensis
ATCGATTAATCTCCCGACCACATTGGTCAGTCGGGCAAAATTCGTATGAAAAATCGGAACTTGTATGGGGGGCTTAAGTCTGTTGGCAATAGTTCAAAGCCCTTGCAGTATATTGTTACAAAGGCAATTATTGAGGGCCAGCTATAAAAGGGACTACTGAACTAGAAGGGACAGTAGGAGCAGTTTATTGGACGCTTCTTTAGGGATTTTTTCCCCTTTTATTTTTATTGTATATTGATATGCTTCTCTTTTTTAAGGTAACCTTCTTTTTTACTTAAGTATAAATTGAAACAAACAAACAAACACACCCGTTTGTATACAAGTAAGATGTTGTACAATGTGCTTTTGGGCGAGGCTCCACTTCGTTTTGCCAAAAACACGTCAAAAGGTCTTTTGTACGCGCCACATACATTTTGACACCTCCCATTACGTTTTGACACAGTTTGCTAAAACCTAGTGGAGCCTCTGCCCTTGCTACATTCTGGGATGTAATGGCCGAAATGTGTAAGAATGGAAAATAAAACCACCATTTTAAATCAGTAAATGAAGAAAAGCACCATGGTGACCGCGGCAGACCGCATACAGCCTTGTCCCCACTTGAGCGGTTGGGCCCGGCCCCGATATGAAGTGCGGCTCGCGATCAAAATCACAGTAACCCAAGTTTCAGATCGCAGCCAACCGCCCAAGTGAGGACAAGGCTGTTTACATAATTAATGATAGCCGCGGATCGCACCTATAGACATGGATAGGTGGATGCTATTTTTAACCTCTTCGATCAATGGACTAACATTTTGTATGCAAAATTCACTTGATCATCTGTTTTTGAGGCCGCCCAATTAATTGTAGAAGAAAAAAATACATTCTACAGCCAAATACTGTATATCCTCAAGTAAAAGCTGACCGGAGTATTAGTAGAGGTACCTAAAACTGGAAAAACGTATTGACTCAAGTATAATCCGGGGGTTGGAAATGCAAAGTCAGATAGTGGGGTTTTCTAAATGAGAAAAATCTAGAGAAAGCACCATTGTCACTAGGAATTAATGAAACAGGACTAATCTTAGACTATGGCCCCACTAGGGCAATCTGCCACAATTCCAATACTAGCGGGAAGATTTTGGGAGGTTGCTAGCACCCAGTAATCTCCTGTTGTCCCCCGCCATTAGAATCGCGGCACTGAGATTGTTGGCACCTGCAGGAATGGGCATGGGTAAAAGGAGATGCTCTGGAATAGTCCAGAGCCCCAACCTTGGGTAAAATAAGACTCTTGAAGTAAACTTAGGGACTTTCCTGCAATCCACGCGGCCCTTGCTGCCTTCCGTTCCTTGGCACTGACTAACCTCTCAGCTCCGGTGGAAAAGTGCCACCCCACTTTCTCCTGGCGCAGCTGCAACTGTGGCCCGAAGACAATTGGCGCAGTCCCAGATACTGGGCATGGGTTGTTTCGCTATGGAGCCACCCATATGCTCCCCACACTTTCCTTCACAAGCCAGGGGTGCACGCTCGCCTCTCCTGCACCTGTCTCTGCACTAACACTGTCCTCAGACACCAGTCCTTCCTCCTTTCTGGAGTTCCCTTTTATATCCTTGAGCCCAGAGCTCCCCCTGGTGGATCGGCTGACTCCCTCACAGATTATATATTGATATTTCTGACATATTGTAGAAATCCTCTTTTCCCTCCTTTCCAAATAGGAAATAATATAAAATCCCTCCATTACAGCACAAGAAAGTAATGCACATTTTTAGTACATTGAGGAATTCCTGATCCCATCATATTTATACAGACACAGGGACAGGACACAAAGGAATACAACTGTTTAACTCTTTAAACTTTTAAAGATAAAAATGTCTGGGGTTGAGCTTCAATAACATGTAAGTATGATTTGTCAGCAAGCTAGATAATTTCCATGGTAAAGCTAAAGTTTGAATTATTAATGGAAAACTACGACCTTTGTAATCTTGCAGCTGTACTTTGTCCCCCAACCTTGTAGATTGTAAGCCTGATCGGCAGGGTCCTCTTCTCCTCCTGTGTCATAACCTGTACCTGTGTGTTATCTTGGGTTGCATCTCAACTCTAAATTAATGAATAGCGCTACCTAATATGTTTGCACTATATAACTAAAGGATAATAAAAATTTTAAAAAATCAAATATACTTAAAAAAGGTAGCAATTAAATATTATCTTAATCACATTTCTTCATGGCTTATCATAAAAGGATTTGGAATGAATAAAACTCTCTGGACTTTGGAACCTCCTCCCTGTAAGCATATTGTACCATTCAACTTTCTGGTGTAATAGAATACATTGTATTATTACATTTATGTATTTTTTTACATAATTCTGTGTTTCAGATGTTATTATAGTCATGATGTTTACTAGAAAAAATCAAATTATCATGAAAAACAGTGTACCGCTTTTGGTACAGAAATCCAGACCTCAGAGAAATGCTGTGGATGTAATACACACTATTCTAATAGCTCCTCAGTTTCTGATTTAGCCTATTTATAGTTCACAAGTTATATTTTTTGACACAGATTATTTTTTTTTTTTATTGAGCCTCGGAGAGTGCAAGCACCCATACGATAAACTCGTGTGCAACTAGTGCCAAACTCAAAAGTGAGTGCACAAAACGTGAAAACACTCCAAGCAAGCACGGGTTGCTCGTGTTGTCCCCGCTCCAAAAGGAGCTGCAGGACCGATACCCCCGGGGGGGGGGGGGGGGGGGGTGACAGGTGGGATAGCAGCCGAAGCCACACATCCCTTGGTTGACCTTTTCCCCAGGGGGCCTCGACCGGAAAAGCCAAGTCCCCTAGGTACTTGAGTCCGTAAGCACCCTTTCCTCAGAGTGACCCAGCCGAAGCCAGGTCTCCCAAGTAGTCGGGCCGAACTTGGAGAGACTGCCGGGCCGGAGCCGTAAGCAATCTCTCCCCACCACTTTCCGGGGCAATCAAGAAGGACTATCAACCCGTACCGGTGAACAAAAACAAAACATGCATAGGGAGTGGGGGGACAGACGTACATAAAAATAAATAAATAAGTGCCCGTGCTCGAAAGCGGGGCTGGCACAGATTCCTGGGGCAATCGTAGCATTTGCAAGAATCAAGGTTAAAGAAATGCTTAGACTCATTTCAGCCTAAGGGCTTTTCCCCTTAGGCTTGGTTGCGGCAGACCACTTACATTATTGTAACTGGCCTTGTCCCCACTTGGGCGGTTGGCAGCAGGGAGCGGGGGCAGTTACACCAACATGCACTATAAAGAAAAAAAAAACGTGACCGTGGCCGCGGGTGAATGCGTGACAAAATGCTGCGTAGCCAACAGCCAAACTGGGGACAAGCCCTAAGGCAAAATTAGCATATTACTATATTTGTATGCATTTAGAGTAGTGCTTGGAAAAATCCCATTAAGGGCTTGTTCCCACTAGCGCGATTTGTCGCGGCGGGTGGCTGCGATCGGGCGGGGCGCAATGAAAAAAAAAACCAGGGGCTAGATTGCCCCTGCTTTGCTGTGATTTTGTGAATCTGTGATTACAAAATCGCAGCCATGCGTGATTTTTGATAGCGCCCATTCATTTGCATAGGCATGAATGGACGCGATCAAAAATCACATCACGCCGCAACAGATCGCTCTAGTGGGAACAAGCCCTAAGTCAGTGGTTCCCAAACTCCCCCCACTTCAGTTTGGGAACCACTGCATTAAGTTCTTTCTAAGGTTTGATGTCTAATACAGAACTCAGAATGAATGATCAATGAAAGTATTATTGGTGCCTTTACAGGAAGCAAGCTGTGCATATGTGATTTTTATAATGGCTCTGTTCTGGTGCACGGAGGCCCTACCACTTGCTGTAACTTCACTGATTCCAGTTGTGCTATTTCCTATGATGGGCATCATGGACTCCACCGCGGTATGATGAATTATCTTATTCTATAGTATTTTCACAATCAAAGAATGCATGCAACTCACACATATGCTTTTTTTATATTGTTATTCTTCTTGGGCATCAGAATTTCATATTTTGTTATGGTATTTAAACACTATAAGTAAATATATTGTCCTGTGCATAGAGTCTGTAAGCTCTTTATTGTACCCTTTCTCACATCACAGCTCAAAAATTAGAACCATGTCTTAAGCTGGCCATAGACGCTTCGGTTTTTTATATGATTTTTGAATGATTGTTTGTTCACAAATCGATGCATGTTTAATGTGTGCGATCGACCAAAATGTTGTACGATAAATTGTACGACAAACCGAAAAATTGGGCATTGATCAGACAGGTCAGTGTTTTTGGTCGATCTATCGGAAAGAAGGGTTATTAGAGACCTTAAGATCTGCCCATTTGATCGACCCATGAAGGCCTCATCCCACTTCCATAATTTCCAATCACATTTTTTGTGTAGCCGAACTTTAGTTACGTCACTGATCGATTGGGCACATTAATTGGCAATAAATTGTATCCCAAAAATGTTTTGATTGATGTACGATCGAAGACTCAATCGCATGTCCCTCATGACCTCATACATGATCGATCTCTGAGAAATGTATACCAAAAAATATCACTGGGGGAAGTGAGCCACCATGTTAGTATTGTGGGATACCTAGCACTTCATTACAGAAAGACACCTGTTACTGCTACTAGTACCTACCTTTTCCTAGCGGAATCATCTGTTTATATTACAACTGAATAAACCAGATTCTTGCTGGATGTGGGGTGGTGACTGTTCCCCGTTCCCTGGTAGGGAGTGGACTGGACCTTGGTATAGAAAATATAAATCCCTGAAGGAGTTAAGAACGAAACATATGTCGGGTTGGGAGTTACATCAACTACCAATCTGTAGGATCACCACCCGGTTTTTCTTTAATGTGATATGTTTGTAACCATTGGTTGAGCTATCAATTATTTCCAGGGCCTGTGGTCCATGGATGGTTTTACTCTTGCAATAAACTGAATTGTTTTTTTTTATATACATGTATTCTGCTACCTAGATAACTTACTGGAGCCCTTAAAGTCCGCTTGCCCCTGATTTCCTGAGGGAGATCTGGGTTAGTGGGCCTAGGCTCACTTCCCCAGTGATATTTTTTGGTATTGAATTTTGGGATGGTGGTTCCATTTCCGAAAGTAGCAATTTGGTTCTGAGAAATCTTTACATCTATGACCAGCTTTAGTTGTATGATGTCTAGCACTGTGTAGCACTAGAGTTCCAATTTCAATAGTGATGAGAAGCCCAGGCAATATTCATATTCATATTCACAAAAAAGTTTTTGCCTAATAATTGCAATAAATTCATAATTTCGAGAATTCATGATCTCCAGTCATTATTATTTTTATTGTGCAAATCTGTTCTTGTACATGCGCATATTGCAAGTGCAATGCGCGGTGGTTCCGGGTACTGATGTCAAAAACTAAAAATATTAGATTACGAAGATATAGCACTATATTTGAGATATTCGCAAATCTTTGAAGTGCTGGTATTGGTAATAAAAATTTGCCATTAAGATATTCGTGATCAACTCTAAATTTCAACTCTCAGACATCACTTGGGTTGGATTTCTTTGGGCACTGTAAAAACATTTAAGTATGTTCTTTGGCTTACTTCCAAAATGTTGGCTTAGAAAAGGGACATATTTCTTATAAGTATTGGTTTTATATTATTATAAAAAAATTGTGTTGATCGCGAATATTCAAAACATAAAAATTTATTGCGAATATCGGCACTTTCAGAATTCGCGAAGATCTAGTCGAAGATTCAAGATTTTTTACATCAGTACCAGGAACTGCATTGCGTTCACAATATGTGCATGTACAAGTGCCGATTTGCACAAAGGTGATTAATTATTCGTTTTCATGTGATAGTTGATCACAAAAACATGCACATATTAGCACTTTTTATTGTGAAGATCTTTTGCACAATGAAGGTCATAATGACTGGAGATCACGAATTCTTAAATTCACGAATTTAATTAGAATTTTCAATATAATACGAATATTGTCTGTGCTGCTCATCACTATTAAAAATACTTTTATAGGGGATAACATGTTGGAGGATTAGCAGTTCACAGGAAGAATGCATTTAGAAGTAGATTGCAATAAGTAACGCTTATGTGTAATGCTCTCCATTCATTAGATCTAGTGGAAAAAAGGGACATCTGAGCTATGAAGGAAAGGGCTAGATCAGTGGTGGCCAACTGAGTTGATATGGAGAGCCACAAGTGTGGCCCTCGGCATTACTAAAGGGCCGCACATAACATTTTCAATCCATACTGACTTAAATAAGCATTTTTTTCATTAAGAAAATTACAGCAGGCAGAGCTAGAAGACATTGATCATTTTTAAATAACAAAACTTGTTTTAAAAGATGCTTCAAGCTTTAGGGAATGCTGTTGTATGTTAATGCACATTTTGTGTCATATACATCGTCAAAGGTTATGTGTGGATATATATCATCCCCCGTTCATTGGTTGAAAAGTGGGAGCATAGGCACTCATCTGTCTGCTGATCCCCCACCAACACTAGAGGAGGAGAGGAGAGGGACTTGCTCAGGCTCTATCTGAGTCACGTATGCCACCTAATCATATAAGTTTTTCCCCTTTCTTCCTCTTCCCACTCTAAGAAGATCCCAGATGAGGACCTGTCAGTGGGGATTGACAGACAGTTGCATTCCTATGCCCTATGCATTAGCAGTTAGGTTTTGGGGGCCGCAAGTAGAGGACTGAAGGGGGCTGTCGAAGAACACCCAGCAGGGGTCGACAGACAGTTGCATTCCTATGCCCTATGCATTACCAGTTGCGCAGGTCAGGCACCTGGGGGGGCAACCAAGATATAGGCTGTAATTTGCCTAAATTCCTAAATTTTTTGATAAATAAAGACCCAAAGGTATACTCCTGAAAGACACTCATATCATATCAAACTCCCTTCATTGTAGCCCCTTTCTTTCTCATGGGTTCACTTCTGATTATCTACAGTAGAGATACTCTGTCTGTTTATTCCTTTGAATATAGAGCTATTCTGGGTTTACCAATGGACACTGTAATTGGCACCTTCTCCTTTAGCAAGCCACCAGAATCAACACACCAGCATCCATTTGCCTTCAGCTCACAGTTGGCATCGCTACTACCAGCTATCCTAGACCAATGCTTGTATGTGTGACTAAATAGTTCCCCTATATTTGGCATAGTCATCAATAATCTGAGATTATAATGTTAGAACACCTTAACCATTTTTAAAGTTCATTCTTGCTATTTGAACATTGCCCTCCTTAGTCCTTCAAACCTTTAACCCTCTATTAACCAGAAGGCATATTCACATGTAATCTGTAATCCAGCAGCATAATAACAAGGAGATTACATATTAACAGGAATTCCTATGTCAACACAAATATTTGCTGCCCTCACCCATTTTCTATTTTATTACTCTGAAAAATTGTATTATCTAATTACAAATAGCAGTATACATGTGCGGTAACATCCAAAAGACGACCTGACAATATGTAGACTCACTTAGTCTGTCTCTGTGTACAGAAGGCATTCTCTATAGGTATTGAAATGTTGTAGCAAAATATGTAAGTTGACAGCTGTTTAGTTGTGGATGAAATACATAGTTTTTTGCTGTATAACATAGAAGGGCTCTTCATACACTTCCTGTCTTAAAGCCACAACAAGAAGTGAAGGAAATCTCCACTTAGACTGATGGGAGATTTCCTCCTTACTTCTGTTTTAGTAATAACTGTAAAATATTGAATTCACCATTGTTTTCTGTAATACTCTTGATCTAGATGATTAATACTCTTGATCTAGTCATTTCTTGCTAGTGGGTAAATTGCACTTCTGCTGTTTATAAAAACTCCATGGTCCTTTCCATTTTCAATACATTTTTATTGAAGGTTTTACAAAGTAATAACAAGTAGTGTTGAGCATGAATATTCGCCATTTAAATTATTCAACATAATATCACTGTGATTCATTACGTATACACTGCGCATATCTGTGCGTATTGCTTTGAGCAATAAATGCAAGTCTTTGGGGTAACATTGCGCACACGTGTTTGCGAATGTATATACATATGCGCAATGTAAGGCTGTAGAATGTCAATGAATCGAATATCCCTGCAAACATTCCAGAAATTACATGAGTTTACTCTAAGTACTTTCAAGGCGTCATATAACAATAAGCCAAAATGATGGTTATAAGATACATTCAACAGAGTGACCACCAAAACTGAGGTATGCAGGAAGTTGAAACAAAAAAGACAACTTAATATCCATGGTCGTTTTCATTTTAGGCATGCAGTCAGTATCTGAAAGACACCAACATGCTGTTCATTGGTGGGATATTGGTGGCCATATCAATAGAGAGGTGGAATCTGCATAAACGAATTGCCCTCAGAGTATTGCTTCTCATCGGAGTCAAGCCAGCCATGTAAGTTACAACTATAAATGTCATAAACAGAGCAGAAAGGTTATGGGAGTTAGGTCCATCTGGTCAGCAAAAATGGATAACAAGATATATATGTTATGAGTTATCATGTAATGTTAATTATAAAAATGGGGGGATGTTAAAGAGTATACTTTCCTCCCCGAACTGTACTTAGGTGAGGTGACTTCATCTTCTTCTTCTTATGTAGAGTATGCCAAACCTGAAGTGCTTACTATTTTCTGCAATCTCATTGGCAGGAGGATGATGCCACCCCCAAACCATGGAAGCATTTTTTCAATCCTTCGCACAGGAGAAGTGGGGGTAAAGGCCACTTACATTGAGTCGACCTTTGATTCCTATGGGTTTTCACAGTTCGGACATTTAACTTCTTCTTTTATAGTTTGTTTACCAATGTTCTATGACCCTGCAACAGAATAATATAGTTATTTAACAGCAGTCAGCATACTTTTCCCTTTTTGAATAAGGGAAAACTGACATCACTGACTTCACTTCCGGTATTCAGAACAATGAAATGCTGGACTTCAGTGTCAAATACAGTGACATCACGGACATTTACCTCTCCTCCTCCCTAGCAGCCAACTAATTGAGGAGGGAGGGGGCATTTCTCTCCCTACTAACTTCCCACCCTGCACATCATCTGCAGAAGCAGGGTGGAAATGTAGAAGAGTAACGCCCCCTCCATCCTAAATTACCCCGATTTCAAAATACTGGGAAAAATACAGATTTATTGAAATCAGCATTTGGCCAGGAAAGCTGCATACAAAACACCAATTATCAGACAAAATGGGATCAGCAGGGCAAAAATGCCATTGTTTTAAAACTGTAATATTAAATATTCAAAACAGTTCTACAAAATGGAGAAGTAAATATTTTGTTTCCAGGTTGCTTTTGGGGTTTATGGTGGTAACAGCCTTCCTGTCCATGTGGATCAGTAATACATCCAGCACGGCCATGATGATACCGATAGCTCAGGCTGTCCTGGAGCAGCTTTATAGCTCGGAAGAAAAACTGGAAGAGTGTCCATCATCCTTAAGTAATATCAACCATGATAAAGAAACCAACAAATTCATAGCAGAAGATAAAGACCTTTATGAAAACATGATCCAGACAAGTGAAATGCATGAAAACCAACACATAGATCCTGATCTTATTAAACAGGAGGCTTTCAGTAAGTCATATTTTTTAAAAGCAAAGTTGATCATATGATAACTGGTGTAAATGAATAAATTATTACCAATATACCTTTAGAGCTGGTTTTAATAATAAAATTCATCTATAAACCTGGTTAATGGTTTATTGTATCATTTTCTAGCAGTGATTGTATTTAGGTTGCAATCTACTATGCAGATGTGGTAGATTTGGTTTGTTGACATTGCCAACACACAGCTACCGAGCTTTTTTCCCCCACTCTTTTCTGCTTTTGTTGCTTTTGGAGATTTTTCCTTGCTTCCTTTCTGGCAAAACCATTGTCAGTGGAAGACCTGGACAGCATTAACCTCCCTGGTGACATTTTTACTCCATTTTTACCGGCGCCTCACCACACCATATGGGTGGTTCCTTGCCCTCCACTCTACACATATCTGAAAAAAGGTCTATCAGACAAAAGCCGGAAAACTGGTGAACGCAACATGAGGCAGTTTCGGTAATTGCTCATTTTCCAGGAGGTTTGTCGTGCAAACGAGCCCAATCTCTTATCAAAAGATAATAAAAAAAAATGTATAATGCAAAATACATAAGAGGGGGTCAAGAGTCAGGTGTGGAAACGAATTTAATTCTGCTTAGCAATGTGCATCCAGCTAAATCAATGCCAACTTATGAAGGGCATTTACATAACATATCTGGCAATGCAATACTTTGATTTAGTAAAAAGGAACTACAAATTGGGTAAATTGTATTATTAGGTTGACCAATAGTGTTGATCACGAATATTCAAATTGCTAATTTTTATTGTGAATATCAGCACTTCGAGAATTTGCGAAGATCTCGAATATAGTGCTATTTCTTTGTAATCGCCAATATTTACTATTTTTTACATCAGTACCCGGAACTATCATGCATTGCATTCCCAATATGTGTATGTAAAAGTGCTGATTTGCGCAAGGAAGGTAATAAACCATTTGTGTTCATGTAATAGTGTTGATTGTGAAAATATGCGACTATTGGCACTTTTTATTGCAAAAATATTTTGCGCAATGAAGGTAATAATGACTGGAGATCAAGAATTCTTTAATTTACAAATAGTTTTTAACCCCCTGGGCGTTACGGGCTTTTCAGCCCCAGCAATTGTGGCAGAGTACACTGTACTCCACTGTGATTGCTGGTTCTCCCCCCAGCCCTCTACACACCGCCGGTGTCAATTAGACGCTGGCGGTGTGTGGGGAGAAAAGCAACGCCCCCTCCATTAACATGGAGGCCTATGGCACCACCCCCTTCTGCGTCACCGATGACGCAGGCCGGAAATCCAGAGAGCTGGAGGTTGTGCCAGATCCCTGCACGGGCGCAATTTGATTCACAATTAAACTGCGCCCATACTGGCTTCAGGAATAACGCCAAGGAGCTTAAACATTAGGCAAACAATTTGCAATATTTGGAGAATGCTATTGCTGCTCATCACTATTGATCAAAGCACTAAGCCCCGCTGCAAAATATGATTTGAAATTCATTTTTTTATAGTGTCAATTTGTTTTTACAAAATAATATTGCCCGTTCTTTATCAATTGGTCAGTAGATTGTGTTGGATGAATGCAATTATGTAGGTGGTTGAATATTGGCTCCATAAAACGATGGCATACTTAAGATGTGTTTTTTTCTATAGTTGTCACAGAGGCTGCAATTGATTTAGAAGATGAAAAACTGAAGCAGGAGCCCCATTCTCGCAAAAAACAGAAGCACCTGAAATTGTGTAAAGGAATGAGTCTTTGTGTGTGTTACTCTGCCAGCATTGGGGGCATTGCAACACTAACAGGCACCGCAACGAATCTGGTGATGAAAGGACAGGTGGACGAGTAGGTTGTATCTTTCTATAAGGCTGGGTAATGCAATTTTGCAAAGTTCTGTCTTTGTATAAGATAAAATATATAACCCCATGCATTTTAACCTCCCTGGTGGTACCATAAATTCCGGTTTTACTGTCTGGGAGAAAAAAAATTAATGTGCCTGTGTCTTATTTATTTGCCTGTAACTGATGCAATATACATTTGAGAGAATGACCTAAAATTGATAATGTCATACACAGGTCGATTTTTGCATGATCTGACCTAAGATTCAATCGTGTTGTGCAATTTTCATGCGCCATTCAATTATCGATCAACATTTACCCACATGTCAAATCATTTTTAGTTCACTTTTGGTCGATCTTACCAGGTGAGCAGGAATTGATCTCCGTTCGATTGACTTCAAGCAATCAATTTTTTGGTTGGAAATATCTACCCATGTATGGCTACCTTTACACTTGACTAAATGGCATTATCTATGTAACCTTACATAATAGATACTGAAAATGATGAAAGTTTTGTTCCCGATGTATAGTGAAGCAAGCCCTAAATGTGATTATTTAGTCCCAGATGCCTTTCCTTTTTGTAGTGCAAACTTTTCCGATAGAGCAGCTTTACATGCACACAAATTGCTTTAGTACCGTATATACTCGAATATAAGCCGAATTTTTCAGCACCTGAAATATGCTCAAAAAAAAATTGGCTTATATTTGGGTAAAAAAATTTAAATCGCTGCATTTTGTAGGTGGACTTCATTTGTGAATTGCAAAGCCACCAAACATGCTATCATCACCAAATTTGCTGGGGATGTAGGAAAGGGTTGTAGGAACATTTGAAAACAAAATTATTGCTCTAGCACATGTAGTTTTTGCATAAATTAGGTTCAAAGTCAAGTCATGTTTGAACTTGTTTTGTGCAAAAACTTGATAAGCTAGAACAATAATTGTTTCTTATCAATGTTCCCACATCTCCAGCATGTGATGATATCATGTTCAGGGGCTTTGTAAATAACTTACAAATCCGCTGAATTAAATTAGTACACCTCAAAACAAAAGTACATTTGCAGTGTGTTTCTAAGCCTTAGTTGCTGCATTTCCCTCCCTAGGCTTATACTCGAGTCATTCAGTTTTTCCAGATATTTTGTCTAAAATTGGGGACCTTGGCTTATGCTCAGGTCGGCTTATACTCGAGTATATACGGTAGTTTAAATCAATACCAACCAATCAATACAACATTTGAATCATTGTTTCTTTATAAAACATTATACCTTAGTTTATTGATTACCTTTATTTTAGCAATACATTAACCTTTAATTTGTATTTATCTCACAGGTTGTTTCCTGAAAACAATAATATAATCAATTTTGCCTCGTGGTTTGGATTTGCCTTCCCTACAATGATACTAATTCTTGCTCTTGCCTTTATCTGGCTACAGATTATATTCCTTGGAACCAAGTAAGTCTGGTAATATATAAGTAATTATGAAGCCAAAGGCCAGTTTATTGTGAAACCAAATTTCTGTGTAGATATAATTAGTCAGTGAACACGCAGCTTGTTGTTTATACAGAATTGTCACAGTGTATGTCCAGCCAAAGCATTTACATTTGGTTTTAAATAGAGAAGGGAAGAGTTTGAACACAGCTGGGATTACTACTGCTATTTAGACTCTGTTAGAAAGATATCTTCTCTTATTGTGTCCAACTGACAATGGTTTCACCAACAGGAAGTTGTCAAAGGTACAATTATAAAAATCCTTCTTGGTACCATCACAATAGCTTACCACCCACTTAAAAAGCATAATAAATGTCAAGTTTCACTCACCAGATCAATCCCTTTTTGTGATTTAATGACTACTATGTGCAGAAGAAACCCCTTATCTGCAACATTTGTGGTTCATAGCAGTCATGTGTCCCGTTTTGGTATTGGATGTTTTTACTAAAGAAATGACGATTTCAATAAATCCTATATGTTGCAGGGAAATTTGAAATGGGAATAACTTAGTAGTGAGGGGGCGTTACTCTCCCTCCCATGTTCCCATCCTGCTTGTGCAGATGGTGTGCTGGGTGGGAAGTTACCAGGGAGAATAAAGCCCCCCTTCCTCCTAAGTTAGGGAGATACTAAATTGGAGGGAGGGGGGTTAATCTCCGGCTACCGGAAGTGGCATTAATTGCGTCACTTCCTGTATTTGGAACACATATGTCACGGTTGAAATGCTGGAAGTGATGTCAGTGACATACAGTTGCAAGAAAAAGTATGTGTGTCACAGATCCCAGCAGGACCAGAGGATCTGGGTCTGCTGTAGCAGCTTCCAGCACTAAGTACCATCCTTGACACCAGGGGTTAAGTTTCCAGCCCTGGAGTTCCCTCTGCTGGATGCTATGGGTTTGCATAC
>CM070033.1:170616370-170627925 GCA_036250615.1 Ptychadena robeensis
TTCTATATATCCTGCTGCATTCTACCTCACTCTTGCATAAAGTGCCATATCTAAAAGGAGAAGACCCCTAAGGGAGTCTTTATCCATGTGAAATTATTGAATAAATATATTTTATGCCTGAGTGGGTACTTTCTTGAATCTATGGATTGACGAGCATTCATGGTTATAGCACCGGTGCATCAAATTGGAGATAATGAGAGCCTGATAGAAGGTCTGTGTAGATCCAGATGGTCTAGCACAAGAAGTGGTGGTCTGAAATTTAAATTGACCTTATGCAGTCATTCAGTGTTGCAATACATGTCCCTACCATAATTAAACATTGCCAATTTACCCATATCTGTTAGCCAAGGCTGGTGGTCTGTATCCATCAGAAAAATGTGTTCAATCAACTCAAGCTTTAACTGATCAGAAACAAAGATTATGGCTTCAAAGTTCTGTAAACTGAACTCTGGATTATGCTGATCTTTATTACTCTTATCCTTTATTACTCTTTTTCTGTACTTTTCAGGCAAAAGCAATAGAACTGAATCCATTGTACATAATGATTCCATGCTCACTCTCTGCCTCATTGGCCTTCATGTTACCAGTCGCCACACCCCCGAATGCTATAGCTTTTTCATATGGGCAGCTCAAAGTTGTTGACATGGTATGTATCACTGCCTAGCGATGGCATATTCTATTACAGACTAATTCATTCATAAGCTAGGGGGCTGATGGAGGGACAAGCAGAAACCCAACTACTGAAGATCTAGCTGAAGGACAGAGGTGGGCAAACTTTTTGGACCAAGAGCCTGCAAGAGCCACCCAGCATAAGTGTCCTAAGTCCTCAAAGCTAGGACAAAATATTTTAAAAAAGAACATATTTTAAAAAAATTTATAAATAGCAGCTTTGGATACAGAAGCTTCAACATTCTATTGCAGCAAACTACGGCCTCTAGGAAATAATCCAAACAATTATCCTATAGGTGTTATCTTCACTTATTGCAGTGAAGGAGGTGACCAATGGCAAAATTAAAAGACTTAAGGGCTGGTTTTGGACCCCGGGCCTTAGTTTACCCATGTCTGGTTTAGGATGTCATCCTAATATGTAAGTGTATGTGATCATCACAAAAATCCTTACTTTTTTTGTATTCTTCTTTCTTATTATAGGCAAAATCTGGGTTTTTGCTGAATATTATAGGAGTGCTTGTTATTACATTGTCAATAAACAGCTGGGGATATTACATGTTTAGTCTTGGTACGTTCCCTTCCTGGGCAAATTCCACTGTAAAACACAAACTTTGATTGTGCGGACATGAATTCAGTGATTCGGCAGATGCCTGACGATGTTTACAAGAATAAGGGTCTATAAGGAGAAAAACCCCAAATAATGGAATGATGGAAACTGTGTTCATATGATCAAGGACAACATGCCAGGAGACCAAGGTGTCTTGATAGGAAAAATTGCAATTCATTTTAAAAAGCAATAAATAAAAAATGAAGGGTTTGTCTTGTTTACTATACCCCCTGTCTTAGAATCCATTCTAAAATGTCTGATTATAAAAATTGCCACATGATTTAATTCCATAGTCTGCATGCATATGTCTGTTCATTCTGAGCCATATAAATGTTGATGATTTAAAATATACATGTTAGGTATAAGAGACCACGTTTTTACATGTCTTGTACTTGTATAACATGTTACTGCTTTACATGCAACAAGACCTCTTTGTCTAAATATTAATTGTAACAATAAATGAATATCTTTGTTAACCCTATGACACATTACTTTGCATTATTACAATACAAGAATTTAGCATGTGCTCCACATAGGTTAAACTGGAAATGTCCACAATTGAGGAGGTTTTTCTCATCAAATATAACAATAAACCTTTTATATGGAAACAAACTGGTTTAATGTTGAATCTGGAACAAGTAAGTATAAACTGTAACATGAAATCAGATATCACATGAAAGACACATTTGTACCATTACTTTTCAGAATATAATTTGAGACGAGCCCAGTTCGTTCGCTTTGGACGTGCACTGAAGTGCACTGAACGGTGGGTTCGTCCGCCACTGAGAGGCAGGGCAGCCGTCAGAATTCATGGGGCCCGGTACAGCAAAAATGTCTGGGCCCCATGGCAGGACTTGAGCGGGGAGGGGGGGATGGGGGTAGTGCTAGCAGAAAAATATCACAACCACCTGACCCCCCCGGCATGCTGCGTGATGTCTGATCGTCAGCCCGGACTGCCGGCAGCACATCGTACACAGTGGCAGTCTGGGCTGGCAGTGAGAAGAGGCTGCTGTGCCGATTCGGGGCCCCTACGTGCTGACCGTCGGGCCCCCCTAGCTGCCCAGGATCTGCAGCGCGATTTTTAACTTTTAACCACTCTTCTTTCCGGCCATTGTCACATCACTACTTCCTGGACTCCGGGGGGGGGGGGGGCTCTTCTTTTAACGATCCAATCACTCTGATCACAGTTTCTAAATAAAGGACTGTGGTCAGAGTGATTAAAGAATGGAAACTTACTGTTTCTTCTGAGATCGGAGAAGAGGGAGTCCAGGCAGGAAGTTATGATGTAACACCGGCCAGGAAGAAGAGGGCTCCGCTCCGATCTCAAAGCAAACAGTAAGTTTTCACAATTCAACCTCTCTGAACAAAGTTTCTAAATAGAAAACTGTGTTCAGAGCGGTTAAAGTTTTAAAACTTATTGGCTCTTTGAGATCGTCGACTGCGGGTCCCTCCTCCCCTCGCGGTGTCACAGTAATAAGGACATGACACCACCAGGGTGTGGAGGCATTCGCAGACGGCATGATTTTTAAAGGCTCTGGTGTCCCTAAACCCCCCTCCCTATCATTTAACTCTCTCACCCCCAGTGTGATAGTCCTGATGACAGGCGCCAAGTTCAAAAGAGACTTCAACTGGATACAGCTATAACTGTATCCAATACAATTCAAAGTAAAAAAACACACAAAGCACTGTCCAATTGAATTAAACTTTTATTATAAACAAATATTAATAGTAACAATACATACATATTGTTTTGAAATCTCTCATACTAAATAGTATGACTACTTAAGAAGTAGTCATCATCAATTGATCATTTTTTTTAATTACATGAAAAAATTATATATTTTTTACATAATTGTTTGTTTCAAACATTATTATATTGAGGACGTCTATTAGACCCTTGTACGGACATATTTTAGGAAGTTACAGGCCTACAACATAGAAAAAAATCTGTTAAAGTCTATGGTGCGTTTTTGGTACAGAAATCTGGACCTCAGCAGTGCGCTAGGGAGGTTAATGTAAATATGCAGGTAGGATTTGGGATTGGGGTCTGGCTTGTCTTGGACACAGGCAAGGGGGGGCCTTAAGAAAAAAAAACACAGGAATAAGGCATTCCTCAGCAAGAAAAAGGGAACAAAAATGAAAAATGCCAACAATGACCCTTCTGATTCTTCTTGCTGCTTGTTCTATAGTGTTGAGCTTGAATATTCGAATTGCAAATATTTTTGACAAATATTGGCTTTCTCAAGAATTTGAGAATTCCGGCAATATGTTATATATATATATATATATTTAAAATTTTGAATATTCAAGATATTATTCACTGGCAAGCTTATGGCCATGCATTGCGATAATATAATCACAATGCGATGATATATACCATACATGTGACCATTAATTTTGAAGATAATTGCAATGTGATATTACTGTATGGCCATACGCGCAAATTTCATATTTACCAATATTGAATTGAATATTAGTAGAATTATTCTGTAAATATTGCAAATTCGAATATTGCCTATGCCGCTCATCACTATTGTTCTACAGGCTTTCTCAACTTTGATACAAAATTGTAGATCAGCTCTTACATATATATATACATGTGTATGTGTGTGCTTATATACTGTAAATTTACAGCAGTAAAAAAAATGTGAATTTTATTTTTTTTAATAATCATTAGTATTATTATCTTTTTTTTTTTTAAATTGTAGATTTATATGAAGCACATCAAAACAAAGTAATGTAACTATGAAGTAAATAGAAACATGTTACATAAAAATCAGCTTTTAACCTATGAATTCTCAATAAATTTGCAATTTGAACATTCGCGATCAACACTATACACCAGAATATTATACATTTACATGTGTAATGTGTGTATACCCTGTAACCCACATGTGACCTATGATTGCCTTGTGTGTATATACTGTATTTTATATATAAGCTATATAGATAGAAAAAATAAACATGGTATTAAAAAACTCGATAAGGTTATATAGCAACATAAGCTGATGTATAAACTGTTATTTACATGATTTATATAGTTTATACATAAGTTTAACTATTGAATGAGATGTATATGTATGTTTGTAAAAAAGAATGTTACATCGAATATGAAATAAAACACAAAAAAAACACAATGTTATATAAAATAGAACATAAGATATATTTCATAGATAAGATGAATAAACTTCCCCACCAGCAACATTTTTTTTAGAAAATTAAGATTAAGTTTATAGATAGATAGGCAGGATATGTGAAACTACTAGATAAGGTTATATCAATATAAACTGATGTAAAGGTTACGTATATATTACACGATTTGTCAATCATGATATTTTTAAAATAAAAAATCCACAAGCCCCATCTCCCAACACGCATCAAAAATCCTTTGTTTTCCTTGATTTGCAAAAAAGGAATTTCACCCCATTTACTAAGCTCCGTGACGTTTCCCATATAAAATACCGTAATCATCTACTTTGCAGAATCTAGTGTAAGCCTTTGGCCCCCATATGGATACTTCTTTAATATCTCCACTAGATGGTAATGTAACAATACAGTTGAAGGCTGAAGCTGTCAGCAGAATCAGATTAATATGTTTTACCTGGATAAGACAAAGTTGAACCATTAGGCTGAATTAATTGGCATGTTACATTCTTTCATAATATCTTATAATGTTTCTTAATTGAAGCTTAGGGCACAGTGATTAGTGCGGTTGTCCCGGCACATACATCCCATAGAAATAATCACTTTCAACAATAAATGTTATGACTTTAGTTTCAGTCTGACTCGTAATCCTTGTTCCCGTGCTTTAAATACGTAAATCATCCTATATACCAAAGTTATTAGTTCGTCATAAGATGATTTGTTTAACCTTTCTGCAATTTTTTCCTTGGTACAGTGCAGACCAATGTACTCTCAAAGTTATTATTATCTTGTATTTATAATGCACCAACATGTTACTTTACATAGCATATATAGTCATAACTAACTGTGTCTCAGAGGAGCTCACAATCTAATGTCCCAACCATAGTCATGTATATGTAACTAACACAGCCATATGTCACAGTATAAGTAATGTGTAACTAACATAGGGGAATATTTTTGGGGAAGCCAATTAACCTATCAGTATGTCTTTGGAGTGTGGGAGAAAAACCCACACAGATACAGGGAGGACATGCAAACTACTTGCAGATAGTGCAATAGCCAGGATTTAAACCTAGGACACCTGCACTGCATGACCAGAGAGCTAACCACCTGAGCCACCATGCTGCCCAGTACTTCAGGTTTTAGTTCAAGTTTTAATTGGGGTTTTACAAAATACATAGAAACTGCTTCACAATTGTGGGGATGCGTTACACAATCCTAAAATATATACTTACTCTGCTCTCATCTGTGCCTGTAACCATGTTGAATCCTCTATAAATGTTAGTCTTCCGGGGTTAATAAACTACAATAACATGTATTGTCACTAGATGGCGCTATATAATGGGTTTCAGTAGTATAAACGCATCTCTGCAGACTTGTAAAGGGAACGTGTGACTTGCTTGTACAATATGCATGATGTATTATTAGATCTGATAGAAGAAGCTTTGAGTGGCATTTAGGATTAGCTTATTATAAGGATTTCTTTCTCTTTATTATCTGGAGAATGGGGTGTTTGGCCGTGAGGGGCATGAAGTACATGAAGTGAGTTTAGGTGTGCTTTGAGGTCAAATTCAGGTGGTCAGTTTTAAAAAGCACAACTGCGACACTGTTGAACAGTTGTGAAAGCTTGTAGGTGGTCAGCAGACAGCTGTCAGTTACTCACAGCCCAACTTACCAACAGCCCACATGTCTGTATGAACGGCTGTTCTGCAAATGGCAGGGGGATCAAAGTTTACGGGTGGTTGAAAGCAGTAAATGACCATTGAATATATCCTACAGGTAGCTAGCCACTAAGGTAACTGTATAGTGAACCTAGCAAATATTCGTGTGCTTGTTTATTAAGGAACTGTAGAGACCACATGTACCGAGCAGCAGGAAAATGCTATGACATCTCTAAACAGGGACTTTTGCCAGTGAAATTAGCACGATCCCTGGAAAAGCCTTTAGATTTCAGGCATCACAGCCATAGAGCATAGGGTAGGTATTGTCTGTGCCACCCAATCTCTCTAAACCTTTGCTGTTGGACATCATGGTGGGATTTCCAATAAAAAGTAAAAAAATTACCATATACATAAGCAACACTTGTTGGCAGCTACAGGTAATCTTTGACAAGTTATAAAGTATGCCAATCGCCACCTTCAACATGATACAAGAATTCCACACAGGACACAGGGCCGATGTGCTGAGTCTTTCCCCTATTTTCATGGCTTTAAATAGAAGTTTATAGAACGGTGTTGATAGGTGCATCCTGACAAGGAGAAACGTCTCACTTAGGTTTTCAGAGAGTTTCCATTTTAGAACCACACCTGTCTAGTAAATTCAGACAGACGGGTCATTACTGCAATTACACTTCATTCTTTAACAAATAAACATGAGAGAATGAGTCCATCAAAGATTTACTCCCTGTCAGGAATAAAGGCTGAGAGCTCAGCATGGATGAAAGAGGATTTCCCTCAAAGTCCAATAAAATCTCCCTGCCAGGAATATTAGGTTGGCTGGTGGGCTGCAGAGAAGAAGAATAAAAAGAATAAAAATGAAGGCGGATGACCAATTTCTTAATCAAATATCTGAGGAATCAGTTTAGTATATTTACAATTCACTGGGTATAGTGTTGTAGTGTAATGTACAACCAGGGAGAAGTGGGCACTGTTCCCTTTATGTTTTTGCCCCATATTTCACCTGGGGGCAGTGTTGGCGCACTGTGCAGGCCAGGTCCGCCCAGTCACGTCGGCGTGCCCACTCAATTGGGACCCCGTCAGGGGGGGACATGGGGCTTCCCGTCCTGGGCAGCTTTGAGGGGCTTCCTGATCGGCTTCCACAGAGAGAAGAGGCCAACTGACAGCAGCCCACACTGTGGAAGCACAAGTGAAGTGGTGTTGCTAGCTTAACCCCCCAACACCCCCTCAACAACTTTTCGGATGAAAATGGAAAGTATTTTTTTTTATAACAATAACCCCCCACCACCACTCAACAACTTTGACGTCCCTCAGTCACCTGCCCATGCCCGCTTGCTCCTGGAGCTCTCTGATGCCGACCCTGCCTGGGGGCAGAGAATATTGAACCAGGCTCTGTCTTTTGGGAGCCAGCTCAGAGAAAACCGATCTGATGACACAGGGGTTACTGGGCTAGAATCCTGTGGCCAGGACTGGTCCTCACAACCGTTCATACCGTTGAAATGGCAGACCGTAAGCCAAATAGCACGCAGGTTTCTGAAAAGACCCAAGTTACGGTGCAGCAGTGATCCAGCAGGCACTATTGGGGTGCCAATGTTCCAGTGCCACTACCTGCAAATTCACTGGATTCTGCCTCTGCCTTAAAATGAGAGACTGCATCTTCCTAGGCGACAGAATTGCAAGTAGTGGTCCTGCATCGTCAAAGTTCCCCCAGACCTTAGTGGGAGTTGTTACCTGGCAGTAGAGATGGCCGAACATCGACCACCTCCATTCGCGAACAGGCGGAAATTTGCTGGGAATTTTTGTTGTAAAAACAGGAAGTAACGTCACTGGCATCACTTCCAGTACCTGGGATGTACAGTTCCATATTCCGTCACTGGCGTCACTTCCAGTTTTTAGAGCCACTTTCTCCTAGGGATCAGGGTCTCTACCCAGTCTTTAGTATTTCCTCTGGCCAGATCTTTCTGCACCTGATCTGGCAGACGGAAAAATAATAAACTTCTTCTCGCCAGGGCAGGTTGAACACCTGTACTGTTCGCAGCGGAACTGTTCGCCCATCACTACCTGGCAGTGCTTCATTATAAAGACTGACTCCCAGGGCCAACATATTTCAGGTTGTTTTGTCCCGTTATTATTCAACTGTGTTTGGGCTTTAGTACTTGGTAAAGGAAAGTTATGCTTCACCCACCTACTGTCATTGGTAAATCCTAGATCCTGTACAAGGTAGCCATACACAGGTTGATTTTGCACTTTGATTGTCGAACTTCGTTCGATTGTACCACCACCCAGTGTGATCCATTTTAAAACTGAACGATTGCGTTACATTAATGCTTTTTGCCACAAGAGGGCGCCTGAAAAGCAAAAAAACAACAGTTAAATGCAAACGATCAACTAAAATTTACAAACGTGTCTGATCACTTTTCGATCGATTTTCTGTGAGATCCCATTCCTTTTTGGTCGATCATACCAGGTGGGCAGTAATGGATTCCTGTTCGGTTGACGTAAACATATAGATAGATTTTTTGGTCAACTGAACAAAAATATCAAACGTGTATGGCTACCTTAAATGATATCTTTTAACAGTACTGTTGAGGGTCACTAAGTGCTTTCCCTCCTTTTTTATTTGGGATAAGCACATTTTTCCAATTTTCTGGAACAGGGACCACTCCTTGTGTAAGAATGAAAAGGGAAAGAATGAAGAGGGCAGGGTTTGCAGACTAAAGCTAGGGACACACGGGTAGATTTGTAAAAAGATTTGAGTGCAATCAATCAACGTGCGTGGTCACAGTGATTGATTGTACTCTAATCTGTTTACAAACCTACCTGTGTGTGCTTTCCTTCGAGTGGGATCAATAGATATGCTTGAAGGAACTTGATTGAAAGGGGCTCCAACATGTTGGAAAACCCCATTCAATCTCCATTACTTTGCATGAAGAAGAATCTTCATGCAAAGTATAGGAACAGCCGGCTCAAGCCTTCTTCCTACACAACAGTCCGACTGTCAGTGTGAAGGGGGCGGATCCAGCACTCCTCACTGAAGCCGATGCTGCTGTGAGGAGAGAAGCAGGCTTGATGGATTTCTTCCCAGCTTATAGCGTGTTGCACATTGATTTCCGTTCAATTGGTCCCCGACTAATCACAGCGTGGTGACGTCACCACGCTGTGATTGATCGGAGGTCGATTGCACGGGAATTTACCCGTGTATGGCTAGCTTAAAGCTGGGAATAGAGGGGACAATTCACCGTCAACTCCCGACCCGATCTAGCGGGCGTGATGACGTCATCAAGCCCTCCCGCTACTGCCGAGAATTGGCCGGCACCCTTTGTGTGACGCCCCTTACTTCGACTGGGGGGCAGCTACCACATTAGAGGATTGGTAAATTCTAATGTATAATGTTTTGTTTTTTTCTAAGGAAACCAGCTTCAGCTAAATGGATCAAGATCAGAACATGTTCAGTATTTTGTACTCCAGAGGTAGACATGACGGTAATGTTCTGAGTATGTGTGTGCTAAGACATGTTTGAAAGTGCGTTCAGACTTTTTTTTGTTCCACAGCTTAAACTATAAAGTCTTTATTTATAATTATCGGCCTTTGTAGAAGGGAGGTTTAACTTTATAATTATTAATAAAACGACAAGAAAGGAATGTTATTGCTCATCATCAAATGCGAGGAGGATACTTTCCATCATATGACCGTCATGCTTCTAGTACGCTGAGGTATGAAATCAATATTTTCCAAGAATTAGCATTGATTCATTTAGGGGCGTTCCTCTGAAAACTCATAATGAGGGTGATGGTGGAGAGCATCATACACACTAAAAGAATTTATCTTCAGAGACCAGAATGCAAAACACAACAAAAATAACAGCAATCTAGCAAAGGGTGTATAACCGTATAATACTCACTATACCAGCACACCCAGGCTAGGTAAGGGGTACTGCAAAAAGAAAAATAGCTGGGTGATGCCATCCAGTGTGATCCGCACTCCCCACACTGGGCTGGTGATGCTGCTGGGTTAGGAGACCTTTTGAAGAGACATGATTGCTTTGCTCTCCGGAATGGTAAGCATAGGAAGAGAACTGTTTCTCCTTTTGTGCTAAAATCTGCTAGTTCTTAAAGCGGATGTATACTCAATATGTAAAAATGACATATGTAAAGTTAAAGTTTGATTACATCTGAGCTGGTATGATGGTGGCTTAGGGCTCCAGGATCCTAAAATAATATACTTACCTGGTGTTCCCTGGAATCGTATGAGCGATTCCATATTTATTCGCCAGGCTTCCAAAGGTTAACTCTGGGTGCAATATCTTGGGTGGCCACTGGGGGCACTGGGGGTGTTTTCTATAGGAATTTTTCTCAATATAGTTTGAATGGAGAGCTGAGATCATAGAATTAACCAGCAAATACTGCGCTCAGACAGAGATCTCGGGCCCAACCAGAAAGTGAGGGGTTTCTACGAGGGATCTTCTTAAATTACTTATTGAAGTTCGTTTTTTGTTGTTTTTTTTATGCTTTTCTCCCTATAATCGGCACTAGTGCCACTTAATTAATGATGTATTTCTGGTGGTAGGTCCGCTTTAAGAGCAGTTACTCAGATTGACCAATTAAATGCATTATGTAAAGTCCTGGCCGTAGCAAGATGGAGCGGACTTTGTAGAGCAGCCATTCTCAACCTTTTAGGAAACACAACCCCAGAAGTAATGTATTGAAATGTCACTTCCGGTATTTGGAATGGGGAAGTGCCAGTGTAGAGTATCACTTCTGTGACACTCCGCGACATGAGGTAAGTATAATGCCCCCCGCCTATTTTCCCACTCCGTTTTTTGATGATAATGGGGTTGGGAGGAAGAGTAATGCCCTATGCCTCCTAACTTAGTAGGGAGGAGTGTTAGCCCCAGGCTCCATTATGCGCCGGCATCCGCCGATGCCTGCGCGAGCCTCCGTTACTATGGACTGATGGAGGCGGGGCCAGCGGGTTCCGGAGCTCTGACGGGCTCTGGAGCCAGCCCTGTCAAAGCCCTATTAACGGTAGTGGCCGACTCAAACACTACATTGAAACAGGTTTTAACGGGCAGTGGATCCTGCAGCTATCTCTCCCTGCTAACTTGTGGGCATCAGAGCTGCTGCTTGTTAGCAATTTTCATGCTATCATCAAAATTTCAGCACCTCTACATTGCATCTCCTCCAAAAGTCCAAAATTTGCATGTGACCTGTACTGGTAAAGAATTTGCAGAATGACATTTCAACTGTATTTATGTTAAAAATAAAAGATACAGAAAGTAATGCAATAAAGATTCAACTGCTGTTGAGAACAGAACAATCTTCAGCAGTGTCCACAATAGATTAGCTGCAGACTGGGCATTTCTAAATAGACATCAGCTACTTGTTTCATTAAAAGTCTCACTGTCAGGATCCTGGGCCATCCCGTCTTGCGGGGTGGGCCCCACCAGCGCTAGTCCCCCC
>CM070033.1:170628025-170639362 GCA_036250615.1 Ptychadena robeensis
GACCTCCGGCTCCCTGACCTCCGCTTGTCCCTGACTCTCCGTATCGTCTGCCGCCTGCCTTGACCAACGTTCGTCTCTCGATTACACCTTGAACGCCGCCAGCCTCGACCAACGCTTGACTCTCGACTACGCCTTGAACTCCGCCAGCCCCGACCAACGCTTTGGACTTTGACCACTCTTTGTGCATACCACCTACCTGTTCCTAATTACTCGCAAACCTTCCCCCTAAAAGGGACACTCTCTGGGGCACCTGCCCGCACCTTCCTGGGGGGGTTCACCAGGGAAGCAGGACCTAGCCATCTGAGCGCGGGAAAAGACAACAGGGTCCCCTCAAGGGATTCCTGCCTATCTCCCGTTAGGGGGGCTCTGGGTGAAGACCCTCGGGTGGCTTAGACTCCCTGCTCCTGGTACCCCCGCGTCAACCCAGGATCTGCGGTGGTGACGAGCCTAACACTCACTTATTGATACCCAGACTCAGTCTGGTTCTGTATGTTCAGTAATGGAGTAGAGTGACAGTACATGGATACCAACGGCAATACCAACCAAGGTCTCACAGTAGATGGGTCTCCCAACAAAGCTGCATGCTATTATGCTCTTCGCTGCCCACATAGTGCCTCAGACTAGTTAGGGTCCCTCACTTGGCTGTAGATCTCTGTCTTATCAAGCATGGCCTCTCTAAGCTGAGGCATCATGGGAGGTGGGAAATGTATATACAAATAGGCCTCTGAGAGATCATGGAAAAGAATCTTTAATGGGACTACCCCTGCCTCAACAGTACAAGCTGTTTCACTAGGTACCCCACTTGGTACCCCACCACTGGCCTTGATTTTCCCACTATGTTGAATATGCGTGTGCATAGGTGCCCCGGTGCCTTCCCTGGCAGGCATATCTGTAATCCATCCTAAGCAAACTGTGGACTTCACATTTAGTCTTAAGGTTAAATTTGAGGTTTGCCCTTGTGCAAATTTGTGTTTAGCTTGAATGTGGCAAAAACTATACAGCATTGTTGGACCTCAATCAAAGTCAAAATCATTATGGCTGAAATGGTGTATAGATTTAAGCATAGCAGGATTAATTTTTTTATTTAATTCAGTATTACCTGAAAATTAACAACCCCAATCGGGTCCTTCGGGTTCTGCTCACCTATCAATGAATTAAATCTGTTTAAGGTCAGAAGTCTTGTACTTCATGACATTGTTATTTATATTTCCTAACAAATCATGTTCAAACTTCCAAGGCAGGTTTAGATTAGATTGGTGGCTTCTGGCATATTAACATGGGGCATCATGTGTGACATAACCAGTAAAGTATTCCAGCTTCACCAGCAGATGATTTCCAGGACCATTACATAACAGACAAATGGGAACCATGTAAAAGGCAAAAACGTTGCCTATGACAACAACTTTGTTTTTTTTAGATGTTAAATAAATTCATAGAGTTAGAATAAAAATGTGCTGAGTACTCATCGCCTGTGTCTTTTTATGAGAAGAACATGCAAGTGGTGTGACTTTTCTTGTTAATCAAGGAAAGGATTAGATGTTACCTGTACTGAGTCATTATGAAGTCAGTTTAATTGAGACCATTGTTCTTCATGTTCTGGCTGCTATTAACTGTCACATTCCTTTCGTACGATATTTATAAAACTTTTCCTTAGAATATACTTATAACAGGAAGGGTTTAATCTAGGGTAAAAGTTGGCTTCCATCTTTCTTGGATTTAATCTTGGAAACAACAAACCCCATTTATTGGTAATGGCCAACGTCAACCTACTGTACATAACTAAGCTAATGATGGAACCTGTATATTCGTGATGCATGTTGGAACTTTGTCCAGTGGTCTGATAACCTCCATACACATGAAAAAAGAGAAAGCTATCAAAGATCATCCAATCTGTATAACATACATGCATATATTTGCGAAATGAGCCTAGGATTATTTCCAAGTATCTTCTTCTGGTTGTGCTCTTTCTCAATTTGCGATAGTTGTTAATATTTTTGAGTTTGAATATTCGAATTGAGAATATATTCGGCGAATATCGGCTATTCGAGAATTCACAAATTTCACAAATATGGCAGCGGATATTCGCAGTTTCGAATATTCGCGACATTCGCCATTGGGATGCTCATGGGCATGGATTGTGAATATATATTCGCAATGCAAAAATAAATAGCACATTGACCATTCATTTTGAAGGTAATTGTGAGGCGATAATCTAGATTCGATTGCAAATATTAGTAAAAAGATGGGGAAACTGGCGCCACTGAATAATTGAAACACCAAATAGCAGAGGATTCCCCTATCTATTATTTGTTTTCCTCTTTCCTGGGTCTTCCTTGGCCTGCCCCCCCCCCCCCCCCTCTACCCCGATGCTGCGATTGTATTTGTGAGTCACGCCCCCAAGCTCCTGTTTCTCTGATGTTCCACTCCCTCTGGAAACCTCTGCCTTTTTTGTGTCCAATACATTACGCTACCCTGGGTAATATTAAGGTATCATCACTGGAACCACACTTGGTTGGGACGAAGGGATGTTCTCACCTACACACCACCATTCTATCGCAGCAACGTTTTCGGCCTAAGAGTCTCCGATGGACTTTGGCACTTGATCTTCCCTTCCGTAAAGATTGTTACATTTTCTGTCTGTTTGCTTGTATCTTACTTTATTTTGAAAAAATCTTAATAAACATTTATTCAACAACAGTTCAATTACAGTTCTTCAAATGAGGTACAAACACATTTAAGACCTGCTAAGAGGATGAACAAGAAAACATAAAATATTACACTGTCATTTTTTATTTGAAAAAGTCAAAGTGCAGAAGCATTTCAGATCCATTGGAATTCAGTTGGGGTAGGGAGCAGGCAAGTGCTGCAAATCAAAATCAACAAGTGTGTATCTATTGTAAGCAAACCACAAGGTTTCTGAACAATGTTTTTTGGACCATAGTGGGGAAGACCAAATTCAAAATTGAATAGCATCACCAATACCTTATAAAAAAAAGTATGATGAGGGATGGACCTGGCAACCGGATTACCTGGACATTGTGGAGTTACTGAATAAGCCATGAACTGCTCTGTATGATAATGTTTATTAAATATGTGAGTCTATTTGGCTATCCAAAGTCAAGTGAGTGAGGCCATCTATGCATAAAGCCAGGACAATGGTACAAACGGCCAAAATCCAGACCTCAACAAGATTGAAATGCTTTGTTAGAATATTAAACTGAAAAAGCAATGTTGTAAAGTATGTGCCCCCCCCCACAATGTGAGAGATGCCTAACAAAAACTTGTGATTGAATAGTGTTGAGAATATTCTAAATTTAAATATATTCAACAAATATCCAACAAACATTTGCGAATTCGCAATATTTCGAAAATGTGTGCTCGGATGTTCGCAATGGCGGATATTCATCATATTAGGCTTCAATATTGTTGACCAACATACATTGGGCATATTTGTGTGCATTGCGAATGGATATGTGCAAAAGGCACAGTGCTCATACTGGCTGAGATCACAGAATGAAGTAGAAGTAGAGAAGCTGTAAAGCTGTATTGCGAATAATTGCGAACAACGCGCAATGGAAGGCATCCTATTGATGCAGTTGGATCAAATTTCATGAATTTCGAATGTTCCTTAATATATTTGCGAAATTACACGAATTTGAATTTACCATATGCTGCTCAACACTACTGTTATCAAATGGATTTTTTTTCTACAAGTTGCCTCTCTATCTTAGCTTCATTTTTGAAATCAATGACATAGTGAAATCTGTGGTGTGCTGTTTTACACCTGATGATAAATTTAAATAATTTTGAAAACTGCCAAAGCAAAATAATTGTATTATGTTTTTATGCTTAAGACTATAGAATTAAAACATAGTATACATTCTTTAACTTATGACTGTATAAATTACACTTAAAATGGGGGGGTGTAAAAAGGTGAGGTGCCACATATTTCCTTCCTATGTTAAATACAATAGTATATTAAACAATGCGTCAATTAAATATTCCGTATAGTTACCTTGATGACATCTTATTCCACAAGACAATTGCAACCCACCTATGATTCCAGCTACTGAATTATCCACCTACTTCCAAAACGTATCTGCTGATTCAGTTCTGAACACCCTTCCGGTATAATATGTATCATAGTGAATAGAAATGATCATCATACTTCTAACTAGTCACCAGCTTGTTTCCCGAAATTATGTTCTGTCAATCAATAATGTTCAGTCTTAACTGTCTTGCCTAACTTGTTAAATATATATTTTACAAGTACAAGTTATTTAATCTCTAAAAGACAAAATGTATAATAAATATTGAAACGTAAATTTAATTTACAATTAGTAATGGCCGAAAAGTTTGTGTTCAATATTGTGTTCAATATTGCATGTTCGCACTTCACAATGACGGCGAACATTATGGGTGTTTGACCCGCCCCCTCTACCTTAACATGGAGACAAATTTTGACCCCTCACCCTATAGTGAGGTGGGACAGTACAGCCAATAACACATTTTTCGCTCCTGGAGGACACCCCTCCCAGAAAAGAATCAGACGGCAGCCATTTTACATTTATCCTGTGTCTCAACTACTCAGAGATCTGACTAAATACGATGCGCTGCAGAAGGTACTGACAGGTAACTTTTGGGAAAAATCTTTAATCTAGATGTGATTTCCAACCATTAGACCTGAAGAAAACAGCATTAAAAAAATCCATATATTGGGGGAGAAGTTTAGCCATTGATCCCCCTCTGACACTGTCCCGGTGGTTGCACCCTTTTGACTTTTGTTTATTGGTATTTTGGCTACAAATATGACCTGAAGTTTTGAGAAGTTCGCCCTCCATAAAAGTCAATGGAGGTTTGCCCGTGAACATGCAAGCGACGGTTATTTGCAGAAGTTTAATTTGCCTGTTTGCGAACAGCCAGAGCTGATGTTCGTCCATCACTAATCACAATGTTTGTAACTAGAGATGGTCAAAATCTGAAGAATTTGATTCTTCCAAAATATCTACTCCCCTGGTCGAAATTGTCTTTTATGTGAATTTTCACCACCCAGGTACATTTAAAGTTGCATTTTTAAAATGTTCAATTTCTGTTTAAAAATTTAATTTTATATGTTTTTAAAATTATTTCAAATCAAAATGAAATGCAATTAGTATAGATGTCTCCTGGACCTCTTACCCATTACTAGAGGCTCAAATGAAAGTCCTTAAAATGAAATGTTGTTTCATGTTGTTCAACAAAAGACACAGGTGAACTGCATGGACATGTGCAGTTGAGTGGGAAAATATTTAACACGCTACTGGGAATCCCCACAAGGTTATCTGAGGCCATGTTTATGTTCACATACACTGGCCATTGTGCTTCTTCTCAGCCATGGCCGGGACCTGCACTTCATCCAGCACAGACTGCAAGGGTCATCAGCCCAGAGTTGGGGACATTGTGTGTATGTGGTTTTTTTTATTCATATAGGTATTTACTAGTTTAATATGTTTTTTTAAAATGTTTCAACCCTTTAGAGATTTTGTTAAAGACCAGGGCCTATATAGAAGAAGATTTTTAGATATATATTTGAAACGCGCGTTGAGGCTTTGTGGCTATTTTCATCTACCCCTACACATTCTAAAGCATCATTCTCCAAGCATCCAACTAGGGGACATGATGGCAATTCTATCTAATACCACGTGTTCAAAACTGAGGTTTCATCAATAAATGGAAGAAAACTGGATTCCTTCATACGCCTATGCTTATTGAAATTATTCATAGACTCATTACATTTATTCATTGGTCAAGATATGATTTTCTGTTTTTTGACATGTTGCTGTATTACTAAGTTGTTGTTTGGACCCTTGATCTCAGGGTATCATTACCTATTACATTCTCAATAAGGTGGCCTCAAAGTCCCCACGTCCTGGCCCAGTGTTAGGAAAAAACCCATTTTGAATGAAGGGAGTTCCCCTCCATCCATTCTTTTCTTTAGATGTTTAAATATAAATGTTTAAAAATGTTAAAATTTCAGAGTTCTACAGAAGAGTCAAAATCATCCAGCGAAATTGTGACTTGTACATTACATTTTCTAATTGTAACTATATGTAACTATTATTTGTAACTAATAAAAATGTGCTAGAGCAATACCTTTTTTTTGCAATTTGTGTCGAAATGAAGTCGAAATTTAAAACAACAATTTGAACACTTTCATTTATCTTAGAAACTGAGCAGTCATTTCTCATAGCCAAACACATTGAAAGGTGGTTGTATTCTTTGAGATATCTACAAGTGCGCAGAGCAACCGTTTCTATAGTAAAATTCCAGTTTTCAGACCTGTGATGTCCCTTATCAAACATTTTCTTGAGTTTTCATGTGAACAGACCCATTGGATATAATGTGATCTTTACTAACGTGCATTTCCCAACACACATAAAAAAGATAGGCATGAACCAGGCCAAAGAAAACCTATTTTTGCGTAGATGTTTGAGTATGAATGAGATTACTACTTCATGTGTCAGAACTAAAGCCCCAAGTCACCAACGCTGTGACATGAGAATGGTTCATAGCCTAGTGTAAGCCATGACAACTTTTAGCTCTGAATGATCGGCTCATAGGTAGGGTTCAAGCAGTCTGTTACTACAATAGTGTGGAACCTGTGCTGTCTCCTTCTACATCACTGCAATCATCTCCAGTGCCTCTTCCATCTAATGTCTGGTTACATCAGTGTCTTTGTGATCCTTGTAAACCACTGTGACCTCCAAGCATTCTGTGATCCCTGTGCCTATGTTACCTTCAGGACCCCTGTGACCTCTAAACATTTAAGATTTGACCCAGCTGGGACGGGCTCTATTTATATAAATTTGGTGTCCATTTGCAAGCACGGTCTTCACCTAAGACTGCTTCATAATTTTGTACTTTATCCTGCATTAAGGTGGGTTAAAGTGACAACCTAACAGTTGGATGGAGTGAACTTGGTAATGTGCACCAACATTTAGAGTGAACATGTTAATGTGCACCAACATTTAGAGTGAACTTGGTAAAGTGCACCAAATTTTAGACTCTGGATTTTGGTTCACCCTTACATACATGTATTGCTTTCTAATTATGAGATAACTGCCTCCTCTAAGCATGATAGCTGACTTCCAGGTTTCCTCTTTAGAGGAA
Organism: Ptychadena robeensis; assembly: GCA_036250615.1. NCBI lineage: Eukaryota > Metazoa > Chordata > Amphibia > Anura > Ptychadenidae > Ptychadena > Ptychadena robeensis. The sequence goes on from CM070033.1 coordinate 170,635,175, forward strand.
GGATTGGTTAATAGTTTTGTGGTGGTCTCACTCTCCTGCATGAATCAGGCCACTACATAATAAACTACCAACCCAATAAACATTGCATTCCACCTTGACGTACCTACATGTGTATATGTATACCAATTATGCATTTTTTCAAATATGCAATTCCTAACTTTAAAAAAAGAATAAAGATGGAAAAAATATTAGTCTCTTGAAACTGAATGATTTGCTTAATAGGACGTGCAGTATGACCTTTCTAAATCCATATTATATAACATTACTCATAAGAGATTAAACACCCCATCCTATAATTAGACGGATGTGCACATCTATGTAAAAATGTGTAATGTTCCGAGGTATGCACCCTGTCCAAAAAAAATCTCATTCATTACTTTTAGACAATAGTGGAATTAAATCCTGCTGTTAGTAAATACTTTACTCATGTTCGTTATTATATTGCTCACCTAAAAACTTCCTTCAGCCCACCAGCCACTTTAGATAAAAATCAGCCACCCTCCAATTTGTATCAATTAAATGTTGATTCTAACTTTTTTGCCTTCAGAAGGCTCATTACCACCCAATCACATGAAACAAACACAGGAACATTCATAATTCTATTTCATCATGGTAGATCATGCCAGAGTCATTTATATATCCAGCTCACATTCTCCTTATGGTCATAGTCCTGTCCCAAGAGTCTCATAGAGAATGAATGGACATGGACACAATATCCAAATATGATATTTTATTTGTAGAGATTTGTAGATGAAGGCAGGTGCCTCTTTGGGTATGCCACATGGGGAGTCCATTGATTTCAATGGCTTTACCATGGCACAAAGTTGCATTAGAGAAGAAGTAGTAAGTACAACTGTGATGGGGAGCTAAATAGATTAAAGCAACGTCTTAGTACATACAGTTATTATTAAAAACTTTTCCAAAGTGATTGGGACCTTGTGTATGTAAAATTGTATAAAAAAAACCCCAAAATGTGTTGATTATTCTTAAAGCGTTTATGTATTGTAGTATAACAAAAACATAATATATACATTTTACATACCTCTAACACTCTATTCCGGAGGTTCGAAGAGCAGCACCGACTTTACTTCACACACAGGCTGACACTAAATAATACCCTAGACAGACATCCATGGAGCAGTGGATCCCCATTCTCCCTACGGGATCCTGAGGTGCGCTGGCATGACTAAGATACCAATACACCTGACATGTTCAGGTTCCTACAATTTGACACAATGATCCCCTGAGGAGGTACAAGTTAAACTACGTTGGGGTCAAGTGGAAAACTCCCGATACCATATGGAGACACTGATTTGCCATATTCAGCCCAAAGATTAATGGCACCCAACAGAATACCCATTTGTTTTTAACCTATGTGGTTTAGGCATCATTCACCTGCACATTGAATATTGGAATGTTGTTCCTTATTTACAGTTTATTTTTGTTTGTTTACTTGTGGCCTTTAAAGTTCCCCGGTCCCTACTGGTTGTAGGGAAAATCTTCCTAAGCAGAATCTTCTGCCTGCTATGGTTTTATTTTCTATGTTTTTGGGGTGTTGGCCTTTGAGGAGTAGTGCGTTATTTATATGCATACATTTTACTTACCTGTCAGCTGTCAGGACAAATCACACCGCATTCCAAAAAAAACATATATTAACCTTCCCCCTTTCCCGCCACCACTATGTTTACTACAATTCAACTCACCATACACAAACATCAAAGTCTCAAACAGGCGGCCGGCACAAGGAGACTTACATCTTGTCAAATCTCCTAGAGCCCAGTAGTGCCCAGTAGCCCTCTGCAGCACGGTATCACAAGAAGGGCAGAGTGGTACAGGATTTCCATAATTTTTACTTTCCAGCTCTTTTTTCTTTTTTTGTGTGGGGGGAGGGGCTACGTTCAGTGCATCATGTTTTATTTTACATAATTTAATGATGTGCCCAGAGCACACAGAGTTTTGTGCCCCTCCAAGACAAAAAAAAAACACAGCTCCAGCCTTATCCATTTGGACCGTGCTTCCTTGGACTGATCTTTGTGTATGACCCTTGTTTTGTTTTTGAATTACTCAATAAAGACTGCCACCTGGATTTCTAAAGTTGGTAGTGATTGTGTGCCCAGGCCCTTTACACCTGGAAACAAATTTTTCAGAGGACAGATGTTAAGCAAAGGACCTCCTCAACACCTATTCTAAGTAAGTGGCAATCTTCTACGCCACAAAATGCATTGAAATGAGTTTTATCATAATCTATATGTTCAATAAATGAAATAAAACCACTAACCCCCATGCCTCCTCAAATCTCTTTTTTTTAAATTCAGTTTCCCTGATGCCTTTGACACCATTGACAAGCATCCACTGAGAAACTGTATGTACTGTATGGGCAGATCAATCCAGAGTGAGTGTGATCTACTCAAGAAAAGCTTATATGGCTAGAGGTTGCTTAAGGGTTTTAGCCAAATGGCCAGCACCTAGCATCAATAACAGATATAACTATTAAAAAATTAAATATAATCTCCAAATCAGCTCGCTCCCACTTGACCCATTCTTTTTTGTCTCCTAAGAGTTCACCTTTTATCTACATTTCCTCCCCATTTTTACTTCTGATAGACCTATCCCCTTTTTATACACAGTCATGGTACTTTCTATTCCCAGTGTTTTCTCAGAGGATCTTATTGCCCCTGGCAACTTTTTAAAAACATTTAACACATCAGATTCAAAAGGCACATACATCTCTTTATTATAATGATCCTTTCCAGTCAAGAGATTAACATATTCAGTAGTGTCATCCTATATTTCAAGAATGTTGGAAATTATTTCTGCTCCTCAAAAATATCAGTCACTAGGCCAAGTAGCTGATCCTGTTAATTCCTTTACATATTATTTGACTACTGTATACAATGAGGTATCTGTTTAAAAAAGGACTAAAGAGAAAGTTAATGAGAAGTAAAATTTTAAAGGTCAATCCATTTGGATTCAAAGTAGGTTCAGCCTTTTCTCCTTTCTTTTAAGATGACATCTTCCTCTTTCAACATTATCATTAATGAGCTGACACCACCCCATACTTTAGTCATACACCTTCATTGACTTTCATATATTCATGCTAATAAATACCAGAGATCATTTATTACAGCATGGACACTTTACTCTGTCATCATGGCTACATAAAAATGTCTGAAGGTATTTAGGCATGATATGTTAAATATAATAGATAAAGAAATAAAGCTGTGACAGAGCTATTTATGGAACTTTGAACTGCTTAGTCTACCTAAACCAAGCGTTTCCTTTTTTAAGTTTTGGATAAAGAAGCGAGAGGTTAGAACCTCTGCAACATGTTCATTTCATCATGTGTTTTTGTTATATAGAAACGACTGTCTCGATAAGTCCTTATTAGCATTTTCACTGGGACATAAATTAAGGCTCAATTTTCACTGTCGTTCGCAGAATGACACATTAACACAACCTAATGTCATGTCCGCCGGTCGGTTTTCGTGCTTTAGCCCCTTAGACCTGTCATAGGGACGTTAGCTAAATGTCTGCACAAGTTTGCAGGCATTCGTGACAGGTCGTTTGCCAGGAGCGACAGTGTAAATTTAGCCTAAGGGTGCATTCACATTGGCATCTGGAAATGCCATATTTCCAGCCCTGATGCTGAAAAGCAATGAAGCCAGGAACCCAAAGCATGAGATGTCCTCTGGTGGCTTTTTGGGCATTTGCCCAATATTGATAACTTGAGGCATTTTTAACACCCCACATAGGGCAGGTGCCTGTACACAGGGGTGGGTTGCTTATATCAGAATAGTGCGCAATAGAAAGAAGGTGCAGACAATCACACTAACACATTCACATTAAAAGGCCATGTGATTTTTACCCTACTTCTATTTACAAAGGTGAAAACAGAGAAAAAAACACAATCTGATTAGACACATTAGGCAGTGCACCATATACAATGCTATTATTTTTGTTTCTCAGTTAACATTGTTCTCTTTTAAGGCTAGGGCTCCACTATGCGCTGACATCAGTGGATGCCTCCATTGCGTTCTTGTAGTTGCGGATGGGCTGAGTTGACTTGAAAGTGATGGAGGCTCAGACCGACAGATCAGGGACTCTGATTGGCTGTGGAGACAGCCCTGTGAAAGCCCCATTGCTGTCAATGTAGTGCAGTATGTTAAAATCCCAGCGCAGGGTTTTAAC
>CM070033.1:170640863-170728771 GCA_036250615.1 Ptychadena robeensis
CAACAGGGGAATCCAAATCTGTATTCAGTCCAAAATTTTAAAAAATTCCATAAATCTGTGAAAAGAAGTGTTGATCTCAAATATCCAAGTTGCAAATTTTTATTGCGAATACCAGCACTTTAAGAATTCGCTCAGAAGATCTTGAATATAGTTCTATATCATTGTAATCACGAATATTAGTGATTTTTAGTACCTGGAAGTACCTTACATTGCGCCAAATAAGATAATAATGACTGGAGATAACACATTTTCGAATTGACAATTTTTTTTCAGAATATTAGATAATATTAAAAATTGTGATATTTTGCAAATACGAATATTGCCTGTGCTGCTCATCACTAGTTCTAAGTGCAACCATTGTAATGGAAACTTTGTAAGTAGTGGCACTGCATATGGAGTCTTTGCAGATATTTGTATATCTTATTTTCCCACAGTAATTACTTCTTCTGTTAGCAGTTGTGTGGCACATGGCTCTTGTTCCCAACTACACACATCTATTAGATGCTGAGATCTTGTTTATCAGGTAAGAAGAGCTGACATCACATGCAAAGTATTATGTCTGGCATGCCAGCCCTTGCCCTTCTATTTGGGTGTATATTCAAAGTTCCAAATTAATCCACTGAGACTATATTAAAAGTGAACTTTTCTATTAGAACTTTTTTTCATTAATCTTTCTTGTCACTTTAATAACAGGTCATTGATCGTGTGTCAGAGGATGAAGACATGCTTACATTGGCATAAATGTGTTCAGGTTTTCCCAGCAGAAGATACTCAGACTTTTTTCTTGTCTTATTGCTAAATCTTAGCCAGAAACTTTTAACATCCCAAGTAATTAGACTTTAGTTTATATTACATGCACAGCACTGCTTACTCTGTAAATATTAATAAAAACTCCAGCCAAACAAGTGTGTGTTGTTTATAAACCAATACACTATAAAAACAATGACCATTAAGTTTAATCAGGATATTTTATTAATACATCAAGTTGAAACAACAAAGGGCAAAAATGGGGCATCCAAAATGATTAGCCCCCTGGCCATTTATAGTCAATAGTCTCCTCTTTCTGAGCCACAACTGACAACAATCTCTTAGAGTAGTTCTTTACTAGTGATGGCCGAACATCAGCCACATCCGTTCGCAAACAGGCGGATCGGACTTTTAGAAAAGTCAGACGTCCGCCTGTTCGCAGGGAACTTCAAATTTTCCGCCTGTTCATGGGGAATTTGAATCAGAAAAAATAGAAATTTCGTCAGTGACGTCACTTCTGGTACCTGGAACACACAGTTCCTATTCCGATTACCAGACAACACTTCCCGGTTTTAAAAAGACCCCAGTCTCTAGCTAGAAAGTCCAGATCTTTCTGCTCTTGATCCGGCCAGTGGAAGAATAATTAACCCTGGAAAATGGGGCGGGTCGAACACCCGTACAGTTCACAGCCGAACTGTCTACCTTGCGGACACTTTGGCCATCACTTTTCTTTACTAGGATGGCACAGGTCTCCTGGGGGATTTTGGCCCATTCTTCAATTGCACATTGTTCTAGCTGGTCCAATTTGCATGGTTTTTAAGCATGGACATTCACTCTGGGCACTGACCACAGAGCCTCAAGGGAATGAGGTCTGGGCTCTGTGCAGGCCACTCCAGGATCTTGGTTTTGATATCCTTGAAGAACTGTTAAACTAATTTTGCTGTATGTTTTGGGTCATTGTCTTGTAGGAACACCCAGTGACGACCTCAGCCTAGACTACTATTATATTTTCCCTCAAAATATCAACATTATTTTCTTTTTTCATTATGTCATGCAACTGAACAAGGCTCCCTGTGTCTGAGGCTGCAAAACAACCCCACAGCATGATGTTCCCACCACCATGTTTAACTTTTGGAACGGTGTTCCTAGGGTTGAAGGCCTCTCCTTTTCGTTGGCAAACATAAGCAACATCCATGTATCCAAACAATTCTAATTTAGTCTCATCAGACCTAAACTCAGACTTCCAATACTCATTTTTGCTTTTCAAATGTTAACGGGCGAATCTTAGTTGGGGTGTGATGTGCCACTCTTTAAGTAAAGGGGTTTATTTGGGGCAATGGCCCTGAAGCCCACTACGATGAAGAGCCCTTACAACTGTGTTTCTTGAAACATCAACTCCAGCAGAGACCAGGTCAGCAACAAACATCTTAGCAGATGTCCAGTGCTCCTTGCTGACATCTCTGGCTATTTTACTCTCCACGGTTCTTCAAATCTTATGTTGACATTTTGAAGGAGGATTAGGTCATCGCTGGGTCTTCCAACAAGACAAGCATACATCAAAATTAGTCCAACAGTTCCTCAAGCATACCAAAATTAAGATCCTGGAGTGGCCCTGCACAGAGCCCAGAATTGAATCTTGAAGACTTGTTGTTAATGGCCATTTTCATAGAGAAATCAGTAGTGTTGTCTAATTTCATAATAATTTTGACTTTAACTGTACATCAAGCATAATATAGTCCAATCCTTACTACACCAACTCTCACTGGCCTTCTCCATTTATGGAGGATCAGCTATATATATATATATATATATTTGTATATTATATACGGTAATTCTGTAGGTGATACAGAAAGTCTTCTATGTTTTGAACTTCATAGTGGAAAGTTCTTGAAGTGCTCTCATTCATTACTTCAGACTTGTGGCTTCTTGCGGTTTACTCTTATTTATTACAATGTTGTTGAAATTTGTTTGTACGTGATATATTGCTACACGCATTAAATTACACCCCTGTTTCAAATTCATGGTTATGCTGTTATATGTACTACACAAAATCATTACACCATGTATTTAGGTACAATACCCTTCAGGCCATGCACACAAAGGTGTATAAGCCTTCATCTGTGCCTTGTTTTATGCAATGAACCAGACTTTTGGTGGAGAAGACTTTAGAGTCCACTTTTAATTATATTTATTAACGACAATAGCATAATTGCGTTAGAAAGGGGAACATTTTAATTGCTAATTGCCTGTCATATGAGAGAGTGTATGTTATGTTAATGGAGAAATGGAAGAACATTAAAGCCACCTGCCTAATATTGTGTTGGTCTTCTTTGTGGTGCTAAAACAGCTCTGACCTGGCAAGACATAGAGCCCAAAAGAATCACACTAGGCCAACTTTTATTGCTCCGTTGTCCAATCTGATTCTCACATGCTCCCAACAACTGAAACCCAGTTTTGAGAGAAGCAATGCAGCCTGGTCCAGATAGGAAGCAGGGGGTGGGCTATATACTTACACTCCATCCTCATACTGGTTTTTCCAGGATTCATTATATAATGTTATTATGTTTTTGCTAAATTTAAAGGCAAGCCTTGCAGCATATGAAATACTAATTGATTTGAACAACAATAGCAATATAGTTAATTTCCCAAAGAGCAAGCAGTCAAAATAAAGAAATACAGAATCAAAACTAATTCTTCTATTCCTCTATGTAGCTTGTAAAGCTGGCCATAGACGTGCCGATTCCCGCCATACTTGTGGGTGATCGACTGGCGTGCACGCTAATGCTGAACACATGGTGGTCGGTCGCCTGCAGCTACAGGGGTGCCCACCTTGAGGTTTCGACCCAAAAAGCCGGCAGGTCGATCCGTTCTGCTGGTACTTTTTGTAACTGATCCTGTTGTAGTCGGTTAACTTGGCTACAATCTGATGGGAATCCCTATGTTAGTTGAGCACACAGGAGTCCCGTCAGTTCTGTAGCCGACTCCTCACAGCGTGGTGATGTCACCCTCTGTAATGAGTCTGCTACAAGCTGGCCATGGATCCAGTCATCTATGGCCGGCTTAAGCTTTTGCTATGCTTTCCCTAAAGACAGGGACTGCTCTATGTCCACTTGTTTTATAGGGGCTGCTATGTAACAAAATCCCCAGCTTATCCCATTGCCTCACATCTTAAGATCTCACATCTTAAGGTCTGCCTACTAAAATTTTCTCATACATTTTTGGAAATACCAAATGGTCAATGATGAAGGTTCAAAGTGAAGCTTTTTTTATAAAACGTGGAAAGTAATTATGAGCAAAATATCCCAAATATCGTACATTTTCTGACTAATATTCACAATAAATTCATAAATTCGAGAATTTGTGATCTCCAGTAATTTTTACCTTATCCTCCCTGGCGTTACGGGCTTTTCGCGCCATTTTTCATGGCGCAAAAAGCTGCTGCCTGGACAATCATGTATGCCACTGTGATTCCCCACTTGGTGTCAGTTAGATGCCGGCGGTGTGTGGGGGGGAAAGCGACGCCCCTTCCATTAACATGGATGAAGATTCGGGGATGCAGGCTCATGGAGAGTTGACGATTGTGCCCAATTCTGACACTGCCCCAGTTTGATCCAAGATCAAACTGTATTGCGCCCAGGAGGTTAATTGCGCAAATCGGCACTTGTACATGTGCATATTGCAAACGCAATGTACGTGTACTACTATAAAAAAATCTTCAATATTCGCGATTTCGAACATATAGAACTATTTTCAAGATACTTGCGAATTCTTGAAGTGACTATATTTACAATAAAAAATTTGGGATTAGAATTTTCGCGTTCGAAACTAGTGGAAAGTACAAGTCACTGTGTCATATACCAACTAATCAGGCACTAGCACTTTAAACAGTGTAACATATTTTAGTGCTGCCTTAATAAATACATCTATTGTTCTTCTTGTCAAATTTCAATCTATACTTGAACTGAAAAATTTCAATCTATACTTGACTACCGTATTACGTTTGTTTATTGTTGCTTCAAGCCATTGGTAGTAGTTATAATGTCAGTCTGACTTTCCCAGGCCTGAAAACATCAAGATTTCAATGATTCTTAATTGCCTGGGAGTTGCCTAAACCATTTAAATAAATTACGTCTCCTCCTTCACCCCTGGCACTAAAGTATGAAGTGATCATGTGCATGCAGCAACATATGGACAACATCCTAACTGACACAATGCCTCAATAGGGCCCTTCCAATAGGTTTTTCTACAAGAAACCATCATATGTCCAGTCATTTGAAAGCATTGCTGGCCGTCAGTAGCACGGTAAATGCTATCCCACCTTGCCTCCCTATTGTAAAATGACATCAGTGAAATTCCAAGGACCGCAGATTCTGTCATGTCATTCTTTGAACTACCTCACAAGAACATAATATGATGGAAAAGGAATGATGAAACCTCCAGACACGAGAAGACATGTTTTACTGGGATCTTGTGTACGTTGAGCCTGAATAACACATGATTTCTCATTAAAGTGACATCAGCCACAGAGACAGTCACCTTGATCTGTGTCCACCATATTGCAGATCCAAAGATATACTGGTTGTTAGCAAAAAAGAAAGAGGTTGACATTATAGATAAACAGCCGGCTTGGCACAGTGCACTGTTAGATCACTTTTGCATTAACTTAACCCCCTCCGAAAAAAAACTAGCGCTGGCATTCAGTCTGGGTGTGTACAATGTATTCATGGCACTTTTATTACAAAGGTGGAGCCCTGGGCAAGGCCCATCTTACAAATGGATAGAGGTGCAGCAAGTATCTCCACTGTCTGAGCAATTCTGTCATTCCAGTTTAACCTCTACTCTACCAACAGTACCTGAAATCCTTTCCATGCCTTTCATTAGGAATATACATGCCCAGTCCATTAGCAAAGAGTTAAGTATCCTGAAAGTGAATTGTCTCGACACATTACACATCTTTTGGGTGTGGTCCACAAGACGTATTTTGTTCTTTCTTCTTATATGCCATCGAAACATTTCACAACAATAGTTTTCAAACCATAATATCTCAAGGAAAATGCTTACAAAGAAAGATGTATTTTATATATAAAGTGTATGTCCATAAATACTAATGGCGTCCTTTTGCTACCTTTCAATGTCACAGTAATGCGCCAATGTAATGGAACCTCAGAGCCAACACTTTGGGCCGATATAGTTTAAATGTAACATCTAAAGCCGGGAACACACGGCTCGATACACGAGCCATTCACGGTTCCTAACAGCAGTGCGATTATGTCATTGCGCTGCAGCCCAACATTGAAGGAGCTGAAGGCACAGCTCTGCTGTGCTGACGATGCTTTACATAGAGACCTTGCGGTCCCCATCAAAACAATGGACATCGACCAATATCCCTGTTTTTGATAGGGATTGATCCCGCTCGAAAACAGGGATGGCCACATTGGGCAAGCTATGGGCAAGATAGAGGGCCGTGAGCGTGCTTGAAGCAGCCATCGATCTGGCCCATATCTATGCGTGTGTTCCACAGTTTTGGATTTATAAAGAAGTTTGGTGGAATGAACATAAGGTCATTGTCTGACTAAAGCCCCCCCCCCCCCCATACACCTTTAGGTCACTCAAAACAATTTTAATTAGATCTACCAACAACTATGTAGTGCCGGGTCCTCCCTGATAGAATACATAGTGATTGGAAGAGTTAGAAAGATCCTCATATTACATGGTTTTGGGTGAAAAGTTGATTGTACAGAAATCGTATGGTATAAAGAAATTGTATGGTAAAATTGTAAGGTGTATGGGGGCATTTAGCCTTAAGAAATGTTTTATTTAACAAATAAAAGGTGTCACCTAAACTTTATGCATCACATCAAGATTTTATCTACTGAGATGGTTGTGAGTTGTAGTTTATTTGAGAATAAATTGCAGAGCCCCGGATGTATAATCACCAAAATTTCTGTAGAGAATCGTTGTGGGAACGTTACAAGAAAAAAAGTGTTGCTCACCTCCAAGGGGGTGGAACGACCATTTACACAAGTCATCACGTTCCCCTAAAAACATCAAGCAGCAGCTCTGATGCCCACAAGCAAGCTGGGAAGTTTGGTGGGAGAGTAACGCTAGCATCACTTTCTGCATGATCAGATAAGTAATGTAATGTCCCCCCTTTTATTTTCCCAACACGCTAGTGATGATGATACTGTGGGGTGGGAAATAGCATTTGGAGCACTCCACACTAGCACGTATGTGTCCCAAATACCGGTAGGGACATTTTGGGACATCACTTCCGGGGTCGGGGTTCTTAAAGGGTTGAAACCCACTGTTTTTGCATAAATAAAGTAAAAATTAAGTATAGTTTTTGATTCAAATTAGTGTATGCAAAAACTACATGTCATGCATGGGACACTTAACAAGATAACCAAGTATCTGATCTAGTCTTACCTGGTAGTAACAGAATCTGCAGTCGTTACCTATACTTTGGCATTGTGATCTGAATATAGGAGTTTGTACTATAGAGCTATATCCCCCAGAATAAGCAGTGTAAACACTTGGTAGGGAATCCTAGATATTAGACGGCTTAGCTGCGGAGGGAACGTGAAAGCACAAATTCACAATTTAAGATTTAGATTAGATTAAGGATTTTCCTCCCGATATTTTTTGAGGGGGAGGGGGTGTGCGTCAGTGTGAAAATGTGGTACGTTTCTTTCTTAATTATAATTTGATTTCAGATCAGATTTTTTTTTCAGATGAGATGTTTGTGCAGCATTACTCTACATCCCATTCAGATGAAAACTATTCTATACTTTCCATCAACTATATACTTTACTTTTAACTGAACCAGCAGATGATGGTAATATTTCCTTTGATGACTATTCATCTAATAAATGGAAGACTACATGTCACAGGGGGTTGAATGATTCTCACATCACATTCTCAGACTATCAGTCACACATGATCTATACTCTCTCATCCATTTATCACCTGCTGAATCTCCATCTTGTATTTTACAAGAAAATTGGAACCAACCAGAAAAATTGTAATTGTGAGAAAAAGGGAAACATTTCAGATTACACAAGGTTCAATATTCCTGACCAATTTAAAGATTTTATGAAATGACTAGAGAAGGGATTGAAATTAGGACTAGTTTATTTGTGAGTTTATAGCAAAGTTCCTAAACATCATCACCAAAATATTTTGAGATGTAGAGAAGGGTTGTAGGAACACAAAAAAAAAATTTAGTTTCTGCATAAATTAAGTTCAACGTTAAAATGGACCTAGCACATGGTAGGTCACTTTGCAGATAAATAGGGCAATCACTGCTCAAAAATATTTAGACAGCAGAAAGAGGGATTTTTTCAAGATCGGCCCTCCCACTGGGTGATGTTGCACCTAGGCCGAAAGGGCACTTGGGACGTCGTGTCTGCCCAGTCGCACGGGATTGTTATGTCAGTGTCACAGCCACGGTACTTTCTGGGACCTGTCAGCAGTGATAAGAGGTGCTCCTGTCATCACTGCAACCACTCCCCTCTCTGTTAGTGGAGACTGGTGCTCATCTACCAATGAGTGCTGGGGTAGTAGGCTCACTGGGGGGGTGTCATATGCGATCCTTGGCCCCCCCCCAGCTTTTGGGATGTTGGCTCATGGGGATGGTTACCCATGGCACTGATTGGAATATGACCGCCCCTGCTGGGGGTGCTCTAGTGCTGGTGAACCGAATGGGCGGAAGGGACTTTGGTTGGCCAGTACTAAACATTGTCACGCAAGGAATGAAAAAGTGAGGAAGGTAAGTATTTTTTTTTAGCAATTTTCCCAGATGTAAACTGTTGACAGGTGCGTAATATGTCTATGTAATGAATGTGTCTTTTTTATTTTGAGTTTACAACTGCTTTAAGTAGAATTTTTGACTCAGAGGCATTGCAATTCACTTACAAAATCAGCAAGTTTATATTACATAAAAAAATGTAAGGTCTCTAGAACAGACACACAGATAACAAACTATTAGTTTTATCCAATAGCAAGAACTGGCAGCAGAACAGATAGCTCATACCAAGGTACCCATAATGCCTGTAAAATCCAAATTGTGCTACATTTTTGTGCAATGCAATGTGGGGAACTACATATATATTCATTATCATAGCATATGAAGCAGACTCAACATTGCTTTTTAGTCATTACTTTTTCCTTTTAAGGAATCCCCATATTCTTCTATTTAGTTTTTTGTTGTTGTTGTGTTTTTAAAGTGCATGGTTTAGCTAGGGCTTCACCATGTACATCCTGACATAGTGGGGAACCAGTAAGACCAAGGGTGCTTGCCTGTGGACTTTGGAAGAAAAGGGAATTGTGGAAGGTGGGATAATAGGTGGAGACGCTGACATAGGTTAAGGGTGGGGGGTTAGTAGAGGAAAAAGGGGAGGTCCCATAAAGGATAAGCCCTCCCTCCCACAGTAAATTTCTGGTCCCTACTGGGATTTTGTGTATATGTATGCAATGCTATTCATCTGATTTGTTATATCACATTTTTCTGTTAGGTTGCACTTGTGTTGTCATGCAGCATGGCGGTTCTTAACAAGGACTGTAAATCTTGGATAATTTGTGTAATTTGTACCATGTTGGCTTATTAACCCCTCTAGGATCACAAAAACTTTCCTATGGTCCTAAAAGCACAGACGATTCTCTATCCCGCCACACTCTCCTCTCAACTCCAGAATTCCCCCTTCTGCAGTCATGCACTATACAGGAAGTGCAGAATTATTAGGCAAATGAGTATTTTGACCACATCATCCTCTTTATTGTTCTTACTCCAAGCTGTATAGGCTGGAAAGCCTACTAACCAATTAGGCATATTAGGTGATGTGCATCTCTGTAATGAGAAGGGGTGTGGTCTAATGACATCAACACCCTATATTAGTTTGCATAATTATTAGGCACTTCTTTTCCTTTGGCCAAATGGGTCAAAAGAAGGACTTGACAGCTTAGAAAAGTCAAAACTAGTGAGATACTTGCAGAGGGATGCAGCACTCTTAAATTTGCAAAGCTCTGGAGCGTGATCATCGAACAATAAAGCGTTTCATTTCTAATAGTCAACAGGTCGCAAGAAGCTGGTGGAACAACAAAGGCGCAACAATAACTGCCCATGACTGAGAAAAGTTCAAGCGGCAGCTGCCAAGATGCCACTGCCACAGTTTGGCCATATTTTCACAGAGCGCTGCACTCACTGAGTCCCAAAGCACAGAGTGTGCAAGACGACCACACATGAACAGACTAACCAAACTAAACATCAAGACTGGGCCAAGAAATACTCAAAGACTGATTTTTCTAAGGTTTTATATGGACTGATATATGAGAGTTGAGTCTTGATGGGCCAGATGGATTGCACGTGGCTGGATTGTAAAGGGCAGAGAGCTCCAGTCCGACTCAGACCCAGCAAGGTGGAGGTGGAGTACTGGTTTGGGCTGTAATATCATAAAAGATGAGCTTGTGGGTCCTTTTCGTTGTTGATGATGGAGTCAGCTCAACTCCAAAGTCCTACTTCCAGTTTCTGGAAGACACCTTCTTCAAGCAGTGGTACGGAAGAAGTCTGCATCCTTCCCAAGAAAAACATGATTTTCATGCTCCATCCACGCGTCCAAGTACTGCAACCAGCGTGGCAGGGCAAGAAAGGGTATAAAAGAAGAAAAACTATGACATGGCCTCTCTTGTTCACCTGATCTGAACCCCATTGGAACCTGTGGTCCATCACAAATGTGTGATTTACAAGGAGGGAAAACAGTACACCTCTCTAACAGTGTCGGGAGGCTGTGGTTGCTGCTGCAACGCAATGTTGATGGTGAACGATTCAAAACACTGACAATCCATGGATGGCAGGCTTTTTGAGTGTCTTTGCCAAAGAACGGTTGCTATAATTTGTCCAATGATTTGTTTTTTGTTTCGTGTTTGAGTCAAAATGTTTTTGTGAATGTTTGAGATGTTATATTGTTTCACTGGTAAAAATAAATAATTGAAATGGGTAAATTTGTTTTTTGTAAGGTTTGCCTAATAAGTTAATGCACATAATAGTCACCTGCAACACAGATATCCCCCTCAAATAGCTAAACTAAAAACAAACTAAAAACTAGCTTCCAAAAAATTATTCACAGCTTTGATCTTATACGTTTTTTGGGTCAATGAGAACATGGTTGTTGTCAATACTAAATTATTCCTCAAATATCACTTGCCTAATAATTCTGCACTCCCTGTAGACCTGTATTTTATTGAAGGAGCGTCGGTTTCCCATCCCACATGTGAGATGTGTAGAGGGGAGGAGGGAGGGTGTTTTTAACTGTGCAGTACAGGCTGAGCGCTAGGGAGGTTAATGGTCTCTTTATCTTGCCTGTAAATCTTGGAAAATTTGGGTAATTTGTGCCATGTTGGCTGATGAACTGTGTCTATATTTAAAATTGATAAATTGATATCTTGGATTGGTAATGGCTGCAGTCCTAGGTGACTTTAGTATTCTTGGAGTGAGGAATTTTGGATTTGTACCCACTGAGCAGGGAAATTAGGGGCTGCTACAGATGGTTACATATTGATAAAGGCTTACTTATTGAGACACTGTTATGGACCCTTACTGATATTTTTATTGTAATATTTAATGTTTTCGATTGCAATTCATTATGGGAACATATTAAAGTTGTGGCCTGAATAATTTTAATACCTAAAATAATGTTGGTGTATTATTTGCTTAATTTACTGTATTGGTATATTTAGTATTTGATCATAACAGTTTTTCCAGTATATTAGCCCTGCCCACGTCATTGTTATTGTGGGTTTATTGGGTAGTGTGTTTATAACTTTTGAAGCCATCCAACTATTATGAAATACATCTGAATGAATATGTTTGTACCTGGCGTTCCATTGTATTTAATTAACATTGCTCTTTTACATGGATTTACTCTATGTTGATACTGAGCCAAGCTTTTGGACTTATGAGTGGTGAATATACTTTTGATAGACCACACTACTTATTTAAAAGTCATGTCCCTCGACATAAAATGTAAAAATGTAATGTAAAAAAAATAGGGCAATTTCATCATCTACAGTACATAAAATGTATTCTACAGTGTTTAAAGAAGTCATGGTTTTGGTGAAATGACTGCATAGCCCTAGGAACACTTCCAAAACCCATTGTCAGTGACCACTGTTAGAAACTGCATCCATAAAAAGGTGAAAATGCTTCTTATAAGGCAAAAATAATGGTAATTCCTATTTATATTAATTTAATTTTGGCTGTGTTTAATGTCTGAATCCTTCGAGTATAAGGACCCTAGAGTAGGGTTAGCCGTGGTGTCAGTTCTGACCCTCATATTGATAATTTTGTAGAACCAATAATCTCTGTATAGCCACTGTGTGCTGAGAGGGTTGTGAGGGGCAAAGCTGGGGACAGATACAAGCACAGGTCTTCTTCTTTATATTGGATACAATGGGGGGGGGGCAAGGTATATGATGTTCATGTATAATGAGGATGTTCATTATCATGTTTATTAAATAACTAGAACAATAGATACTGTACATGCAACTGTACAACTTTCCTGTATCAGTTGATTTAGTTCACTGAGTTAAAGAAACCCAGAATCAACTGTTCCATATTTCTTGTTTTTCCTTTTTTATTTAAAATGTGCCGACACATTGAGATTCCAATTAAAACATAGCAACTCTAAAATGTCTCCTAGCGAGCCACAGGAATATTTTGGGCAGAATTACTATGGAGCCAGTTTTTCCTGTTCTATCCTAAAGAAAATGCCAAATGTCAGTACCCTGAAGCCTTTCTTCTTACGAAAATTAATAAGATAAACAGTACATGTGCTTGGGAGGAGTGTGTTTATAGAGTGTGATCATATCAAATCCAGTAAAATCACAGGAAGAACCTTTTCCCATATTATCATTTGTTCAGCCAGTTATCATTTATTCTACATGAACAAAAGAATTGGTACGCCGGACCATTACACCTAAATGACCAATACAACTTCGTCCCTTACACCTACCTCTTAAATAGTCATAACAGCTTCCTGTCTTCTAGAAATGCTTATCACAAGATTTTGGAGTATGTGTGGTTTTTGTGGCATTTTAGAAGGTCAAGTTGGATGAGAAAGTCAGGTTCATAATCCCCATTCTAGTTCATTACAAAGGTTGGTTTAGATCAGGATTCTTTGTAGTCAAGTTCTTGCACAGCAAATTTGCCCAAACATATCCATATGGTCCTTGCTTTGTGAACTGGTGCAAAGTCATACTGGCACAGAAAATAATGTCTCCACACACATTCTACATGGTTAAAAACAGAGTTATTGCTTGTTTAACACTAGAAGTGATGGCCGAACTGTCCGCAGGAACATTCTATATGTCCCTGGCCTGTCAATCGAAACTTAACAAATCTGAAAAATTTTGAGTAAATTTGAGCTTAGAAGTAAAAAAAGTAAAAGTATTAAAATATTTGATCAGTAAAAGGCATTTTAAACCATGTCCCATATATGTTATCTTGGTTACTTGCTAGACCTCTAATATAAACACACAGAGGTTGTTCTTATACTGTTCCTCTGAAGCTAGGAACACACGGCTCGATTTAAGCGTACAATCGATGTAAATCAATGAAAATTTACATCAATTGTACCAAAATCGTAGCACGGACACATGGTACAATCGACGATTTTAGTTCGATGAATAGCTTTACATCGATTGAAAAGTGATCGGACTAGTTGGAAAATTATTGTCGAATTGTACCATGATTGTACTACTTTTTCATTTTCATCGTACAATTGTATTTGATGAAGTGATAGTTTACTGTTTGTAGGGCATCAATGGCATTGACGATTTTAGTCAATAATCGATGTTCTCTACGTCGATATTGTACTACGGTTGTATGACACTATAGCGCACACGGTACAATCGATAAAATACCAAAATCGAGGTTCTTCATCTAATCTTACATCAATTGTATGCTTAGATCGAGCTGTGTGTTCCTAGCTTGAGAGTCCCTGAGAGATAACAGATTTCTTAGTGCTCTATGACACTACCCATCTGAAAGTGCAATGCCATGAAAGTGAATGGCGAATGACGTACTGTACATATCTATGTGTTTTAGAATTGCTTTGGGATACCATAATGTTATCCATTACAACAAATGTAATTAGTGGACCTAAACTGTAAAATAAGCTTGTAATAAAAATGATATTCTCACATACAGGAATGTCACTACCCCCATCTGCAGTGCATATCTAGCGATCAATCTTTTTCTATGTCCCCTGTCCTGTTATTGGATGGTTCTGATGTCATCAATGTGACAAACAAGAACGAGCACAGGAACACTCGTACCAATGGCGTTCTCTTCCATATGCATTAACAATCTCCATGGAATTACCTCAGCAGTAGATGACTGAGGACAAGTTCCTTATGGGAGTTTTAATCCACATTAAGTTGTCTTTTTACCATTATACCCGTACTATTGAGTTAACCATTTTATTGTTAGTAATATGAACAGAGACTATTAGATGTGGAAACTACCAATTATGTTACATAACATATACAGTTGTGTTCAAAACTATTCAACCAACTATTCAATTCAATTGAGTGTTTTGCCCATTTTGACATTGATTTTGATCATTTCAGTCATCTTGTTTAGAATTAAATGAAAGAGGCACTTGTAAGTCAGACAAATAAAACATAACATTAATAATGAAATAACCACAAAAGTCTTTTCTGTGCTCACAGAACACAACTGTAGGTAAATGCTTTGTGTGTATGGTAATAAATATGAAAACATAATTGAATATTTAACACCTAGGCATTGTTTTTCTTCAATGGCTGATGAGCCAATGCCCTCTGGATAAAAGTTAGTTAAGGCTGCATTCAGACAAATGGTCAACATTCCGCATTCGGAAATTGAGTATCAGGCGGTTGCTCAAATGATAACATGGTGGTGGTAAAATTTGTGCAACTGCTGAACACAGTGGTGCGGCTGTGGTCTTAGGGCTACTGCTCCCTGTTAGCTGTCCTGAAACTGACAATGTGAATGGAATCCAACATTTTTGCATTAAATTAGTTGTTCACAGTGATCATTGAATGACTATCTAAAAAATTCCAGCAAAGTTAGTGTGCTTGGGGCTAAGTTGGGGAGCCCAATATGCCCATAAATAAAGTAATCCATAGGGTCAAAATGAAAAGTTAATTCAATTAAACTCAGTGACTCCAAAAATAAAAAAAAGCCTACCCATTAAGGACAGCTGGTTGGAAGACTTGTACTGGTGGAAACACTGCAGAGGGAAGATCAGCCATAGAGCGTTGTCACTGGGAATCAGGGAGACCATATCATCAAGCAGAGAATGGATGCCAAGAGACCAAGGAAGGTCAACAGCACTGTGATCCAACAGAATGAAAACTTAAAAAAAGAAAAATTTTTTATGATACCAACTGCAGTTCTTCATTAGGGAAATCTTAAGTGTGTGCCCCCCCCCCCCCCCCCCCCCCAAAAAAAACAATGCTAGCTTTATTGACCTATCTGAAAATATATTTACTTTTAATGTACATATAGCATCAAGTCAAATAACACTTGTTAAAAAACATTTCTCAAAGATGGCTATAGTTAGCCTACATGAGAATTTAGGAAAGCATTACTGTTACCACACACTGTTTCTAAATTTTTACCAATTGTAGAGAATAAATAGTTGCGCACAACTGTCAGCAGTGATTCAACAGTTACAGTGATTTCAGTGGCCAGAAGGGCCCTCAGTAGGTGTATGGGGTCTGAGCAAAGTTTACAGAGTAAAATTGGGTCAGTATGAGGGGTGGGTGTTTATGTTGCCTGTAGGTATGCAGCTCTCAAGATTAAGGAGGAGTGTAACCCCCCTGTCGCACAACCTAGGCGCACAACCTAGTGCAACAAAGTAAAATACTGTAAATGATAAAGTAAAATAAAACAAAAGACAAAATACTCACATGAGAGGAGGTTTGCAAGGATTGATTTATTAGGGCCGTGTGCTTACCATGATGACATCACATCCTAGTTATGGGTGCTGGAGGACTCCACAGGATTAATGGGTCACATTTCGAGCGGCAGCTCTTTGCTCTTTTGGTTGACAAATAGCTGCTGCTCTAAACGCATCCAATTGGTTCTTCTGAGTCCTCTAACACCTGTAACCAGGAAGTGATCTCATCCGTTAACCCGGAAGTGACGTCATCCTGGTAAGCACAGGGCCCTGAGAAAAAAATCCTTACAACCCTCCTCTAATGTGAGTATTCTGTCTTTTGTTTTATTTGATCATTTACATTATTTTACTTTGTTGCACTAGGTTGTGCCCTGGGTGCCCTTGTTTCTATCCTAGGAACTTTCAAATGTGGTTCAAATAGGGGATTCGGACTGCTAACGATTTATGTGATACTTACATGGCTTCATTATGTTCTAAATATGGTATCCCCAGACAATGGCCCATCTTTTTTACAACATGCGGTTGGTGGCATTTTGTAATACACTCCCATCCAACCTCTCCTTTTTATTTACACATTCCAGATTCTACACAATTATAGCCTCTTATCCTAAAGATAGCTTTACGAAAGATAACTTCACGAAACCACTTGAAGCATTGGAAAATATAGTAGAATGGTTCCCATTGGAAAATATAGTAGAATGTCTTAATATGGGCTACCTGACAGTTCGCACATTTATGATTTCTGAAACTTGGTGTGAAATGCAGATTAAACTGATGCATAGAGCCGACTATGTGTGCGGAAACCACAAGACGCTTTACCTCCAAGACTGTAAGTGCCATCCTATATGCCGTAAATGTGATTCGGACACCCTTACCTTAGCCCAGTATCTCTGGTCCTGTCCGGCAATCTCAGAATTTTGGACTTTTAATCTATACTTTTGCATGTACAGATTCCTCTTGATCCCATGATATTGTTGTTTAGCTACATGTCTCCAACCTCTGACATTCCATACTAGCTCACTAGGCATGTCTACATGTCTCCCTTTTTGAGGCAAGACGTACCATAATGCGCAAATGGATACATGCGGAGCCCCCTAAACTACCCAGGTAAAAGCTCAAATCACCAAGGTCTCATACAAGGAATTGTATGCTATTGATCGCGACTCTGTCCATTGTTTGCTTGAATTCTATAACCGCTGGAAATCCTAGATCAAACCGGCTCTGTCTGACTCTGAGCATGACTATATACTTACCTGTTTAGATATGCTTGACTGATCACGATCACCACCTTATGCAGTATATTCTATGGGGCAACTCTTGCACCATCAATGGTCTGTATCACTGTATGTATCTCTTGCTGTATTCTATGCCCATAACTGTAGACAAAGTTGCACATTTATTTTTTATTTGATTGCTTTTCTTGTTCTTACTGTTGCATCCTATTGATGCGCCTGATATGTTGTGGACATTGCTTATGAGAGCTTGATCTATATTTTCTGTATAACATCTGTGCAATGTTTTTTTTTTCAATTTTACTTTTTCACTTGTATGTTAAAAATTTTCAATAAAATATTATTATAAAAGAACTCATGCTTTGCTCATGCAGGAAATAGGTAGCAGGTTCAATCTATTACCCATAGGCTCATTATTGTGACCCCCCCCCCCCCCCCCCCCCCTCCACACACACACGCACACACAGTTTTAAATGGTTTGTCTCAGCCCTGTTAATTTCACTTATGCTATAAAAGTAAAATAGTCTGACTGGTGTCGACAGGTAACAAAACTATTTTATGTTACAAGGGGGAAGAAACAGACTAAAGATCTGTTTTAAAAGGAAAATGGAATGCTAACTTAGAGCACTTTAGAAGTTATTCATTTTACACTGACCATGTCATCGAAGATTTATGCTGGCTGCCACTGCTGACCTCCTTCTTAGAATGATGTGATATTTAAGTACAGTATTTTCAAAGCCTAACATTTTTGCTTTATTTGGATAGAATGGGCAAGAAAAGTCAATGAACAAAAAAATAAAAATAAAAACCACCCTTGAGATGTCCCTTGATTCTCTTTCCTTCTCTTTTCCTTTCCTGAATAAACTTTATGGCAGTAGAGTAGAGTAAGTTTTACAGATATTAGGATCAATCAATGACAGTAGGCGTATGTGGTTAACCTTTTCTTTTACTTTAAATGCAGGTACCAGGTCCAAATATAGTGAAACAGAAGTTGATGATGTAACATGGGGCAATAAACAGGAGTAACTGAATCAGGCTTGGCCTGTGAGTCTCTATGAACAATGGAGGGATTACCTTCCACTAAGACCGGGGGCAGTGTGGCCATATAGAACCACTATTTGCATGTCTGTCGTCTGGGAAAGTGAAGTCTCTCCCTTCCGGGCACCGGCAAAGTCTACAAATGTGGTCTGGGAAGATTCATGGGAAGTGTCACTCCACTGGAACTTTGCACCTGGAAACCTTCTGGATCACTGCCGCACTGTAACTGGGTCTTTCCAGGAAGCGGCATGCTATTTGGCTAACGATATGAACGGTTGAGAGGACCAGGCCTGGCCACAGGTATGGAGCCCAGTTACCCCTGTGTCATCGGGTCGGTTCTGTTTGAGCCGGTTCCCAGGTGGATTATGGGGACAGTAACTCCTCCATTGTTGTGCATTACATTACAAGGCTAGTTATGGAACACACACCTTAGATTACCCTCAATATTGTAGTGTTCCATATCTACCCTACTTATCAAACTTGGAGGAAATGAGGTGGTGACCCATGGGGCAGCTATGCTAGGATGTCTTAATATAGGTAAGCTTTTACAAGATGCTTTTGAATCTCAAGGGCCATACCAATGGATTACATATGTACTGACCAGTATGAAGGTATTTAAATAATTTTTTTTGTTGTCCAAAAAGACTTTAATGTGAAGTACAATACCAATAAGCTGTAACAGTGGAGCTGAAGAGTGTTGCGTCTTCTCCAAGCAACACGACGAGAGCCACCAATAATTTGATGGAACTTGTGACCCTTGCCCAGACCACACATCTCCCTGTGCTTGTGCACAGATTTTGTGATCCATTTGGTGTCTAGATTGCGCCTGATAGCATGGTGGAAAGTGTCCATAGGTTGCACCGTTGGGCATGGGGCGTTTGTGTCCACCACAACAAACTCTGACACGGTAGATGACGTATCCTTGCTTGGCATTGTAGCCTAGTCTACTAGCCTTGTCTGGGAGAGTAGGATGGGGTGCACAATGGAGAGAAGACAGTTGGTGATACAGCAGCGGACACGCAGGAGAAATTGCATAACATCCGATTTCTTCCTCCATAGCTCCTGCATGTACTTGTAGGCACCCATGCTGGCTTATGCTGATGGCTCGGCAGCTGGAAAGGAAGGACCGCAATACCCAGAATGGTATTTTCAATTTAACATGATTTACCTCTGAGCTAGCACTATGGTAGTGTACTGCTCCACAATCCTAAAACAAATATACTTACTTGATGTTTCCTGGATTTATATGAGATATTCCATCTTTATCTGCCAGGCTTCCAGTGGTTAATTCTGTGCAATATCGCGAGCGATCACTAGGGGCGCTATATAATGGTTTTCAAGGGCATAAACATCTGTGTAGTTTGCAATTGCCAGTGTGATCGAGTGTTTTTCCAACTAGCACTGATCAGAGATGTCAGGCTTACACCCTCTACAGTGCATTACAGAGAAGGAGAAAGGTAGGGCTGTGATTGACATTTAGGTTTTACTCATTTGACATAAGGTTTTATTTTTTTTGGGGGGAGGGGATTGTACCCTATTATCAGCACTTCCAGTGCAGCAAGTACAATAGCAAATGATAAGTCCGCTTCAAGGGAAATGGTGGAATTGTTTATAAGATAAGCAATAAAAGGAAATATAAGTTACCTAAATCATTCCATGACATTAGGACTTTAAATCAATCCTAAAGAAATAAAGAGATTATGATATTTGCACTTCAAAGGCATAATGATTTAAAACTTTCCAACACGTTCTTTCTCCTCCATCATGGCGTAGCCCTATAATTTGAGATGAACAGCCGCAAGTACTACATCATTTTCATTATTTCATGTTTGTTTTCCTTGGCATTTGCATCTACTAATGAGAAGAATTTGTTGGTTTTTTTCATTTTTTAATTAAGTGAAGCTGCCACTGGTAAATGCTGAGATTCGTTGAGCTGATGGTTGTTAGAGCCAAGGCAGAGTACAGAATGACTGCAGACGGGTGTGTCCAAATTACTGACTAAAGGGGATGAAAGAAAAGGAAATAAAATTGGGAGGAAGGTGTGGATTTGGGAGGTAGATGAGGGATGAAAAGAGAACAGAAGTTTCAAAAGGGAGGGGCACTAAACAAGACTTAATTCATTGGCACGCTGTGTTCACTTTATTACAAATTACTTTTTACTTAATGTTTAATATAGCACTAATGTTCCCTGTGTAACTTAACATCTAAGGCAATGCTCTAAATTCTACATGGAAGCCAATGCTAAAGGACCAAAGGTGTTGTAAAATGTAAGTGGCCTATAGATGTAGTATTTTTGCTGGTAAAGTGACATTTAAGAATGGCCTCTTACTAATTCAGCATTTGTTCTGTAGTGTAATGTGGAATTAAAAATGTACTTGTATTTATAGAACGCTGACAGGAGCTCACAATCTAATGTCCCTGATACAGCCTAGGTCATCCAGGTCAGTGATTGCATACCTGTGGCATGTGTGACAGAGGTGGCACTCAAAGCCCTCTCTGTGGGCATGCGAGCTGTCAGCCAGCACAGAGGAAATAACTGCAGCCTATTGGCTCTCAATGCTGTCAGTTCTCTTCCCCTCTCTTCTGATTGCACACAGTGTCCTATACCCTCTCCTATTCTATCTTATAAAAAAGTAGAGTGTGTTTTTACATGTTTCATGTGTGTATATGAGTTGTGTAATTCAGGTTAAATAGCCATGCCAGTACTTTGAGATAAATAAATGGGTTTTCTGGGTTCCAGTTTGGTCTCTAAAAGGTTCGCCATCACTTCTTGGTCATAGTCAGAGGTCACACACTTTTTAGGCTTGTGAGCTACTTTAAAATGGACAAAAGTCAAAATGATCTAGCAACAATATGGTAAACATAAACATAGAGGTATTGATATGTATGCTGAGTATTATTATTAACTTTTATTTATAGTGTGCCAATATATTACACAGCACGTTAAATCAGTGCAACACAAGACAACAGGTACAGGTTATGACACAGGAGGAGTAGAGGACCCTGCCCAAATCGGGCTTAAGCAGGAAACACATGGTTTGATATTGGAGCCGTTTGTTGTTCCCTGCTTTTAGATATAGGAGGAGCCGAAGACACAGGAATCCTGTGTCTCTAGCCCAGCCGATGCTTTGCATGGAGACCCTGCAGTCTCCATGCAAAGCAACAGACATCGACCGTGATCTGCGGTTATGTCCCATAACCCAGTTTTCAGTTTTCAAAACAGGCATGGGCGCATATGATATGGGCCAGATAGATAGATGAGCGCACATGGGGCTCGAATGGGCCATCGATCTGGCCCATATCTACATGTTTGTACCCAGAAATTCAGTCTAATGGGTTTGGAAACAGAGTATACAATAGGTGGGGGGATGGGACTGACAGGGTTCGGATGTAAAGCTAGGCATACACTGCTCCATTTTTCTATAGATTCGAGCACAATCGAGCAACGTGCACATTCACAGTGCTTAATTGTGCCAGAATCAATTGAAAAATCGAGCTGTCAAGCCTTTGTTCAAGCGGGATTAATCAATCCGTCTCAAAAAAAGGTTGATGGAACTGAGACGGATATGTCCATAAATCCCGGCCGATATGACAAGCAGCACAGAGACATAGATGGCATTATTTGTCTGCTCTCCAAGCCAATGTCTTTCACAACACCGGACCCGGGTTCCCTGGTCGTCACCACAACTTGTGATATCACCACGCTGCGATCAATTGTGGATTGATTTCACGGGTATCGACCCGTGTATGGCCAGCATAAGGAATGAGAAGGCCAGGCCGAAAAGGTGGGTGTAAGAAGTAAGAGCAAGTCTAATGGAGAAAGGGAGAGTTCCAGAGTGTTAGAGCGTCCCTACAGAAGTCTTGAGGCCATGCATGTGATGATGATAAGAGTGGGGATGTCATTAGTAGTAACTGTAACAAATTAGGGGTATATTTATGTACCAGGTAATGCTAGCCATACACATGCCGATAAGCGGCCGATTTTTAATCTGACCGACGGGCGTGCGCGCTCGCACCGTCGGTCAGGTTAAAAATCGGCCGCTAATCGGCATGTGCCCACAGATCCCGGTCGCCGCACTTCTCGGCCGGCCAGAGAACGGACATGTCCGATCTTCTCTGGCCGATAAGAGCCGATGAAAGCCGATGCCATAAGCTGCAATGAAGCGGCGTGTTCATTGCAGCTTATGGCCGGCACACAAAGGGTGCCCAGCCGATTGAAGGGGCCCCATAATGCAACGGGAGGCTAACGTGATGACGTCATCACGTTAGCCTCCCGGAAAGATATCGGGACTAGTGTGCTACACACATCGGCGTGTGTATGGCAGGCTTAAATCAGACAGGAGGGGTAAAGTGATTTAAAAGAAAGGCACCGAACAATTTTCGATTTTGATTTTCTGTAAGATTTGTAGAGATTTGCAGATACATTATATTTAAAATATAAATTGTTTATCTTGCATAACAACATGCAAATGTATAATTTCTGTACAATCAAATTTTGTTCTACCAAAACCCATGTAATATGAGGACCTTTCTATACCTTCCAATCACTATGTATTCTATCAGGGAGGACCCGGCACTACAAAGCAGTGATACATACCTTCCAATCACTATGTATTCTATCAGGGAGGACCCGGCACTACATAGCAGTGATATATACCTTCCAATCACTATGTATTCTATCAGGGAGGACCCGGCACTACAAAGCAGTGATATATACTTTCCAATCACTATGTATTCTATCAGGGAGGCCACTATACAAAACAGTTGTTGGTAGATCTAATGGAGATTGTATAGATCGATTTCAAGGTTTATGGGGGGCTTAAGTCATATTAACCTACCAGCATGTATTTGTAATGTAGGAAAATCCAGGGTACCTGGAGGAAGCCCACACAGAGATAGACCATGCAAACTCCTTGCAGATAGTGCCATAGCCAAGATTTGAACCTGGAATCCTAGAGCTACATGCAAACCACCGAAC
This sequence comes from Ptychadena robeensis, assembly GCA_036250615.1. Classification (NCBI taxonomy): domain Eukaryota; kingdom Metazoa; phylum Chordata; class Amphibia; order Anura; family Ptychadenidae; genus Ptychadena; species Ptychadena robeensis. The sequence continues at coordinate 170,663,798 of CM070033.1, forward strand.
CACCATGCCACTAACCAAAATGTGACAGGGAGTGAACAAAATGGTGCATTGAGCACTATTAATAGATAAATTTAAAAAAAACATTTTAAAGCGGACCTATCACCTCCCTATCTACTTTCTATTATCAGCACTAGAAGTGCCAAAAACAGGGAAGATCTGGGGTTAAAAACTTATTTGGGTGAGAGTCCTCTAAATCTGGCAATGCTTCCCTTCTCCAGTGATGTTGCATCAAGGTGGGCTTCAGGTGAAAGGGGATTTGGCAAGTTAGATAGCAACAACAATGTGGTCAACCTACTCAAGTCTCCTTTTGCCTGGTAGCCCCCCATGGTTACACTGGGGGCGTGGAGTGTTGTCAGCTTTAAATCCAGAATGGTAAAGTCTCACTCCACCATCTTGCAGCTTGGAGGACTGGAACCTCTAAAGCAGGGTACAGACATTCGAGCTGTCCGATGGTTCCTGCAGCAGCGTGATGACGTCATCACGGTCCCGCTTGCATGGCGCTTGAAATGGCCATCGATCTGGCCCATATCTTCACGTCTGTACCCTGCTTCAGTTTGGCAGTATTGTTTTTTTTATGTTTAGGGATGATGTGCCTGGATGAAGACAACGTACATATTGTGTAAATGTTTTTTTTACTAGAAATGCAGGACAGGTTGGTGCAGAGAGCTAAGGAAATAGACACGAGTTACATTTCATATCATGGGGATAAAAATGTATTATTAAACTTATTTTTTTTAACAAAATTAGTCCAATCATATTTGAAAATGGCAGTCACATGGCTGAAATAATGATCCTCATGCTTAAAATAAAGCCTGTAAATGGGTCATATAGTAATTGTATTGTGGCATTTAAACAGAACTGTAGGCAAATAAAAAACACATTAGGTTTTTTTCTAAATGTATGAATGCGTTTAGACTGGATAGAAGAGATTATCTAAATGCTTCTAATAATCTATTACTAATAACATTGTTATTTATGTTCTTGTATGCAATTTAATGTCTAGTTGGGAGTGTCTTTGGCCATATCTTTTTTTTTTTATCATTAATTGTGAAATCGATATTGTACAAGTATCACAGCATTGAAAATACATAAACCAAGAATAATAATATGACATGTATACAAAGCGTATCGCTCTCATGCAGATTTGTACATTAGGTTTGAATCATGTCAAAAAAGCTGCAAAAGCAGATCCATACTGTTGGCAAATGTGTATGCGTACGTGTGTGTGTGGAGATATATTAAAATACTTTTTATATATATCAAGGCACACACACATATTCATATATATAGACATGTGTCATGAACCATCCTGTTGTTTAAATGATTAGACAAGTATCTGTGAACTCCCCCTGCCCACATCACTATGGTCCTCTGAAATGCAGAAACACACCCGGAGATAAGGTTTTCACATCAACAATAGGATTATTTTAAGACCACCTGGTTGTATCCTGAGCAAATGTAAATTCCAGTAAGGGTCTATAACAATAGCAGAGAAGGATCCTTTTCATCGTTATGGCCCAGGATGGTATTACATTACCATACCAAACCACAGGGGGCCAATCATACCTGGACCCACATCAAAAGGGGACATAGGCCCAGAACAGACTCTTCGGAGCCCGGAAAACTCTAGAAGGCCAATCTATATTACAATTAGTGGGCTGGTTTAGGAACAATATCATAATCATTGGCATCGTCCAAATAAACATAGCTGTTCCAATGATTATCCAGGTAACACCCCAAGATTGGAGAAACACATCCCTTTGACCCTCCCAGAAATTACTGTTAAAAATGATTGTAAGATGAAGTTTTGGGGAGAGAAGAGCTTGGAAGGAAGAAGATCTTGGAAGGAAGAGGATCAAGGAAGAACAGGATAAAGGAAGGGAATATATCTTGGAAGGAGAGATTTTTCTGGAAATTGGAACTTAACAACTCATGCCATAACCTGTACTGTCATTATTGCATATGGTCTGTACATTTTCCAATAAATCAGGCCACTGTCTCTGAGAACGTAAGTTGCTGCGGAAGTTTTGCTTATACGATCAAGATCAACATTTATGACCATACAAAACATACCCCAAGCATTTGCCTCATGCCTATCCATCTCCTGTAGGGAGCTCCAGAGGTCCCTGGGTACCCCGAAAAGCTTCCTCCATGTACCATGTACTTAAAGACCGCCATGAACTCATGCAATTGTGGAGCCGGAGTGGAGAAAATAAGGAATTTCCTCCAAGTTTTAAAGAATTTATCCACTGTTCGCGGGGGAGATTGCAGTGCATGAATCCTGTCCATGCACATTATATGTTGGAGGTAGCCTGTTAACTCAGCCAATGAAGCGGTAGTATGATATGATGGACAATACCCTTCACCTCCCACAACTTAAAATGGGGACTAGAGCCCCCGTGGGTGGAAACCCGGAGTGGACTGTATAGGCATCAGCGGAGTAATCGTGCCTTCAGTGTCGATCAGTTTCTTGACCTCACGCCAGGCTATTATCGTGTCCCTTAACAATACATTTTGCTTGATGGTGGGAGGCAATACAAGCAGGGGAGTTTGAAGATGAAAGCCCCGGCAGTGCAAATTTACAGAGTAAGTTCAAAAGTAAATCGCACAAAAAACTGAGAAAAATTTTTTCACTGTGATTCCCCAGATGTGCCCCTTTGAAGGTAACCCTCTCTCCCCTGGTGTAATGTCACCAGGTCCACCACACCAGGGGAGAGAGGGTGCAAAAGTGAATTGTACTGGATACAGGGATAACTTTATCCAATACAATTCAAAGTAAAAAAAAAAAAACACAAAACACATTTCCAAATAAATACATTTTTTTATTATAAAGAAAAATACATACTGTTTTGAAATCTATCATACAAAAGAAGTATTTAAGAGATTGTATCATTCAAATAATACTTTATTTAATTTTACTTAATAAATTTTTTTAAATAATTGTTTCAAACACAATTATATTCAGGATGTCTACTAGACCATTGTAAGGACATATTTTGGAAAGTTACAGGCCTACAACATTAAAAACAAAATCCATTAAAGTCTATGGTGCACTTGTAAATCTGGACCTCACAAGAGCGCTAGGGAGTTTAAGAAGGATTTCTATACCGTACTTTCAAATAATAATAAAATATTTTTTTTACAGATTAATAGAAACAAATGAAAAGAAACTTTCTTGATACTAAAATAAAACTTAACTTTCTCTCTCTCTTTCTCTCTCACTGTCCTCTGCGTCAGCCTCCTGCATGGTAGATTCTGCCAACTGTATGGTGGGTGTAAGGTGTATGGGGGGCTTTAGACGCAGTTTTCATTTAAAAAAAAAACCTTTGCTGTAGTGAAGTATGCTTGTTTGCTAGATATTAGCCTACACTTAGTAGTGACATGTCATTCCGACACTATTGTAAAAGACAAAATGTTTAATAAATTGCCCATTGTATGCGTTCTTTGATAATTCTGGAGGCGTCTCGTCTTTATAAGTTATTGCCAAGCAATACGAATGTCATCACACATTTCAAGTACAGTCACGATTATGGAGATGCTTGTGTTTCATAAATATTGACAACACACAGGGGCGCTGAATAAAGAATAGCAACTCTTCACAAGACTCAATTGACATTGTGCTAAATGTAAATTGTGAATTTGAATGTATCTATTGGTTTTAATGTAAAGGTTCGCTTGTTTAAGTGGAAACAAAAATGATTGAAAGTAAAATATATCTATTAGGTTTTTTTTGGGGTAGGAATATAATTCAATGTAAAAAATGTATTCAGCTTACCATTAATTAGATGCGGTGTTGTAGTTATCTTTTCTTAAAGCCCCCCATACACCTTTTGATCACTCCATCCAATTTCCTTTAAATGTACCAACAACTATGTAGTATAAGGCCCCCCATACACCTTACAATGTTACCATACAATTTCTGTACAACCCACTTTTGTTCTACCAAACCATGTAATATGAGGAGCTTTCTAAACCTTCCAATCACTATGTATTCTATCAGGGAGGACCCGGCACTACATAGTTGTTTGTAGATCTAAAAGAAATTGAACAGAGTGATCTAAAGCTAGGCAGGCACGGGTAGATTTGTAAATAGATTAGAGTACAATCGAGCACCACAATCGTTGTGAGAGTAAAGGCTGGTACACAGGGCTCAATTTTTGAGCCGACAGAGAGATCTCGGCAGTAGCGTGATGACCTCATATCGGGAGCCAGCTGTCAGCCCGTGCTATACTTTGAATGGGGAACTGCGGTTCCCTATTAAAAGTATAGGATATCGAACAAGGTTGACCAACATTGGTAACCTGTTCGTCTGAGCCAGATCTTTTCATCTGGCTCGGAATACGGCATACACGGGTAGATTTTTTTCCCAGATTTCTGCACAGCACAGTGCCGTGAACGCATAGGAATCTACCTATGTATGCCCAGCTTAAAGGTGTATGGGGGCATTAAGCCTTCTGTGTGCTGGCCGTTAGTTTGAATGGGGATGCCGGTCCCCATTCAAACTAATGGCATCAGCCAGAGATTCACAGACATATCTGCGATCCGCAGCTGATTTTGAAGACGGCCGCAAGCACGCTCATCGGTCAGCGGCAAAATCGGCTGGGGCTCGCTACATGTATGGGGGCCTTTAGGCTTTTTTATTTCTACCTGCTGATCCAGCCAGTGACGCACATCCTGGCTTTAGGTTGTCCCTTCTCAAAAAATGGATCTTAGGCAAAAAATTTGCAATACTTTGAGAATAGGAATATTGCCTATGCTGCTCATCACTAGATCACTAGTATGGATGATTAATGTAGCCACCACTTGAAAACAGCACTGTGGAGATTGTAGTGTTAGATGGACTAATGCCCAGGTGCCCAACCTGGGGCCCTTTGGGCGTTATTTGGGCCTCAAGTTGGGCACCTGGGATGTAGAGGGTTGTGGGAACTTTTAAAACAAAAAAATATTGCTCTAACAAATGTTGTTTTTGCATAAACTATATATGTATATATATTATATATTGAATATGTACAATATTCCAAAATGGGCACTTTTGCACTTTTGTATTGTATGTTAGTGATGTTGACCATCCAAAAATACTACAGGCATTATATATGAACCCACCTAGCGTTTCTGACGGCACCGTCTCGTCCATCGTTTTCCTGTCTTGCATATTTAAAAGTATATTGCATGAAAACAGTATTCTATGCAGAAAACTGTTTCAGTATGATTCCCCAGATGTGCCACTTTGAAGTTACCACTCCCCCCCCCCTCCCCTGGTTGCTCATCACACCAGAGGACCAGAGGAGAGAGGGTGCCAAAGGGAATTGTACTGGATACAGTGATAACTATCCAATACAATTCAAAGTAAAAAAAAAACACAAAACACATTTTCAATTGTAATGAAAATTTTATTATAAACAAAACATAAATATGAATATATACTGTTTTGAAATCTATCATACAAAATACGTATTTTAGAGATTTTATCATTCAGATGATACCTTTTATTATTTTTTTAATGTAATTTTGTTGACATAATTGTTTAAAACATTATTATATTCAGGATGTATATTAGACCCTTGTGAAATTACAGGCCTACAAAATTCCATTTAAGTCTATGGTGCATTTTTGGTACAGAAATCTGCACCTTGCGAGAGCGCTAGGGAGGTTAATAGTCTGGGGATTGTTTTTTTTATTTTTATTATTGGAACTTCAGTGATCAGAGAATTTAGAAGTGATTTCTCCCAAATTGCATATGTTCACTATAAGACTGTCCACAGTGCCTTTTCCCAGTGACAAAAACCAGCACATTCCATATCACAAACGTATGACTAATAATGTTCTACTCCCAGTGAGTAATAATGGGAGGAAACTTCTGCCTGAACAATTATAGGAGAGAAATGTGGGACAATCCTGCACACTCAGAGATACCTGGAGTAGTTTGATTTAGTGAGGAGCAGCACAGGTAATATTCGTATTTGCAAAACATTGCAGATTGTTTGCCTAATATTCAGAACAAATTAGTAAATTTGAGAATTTGTGATCTCCAGTCATTATTACCTTTATTACCCAATGAAATGTGGATATTTGCGTGATCAACACTATGTTCTGATTTATCTTCAATATTCGCAAATATAGCACTATATATGAGATATTGGCAAATTGTCGCAGCGATGATATTCGCAATGATAATTTGCGATTCGAATATTTGCGATTAACACTAGTTTGATTCAGCAGAGGCTGTCGCCTACAGCACAATCACATGTCCAAATGTCACATCTGAGGCACCAGATACTTTATTTGGGCGATGTTTATTACATAGAAGCACATTGAAAGCAGTATTCTTCATAGAAAACTGCTTTTGTGCAATTTACTGTTCAAATTTCCCGCCGCCTCCCCGATGTGACGTCATCACGTCACTCGGAGGGGGGAAAGAAGAGACGGAGCTGGCTGGCAGCATGTCGCATCGGGGACACCGGGACAGTGCAGAACTGTAAGTATGCGCTGCCGGTGCCCCGATGTTCACTGGATGGCACCATCTCGTCCAGTGCTATAGTAGCAGTAGCAGCGCTGGACGAGATGGTGCCGTTCCGACCACTAGGGCGGTTAAAGGTCATATCAGTCCAGTTCAATGCGGAAAGTTGGAGGCTCAGGATAAATCTGTTAATCTAAATTTTGTAGAATTGCTTTACCGGGTATGTGATCACAAGTAGAGTTTTACAAAACTTTTGTCCCCCCCCCAAACATTTTATTTTCCTTTTTTAATTTTCAATATAATTGAAATGTATTGGGGGAAAAAGGAGGTATGAAAAGGAAGTTCTATATCCCCTTATGGAGGCCAGTTGGGCTGTAGGAACATTTGAGAGGTATGTGAAAAATGGGCACTTATTTAAAGACAGTCAAGTTCACATCTTGGACACAAAATAGAGGTCTGAAACAAACCAAGTATGTTAAAATGAAAATGCAAAGCTTGAATAGAGAGACAGCGTGAAGATCTACTGTCTGCCGTTTTAACACCTTCTAGGATAATGCATTAAGACCTCAAAGTTCCAATTATGCAAATCAACACCTCATCTTCAAAGAGATCCTAACTCTATGTTGGTTATGGTAATCACTGTGAAAGTGGTCCAAATCCAGCAGTGAAAGGGGTCCAGGAATGTGTTGGACAGAAACAGTAGGTTGCTGCCCAGTTTCGTTATGTTTTTGGTTACAGGTATCTGGATTCTGGAGTGGGGATGGAAGGAACTGGGTGGGCCTTCTCACTCCACAAAGATAAACATGCTGGACCCTAATGAGATTACCAGGTGTGTTTCCACAAAAGGAGCTGAAACCATACAGGGCTTCCTGATGAGGTGGGGAGACACTGTGGTGCTGGAGCAGCGGATACCAGGGGGCACACAGGAAGAGTGTAGCCCAGGCTGGGGACGTCTAGGTGTCAGGCTGTGGTAGCTTTTCCCTGAGCTAAATGGAAGAGCCTGTGTTGGACCTTGTGTAAGTCAGGAGGCTTGGCATTTCCAAAGACGCTTTTGTTGTTGATTAATCCCTGCGAGAGTAATTTCTGTTTGGACTTTTTTAATAAATATGGGCAGGAGCCCTAAAGAGAACCTGTCGTATGGGTAACCATGATTGACAGCTCCCGTTTGAGAGATATGTACACATACACACATATACTGTGTAATTATCATGCCATATTAAAAAAATTAAGTCTTACTGCCTCAAGGCTCTGATCTCCATTGTGATATGGATGATAATTTCCCACCATTCTGTCCACCATTTCCTCATCTGATATGAGTTTTTAGAGCCTTCTCAAGTTTCATGTTATAGTTTATGGGACTTCGTCAACCTTTGCACTTTATCACTATTCAAATTAGATAGATCAAAGAACATATATTTTGCCCCTGCAAGCAATTTTCTTTTTTTTTTTTAAACATCCCTTTTTAACTTTTTTTTGATTGTCAAATATATATATTTTCTTGATCTTTTTAGCAGATTGTTTAGCAGTTGTCCAGGCTTTATGTGACATGTGATATACACTCCATAGATTGTATCAGCTGGAATTTATATGAGGAACCTCCCTGAGCCCATGGAGTCATGTACTACGATAGATATCCCTCCAGGGCATGCTTGTCAGCTTTTATTCATTTAAATCTAGTCCTTCTTGAATCCTTATTATTTGACATGTTCACAGTGTTCACCTCTTATCACTAATTGCCCTGCTGTGCTCTTGTCAGCTATATATTTTAAATGCTATTAATGATTTGAAGAAGTACATGGAGTGCCAGGTGTATATCCAATGCCAATCCTAAAATATAAGTATCAGCTGAAAAGACAACATATCAGAAACTTGCTAACATTAAGGCTATGTCTACACTACGTTTTTCTGTGCGGCACGTCGACCACAGGGAAAACCATGTAGTGCAGCTGCCCCCTGTACTCCTGTACTGGTGTGGTGTGGTGGCAGTAGCAGATTCCCAACACTTAAAATGGCCAAAACACATACCGCGCCCATTGGTAAACAATGTGGTGTGTGGTGCAAACAAACCGTTTCTGGGCACAGTTTCCTAATAGTAAGTATAGAACATGGAATTGCCGACATGGCGAATACCTTGCCCTATACACCCTGAAACAACACCCAAACAGTGGGCAAACCGTGGGCAGACACCCACCCAGATCCTTCCCTCCCACTCCATAGTCCGAAAACCCACAAAAACATAACAAGTGGCAACCCCCGGTTACCTCTGTCTATCCCCGGACTCCTTACCCAGAATACACTGAGGACCACAATCCATAATATCTGCCATCCAGGACCCATCCCCGGTCCTCCACAATATATATATATATATATAACTAACTAAAATAAATATATATTTTAGAAATGGTACCAAAAACACTAACTAGCTTTCAAGTTCTCTAAACCTGGGCGGTTGTCTGAGTCTGGAGAAAATATGCCAAAATCAGTTAGTCCAAGCTATACTCAGGGGTCAGCCGCAATATTACCAAAGGTTTCTTAATTTTGACCAGTTCCAGATGGCCATCTCGGGTGTCTCTGGCTTCTTCCTGTTCTCCCCGATCCTTGGCGGCATCACAAAATAACATGTACCCCTCAGCTATGGAAGATAGCGCCAGGGAGGTTAAAGGCTACTGTACAGAACAACTCAACAAATATTAGAATCAGAGTAACTTGAAGCAGTTATTGGCAGGTTGCTTTGGCCTTGTGCTTAGGATCATTGTCATGTTGTGATGTCCAAGTATGTCCCATGCGCAGCTTCTGGCCTGATGCAAATTTTTCTCAAGTATTTTTGATAACTTACTGCATTCATATTAACATTAATTCTGGCCAAATATACAGAAAGATAAACTAAAGGTTCAGTATTGACAAACTCAGTCTCCTGACCTCTCTATGATTAAGCCACTCTGTAGGGAGACCTCAAACATTCAGTTCATGCAAGACAGCCCAAGAATTTACCAAAATTGGAAGCTTTTTGCCAGGAGGAACAGGCAACTTTACCTTCAGAACATAAAGAGCCTCATCCACTACTTCCACAAATGACTTCAAGCTGTCATTGATGTTAAAGGGGGCAATACACGGTATTAACCTCCCTAGCGGTTTGCCTGAACTCAGTTCGGGCACAGTTTGATCGCTGATCAAACTGTGCCCGTGCTGGGATCGGGCAAAACCGCCGTCTCTCTGTGTGCCGGCGGCTCTGTAGAAGAGCCGCCGACACACGGAGCCCTTCCAGCCCCGTGTCTTCGGCGTCATCTGTGGGCGCTCTCCTCTCCACACGCTGCCGGTGTCTATTTGACGTCGGAGGTGTGTAGAGGGCTGGGCGGAGAGCTGGCAAGCGATTGCCGGTAAAACGCGTTTTCCTGCCATAAAAGATGGCGCGAAAAGCTCAAACCGCCCAGAGGGTTAAGAACCAGGGTGTGATAGCTTTTAAACAGGGTAATCTGGGTAGTTTGTGTTGTGATTATGAAATACAAAGAGTAAACACAGTTGTTTGACAATAAATGGTTTCAGCCAACCTCTAACCATGAGTGAAAGGACAATTATTATGTCATCATTCATATTCTCTAAAAAATGGCTTAAGGTGGCCATACACAGATCGATTTCCCACACGATTCCTGGCCGATCGATCACCGGGCACGTGCAGGCCGATCGATCAACGAGGAATCGAGTGCAGCCCACCTTGACCGATCGACCCCGCCCGATCGACATGGCCCCCAAATCGGATCGGCCAGAGAACCAACCTGTTGGTGTTTTCTGATCGATTGAGCGCACATCAAGGGGCATTGACATTTGTGAATCGATCGACTGGTAACAGAATCGTCCAGGAATCAGTGGCCTAAGGTGGTAGGCACAGACTTGTATGGTCAAACGATCGACGCCTGTGGCTTCACCGGAATCGATCGGATTGTCGATCGATCGCTCAGGAATCGACACGTGTATGGCTAGCTTAAGAAATCCTTAACCTCCCTAGCGCACTGCTGAGGTCCAGATTTCTGTACCGCAAGCGCACCATAGACTTTAGTGGAATTTTGTTAATGTTGTAGGCCTGTAACTTCCCAAAATATGTCCGTACAAGGGTCTAGTAGACATCCTGACTATAATAATGTTTGAAGCACACAATTATGTAAAAAAGTACATTTTAAAAAAGTTAAATGTATAATTTTAATGATAAAATCTCTAAAATAATTCTTTGGTATAAAAGATTTCAAAACAGTATGTATTTATATTTATGTTTTGTTTTGGAAATGTGTTTTGTTGGTTTTTTTTTTATTTGAAACAATTCCCTTTGACCCCCTCTCTCCTCTGGGAACAGTTTTCTTCATAGAAAACAGTTTTAGTGCAATTTACATTTGAATCTCCTGCCACCCACCCAGTGATGTGATGTCACTCAGGGGGGGTTTCATCAGCTTCAGTGAAGAAGCAAACTCAGATGATCGGAGCCACCAGGACAGTGTGAAACTGTAAGTATGCTCCGATCTTTGACGGATGGCCACCATCTCGTCCAGAGCAGTACTGACAGGACAGCGCTGGACGAGATGGTGCCGTCAGAAACGCTAGGGGGTTAATTCTGCCAGTGTGTGCAAACGTTATCACTTACCAGGGTCCCCATGCAATGTATGGACCATGAACAGATTGCTCAAAGTTCCTTTGTATCACCACGCCGAACACGTATGGATATATGGGCACCTCCTCGTCAAACTCATGGTCAAAGTTGTATCATGACTTTTTCACACTGTCAATTTGAATCTAGGTTATTTTATTTATGTTACTCTTCTTTGCTGGAGGGTCTATGTGACACATATTAGAGATTATGCAATACATTTTGGTATGTGGAACAAACAACACTTTGTTATGTTGGTGGCAGTATGGGAAAGTGAGTGAGAAATGCTGTCTCTCATCAGTTTAGAGCCACCAGAATGAGATCGAGCAGGTGATGATTTGGAAAGCCTGCAAGTCATATACAGAGAATGGATTTGGGCAAAAGCATGCAGGAAATTCACACACATACAGACACCTGCTTAAAGTCAACATCTACAAGTCAATGAGTTTATGCCCTTTTTAAGAAACTATTTTTATCAGTTTCTCATGGTAATTTAAGTAATTTATGTCACTCAACCCAAAACAGATATAAACTGCTGAAGGAGTAAAATGCCCGTCAGTTTGTAAATCAATCATGAGTTTTTTATCCCACCCATTAAACTCATTATATTGCGCTCTCACTTTCCATTGAGGACTTTCCATGTATTGGGCATTGCAGAGAATGCAGCAGCATGAGTGAAACTCCTTTTGCTGTTGAAGTGTTAATGAGACACTCATTTAAAAATCTGAAAAAAAAAATATTAAGTGTAATATATATAATTATGAACTTGCGCTGGAATGTCAAGCCCTCCCGCTACTGTGTTTCAATATGTATTTGAGACCATTTTATATGTGAAAGTTTCAATCCAGTGTGGTACTTCAAATTAAGCCTTGAGTGAGCTACTAAGGTAAGACTTAAGGCCCCCATACACGTCTAGATTTTTCATTCAATCAATTTAATTCAATCAATTTTTTTGTTGATTGATTAAAAATCTATGGCGGCCCACATGGTTAGATCAACCTAAAATAAAAAAAAGATAGAAAAAATATGCTACTAGGTGGAAAATACCACTTATAGCTATGGTTCCCCCTAACCATAGTTAGGGGCAAGGGGACTTTAACGGCCACATGTTTAATTAAAGTAAGTTGGTAAACATATACAATAGTAAAAGTAACATCATATTTATTGCATGGTTAAAAACATATAACATGGCATGGCAGTGTTGGCTGTTGGCGATACATTTCATTGGTGGCAACAATAAAGAATCTTAACAATGGTCCATAAGATGTTTAGGTACGAGTATACATAATATTTGTAACATACATAAAAGGATAAAAAGCCAGGATAAGGGAGCGTATATCCATAAGGATCCACCCCATTTTGTATATTAAAATAAAAAAAAGTCGATCCAAAAAAATCGATCAAATATCTGTAAAGCCCCCCATACACCACATACAATTACCATGCAACTTCTGTACAACCAACTTTTCTTCTACCAAAACCATGTAATAGGAGGACCTTTCTACACCTTCAATCACTATATTCTATCAGGGAGGTCACTATACTACATAGTTGTTGGTAGGTCTCATGAAAGTTGTATGGAGGAATCTTAAGGTGTATGGGGGGCTTTACTACAGTTGGCATAGATTACAATCAATCACCGATTTCCCTGACCTCAAAAAAATTATCTTTTAAGTCGATTGAACTGAAAATCTAGACATATATGGGGGCCTTTAAGGTGGCCATGAATATTTCTATTTAATCAACTTAAAATAATCGACAAGTCAAAAATTTCTGCTTACCTGATACGATTTATCAAAAATTCCCTCAAAATCCACCATAAAATCCATTGAAAATTGATCGTATATGTTGGTAAATTTTAGTAGATTGTAACATCATATTTGGAATCTAAATTACGATCATGTTTAACTTGTAAACAATTGATTTTAGACTGTAAAGCTAGCCACACATGGTTCAGTTGACTGTACAATCAATGTAATTCGATAAATTTTTTTAGTCGATTGATTGAAAATTGAAGCATGTCCACATGGTACAATAGTTGAAATTCCATTTAAATTGTAATTTTTCTGGATCGAAATTTGATTTGACCAGTTGGAAAATTGGGATTGTTTGTCCCCACATTTTTTGTACTTTTCTTTGACCTGTCCAATTGAGATTCGATTCAATCAATAAGCATATTAATAATTCAGAATGCCATAAACCTTAAATACATTAATCCATGGTAATACAAAAAGATTTTAGACCTTGCTGTTTTTGTCTCAATCAATTAGCATACTGTTACTTCCGGGAGGAGGGAGGAGGGAAATGCAATACAGTCATTTAGGTTTAATATGTTTTATTAGCATTTTCAAATACAACATGAGAAACACACAAAAAAACACACAATCCTCAATGAGCAGAAACACATAGAAGGAAGCGCATAGAGCATCAGAAACACACACATGTCCCTGAGAGCGTCCCCTCCCCGCCAGGGACACCACGATCTGGCAACAGAAACCTTGTGATCCTAAACCCGGTAGGCATCAAGGTATCATATCATGAAGTAGTCCAAGAATCCTATCGGACGTACCAAAAATATGAGCTATCATAGTCAGCCAGCCAACCGGGGGGAGTCGTCCGGGAGGGCATCAGCCCACTGGGTTCAAAAAGTAAGGACAGGGAACAGTCCCAGGGAGCAAAGAGGCAAAAAGCAAAGACAGTAACGAAAGAGGGTAGAGAAAGGAAGGGGAATTAGGGGGCAGGGGGGCTCCCGCTGCTCACACCCAGGTAAAGACAGGAGTGACCGAAAGCGTGGGGTAGTTTGGAAGCCTTGCCATGGGCTCCAAGTTTTACGGAAGGCGTCCTGGTGGTTGTCGTCCTCCGCCACCACGCACTCCGCGGCTTCATTGGAGGCCAGCTCGCCGCGCCACTCCGCCAGGGACGGAGGAGTGGTGGAAAGCCAATGTCTGGGAATCACTGAGCGCGCCGCTATCAGAAAGAACCACAAGGTGTCCCTCTTAATGGATTTGAGCTGGCCTGGGAGCATAGCAATACAGTCATTTAAACCATGCAAGCATGCATTGTAATGGCGATTGCAATGGCCATATCATGGCGATTGTAATGGCGATGTAATGGCGATTGTAATGGCGATGTAGTGGCTTGTGTGTCTGTTCTCTGACACACAAGCATGCACATGGCGATCTCTGTAAATACATTTCCTAATGTAATGTGTGTGTCCCAGTGTCCTTTTGCCACGATTATAATGTACTGGATTAAATTGCAAAGATATGACCCATGGGTTTTTGATCCCTCTGTGACCATCATTGGTCCCTTTTTGATCCCTCTTTGACCATCATTGGTCCCTTTTTGATCACTCTGTGACAATCACTTTTTGATCACTCTACGTTTAAAAACGATTAAATTGAATCGAAGTCGGGCTTTGATTGCATACTCAATGTGGTGTGTACTTCGATTCAATTACAATCGACATACGATTAAATGATCGGAAACTTTGATCGAATTGATGATCGATTTGATGTCAATTGAACCATATATAGCTAGCTATACGATCATATAATTGCACAACACGATTGAATCTATGATCGATCATTCAAAAGTCAACACATGTATCCATTCAGTACTCTGTTTCACAGTATAAATTTCAGCTTTGCTAGCATTGTCATGTCACTCAAATTCATATGATTTCCTATTTGAAAATTTTATCTGAAATGACATGTCTTGGTCTGTATTTTATCTGCAATTTTCAATAAAAACGTTTATTAAGTAAAAAAAAAAAAAAACACATGTATGGCTAGCTTAATGTCTTCTTCCCTCCATAAAGCTCCTCTCATAAACTCTCCACCCAATAAGAGTGTTTCCTTATGTGATTAGTTGGCTAATGTCAAATGTGTGCCATTTGGCATCTCAATTGCACTGCCTTGGCAGTAGAGCAGTGGTTCCCAACCTGGGGGGCACGAGGGTTTCCCAGGGGGGCACTGGCCTTCATTTTTAACCTGTGTTTGAATAGGGTTGGGGGGGGCTCGATAATGTTCCTAAATAGAAAAAGGGGGAAAGTTTGGGAACCACTGCAGTAGAGGAAGCTTTTTCATCCGGAAAGACACAGCCAGATTGAAACTTTTATCATAAACAACAAGCAATTACCAAAAAAAAGGATTGTATAAGGCACCCAAATTGTGAATTCAAGCATGGTTAATTAGGTCACCAAAGGATTTGACAATAACATTGTAGCACGTCTCATGGTGTTAGAAGCCTTCCTCTTCAGCATACGTGAAGCATGTCTGTCGGATGAGCCTACAGGGGTAGAGTGATACAACGCATAGAAGAGTGATACAATTTTATTGTCAATTCCTGTTATGACCTAAAAATCCTTGTTAAAATCCATAATTTGAGCCTCTCAATTGAGACCTTTTTAGTCATTTCTCTTATATGAAGATTTTTCCACTGGGCAGAGACTCTTCATAAGTAGGATCTGACATGTTAAGTGTACGACCATTACCACACCGAGTTGAGGCAGTGCCAATTCTTCTCACAAGCTCATCAAAGATAAAGGTTACCCAGTGTACCACACTCTGGATCTGGAACAACCTTCTGAAGGGAAGAAATAACCCACATGCATTCATGTTATCTGAACTATAATCACCATTAAGGAGTATAAAGGTATCAAAGGGTAAATTTTGTGTTGGATTCCCATCCCAACCGATAGATTGATGTGCACATTTGCAGCGATCGATCGTTCCGGAACCAAACAATGCCCACCTTGACTGATCAATACCGTGCTAACAAAATATCAATTGAAAAGGGAACTGACATGTCAGTATTTCCCTGTTCTGTCACTGAGGGCCGCATATGGCCTGCTTTATTGTTCAATTAGGATCATCTCAACCTTTTTAGCTCCGAGACCCCAGAAGTGATGTCGCAAAGTGTCATTTCCTGTATATGGAACTCCGCGACGTCACTTCTAGCAGGATCAGGTAAGTGTATTGTCACCTCCCTTATATTTTACTACAAACCAGGTAGGAAAATATAAAGGAGGGAGGGGGCAGTACTCCTCCGCCTAACTTCCCACCCTGCTTAAAAGCAGCAGCTCTGATGCTTTCAGTGAACTCAGGACCCCTATAAAATCGTCATTTGACCCCCAAGGGGGTCCCGACCCACAGGTTGAGAACCACTGCTCTAAAGGGATATTCAGTTTCAGCCTGAAATCATTGGTTGCAAATATTGTTCGGCAGGCGTCTGTCAAACACCCTCATGTTAAGTCTATGAGCAACCAATGGGTGATCACAGTTGTTTGCAGCTCCAGACCCCGTCCTGATACCGTGTGGATTTCCTCTTACTTCCTGTTACATTTACCAAACAGAAAATAAATCGAAAATGATGCGTTTAAAAACAAAACTTCAGGGGTTTTAGCCTTTCTTTGCGTTATAAAAAGTTTTGAAACTCAGATATACTTAAATAAACTTTCCTATAAAAGTATTACTCTACTAATATAATGCCAATTCATTATCCCTGCAAGTATTATTATATGAATTATCTGAAATTTTTAAATGAGCAGTTGTGTAAAATCCAACATCTTGACAGAGCAATGTTATGAAACCTTCATTTTTTAGTGAATGCTGTATTTCTATATTGTATTGTTTATAGCGCAGAAATATGCCTGTTGGGCTTCATAGTCCTTTTCCACTAGCAGTGTTCAGGTGCACTAAGTAGTAAATCTGTCTCTTCTCTCCTTGAAGAGCAGCTACAAAACCCATAACTTAGTCACTAACTTGTTCTTTTTTCTTATTACATGCATATTTGCCTGAGGCCAACCAGAGCTGATATAATAATTGGCTCGCACAGCCATCTGCCTGCTTATTTCAACTGATGTAATCTGGGATCTATTTCAACATGCTTTTTTTTTCTACCTGAATCCTCTCCACTCCTGACATGTTGTCTGATCTAATACCTGGGCTACACCAGAAGCAGCAGCACGCTGATGTGCTTCACTAGGAAGGTAAGAGGAGACAACTTCCATCTTCTACCAGCATTCTAGAACTCATGCGTGAAAGCCAAAGTGATCCAGGAGCGCAGGTCCTTCAACACAACCCGTCTATTTAATGCCCAGGACATCATTGTGATATTCCCAACTGGAATATAAGAGTGGTACGGAGTTCCTCTGCTTCGTCTGACTTTCCGCAAGACTCATTGTCTACTTTGGTTTGTTTTTTGAAGTGCACAGAACTTTCTGAGGACACTACCAGATATTCAGGTATTCATTCATTCACCTATAAGTTCATTTATAAACGTATTCATTATGATTTTTCGGGTTTTATATAATTTTTGCATTTTATTTAATACTTTTTGATGGATTAATATTATATGAAGTTTAAACATATTTACTTAATACTTTAATCATGTGTTAATAATGAATATTACATCATATAATTCCAATATCTATGTATATATAAAAATACAAATAGTTTGAAAACTACATTTAATACTTTAATCATGTGTTAATAATTTACATTATCTATTTATATACAAAAATACATATAGTTTGAAAACTAATTTTATTTTCAAAACTTATTTTGCATTTCAATTGAGATGCACACATCTCCTCCATGATTGGACTTCTGTTATATTCTTATTTTTTTAATTTTTCTTCTGGACAAGCTGTCTACTCTCCTACCACGTACTTCCTGTATATACTTCCCACTGTAAAACCCTCCGCATCCCCCCCCTGTATATAGTGCCTTCAGTCAAACCCTCCGCACTCTATCCTGTATATACTGCCCACTGTCATACCCCCCACATTCTCCTGTATATACTGCCCACTGTCATACCCTCCGCACTCTCCTGTATATACTGCCCACTGTCATACCCTCCGCACTCTCTCCTGTATATACTACCCACTGTCATACCCTCCAAACTCTCTCTTGTATATACAGCTCATTGTCATACCCTCCGCTGTCTCTCCTGTATATACTGCCTGCTGTCATACCCTCCGCTGCCTCTCCTATATATACAGCTCACTGTCATACCCTCCGCACTCTCTCCTGTATATACTGCCTGCTGTCATACCCTCCGCTGCCTCTCCTGTATATACTGCCCACTGTCATACCCTCCGCTGTCTCTCCTGTATATACTGCCTGCTGTCATGCCCTCCGCTGTCTCTCCTGTATATAAAGCTCACTGTCATACCCTCCACTGTCTCTCCTGTATATACTGCCCTCTGTCATTTCCCCTGCACTCTCTCCTGTATATACTAACCACTGTCATTCCTACTACATTCCCCTCCTGTACTGCCCGCTGTCATACCCTCCACTGTCTCTCCTGTATATACTGCCCACTGTCATACCCTCCGCACTCCCTCCTGTATATACTGCCCACTGTCATACCCTCTGCACTCTCTCCTGTATATACTGCCCGCTGTCATGCCCTCCGCACACTCTCCTGTATATACTGCCCGCTGTCATGCCCTCCGCACACTCTCCTGTGTATACAGCTCACTGTCAGGCCCTCTGCATTACTGCTGTCATACCAATTGCATTCACCTACTGTATATACTGTTTGCTGTCAAACCTTCGCACTTTCTCCTGTATATACTGCCCACTGTCATACCTACTGCTGTCTCTCCTGTATATACTGTCCGCTGTCATTCCTACTGCATTCCCCTCCTGTATACATTGCATGCTCATACCCACTGCACCGGTAGATAAAACAGATTATATTATATAGATTCTTTACACATCATGGAAGCTCGAGGAATGTTGTGGATCTGTACAGGTCTTACGGATATTTGACACTTTAGAGGTCACCAATTTAACATTGTTAATCATTGTCAAAAGCAACAAAAGTCTGCTGATTCAAGTAAAACAGGGGGAAAAGGTATATTTTTTACTAGGGAATTTCTTCTCTAACAAAATCCTATTTGACAAGGGGGACACTAAACTCATTTATCATAATGTCTAAAGGGCTAGACTGACTTTCTTTACTCTTCTAATCCAATCAGACTCGTCAATGTTTTAACTGACACCCAAATGATAAAAAGGATCCTCCGAATTGCTGATCTGGTATCAATGTACATATGCAGAATTCAATAGATACGCGTGTTGTTGTTTTTTTAAACTCTTGTCATGTTGTCAGAATGCCAACTATGGGCATTTTTTAAACAAATATTTTAGTCCAACTGTCCCTAAATCAAATTATTTTCTGATTGTGACTTTCAATATTGAATGTTTTTAAGTTGTGTGGTCATTTAAATACTAGGAATGTGTTATTAGGAAGGTCCGGTTGGACTGCTCTTTAAATGATAGAAACTCAGATTTGAAAGACATTTACCTCAGAGAAGCTCATGACTTTTCCAGGACCATGCAGAAATCTATTTATTGGTTAAAACCACATTCTCCACATTCAGAAATGTTTAGTTATAGTAGGACACAAATGATGGCAAATATGAAAACATGTTTAAATACTGAATACCCATAAAATGTTATACTTACTAGTGCAGTGTTTAAAAAAACTTGGAAGAAGAGTGTTTAATATTTTCCAAATTTTACAATTAAATTTGTGCAGGTGTCATTTACACTCCTGTACTACACACTGTCTATTATTAAATTAGACAGATCTTTATCTAGTATTTAGCCTGGATACAGGCCAAGGAAAAGACTACTCCTACTCTAACACAGGCCTAGTGCCTTGATCATAGAATGCTGATGTATAAAGTTTGTTTTTTGTCCTAAATGAAAAAAATGTACATGTTATAATTGAATAAAGTTGGGATTCATAGGATGGGTAAACCTCTCATAACTCCCAACCTCACATAATAAGGCCTAGATTTTCGGGATGGGTTAACCAAATTTTATGGAGAAACAAATCTTCCATAAATCCCAACCTTACCAAATCATTTCCAGATTCTCGAGATAAGAGATGTGAAGGGTAGAGGCCCTTTATACATGTATTGAGCTGCGGCCAATTTTGCTGCCGACCGATGTGATCCCTGTCGCCCCAAAGCTCGGTCGGCCAGAGAATGGACTGTAAATCTCTAGCCGATGCCATTTGTTTGAATGGGGACCGGCGTCACAAAGGGTGCCCACCGTTACTTTGAGTGACAAAGCTGCACTCCATCTGTCGGCCCCCACTCAATACGTGTGTGGGGGCCTTAAGGGTAAACCTCTCATAAATCCCAACCTCGCATAATAAAGCCTAGGTAGACCTTTCATAAATTCTCATCTTAAACATAGCAATTCATAAATTAACTCAGGATGGACAAATCTTTTGAAAATCATCACCTACACATAGAAATTCCTCCATTCTTGGATAGGTAAACCTTTTATAAATTTCTACTTATTAATTAAATTCCAGAAAAAACATGAGCAAATGTGTAAGGGCCATTTCACACTATATGTGTTTTTAAAAGGCATACATTTTTTATAGGCATGCGTTTCCGAACATAAGCAAAAACGCATGCATTTTTGACATTACATATGCGTCTGCGTTTTGCATTTGTGTTTTTGAACAAATGAATGAAAAACGCAGGAAAAGTGAATAAAAAATGCATACACCAGTGAGTTGTTAAAAACGCATGCAGAAACGCTGCGTTTTTAAAAACGCAACGCATACAGTGTGAATGGTAACATTGGTTGTCTATGTAAAAACGCATGCAGTTTTTAAAACGCACTGCAATGCATATAGTGTGAAATGGCCCTAAATCAAATGTTCTCATTCAAATCAAAAGAGGAAAAAATGGACAGCATGGTCAGCTCTATAATTAGCACTGTACGGATTAGTAGGTCTCTATTAATTACACTGCCGTCCCTGTCTATACATGTGGATATGGTATGCATCCAGATTTTGGGGAGGATTCCTTATGTTCTCCACTGTCCGTTCATAAATCCAAAAAATGTTTTAAATGGACAAATGTGGATTAAATATGCATTGAATGAGTACTTTGTTAGGTTTTCTTTGCAAGAATAAAATTTCATTTGACAACACATGCTAGTGACAGCTGTCTAAAGGTGGGAATACACAGGTCTATTTATTGGTTCGATAGACTCAAAAAGATAGGTTTGTTCGAACAAAAAATCTGAAACCATGCAAAGCTATTGTTCTACCAAAATTGAACAACAGTGAACTGTATCGAACAAAAAATCTATCGAAAGCTGACCGGACATGTTGGTAAATTTTCATCTATCTTGTAAAAAACGAATGTAAATTGAACATACCATCATTTCATTGATAATGTTTGTTCAAGAACAGACAAACTAAATTTAATAAGGTCGAACGAAGATACAGTGTATACATTCGATATAGGCCCAATCAATATTTGTTAAAAAAATTAGATAGTTTGAATCTATCGTCAATTGTGCAAAAAATCTTTACATGTAATCCTACCTTAAGACCGTACTTCAGATTTTTTCTGGGACAGGAGGTTTTTAAAGGCTCCCTCAATATATTAGTTCTCTAGCTCTTCAGCTTAAAAAAAGACTTAGGATATACTGCAACTGTTTTCTAGCATCATAATAAGGTTGTATGATATTAAATTGTAAGCTCCATTGTAGTGTCTAAAGCTAGCCACACACTGTTCGATTTTGGTTCAATCGATGCTCGATTAGATGAATTTTTTTCATCGATTGAACGAAAATTGAGAAATGCCCACATGGTACGATCGACGATAATGTTTCGATGAAGGCAGAAAGATTTATCGAATTTTGATCGGACATGTTGGAAAATCATCGTCGATTGTGCCAAAATCGTTTTATAATTGTCGATGTTTGTGGTGTTTCTCCTGGATCGATTAGATTCGATATAATAACATAGACCATTTCAATCTGAACTTCAATCGTTTCCATACCAAAATCGACGATTTTAGTAATATTTAGGAATCGAAATCTCACCACAATCGCAAACTCAATGTGGGGTGTATGTTGATGCGATCAAGATCGATTTTCGATTAGACGATTGAATTTCTCAATCTAATCAAGCATTGATTGAACCAAAATTTAACCGTGTGTGGCTAGCTTGAATGTTGGAACTTAAGGCCCCCATATACCCTACAATCTTACCATACAATTTCTGTACAATTAATTTTTGTTCTACCAAAACCATGTAATATGAGCACCCTTCTAATCCTTCCAATCACTATGTATTCTATCAGGGAGGACCCGGTACTACATAGTTGTTGGTAGATCTAATGTAAATTGTATGGAGTGATCTAAAGGTGTATGGGGGCTTTACAAATAAAATACTTATGTACCATAAAACATAATAACAATGCAGCTCTATGATGACATATTTTCTAATAAAGAATTGCCAGTGGGAAGTAATGTATTTGTAGTAGGATTGCAAGTCTCAGAGTGGTGTATCTGTGTTGGAGCAGCATGGGCTGCCATAGATTTTCAATCAACAAAAAAATTTATTGAATTAGGTTGATTGAACGAAAAATATAGACATGTTTAGGGACCTTAAGTTTCTGTTTTGAACCTCCCCTTCAGCTGATTCTTTAAAAGGCAACACGAAAAGGCAAAAAAAAAAAAAAAACTTGTCAGATGACAAGCTGTACACTTATTAAGCACTCATTAAGACATTAAGGACTCATTGACAGTGGTGGTACGTAGTCCTATAGCGTAATATAAGCGATACAAAGAGTAATGTATGCAACCTCTCAGATTATTATGACATTGAACTCAGCATTCAGTTCATTGTTTTTTGGATGTCATTAGTAGGAATAGCCTTACCTGACAAGGAGAAGACCAGAAATAAATGTGGTACCATCATATTACGTTCTTATGAGGAACATAGTAGTTGTTGCTCTTTCCTTCTGAATATGTAAAATTTTTGAATATGTGACATTTTTTATTACTGACCAAAACTGAATCACTTTATCGTGCACTTTATCGTGCATGAAGAAGACTCCCAGTTATCCTAAACCCAAACAACCCAAACTTTCAAAATAAAAAAAGTATCAGTTTAAACTTGGCAAGCCATGTTGTTCCTACTGTACTGCATTGCTAATGTACTATAGTAATAATATGTGGATTTTTATAACAGAGTGTATATACAGTACTGAGATATGGCATTCTGGAACTCTTGTAGTCCCTCAAGCTTATTATCCTGTTTATTATTATTGACTCTCAAGCAACCAGAAATGAAATGTATCCAAAATTAACCAATAACAAGGAGTTTACTGTATTTATATTTGTTATATCCATTGTGATCATCACTATCAACTCTGTTATGGTCATATGAGGGTTTGCCAGCTGTCATACATGTCCTTTAAGGGAAAATATGTAAAAGATTACCCTAAACTTCCAACAGATAGAAAAGCAACACATGAATATCTCTCTTTTTATATGAATACATTCACATATCAATGACCAGGTCTTAAGCAGCATAGCTCAGACAGGGGAAAAAAGAAGCAGCACCAAGCAGTTGTATTGTAGTACAAGGCACATGCTGACAGGAGCAAGATAAGAGTGGCAGAGCTTATCCACGCACTACTTCTTATGTCACTGTCTAGTCACAGGGTGGTGGAGGAAGGAGACCTGAATCTGTTACTGAAGTGCAAAGTGTCTGGTCTCCTCCCTTACCAGACAGAGATTTACTGTGATGGGGTGGTGTTAATGTTATTGTAATTTTGTGAGTTTTAGAATTGATCGGACTGAAATACATATCTGTATATAAATACACATACGTAAAAATGATAGATACAGATATACAAGGCCACCAAAGTACCCGTAACAAATATTCAATGTGTAAGTTAAAAAGTTTAATTAAATTCAGAAAAATGTTATCAGGATTACAATCCAAGTATGCTGGTGGGAACACCTCGAGCATGACATTGACCTCATTACACATCGAACTTTACTGTTTTGCAATTGGTAAAACTCCATCTAATAAATGTTATGAAGAAAGTGGCTAATATTTAACAAAATAAGGAAACAAAGAAACATATTTTATGATGTATACCTGCAGATTGTAGGGTAACCCTATGTCATGATACCCATGGGCATCCATGTGACTTTCTTTAGAAATAATCAAGTATTCTTATGAGGTTTTTATAGTTTTACAAGCAATGCAAGCTGATGGCGGATTAGTAATTTTCATTTCCTATATAGATGTAAAAAGCTGAGACATTAAGTTATGTATCTATGTATAAATCTATTCATGTGGCAACTTCAGCAATCTAATAAAACCACTGTATCTGAATGATCAAACTTTTCGTAGCTAAACAATGGGTTTCAACCCTCCTTTTTTCTGTAAGTACATGACAGACCAACAACAGATGGATCATATCTGCAAAACTATCTACATGAGTGCACGGACAGATAATCAACTTAAATTACTAACAATCAATGACTAAAGCTGGCCATACATAGGTTGCTTCCCATGCGATGCGATGAATCATCCATCGCAACATGGTGCCGCAACTAATCGCAGAAAGATCGTTCGTCAATGTTCTGCAAATAGATACGCACCACCTTTGGCAATTGGTCCCTGGCAGATAATTTGCATGGGGACCCTTGGTCCCCAATATAATGCAGATCGAACAGGGATTTACCAACATGTTGGATCACTGTTCAATCTTAAAATTTTTAAAAGCGGGATCAATCGCTCCAGGTGTGCAACCTTTGATTCTTCGGTTTGACGAGTGATCGTTCAGAAATCAAGCGCTTAATTGACCCGTGTATGGCCAGCTTAAGTTGTCATTTCTTAATGTAATGTCTTGTGTAAGGGAACGTAATTCAAGCATCAAGGTGCACTGGACCATCAGACACACGCAGTGTTTTGGGGAGGAAATCAAGTAAAAAAAAATACACAGAAAGACTCATTCTGGGCTCTCAGCACTGCCCCTCTTCCTGGGTAAATATGTAATTAGCATTTTCCAGGGGAAAAGGGGCTGTGCCAACAGCTTGAAATGAAAGTGAGTCAATCTCTGGTCACTCAGTACTGCCTCCACTCCAGAGTGAGTACCAGTATACAGCCAGTAAACAGTATATTCCCCTGATTTGGGATGGGGGGACTGTTCCTATAGAGAAAAAAAATACAACATATAAGTGTGGGGCCCTGTCTCAATGCAGCCCAGACTGCAATCCTCCAATCTCCGCCATATTCTTCTCCTAAAGACAAGCACCAGTTCACTAATTGTGCAGTCTCAGCCCCATGTCTTGCATGCACAAAGGATGCCCTCTGGGAGCGGAGATTGACTAAGTATCAGGAGCAGTATAAACACAGTACTGGCTAGGATAAGAAAATAATGAAGTCAGGTCTAAAGCAGGGGTTAGGGGTCCAAAGGGGTTCAAGCAGAAGAATGGTCAAGTCTAATCAGGTGGAAGACAGTAGTATCAATACACTATCACAGCATCCAGACTTATACAAGGCAGGAAGAACTAGAGGCCTGCTAAAGGGTAAAGTGGATCACCGGGGGTGGCACCCAGGATCTCCCTATGCCTGCAGTGAACATAAAAACCTGGCATGTTTTGTGTGTTTGTATTTATTATTCCTCGCATGGATTACCAATCAGAATCTGCAGTGACAACAAAGATTATTTCTGTTCAATTCACATGGTCAGGTGGACTGCACAGAGAGGATTGAAGGAAATGCGGGAGCATGCCTGCAAACCCACGCCATGTTGGGGTTCCCTGGCCCTAACAATAGGACCCCTGTAACGGGCTAGTAACCCCAATGCATACAATTTACACTTATGGCATTTGTCAATGGAAGGGCATGGTAAATGTATGACACATGAGAATTTCCATCCTTGGAAAGTGTACTCCTTGCATTAAAGGTCTGTAATGAGTGCAGTTGCTCTTGTTCAGAGGGGAGAAATACAGAGACAGTTAAAACGTCCAATTGCATTTTGGGGTAGAAACTGAAACAAATGGTCTGGTATGTTTGGCCAGCAATTTTCAGTTTTCATAATAGAGTTTTGTGCTTTGCAGATCAGAAAGGAACTTGACAGGCATATGATTGATCCGTTCATAGAAAATGAAACCCACATTTCCTGGAGCTATCTTACTATCACATTTCACCTTATAGCACTATATTTTTCTATCAACAGTAAATTCCTAATATCAACATAGACTTTCAGCACTTTTTTTTTTTTTATCAACTGCTTTCTTGTTACTTTGCATCTGGCCATTTGTAATGTGATCTGGGAGAAGTTATTGATTTGTCCTTCACTACAATAATGTTAGGTTCTCAGGCAACTAAATAATTGCTTCTTTGTCACACTGATCTTGTATAAACTATGTAGCTTAGCTCAGCAGTTATTGGCTATAATTTATGCTGAAAATAGGTGTTTACACCTTTAAATTAAACCGTTTGGTAAGATACCCTCAGGCCCCCATACACGTCTAGATTCTTCATTCAATCAACTTAATTCAATCAATTTGTTTGTTGGTTGATTGAAAATCTATGGCAGCTCACATGGTTAGATTGACCTAAAACGATTAAAATTGGGAAAATTTTAGATTGAAAAATGATCAGACATGCTGGAAATTTTAATTGGTTGTATTGAAATTGAACCTTAATACAATTACACTTTCAGTCGATCCAAAAAAATTTGATCAAATATCTGTTACTACAGTTGGCAGACAATCAATCACAGATTTCCCTGACCCCCCAAAAATTTTCTTTTTAGGTTGATTGAACAGAAAATCTAGATGTGTATGGGTTGGTCTGTTTGCTGACCCCTTGGCAATCGTCCACAGCCTTAGCCTAAAGGCATCCGCTGCCCTGTAACCAAGTGTGGATCTAGACTTACCAACTTTATAACCTATAACTTATTTAATGTAATGTATCACTTCAGTTCTATAGTCATGGAAAAATACTTGTGTTAACCACTCCTTGATGAAAACTTTTAAATGCAGTCATAACATAGAAAAAAATTTGCCTATTAATGATTACTATACCCCTAATGTCGCTCCTGTAATGTTCTGTAATACACAGACAAATAAAGTGCGATAAATGCCTAAAAACTGGGTAATAAGTAAGTCAACATGTTAACCAAATTCTGCCTGCATTACTATTCCAAAGAGCAATACTGCAAGCTGGAAATAAAATAATAAATATATTATGGCAGCACTAGAAGTCACTATGGATATTTGACAACATTGAGATACAATCGGAGTGGGTGCTGATGAATAGTGTTGAGCGGCATATGATATTTTCAAATTTGCGTTATTTCGTTAATATATAAAGAAACATTTGACATTCGATTCAACTGTATTCAATTGCTTTCCATTGCGCGCGGCTGTTCGCAATTACTCGCAATGCAGCTTTACAGCTTCTCTTGTTCATTCTGTGATCTCAGCCAGTACGAGCACTGTGTGCATTGCGCATATCCATTCACAATGCACACAAATATGTGCGATGTATGCCAGTCAACAATGTTGAAGCATAATATAATGAATATTCGCCATTGCACATTGGCAAATTATTGCATATTCTCGAATGTCGGATATTCGTCGAATACATTCAAATTTTGAATATTCTCGCTCAACACTACTGATGAAGTGATTACAGGGTTTCTTCAATTAAAACAAGGCTATCAACATTTTGTATTTATTTATTTTTTATTTTAAAAATTTAAAAATATAAAAAATATAATAAAACTTTTAAATGCAAAAAGATTTTTTTCACATATTTGCCCTTTTTTATCTAAAGGAAATCTTAGCAAAGTATTTATGAAAATGCAATTAAAGCTTTGACCTGAGCATTAAAAAATCATTGAGCTTGGGTTATGAAAGGGTTAAGAGCTGTCTGAAGAATTGCAGATGATATCTGAGTAATATAATGAGTTTTCTCTTTCTCTCATTGATGAAGGAAAAGCATTGCATCTATTAATACAAATACCAATCAATAACGTAATGTAATATTGCTGTATCGTAGGAGCGTTGTGAGCCTAATTTAAGATAGGAGTCTGAAGCTCCATTCACTTCAGACATCTGACTGTTTGGAGGTGATGCTCCAATTTATAAATATGTATTGAGAAACTACAAACTACAAAGTGAACAGAGATTAACTTGATTATATTGTAAATTCACTCATCTCTATTTTACTTAGTAATACATTTCTGATGGGGAATTTAAAGGAAACCTAATGTTATTCTTTGTTAAATTTAGATACAAGGCTATGTCCTTACCAAGAAGGTGCATGCTATTTGGCATTCTCTCCCCCACAAAAAGTTAAGAAACGTTAAGGGAAAATCATAAATTTCAATCTGCCACAAGAACAGAAATAGAAGGGAAATCTACAAAAAGGAATACTTTCAACCATTAACTATCTAAAAGTTTGGATAAAAGTTTCTCTCACTTCCTATTGAACATGAATTGAAGATAAAGTATATGTATTGCTCATGTATTTTGTTTTTCTGTATAGTGAAGTTTTTGGGGGGGGGGTTATTTTTTGCCTTTTCATGTACCATTAAGGGCATTTCTTTACTTTTTCTTTCTCAGGTCCTACTTAGGAGATTTGAAACTTACCTCTAGGCAAAGTTTAGAGTTTTGAATAATGTGAGGTCCATAGACACAACTTTTTGCTTTGGTGACAATGGTAATCAGTAGAAACAGGAATGATCCTTCTCACCAGGAAGACAAACAGGAATAATAACTGACCCCACACTATACAGAACTTTTGCCTAGAGGTAAGTTTTAAATCTCCTAAGTGAGACACATAAAGAAAAATTTCCAGCAGTCTCCCATTACCTAATAAAAAATATTGGCTGTAGATATACATTAGTTCTCCTCAGATGTTTGTTAAGATCAGTTTTCAGACTTGAGTAACATCATAATGTTCGTCTAGTGATATATTTATGTGATCATATTCCACAGAAAGAGAATCCCACCCCCACCATCCAAATTCACTGATGGATTTTACCGGAACTGGTCTTTGTTTATGAGATCACATGGAAGCTGAAAAGGACAGTTACTCTCAGCTAGAAGAAGAGATGGTGAACTTGCAAACAGGTAACAACAAAACATAACCTGCTCATACCATAGTCATAGCTTCACATAATATTGTGACTTCCTCAACTGTCACCATATTCAAATCTTCCTTACCCAACTGACATTTTCCATTGCTGACTTGTAACTCATTAGTGACCATTATTGAAGGAATTAGTGTCCTTATTCAAGGGAGAAAAAAGTTTTATGTCTAAAACTATTACGGTACCATTTACCATCTATTCCTTATCCAATTCTCTGCACTAGGAGCGGGCATGATGACGTCATCACGCCCGCCCGCTAGTGCCGAGAATCGGGCGGCACTCTTTATCTGCAGCTCATTACTTCGGCTGGGGGCAGCCATCCCAAGCCGAACGAATGGGATCGGGTTAAAATTTACCATCCTGATTTGAGCCCAATCCTTGTTAGTTGCTGCATCCAATTCCTGCCCGACCCGATCCCTAAGGGATGCGGAGCGGGCATGGCATCGGATCGGCGGTCAGATCGTGCAGAAATAGGAACATCTATGCCCAGCTTTACAGGGAGAAAATAAACAGAGAGTCATCCAATTCCTCTCCCCTTGCTTCTCTAATGACTTCAGTTACCCAATAAATGGTATCGCTTGAACTCCAAACTCTCTATATATTACTATGATAGTGAAGTTAGATAGCAAGCTCCTGTGAGAGACATTTAGTTATATGTTATGTAAGGAGTAGTGATGAGCGTTATAGGCAATATTCGAATTTGCCATATTTCCCAAATAGTTCTACTAATATTCGATTTGATATTCGAACATTTGAATATTTGCGGTATGACCATGTATTAATTGCCAAAAATAATATTCGCAATGGGAAAATCTTCTAAATGAATGGTCACATATGTTTATTTGCGCAATGCGAATATTATTTTCGATCGACATTCAAATATTCAAGCTCAACATTAGCGAGCTGTGTAATATGTCGGTGCTTCATAAATACGAGGCAATAATAAATATTTCTTCAATGATTTTTTTGTATTATAGGACCCAACATTTATGTTAATTAGGTAGCATTGCTTTCATATTTGTATAGACTTTATTAGTCTTAACTACTAACAGTATTTATATGTTTTCTAGTTTACAAAAGCTGTGCTCTAGCCAGGAACATGTTGTTATAATATAAAAACAATTACAGAGGAGTAAGAGGCAATAAATCACATAGATCAAAAGAGTTAGATAATCTCCATTATCATAAGGCTCCACCTAAGGCTCGTCCTTCCTTCATCCTCGTACTTTGTCCCTCAAGGTTCTGATCATGTCTTTATAGATGTCTATGAGGTCTGAATTTAGCTTAGCTACCAAAGCCAAAAAAGGGTGTTCATCATATATCTTACAGCATAGTCAGTTTTATGTATGTGCTATAAACAACTTTAAAAAGGCTTGGCTGGAATCCAGAGATAGGTATCATTAGGCAATAAATTAGAAAAAAAATCATACGCCATATAAATAATAACACTATTGATAGGTACAAGCAGAAATAATTACAAGCAATGCTGTCTACACTGGGTTTTTTACATTGGAATGAAGTGTGCCAGGGTTTCATGCACGCTTGTTTGTTCTCAATGTTCAAAGTGTGCATTAAACTCTGGCACACTTCATCCCAAGATTAGGATGATGCTTTTTTTGGTCCATATGAGCTCTCTATACATTCCCATTGAGACCTTCTTTTATGAAAATACCTTGCCTGGCCAAAATAACCCCAAAATAATCCACCCCCTGAATTTAACTAAACAAATAGGCCTAATACAAGCCTCCTAAATCTGGGGTTGCTGCAATTGGTCAGGTATTTGTTCAGCAACAGTATGTGCTCCAAGAATGAGATCAGCTGTCTACCCGAATATACAGAATGACCAGGATATTCCATCAATGGATTTTTTCTTTCCTGATGACACGGTCATATTCTAAGAAGACAATGCCAGGGTTCATTGGGCTCAGATTGTGAAAGAGTGGTTCAGGGAGCATGAGACATCATTGTCACACATGGATTGGCCACCACAGTCCAGACCTTAACCCCATTGAGAATATTGCCTAATATTAGTCGCAATAAATTCATAAATTCCTGATCTCCAGTCATTATTATTTTCTTTGCAGAGATTGGCACTTGTACATGTGCATATTGCAAACGCAATGCACAATGGTTCCCAGTACTGATGTAGAAAATCATGAATATTTCGATTACAAATATCATGTATATGTATGGGATGCGTCGACATCCCCCTTACTGGGGGTATCGGCCCATCCCATAATGCTGTCTCAACATAGCCTTACAGTGATCTGTCATCATTTTTTTAGCTTTCTCATTAGTAGTATATTCAGCCTTACCAATTCACACCTCTAATTGAAGCTAGCTGCTTTTGGGGGGCTCCTGTTTTGGGAAATTCCACTTTTAGAGAATTTTCTCATTACGATTCTTCCTCAAAACCTTTTTTTTTGTTGAATATATTTTTTGGAGAAAAAAGGTAAGAAAAATGTCAGCTCATGGTAAATTTTGTTACATAACAACCGAAAGTAAAGAGATATCACATATGTCAGGGAACAATAAAGTTGTTGGTAGGGAAGGCGAATAAAAATACTGATCAGCATTTCCTCTGAGTACTTAGAAAACAATGTACTCATTTCCTTATAAGACTAAACTACAAATAAGTACTTGCTAAAACTACTAAACAGTCAAAACTTCTTCAGAACCTTACTGCTACCAAATCAAGTAGCTGTCAGTGACCCTTAAGCCACCTGCTAGTCTGAGGTCAATCACCTCACAATAACATCAGTTAGAAGCTGATTGGGGACTTTTCTGACCTTGCAGTATAAAGCTAGGGATAAGCAAATTGCTTATGACAAAAGAGGTAACAAAGTCAGGGGAGCCTTGACATATTATAGAAAGTGTTCGCAAACCAAACAGGAGTGTTTTACCGCGTTAGCCATCGATGAATCACAAATATGGTGCTATATCTTCGTTATCTCGAATATTTAAGATTCTGGTGAAAGTACCATGAATTGAGTTCACAATATGTGCATGGACGAGCAATTTTCACAATGAATTACTTCTGTCAGTGTGGTCTCATGTAGTGATTATACTGCAGCTGCTATTTCACATTCTGCCACTAGATGTCGCCATCACAGCACACATGCTTAGCAATATAGGTAATAATGACTGGCGTTCATGAATTGATGAATTTACTGCAAATATTAGGCAAGACATTTTGCAATATTTTGCAAATACGAATATTGCCTATGCTGCTCATCACTACAAGTAATACCCTTTTTCAGCTAGCTGAAGTCATTAATCCCCTTGCCAGTAGTGCTGTCAAGTACGTCTCTGGATGAAATGGTGCCGTCCGGCGAAGATAAAAGCCGCGGCAGCACATACTTTTAGTTTCACACTGTCCCGGTGGCTCCGATCATCTGAACTGGCTTCTGCACTGAAGCTCATGTGTCGTCGTCGCCCCCCCCCCCCCCCTGGTGGAAGATTCAAAAGTAAATTGCACAAGAATAGTTTTCTATGGAGAAAACTGTTTTCAGTGTGATTCCCCAGATGTGCCCATTGAAGTTAACCCTCTCCCTCCCTCCCCTGGTGTGTCACCAGGTCCATTACACCAGGGGAGAGAGGGTGCCAAAGGGAATTGTACTGAATACAGTATTAGCCAATAAAATTCAAAGTAAAAAAAAAACATGTTTCCAATTGAATAAAATTTTTATTATAAACAAAACATAAATATAAATACATACTATTTTGAAATCTTTCATACCAAGTAAGTATTTTAGAGATTTTATCATTCAGATGATACCTTTTATTCATATTTTGTACATAATTGTGTGTTTCAAAGATTATTATATTCAGGATGTCTACTAGACTCTTGTACGGACAGATTTTGGGAAGTTTCAGGCTTACAAAATAAAAAAAAAATCCGAATTCAAGTCTATGGTGCGCTTTTGGTACAGAAAATGGAAAATTCCTATCATACTTACCGTAATTTTCCTTTCCTGACGCACTCCATGTCAGCATATACAATGGGTTGGCTCCGCCCCATTGTGTATGCTGACATGGAGCCGTCAGGAAATCTGGATTTCAGCAGTGCTCTAGGGAGGTTAAAGTAGCTTTCTCCTTTAATTACTTCAGCTAGCCAATAAAGGTATCACTTGAACTTTCAAACTTTATAGTCTAGTATTTTCTCACTCAGCCAGGCATGGGTCATAAAATACTAATAATTCTCTGAATAGATAAGGATAAATTTCTACAGAAATAATGGAAATACCTTGAAATGTATGCAAATAAATTGATATCAAGGTTGTGGCATACATTAGGGATTTTACTATATCTGTAAATGTCAGGCTTACACTAGCAACAGTTATACCCATGGTGTTTATGAATAGGGTATATAGTTATAAAATGTTACCCTGTAATTAGCATATATAGGTGTCCCTCTTACTCCTTTTTATAAAAGGAAAACTAGACTTAACAAGTCTGAAAAAGAAAAAGAAGAAGGCCAATAAGTACCGTAGACTCTGATGTTGTTAGTAGTCTTCCTTTTTACTTGCCATGCATTGTTTTGCGTCTCTGTAAAGAGGCAGTCGTCTTAATTCAGGCAGGGGTTTGATTCGTCATTTCAGCCTCCAGCATAGAGAACTCTTTTTTTGCAGAGTAACAACATCACCAAATCGAATTCATCATTCAAAGGCAGCCTGAAACCTTACAATGCAACAATGAAGTACGGGGAAGTCTAGGCATCCTAGACCAGCCATGGGCAAACTAAGGCCCAGGGCCAAAACCGACCCTTTAGTCTTTAAATTTTGCCCTTTGAGATGGTTAAATTTTTTATTTTTTTATTTGACCATTCGACAATTTCTAGCTAATTGCAAAGCCCCTGAACATGGTATCATCATCAAACTTGCTGGAGATGTACAGAAGGGTTGGGGGTATACTAACACAAATAGGTTTTGCACAAATTAAGTAAAAAGTCAAGTAAAAATTTCGAAAATCGAAATTTCGACTTTGTATTTTAACTTAATACATGTGTTAGAGCAAACCTTTTTTTTCCAATGTTCCCACAACCCTTCTCTACATCTCCAGCAATTTTGGTGATGATACCATTTTCAGAGGCTTTGCAATCAGCTGACAAAGTTAGCAAGTCAAAAATCAAACAAATGTTTATTCGTGTGTAGGGACATACCTACACATGAATAAACATGTGTGCGATACATAGAACATGTATGATCTATCTATGTATGGCGTATTTGTGTACAGTACAAATGCAGGTGTGCTAGGAGAGTGCCTGTTGCCGTGAAAGCTTCCATGGTCTACGACAGACTGGTCATCTGTCACTGTGTGAATGGACCGTTAGGTGTTTCCTGGAAGGAGTCCAGGATATTATTGCCCAGCACCATTAGGTTGCCGAGAGTTTTTGTTTTTCTTAAAGGGCTCCCGCACTCTGGGATAGAAGGGATTGAATTGGGTGGGCCTTCCTATTTCACCAGGTACACTGTAAGGGTTAACACCTGGGTTGCAGCACCCCTTTGAGCTGAACCCCCACAGGTCATTTTCTCATCTTAGATAAGGAGGAATAAATCTGATCTAACCCCTTTATTTCATTAATTGTCATACCTTAATTAACAAATCACTATTGTGTTATATGTGCAGAACAAATCCTATGGTTCTTTCCAACATATACATTTATTCTTTTTCTCTCTGTAATGCAGCCAGTAGGAAAAGGCATTTTGAAGTGAAGAGGTAGATAATTACAGGGCTTAAATTCTAGGCGATTCCCAGCAGGTTGGTGGGAGTGACAGAGGATTGGTTGATAATTGATGTTCAGAGCAGGTACAGAAGTCACTGTTAGGAATGGAGTACTGTGAAAGGTAGATGGGTCTGCAGCACTTTCATGTGGGTTTATGCCACACCCAGTATAAAACATGCTGCCACAGCCAAGAACAGAAACAATTAGGGTGGAACAAGGAACACACCTTCCTGACGGGAAGACGAGAACGATGGAACTCAATCCCTGACTGTACATTCAGTACAACTAGATACAAGAGAAGAGCTGCACTGAAAGGACAGGGAACGGACCAATTCTCAAAACCCAACCTGATGGCCACTCTTATTCTGTAATTTTGTCTCTTATTCTGTAAATAACTTGAAACTATCCCTATTTGTGTCCTTTGGTACACAGATAAGATATATACCACTAGAGCTGGTTGCATTTTTCCACCTTGTGATCTGATTGCAAAGCCCCTGAACATGGTCATCACCAATTGCTGGAGATGTAGAGAAGAGTTGTGGGAATATCAGATTTTTTTTTGCTATAGCACATGTAGTTTTTGCATAAATTAAGTTTAAAGTCAAAGTCAAAATATAAAAATTTTCTGAATTTGGACTTGATTTTGAATTAAATTTATGCAAAAACTATTTGTGTTAGAGCCATACATTTTTTGTAGTATACCCCCAACCCTTCTTTACATCTTCAGCAAGTTTGGTGCTAATACCATGCTCAGGGATAGGGATCCCATGGCAGCAGATATTCTCAATTTTGAATATTCTAGATATTATGCACTGGCAAGCTTATGACCATGTATTGCATTAACATAATCGCAATGCGATAATAAAAACCAGCTGTGCCCATTTATTTTGAAGATGATCGCAATGTGATTATTATTGCGATTATATTTCTTTATTGTGGATATTGAATATTAGTAGAACTATTTACGAATTATCACAAATTGAAATATTGTCTATGCCGCTCATCATAACTTACCATAAGGCAGTGGTACCCAAACTTTCCCCCTTTTCTTTTTAGGAACATATTTGACCCCCCCCCCCCCTCCCTATTCAAACACAGGTTAAGAATAAGGGCCAGCGCTCCCCTGGAATACCTTCGCGCCCCCCAGGGGGGCCCACCCCTCAGTTTGGGAACCACTGCCATAAGGTAATGTGGATTGCCAACCCATATTTGCACATAACGTTACATTTAAAACCCTGTTTTTACTGTATGGGATATGTTGCTCGTGAAACGTGTGCCATATACTATTCTATTGGCCAGCAAGTAGTATGAACTAATGTTATGTGTTGTAGTTTTTTTCAATTGCGACTTGATATTGGCACTATTTATATAAAACTGCATTATAGAAATGATGAGATGTTTTTTTCCCACTCTTTCTATTTTTTTATATATTTTTTCTTACCATACTAATATACTACACAACATACCACCACGAAATATACCCCAATTCTTAAACATAAAATACCTGATACAATTGCAATGCCCCATAGGTAAAGGAAAATTGGAATGCTATATTACAATGTTAATGTTTTAAATGTAACAATTACCAAAGCTGTATCACTCTCAGAATTTTTATTACTAAAGAGGTTCTATCAGTGAGAGCTTTTCCATGAGCTGAGAAACTTCTTGGAAGCATGCTAACTTGACACATTGTAGGTTGAACTCCTAGAGACAAATTAAATGCCTGATGGTACAGAAGTAAAACAACTTTGTGCTGGAGACAAAACCGAGAACTTGGGTTCCCAGGGCTTGCGTCTTCTGAGAGATGTAAAGAGACAAGTTCTGAATATATAATCAGTTTAATACTAAAGTGTAATGGTGATAAAGAAGATGCAGCTTGCCTTAAAATTCATGCCACTGTTGAATACAGACTAAGGAGTCTGGTATACACAACCACTGGACACAGCAACATAGTTTCTAAATTGTCAAAGACCTGGCTGTCCAATACGTTCCTGGAAGCTGGCTGTAGGGGGCTACTAAAAAAGCATTTTAAACAAGTGCTAAAGCAGGGGTGCCAAACTCAACTACACAGAGGGCCAAATGTAAAAACGAAGACAAAGTCACGGCCAACCTTCATATTTATTGAAAAAAAATCTACAATTAAGAAAGTTTTGCCTTTTCATCAAATATAATGATGAACCTTTTCGTATAGAAACAAACTTTAGTTTCTACCTAAACATTAAAGTGAACCTACCACCTCCCATTCTGCCTTCAAATATAGGGCAAATTGGAGGTCAAATGTAAAAAAAAAAAAAGAATTAGCCTGGTAAATATTTAACAATTCAGTGATGCTCCACCTCCCCTATGTCATTGTGCCACGGCAGCCCCAAGGGAACATGTGAAATTATATGTCACTTCTGACATCTCCTTT
Source organism: Ptychadena robeensis (assembly GCA_036250615.1). Lineage (NCBI taxonomy): Eukaryota > Metazoa > Chordata > Amphibia > Anura > Ptychadenidae > Ptychadena > Ptychadena robeensis. Next base: position 170,700,988 of record CM070033.1, read on the forward strand.
CCCATATCCCCATGCTCCCGCAGCCAGCAGCATCTGAATTGGGTGACGCAGAGGGGCTGAGCATCACCCCATTCAGATGCGAATAGGTGAAGGCAGCAAGACTGGAAGAGTCTCACTCTATCTTAAAGCCTGGAGGATCAGACACTCCAGGCATGGGAGCGAGCAGCCAGGAAAGGTAAGTATTTTTTTCTGGATGAAGACCCAATGTAGGTGAGTTATGTGTATATGTTTATTTTTTTATTTTTATTTTTTAGTTTAAGCTCCCAAACGTTTGCCATTTTTTATGGCACGAAAAGCCGTTTCCCGGGCAATCACTGCATAGTACACTGTACTCCGCCTTGATTGCCGGCTCTCCCTTCAGCCCTCTACACACTGCCGGTGTCAATTAGGTGAGTGGGGAGAAAAGCGACGCCCCTTCATTAACATGGGGGTCTCCTGTTCCTGCAGTGCCGTAGAAATGCTGCAGGCACATGGAGAGCCACGGTTGCGCCTGATCCTGGCACGGGCACAGTTTGATTCACTCTCAAACTGCATCCGTACTGGCTTAGGGCGTAACGCTAGGGAGCTTTAAACCGCTTTAAATCAAATGTAATACTATAACACATTTGAAGACAGTATGGTCCATAAATATTGGCCCATCAATATGATTTTAAAATTTTATTAAAATTCTATATGCCACCACAATGGATTTGGAATGAAACAAACAAGATGTGTTTCAACTGCAGACTGTCCATTTTAATTTAAGGGTATTTACATCCAAATCAGGTGACTGGTATAGGAAATACAACAGTTTGCATATGTGCCTTCCACTTGTTAAGGGACCAAAAATAAAGGGACAATTGACTTCTCAGCTGTTCCATGGCCAGGTGTCTGATATTCCATCATTATCCCAATTACAATGTGCACATAAAAGGTCCAGAGTTAATTAAGTAAGAGTTAAGTGTGCTATTTGCATTTGGAATCTGTTGCTGTCAACTCTCAAGATGAGATCAGAAGAGCTTTCACTATCAGTAAAGCTAGGCATCATTTAAAAAAAAATAACAAACCCATCAGGAAGATAGCAAAAACATTAGACATGGTCCAAACAACTGTTTGGAAGTTTCTTAAAAAGAAGGAACGCACCGGTGAGCTCAGCAACACTAGAAGACCACAGAAAACAACTGTGGTGGATGATCAGAATTCTTTCCCTGGTGAGAAAAACACCCTTCACAACAGTTGGCCAGATCAAGAACACTCTCCAGGAAGAAGTGTATGTATGTAAGTCAAAAATCAAGAGAAGACGGCACTAGAATAAATACAGAGGGTTCACCACAAGATGTAAACCATTGGTAAGCGTCAAAACAGGAAGTCCAGATTATAGTTTGCCAAACGACATCTATAAAATCCTTTGTGGTTATGAAACAACATCCTATGGACAGATGAGACCAAGATCAACGTGTACCAGAGTGATGGGAAGAGAAGAGTTTGAAGAAGGAAAGGAACTGCTCATGATCCCAAGCATACCACCTCATAAGTGAAGCATGGTGGTGGTAGTGTCATGGCGTGGGCATGTATGGCTGGCAATGGAACTGATTGTCTTGTATTTATTGATGATGTGACTGCTGACAACAGCATCAGAATGAATTCTGAAGCCTTTCAGGCAATATTATCTGCTCATATTCAGCCAAATGCTTCAGAACTTATTAGACGGTGCTTCACAGTGCAGATGGACAATGACCCAAAGCATACTGCAAAAAAAAAGAGTTTTTGAAGGGAAAAAAGTGGAATGCAATGGCCAAGTCAATCACCTGACCTGAATCCGATTGAGCATGCATTTCACTTTCTGAAGACAAAACTGAAGGTAAAATGCCCCAAGAACAAGCAGAAACTGAAGACAGTTGCAGTAGAGGCCTAGCAGAGCATCACAGGGGATGAAACACAGCTTCTGGTGATGTCTAAGCTTTCCAGACTTCAGGCTGTAATTGTGACCATGTATTAAAAAGGGAAAGTTTGTTTTATGATTATTATTCTGTCCCATTACTTTTGGTCCCTTAACAAGTGGGAGGCACATATGCAAACTCTTGTAATTCTTATACCGCTTACATGACGTGCCGAGAAATTCTACGTGCAGAGACTCATAAAGTCCTAATGCCAGGATAGCAGCCACAATTTTCACAGGAAATTCAGTGATGCTTCCCCTATATACCCCTCAGGACAGCTGTACATTTACACACTAGCAGGGCTGGGGGGCACGCAGTGGTCTTTCCAAGAACTTTAGTTGTATTTGAGTAGTTACTATTTGTTTTGCTCTCTAGTAAACCATACTGTGCTCTCAGGCTTTTTCGCTAGTCTGCTCTTGCCAAAACAGGTAACATAGGAGTGTAATATTTGATATATTGCTCTCTTCACTACATTTGTATTAGAAGGAAGGACAGTTTTGATCACATTTATATGGCATAATTTATTGAGCAGAACATCAGTCGTAAAAATGAATATTTGACATTGAGAAAAATGTTCTAAATCTTATGAAGTACATTTGGGAAGACAACGATAACACCCTGTTAACAATCTCAGTAATTTTCACACTGTCTTCTCACTTCTATGATTAACATAATGTAAATCAGTATCTATTTCATAATAAAGACTCATAATTATACGTATCATGGGGAGAATCTGCAAGATAGGAATCTGGTTATCTTCCATCAACAATCATAAGATGTATAATATTACATCATATTAAATAATTAACATGATGTACCTATACTATTTGTTAGTTGATTGTGAGATGTACAAATAACACCTCTATGTATTTGGATTTAATGAGAACAGTATTGTGTATAATGGCTGACAATCATAACACAGTTGTTGTTCTGTAAATAGACTCATTTGTTGTCTGTTGTTCCAGAAAAAAAAGCCTGCATTCCTGGTAACCAGTGCATACGCATTCTTAAGCATTTCCACTTAATTATTATATAGAAGAGGATGCAGAGCGAATATATCTGACATATGTGTGCTTCTGGGTCATAGGGAGATGTCTACCCATCACAACTATGACAACTTGAAAATGTTGCGAAAGCCAAACTCTGAAATGGAGATATAGAGTGTACAATGTCAATAGGTCATAGGAGTGTATTCATATAAAACAGTAAAGCTAGCCATACATGTGTCGACTTGTGAGCGATCGATCGCCCATCCGATCGATTCCGGTGAAGCCACAGGCGTCGATCGACCAATCAAGTCTGTGCCTACCACCTTAGGCCACCGATTCCTGGACGATTCTGTGCCCGATCGATCGCTTCACAAATGGCAACTCCTCTTGATGTGTGCTGCATCGCTCAGAAAAGACCAACGGGTTGGTTCTCTGGCCGATCCGATTTGGGGGGGTCGATCGGGCAAGGTGGGCTGCACTCAATTCTTAGCCGATCCATCGGCGTGCACGCGCCCGGTGATCGATCGGCCAGGAATCGTGTGCGAAATCGACCCGTGTATGGCTACCTTAAGTTACAGAATCGTGTTGAGAGCAAATTTTTATTGCAAATATTGGCACTTCGAATATTCAAGATTCTGGGGAAAGTTCTGGGGATTCTGTTCTGGTGAAAGTACCATGCTCTATTAGATTGTAAGCCCAATCGGGCAGGGCCCTCTACTCCTCCTGTGTAATAACCTGTGTGTTATCTTGTGTTGTCTCAACTCTAATTTATTGTTCAGCACTGCATAATATGTTGGCGTTATATAAATAAATGACAATAATAATGTTTTGGATTAGCAAGATTTGCAACTACAAGTGCTGATTATGACAATGAATTATTTCTATGTGTTGGTTTATATGGTGCTTACACAGCAGCTGCTATTTCACATTCTGCCACTAGATGACAAAAAATTGTGTTCACAATATTCTCATGTACAAATGCCTATTTTTGCAGTAAATAATGACTGGAGATTTTGAATTTTGGAATATTTGAAGAATGATTCCCGAATTGTCCCAAATTCGAATATTGCCTATGCTGCTCATCACTATTATAGTAATAGTCTATATAGAGTAAATAGTCTATATAGTAACTCCTTTCTCCAGAGAAAGACATATCTTATAGTTATGCCAAGAGAGAATTAATTTTGCTGATTGCAAGAGCTTTAGGTTTACTCTTGTAGGGGATATGTTGTACCTTCAGACCTAAAATTAGACTATTGCTTCACCAGAGTGCAAGGGTCCAAAATCTGCATGTGCTGGGATGAATAGGCTTTTCTATGTAAGCCATGGCTGTACAAAGACAACAAACTGTAAAGCATTGGACAAGTTTTTGTTAAAGAGCTAATGGCTCAACAAGGCTCTAAATTCAGGATAACTGACAAAAGCGCAGTGTGAGAGAAGTGTACTACATGGTGTCAGCATAGACAGCAAGGTGCCTAAGTGTGATCATGTATGACATATTTCCAAGTGTTTCCTATGTGATCAGTTATTAAACAAAACAAGATATTGTCTGGCAAAATGCTTCCAGCCAGAGGATCCCTATCCATGTGAAACTAATGAATCCTCTGCTATTATTAACATTGCCAAGCTTGGATCTTATCTTTCATGGTGACACTTCTTCTTCCTCTTTACTGTATTCTCCAGATAGTGAACTGGTAATGGGAGAAACAGGCTGTCATGCAACATTTACAAAATGCTGTAACAATATAGGCCATTTGTCAAAGGCATTTCCAGCTGCCGATATTTAATACTAAAGCAGTAGCTTCAGGCGTTTCTGCCATGTAAGCCACATCTGTCATTGGCTCATCACAAAAAGTTCAGATGATTCTAGCAATGTACAGTTATGATGCCATATACTGTATTTCACAAGATGTACTTCATATTTAGAACTGCCTAATATTAGGGAATTGATGCGAAAACCACCAGTGCTGAAATAATATAAAGCAAGGAATATTGAGATTTGCTAAAGCTAAATTTCAGAAGGTGCCTAAGAATAATCCATTACTAGGCACCCAGAGAATGTGATCTATGTCTTCTAACATGTGCCCTGGGCCTATAAAGATATATATTCGAGATGTGTTCTAATGACATTTTATATACAGGGAGTGCAGAATTATTAGGCAAATGAGTATTTTGACCACATCATCCTAATCAATGCAATGTGTCAAAGCCCCCATACAACGGCACGGATTCGTGCGGATTTCCGGCGCGATGGATTCCGGGCGCGTGCACGCGATCCATCGTGCCGGAATCCACTGCAGCCCCACCTTGCCCTCCATCGCGTCCGCTGGATCGGGGGCACAGAATCGGATCCGATGAAGAACACCAACCCTGTTGGTCTTTTCGGGTCCGATTCTGCTCTGACAGGGGGCGTTGCGGTCCAGGGAGGCGATCCATCGGACACGGATACCCCCCCTCCCTGATCCGGCCGTACAAGGTGGGCTGCCACGATCGGATTCCCTAATTGGCTATCGTTTCTCACCTGTTGATGCCGGTGGAATCGCTGTGGAATCCATCGGGTGTTGAATCGATCAGCCAGGGAAATTCCTCCGTGCCGTGTGGGCTAGCTTTACTCCAGCCTGTATAGGATCGAACAGCCTACTACCAATTAGCAATATTAGGTGATGTGCATCTCTGTAATGAGAAGGGGGTGTGGTCTACTGACAATCAACAACCTATATTAGGTGTGCATAATTGTTAGCAACTCCTTTCCCTTTGTGCAAAATGGGTCACAAGAATGACTTGCGGCTTTAGAAAGTCAAAAATAGTGGAGATCTTCTTGTGCAGAGGGATGCAGCACTCCCCCCCCCACCCCCACCCCCCCCCCCCCCCCCACCCCCCCCCCCCCCCACCCCCCCCCCCCCCCGCCCCCCCCCCCCCCCCCCCCCCCCCCCCCGCCCCCCCCCCCCCCCCCCCCCCCCCCCCCCCCCCCCCCCCCCCCCCCCCCCCCCCCCCCCCCCCCCCCCCCCCCCCCCCCCCCCCTCCCCCCCCCCCCCCCCCCCCCCCCCCCCCCCCCCCCCCCCCCCCCCACGCCCCCCCCCCCCCCCCCCCCCCCCCCCCCCCCACCCCCCCCCCCCCCCCCCCCCCCCACCCCCCCCCCCCCCCCCCCCCCCCCCCCTTAAAATAGCAAGCTCTGCACGTGATCATCGAACAATCAGCGTTTCATCAAAATAGTCAACAGGGTCGCAAGAAGCGTGTGGAACAACAAAGGCGCAAAATAACGCCCATGAACTGAGAAAAGTCAAGCGTGCACTGCCAAGATGCCACTTGCCACCAGTTGCCATATTTCAGAGCTGCAACATCACTGAGTCCAAAAAAGCACAAGGTTTGCAATACTCAGAGACAGAAAGGCTGAAAGACCACCCCACTGAACAAGACACACAGCTGAAACGTCAGATTGCCCCAGAAAATCCAAGAACGATTTTTCTAAGGTCTTAGGACTGATGAATGAGAGGGAGTCTTGATGGGCCAGATGATGGCACGTGGCTGAATTGGTAAAGGGCAGAGAGCTCCAGTCCGACTCAGACAACCAGCAAGGTGGACGTGGAGTACTGGTTTGGGCTGGTATCATCAAGATGAGCTTGTGGGGCTTTTCGGGTTGAGAGGAGTCAAGCTCAACTCCCAGTCCTATGCCAGTTTCTGGAAGACACCTTCTTTAAGCAGTGGTACAAGGAAGAGTCTGCATCCTTCAAGAAAACATGATTTTCATGCAGGACAATGCTCCATCACACGCGTCCAAAGTACTCCACAACGTGGCTGGCAAGAAAGGGTATAAAAGAAGAAAAACTAATGACAGGCTTCCTTGTTCACCTGATCTGAACCCCATTGAGAACCTGTGGTCCATCATCAAATGGTGATTTACAAGGAGGAAAACAGTACACCTCTCTGAACAGTGTTCTGGGAGGCTGTGTTGCTGCTGCAAACGCATGATGGTGAAACAGATCAAAACACTGACAGAATCCATGGATGGCAGGCTTTTGAAGTTCCTTACAACAAGAAAGGTGGCTATATTGTCACTGATTTGTTTTTGTTTTGTTTGAATGTCAGAAATGTATATTGTGAATGTTGAGATGTTATATTGGTTTCACTGTCAAAATAAATATTGAATGGTATAAATTAGTTTTTGTTAGTTGCCTAATATTATGCACAGTAATAGTCCACCTGTACACACAGATTCCCCCTAAAATAGCTAAAACTAAAACAAAACTAAAAACTACTTCCAAAAATATTCAGCTTGATATTAATGGTTTTTTGGGTTCATTGAAACCTGTTTTGTTCAATAAATAAATTATTTCCTCAAAAATACCACTTGCCTAATAATTCTGCACTCCCTGTATATATATACATATATATACATTTATATGTAGTCCAATTAAATTGTTTTTCTATTCATTTGAAGACAATGCAAAGACAATACATTTGTATTTACTGTATTTTTTGTACTCTAAAGGTAGCCATACATGGCCCGATTTGCACTGGATTTTTTGGCCGATCAATAGCTACCTGGTGAGATAGACCAGCAATCTGCCTGATGTCGGATCACACGGTGAATTCCCGTCCCATCCCACAAGGGTGCCCGCCGATCAGCTGAGGGGCCGGCTGCAGCGGGATGATGCCATCCTGCTGAAGTCAATCTCTCATCTATGGAGGCACCTATTATTATTAACATTTATTTATATAGCGCCAGCATATTACGCAGCGCTGCACAATACATTAGAGTGGAGATACAACACAGTATAACACACAGGTACAGGTAATGACACAGGAGGAGTAGAGGACCCTGCCCGGACGGGCTTACAATCTAATAAGACTAGATCACATATAAAGTCAATATACAGCATGTTCCAGCAAAGTAGGAGAGCTGATCCATGCCGTATTGACTCCATATTCCTCCACTCAAATCAAAAGGGTGCCAGGAGGCCAAGTTTAATTCCAGCAGAGTGTGCAGGGCAGAAGCTTTAACATGTGTCTATACACTAGCAGTACCCATTTTTTGAACCCACTGATTGGACACATTTTACAGTATGACGCTAACAATTTACCCATGAGCCCCTGCAAAATGCAATGCAGAATGTTAATGCTATCTAAATAGACCCAATTTACCCAGCTAGTTGGTCAGTGTATTCAGAGAGTGGGTACTGCTATTGCTTATACAGCTAAAATCCTGGCAGTAATGGAGTGAATTACAGCCTCCTGGGATGCAGAGCTATTGCTCCCATGATGCTGAAATCGGACCAATAATGTTGATTTTAGTGAGAAAAAATGTTGATATAATAATGTGATGTTACAGTTTTTAGACCAATTATTTTTGTCAAGTTTAAAAATTTTCTGAGAGCATGAGAGAAAACAGAAGAATGCTTTGTTTCTTAACTGTAAAAACAAAGGGAGTTCACATAGCTGGCATAGGCAGAAATACAATGATGAAGGGTTCTCCCCTACAGGTATTTAAAACTGGTATATTTATAGCTGTTTGCCTGGAGTTCAGCTTACATTTTTAGAAGAGGTTCTTTACTTAAAGAAACTTTGACAGCCTAATTCTAGAATTGTTATGCAAACCATGTGTAGATGGTCAGGGGCAGTGCTAGGGAGATCAGCGCCCTGGGCGAGCACTCCCTCTGTTGCCAGCCCCCCCCCCCCCCCCCCCCCCCCCCTTCAGGGGTGTTGGTATGTCTCCCAGGCGGGAGATAGAAGGAGCAGACAATGCCCAAAAGCTACCCATGCCTGTATGTTCTGAGGGTTCTGAGGGGGTACCAGTTTATATAAAAAAATTTAATCAGGCTGCATTTAAATGTAAAATAGGCAGACTGCATATATTAAATCTGTAGAAGAGTGTTACTTAATGTATCTCAAAATGTTGTGGTAAAAAAATTGTTCCGTGCTCCTGACAGTTGGCCTCAGCCTGCCCTTCTGTGTGTGTGCCCGTGCAGGCACCCAGGGATGTTTAGAAATGTCACCATGTAATCTCTATCGGGCGAACCCTAAAAGTGACCCAATGTCTTCCTGGCTGCAGTGCTTTTCGTCCATCTGGGCACAATGTTTATTGTTTTTTGATACTGAAGTATTTAAGAAGCATTTTATATTCAATATTTTTTTACAGTAGACTACTTTTCTTTCAATGTCCCAAGATTCTTGGGTTTCTGTAATCAAACAACGAAAAAATATCAAAGATATCAGACCTCCATATAAAGGGAAATTAAGAAGGAATCAAGCTAAATACAAGTTACTCAAACTACTATGTTCCTAAGGCTTTGTTTCCATTGCGTTGGGACCCCTCCGCTAAGCATACACGCTTAGCGGGAGGTCCCAACGTAACAGATAGGCTTACCTGCTCGGCGGACGGGTCTGTCTTCATTGCGCTGAGCCGATCCTCCGGTGTCAGGCTGAACGTAGTCGAGTACGTTCAGCATTTGCACCGGCGGATGTGTAAACAGACCATCCGCCGGCAGGCAAAGTCTATGGGATACGTCGGAACCCCTGCTAAGCGTATACGCTTAGCGTAGGGGTCCCGACGTATAATGGAAACAAGCCCTTAGACCATCTAAGTCAATGATGGTGAACCTTTTACGGACCGAGTTCCCTAACTTAAAGCCAACCCCCACTTTTTTATCTCAAAGTGCTGGCTTTGCATTTTAAACTGAATAACACATGCACAACTCATATTCACACACAAAATATCTAAACACACACTCTACTTTCTTATAAGATAGATTAAGAGAGGGTATGGGACACTGTGTGCAATCAGATGAGAGGGGAAGAGAACTGACAGCATTGAGAGCCAATAGGCTGCAGTTCTTTCCTCTGTGCTGGCTGACAGCTTGTGTGCCCACAGAGAGGGCTCCGAGTGCCACCTCTGGCACGCGTGCCATAGGTTCGCCATCTCTGATCTAAGCCAAGGATGTTGAAGTGTGTTAACATGGGTAGAGTTAAGGATTCTCTTTGCATTAAAATCTCCACAATAAAGGGCATGGGCAATAACAAGGCTCATTAACCGGTTCCAGTATACCAAAGTTAATTTATCACCTGGAACCAAATTACTAAATACCATGTTGGTATAACCAACCAATAGAAGCACACTGGAGTCATTTGATTAGATTGACATATGTAATTCAGTGCTCAAGTTATTAAATAGTTTTGTGACAGATGTTTTTAAACACATCACGCTACAGTGCAGTCAACTCACCCTTGCAGCTATATTCCAAACCTTCATTAACCATAAAATATTTTTCAGCCCTCTATATTGAATTTGCATGCATTCTGTTATAACACCAATTAAGACCTAAGCTTATCAATAGGAATTACTAAAGCCCCCCATACATGTTTAGAATTTCTGCCGATCTCCCAGCAGATCGAGTGGGCACCCATGTCAGTTTTCCATCATACATTTACAAGTGAAGGAAGGTTTTGGTGTCACTGTTGAAGCTTCTTTAATCTTTTTACTGTTGTTAACATTAGGAGAATGGTATAGAAACAAGTGTTACAGAGGTCACAATTGTGAACAAAGGAGCCCCCTACTGCCGCGAAGGGTGGGTAGGGTGCTGTACATCATCTATATTCACACATTCCATCACTTTCTAGATCTTGCAATCTCATCAACACTCTGCCTGCAAACCACCTCTATGGGAGTTCTGCCTGTGATACTGGGTTGCATCTCTTTTTTCCTACATGACAGATGCTGTCTCCATCTTGCCACCACCATGCACATTGCCCAATGGTGGCTCCATAATGGCATACCTGAGCGTTGCATCATTCACCAATTTCCAAAGAAGGAACACAGCCAATTATAATACTTTCAAGTAAATAAACACCTCCCTCCCAAAGTCGAGTGGACAGACCTACAGGCAAAATCTATGGCCTTACAAGCATGATGCTCCTAGCACCAATATTCAATGGAAGTCATTCAATGGTGTAGAACTGTGTGGTGTGACTGTTTGTTTGCTCAAATAGCACTAAACACTGCCCATGGGCACCAGGCAGGAACAATAATATAATGGCCGTAAAAATTTGAAAACACAAGCACCTAACACTGACATTTAAAAAGTCTTAAATATGAGTTACATTGCATATGGCCCTCTCGTTCTGCACAGTTTGTTATGCAAATTGCCTCCTTCATGTTAGAATCATTCTATGGTTTATTCTAAAGTTTTAGGTTTTTTTTAAAGGTATTTGAAAAAGTAAAAAGAGAGACCAAAACAAACAAATGTGAGTAGCTTGGGGAACACAACCAGGTGAATTGCATCATAAAAGCATGTCAGGTAACAGGTGGATCCATCAACCTTGCACTCACCTTTTCTGAAGAAGTAACAGATTGAAGTAGCTGGCTTAAGGCAAATAAACTACCATCTTTATTTCGACAAATTCAGCTGAAGTTCAAATGACAAATATGTTATTTTAATTGCACGTGCCAGGACTAGATCCAATAGTCAGTTGTTGCCTGGGGCCCCTTAAGTAAAGTCATTTAGTAAATTCAGCTGTAAAAATGTTTTGCTTTCATATTTTTTAATTTCATATTATATAATAATCATTTAAGGCACGTTCTTGAAACTTATTACATGCCGAAGTCCAGAGGCCTGAGGAAATTTCTAAGGAGATTAACATTTTTTAAAGTTTATTAATTTTCTGTTTACTGTGCATGGACTGGGGAAAAAGGAGTTAAGCAAGCCATACACGTGTCGGATTCCATGGCCAATTGATCACTCACCCGATCGATTCCGGCGATTCTGCCGGGAATCGCAGGTGTGATCAATCGGCCAATTAAGAGTATCCATCGCTGCATACCACCTTGTCCAACGGATTCGTGTCCGATTGTCCACCTCACAAATGGCAATTCCCCCTGATCTGGGCAGAATCAATCTGATGGAACCAACATGTTGGTTCTCTGTCGGATCCGATTCTGGGCCCCCGAACGATCGGACCTGATCGATTGGACAAGGTGGGCTGCATGCGATTCCGGCACGATCGTTTGGCGTGCAAGCGCCCGGAATCGATCGTGCCGGAATCCGGTGGGAATCCGACACGTGTATGGGGGCCTTAAGATCCATGATTACAACAAGCAGAGAGGCTCTATGAAATAGATATATCTTTTCTGGTTTTTATTTTCAATATTACTATGTTTATGTATTACTATGTTGACGTACATGGTTAAAGGTCATTTAATGTATTTTTTAATTTAGCTCAATGTATTTTTATTCCTACTATCTAGTACTATCCAGTTCTACAATATTTTTTAGTGCCCCATGTTCCCAGTTTTAATTAATTCTGTGCAATTTAATGTCTCAATGTACTTTGCTATTAACCCCCCTAGCATTTCTGACGGCACCATCTCGCCCAGCGGTCCTGTCAGTATTGCACTGGACGAGATGGTGCCACCCGGCGAAGATCATCTGCACTGGCTTCTTCACGTCACATTGGGGCGGCAGCGGGACATTCAAAAGTAAATTGCACGAAAACAATTTTCTACGCAGAAAACTATTCAGTGTGATTCCCCAGATGTGCCATTTGAAGTTAACCCTGGTGTGTTCATCACACCAGAGGAGAGAGGGTTCCGAAGGGAATTGTACTGGATACAGTAATAACTATTACAATTCAAAGTAGAAAAAAACACAAAACACATTTCCAATTGTAATGAAAATTTTATTATAAACAAAACATAAATATGAATACACACTGTTTTGAAATCTATCATACAAAATAAGTATTTAAGAGATTTTATCATTCAAATAATACCTTTTATTTTATTTATTTTTCAAATGTCATTTTATTTACATAATTGTGTGTTTCAAACATTATTATATTCAGGATATATTCTAGACCCTTGTATGGACATATTTTGGGAAGTTACAGGCCTACGACCAAAAATTCCATTGAAGTCTTTGGTGCGCTTTTTGTACAAAAATCTGGACCTCAGCAGTGCGCTAGGGAGGTTAAAGTATAAAATTTATAAGAATTGGATATAAGAGCCTAATTGTCTTTTTTTTCTTTACTTTATTTTAAAAAAATCTATGAAATCAAGGCATCCGCATTTTTACCAGTGAAACTTGCTCACCGATATTTCCCGACAACACAATACAATTTTCCTTAAATGTATTGCACTTGTATCATTTAAAACCAAAACTAGGATTTAGAAACAGTGTTCTCTACTTCTTGATCTAAAGCCTACTAACTAACATAGACTTGCTTAGGTAGTTCTGACTGTTTACAGAGATAATCCTGAATGTCCCTCATTGCTGCTCCCTTTTCTTCAAAAAAGTCAGTGTCATTCTCACTTTAAGTAGACTTATCTATAAGCCCCTTAAGTTTGATTGATTAGTGCTTCAAGCTACCAATCCACAGCCCATACCATTTGTATTGCTCAGCATTAGTTGGTACTGTATTTTCCGATGTATAAGACAACCCCCAACTTTTCCAGTTAAAATATAGAGCTTGGGACATACTTACCGTAGTAGACCCCCCCCCCCCCCCCCCCCCCCCCCCCCTCACCAAAGAATTTTTTTTCATTTGATTTGATTTCAATATGGTAATTTTAATTCAAATGCTTATGACATGCCTGCAAGTGATGGGAAATCCACCGGCAAATGTGCCAGCGTGGCACTGGAAACAGCAGTGGACACATAGCCTTACATATGCCTACTCTGACTTTCAACCACCAGATCTCCAACAACATTAAAAGTTTTTAGTAATGTTTCCCTGTGGTTATCCAAGCGACATAAATTGTATACATTTTAAACTTAAAACGGAAAGAATTTTAGCAATCTGAAAATGTTACTTTATACATGATAAGTGAAGGCTATTTAATGTGTTTCAACTGTAATACCAGCCACTGGGGCCACAGCCTCTAGTGAGCATGTTGGATTCCTCTCAAAGCATCGAGGAGGGAGAGAGGGTGGGGGGATGAGGGGGAGCTGCGGCTTGGAAGTCTCAGTACTCAATGTATAACATGACCCCCGACTTTTTAGAAGATTTTTCTTGGTTTAAAAATCATCTTATACGCCGGAAAATATGGTATATTGATTTGTTATAATATAATGGGGGGCTTCTGTTCATATTATATATTTGCCTTCCTTGTGTAAAAGGAAGTGGGTTTTGTACAGGAATTTACGAATAACAGTGTATACTATTTAATCTAAGCCTTTTGCTCTTCCTTTTGTGGGATGTTGTTCTTTTTACTGTTATATTAGGTTACAATAAAAGAAACAGATACAGTTTCTCCTTGAAAAAAAACTTAGCAGAAATTAGTGCTTTCACACATACCTTTGGGAAATAGAAGTCATTCACATAATCGCTTCCCGTTTACAAGCCAACATAGATTTCCATTCCATTTCCATTGAAAACCATTATATAGCGATGTAACCATGTGTGTTCCTTCAGTTCAGTAACCCCCAGAATATTGGCATTTACAGAGGATTAAAGATGGTGACTGTTACAGACAAGAGCACAACAGGTAAGTTTAGTTTTAGAACAGAAACCTTAGACGACACCATAATAAACAACATAAGTAACAAACTTATGAGGCCTCTTCCTGTCCTGCAGTAGCTGCCTGGTGGATCATCTTTGGAGCTCCCCAGGTAGCCACCCCAGTGTACATGTTCACTTCTTGTTCACAATGTCAAGGAATCCAGACAAATTACAGCCTGTGAATGCCCGCAGTGCCCTACATGTTTTTAAATTAAATCCCCATTCTGGATAATGTAATAAGATGGGGTGGCCTCTCTGAAAGTCCCCTTGCCTTTGCTCAGGCAAAGGAAAAAAAACAATGGACGGATAGACTGAACACATCCGGTCTCTCCCTCCATTAAATCCTCTTGTATTGTTCACTCCACCTTGTTCACAATGTCAAGGAATCCAGACAAATTACAGCCTGTAAATGCCCGAAGTGCCCTAAATGTTTATGGGCTATGTAGTTCCAGCACCAGGATGCCACCCAAAAGGACTCTGCCCCTACTTTGAGTGGTGAGTATGATTTCTTTAGAGTTTGATAACCCTTTCAATCACTCAAATATTTTATTTGTGTCCAGTTACAAATAAAGTCACAATATTTAATAATTTGTTGGCCTCCAGCTTTTTGAAAGAAAATTGTTTTTATTATATTTTTGTGCAGTAAAAAAACTTTACTGCTACAATACTCAACACATAATGGGTTTGGTATGTGCTATATACTGTGGATTATACATGTTTCATTCCACCTTTGATGTGAAATGTTAATTGAGAATCATTACCAGTTTATTTGCCACAAAATGAAACTCATGATTGTATGACTCATATATATATATATATATATATATATATATATATATATATATATATATATATATATTTACAGATTCCATTGAATATTTCTAACACTAAATGTTATTCTGTCATTGTAGGATATTTGCCCAGCCAGGATTTTGTGGGCTCTTCGTTGATGCAGGATCATTCAAGCATGACTTTCACCCCAGGATCTCTGGACAGTGATTGCTCTCCCATAAACCATTCAGATGATGGAATTCAGGATCAGACTGGTTCACTGGCCTCTTGCTTGACAATGGTACGAAGACACAAAAAACAGAATGATCTGAAACAGTTTATGATTTTTCTATGTGTTTTAATTGTGAAGTTACACACTGTTAAGGCTTGCATACATGGGTAGATACCCGCGCAATTCGAGAAGTATCTAGCACAGTGTGGGGACGTCATAGCGCTGAACTTGGCCTTCCTTGATATTGAGACGCAGCACTTATTATTACTTATTTTTTTACATTTATTATTTTTACATTTAAGAGTTTAAATCTTTCCAGTATTCTGCTCTTATTTAAAACAATAAATGTAAAATATATTTATCTGCAATGTTTGAGGGTACAAAGACAAACATGGAGTTATTCTTAAGTGTCCTTGCTGCTTGTTGATAATATGCAAATCGTTTTAAAGCTTTGACCACTGGTTAACTTTTACAGCAATGTTTCCTAAAATAATCATAATGTGTATGAACTGATGAAATGGTATGAAAAAACCTGATGAAATTGTATTGTTTGACTAGTTCAAGCTGCACTGTATGAGAAATAGTTTGATTTTTTTGTAAATAAAGCTATATATATATATATATATATATATATATATATATATATATATAACAACAATCCAGCACAAAAATTAAAAAATATTATTATAAAGTGAAGGATTGGTACATACAGTAGACTGGGAAACTTAATGTAAATCGGTTCCTGTTTAAGTGGAATGCATATTATAGGTTAACAAAAGGTTACAACACATATAGAGCCTTAGGCACCCTTTGGCTGTAAGATGACCTACACATCCAGCAATAATGTATATATCTAATATACGTAGATATATATATCACACATGTTTTGCTCTTTTAATGACCTCCACAGATATAATAACAAAACTGTCATTTTCAAATATAACACCTGATACAAGATAAAGCAACTCAGATTAAAATTTAAGGAATGCAGCAATGCTTTGGGCATTTAACTGGAAAACTAAGCAGATAGGATTGAGCATGATGAGTTCAAACATTAGAAGATCTGCAAAAATATGGCATCAATTCAGCCTATGTGTAAATCATGTCCTACATTTCTATGAAGAGAATTGTAAAACATGTATTCTAGGAAACTCCTAGTACAAAGAATTATAATTATTAATCAATTGGGTTGGTCAAACGCATATCCACATGGGTGTAAGCCTAAACACAACTGTTTACTGATTTAGATTATATAGGAACCCCAAGTTATTTTAACCCTACAGAAAGGTTGTCTGCAGTGATGGTCGTAAAATCTTAACTGGTTTATAGGAGTTATGGTGCATAGCCACTGATTACAGTATCACCTAAATTGCTAAAGATATAAAAGTAATGTTGTAGCGTATGCAGTTTTTGCATACATTAGATTCAAAGTTCAGTTAAAATTTTGACAGGAACAATTTTTAAGTAAAACAAGAAGAATTTTGAATTTAAAAAATTTGACTTGAATTGAGGAATTTCGACTTGAAAAGTTTCCATTTGAAAAGTTTTAATTTGATTTTCAAGTTAATTTTTTCCAAAACGACATGTCAAGAATTGTCACCTTATCTCAGCAGGTATTAAAGCTTCAAGGCATGATGGCCTAATATCATGTTGCTCAATGTATCTTCAGTCTGTCTAATATTGTTGCACAGTAAGCTTTCCACAAAGTTATATGTGCTTCTAAAACAATAACATGCACAAGAATGCCAAGCTTTATAAGTTTCATACAAAATAGTACAATATACGTATCCATCCCTACTATAGATTCATTTCTGATGCACTGCTGATTTTAGCGGGACCGTACAAAGTCACATTAAATCTTTCTATTTATAAGAAGTAACACTTATACAGGGACCTTCATTTTCATATATAGCTAGAACTGTAATTCCTATTTTCATATCTGTAGGTAAACAATTAGATTCAATAATCAGTTAATACTTTTTTAAATCTAATTCACAGCTTTCATAGTTACCTGCATATAAAAAGAGGTTGCTTCTGTTAATCTGGACATACACAGTTTGATTATTCATTCGATCTACTTTAAATACTATCATATTAAGATCACACACATTACATTTCAATTGTATTTACCACCACATAATCAGATTTTCTTACCTCCATAGTACCTTCAGATATCAGTCTATCCAAATACCTGAAAACCCATTCATATACTTGACCAATGTCCGATCACTGCTAGATTGATTCTGTGTTGATTTAGAAAAATAATCAGTTTTCAAGCAGATAAATCGAACTGTATTTACACACCCTTTCCTATTGTATCCTTATGTTTGGCAGTTTAGCTATAACAGTCAGCCCCTTCCCACTAGTCACAAATACAAAAAGACAACCTACTGTCGACATTTGTTTTATTACAGTATGGCAGATGGTGCCATGGTGAAGGGTTGCAATGAGTGAAAACCATTTTGAAAGTAGCGAATGGATGTTGGAATTTGTACACCCTGCACACAAACTAAACATTGCCAATTATCATTGGGGTTTTTTGTAACAGTTTACTAATAAATTATTTCATAATTTCAGGACAACTATGGAGGGCAAGCAAACGACTCGGACAGTCAGCCTGAAAGGAAGAGTTCAGATTCTTCCATGAGCCCTGATCTCTCTTTGTCACCCCAGGACAACATCTCTATGAAATTCCCAAGCAAAGCCTCTCCTGGTGAAGAATACAGGAGATACAGTTGTGATGAGTCCACTGAGAACAGCTATGGGAAGTTTGGCAAAGGAAAACATCAATTTCACCCTTACAAAAGGCAGTTCAGTGATGTATTCCCTGAAAGTCTGAATTCTCTGTCTCTTGGAGAAAAGTCATTCAAAACCATGGATGGAATGGATAGCTTTGACAATGTATGTGGACCTTCTTGCCCTGACGATAATGATACATTTGCAACTCACATTCCTGATATATCAGCTGAGACAACCTGGTGCAATAATCTACAGTACACGTCTACTCATGATGAAGGATCACAGATGATGGTAAGTTCAGTAGAAATGTTTATATATACCGGACATTTGGTAAGCAAAACATGAAGTTTGTGTTAGTGAGAATTAGTGAGGTAGGCCTGATTTTAAACTTTTAAAAGGATGGACTTTTAAAAGAAAATTTGTCCTGTAAACAATATACAGACTTACCAATGGCTACTCTGTCTGGTTGACAGCTTCCCCGCCTCTTTTAACTCCTGCACTGCCAGACAGAAGCATGTATCTCTATATGACAGAGTCTTTTATATTTTTTGGTCAAAATAAGACGATGTATCCAATGAATTGTGCTTCTTATCCACTGGAGTGTCTTATCAGCCAAAAAATACAGTATTTAGATAATCTTGTAAATAAATTATAGGTATTTGTAACATCCTGTAACAAATTAGCTCTAGCACATGTAGCTCTCTAGTATTGCTCTAGCGCATGTAGCACAAACTTTTATTTTACTTTAGAATTTTCCCACAACCCTTCTCCATATGATACCTTGTTCATGGGCTTTGTAATTAACTAAAGCCTACTTCTTTGTAGGTCTATAGAATAGTAAAGCAATCATAGACTTGTGTTTGGCCTGGATCACATTGTTCTGCTACATTCAGAAATCTCCAGAACTTAGCAGTACTGTCTGGGATGTCTGGTTTATAGAATTGTATAAGAAGCATTACATATCTTTTGATGTGTAAGGTTGGTTGACATGAACTTATTCAAATGTATTTGGCTGTTTTCTTGAAGTTTCACTTTTACCTACAGTATGTAGTACAATAAGCCACCTTAAGTATTGATTGTTAGGTTTGCTGTTTATGTGTGACTCCATATAAGAATCTTTTATTGCTTTATGTTAGCTGGCTTTGGATTCTGCTGGTGGATACATGACGGTTTACACTGTTTCAGCATCTTTGGGGGCAGGTATGAAGGGTTCTTGCTCTGGTGTGCTTGGGACTGAGTGTGCATAGTTACAATAGAACAGGAAACATTACTTAAAATACCATCTAGGTCTGAGGAAAGGCCACTGATGTGTATCCCAGGGAAAGAGCACTCATAACAAAGTCTTTCTATATGGCTTAGTTGGAGGACTGACATTTTGTTATAGATATAAATATATACTTAGAGGCTAAACGTCAATCACAGTCATTCTATTATCCTTACTGGACCGTGTCAATTTCTCTAGTCACTAAAGTTTGATTTAACATTTACCAGTAGACTCCATTTGTGCCAACTGAAATGATTGTCCACTGCCAAATAAAAAAAAATTATTTTTGTGGCAAACATCACATATTGGCTTTTCTTATCGCCTTCGAACAGTACAGATGTTCAACCCGCCACCTTTGCAGATGAGAAGCAGTTAATTGTTCTCCAGTAAAAAAAAAACCCCGGTCTCCAGTGAAAAAATTATGATGTCACTTCTGGAACAGGAGAACGCATATGGAACAGGGAACTGTGTGTTCCACGTACCGGAAGTGACATAACTTCTGGAACATGGACTACAGCCCTGTGAGTCTAATATACCGGAACTGACATTTTTATCCGATGCGAACAGGCAGAGAATTTGCCTGTGAACAGGTGGACATCGACTTTTCTAAAAGTCCCATCTGCCTGTTCGCGAACAGACAAGGCCGATGTTCGCCCATCACTATTCATGACAATCATCATATTACTTAACGGACTGTATTGGATTTTATGGCAATAATGGCCAAACTTATTGCACATTTAAGAGTTGATCCTTTAAGTAAAGTACCCCTTCTTTTCTTGTGTCTGTCACATTAAATAGACCAATAATGAAGCCCCTGGGGGTGGGGCCAAGCTAAATATCAAGTTAAAGGTCAACATTTAAAAATTAAACTAGCTATTATGGTAAATATGCTTCTGTATTTAAAGCCAACAACCCATACTATGTTATTTGGCAAATATTGGGCCTAAGGCAGAAGACTTCAGTTTCTACAGTATATGGAAAACCTGACCTTATAACAGAAGTAAAATATCTATCTGGTTGAATGTTGTGTGACTGTGAACTCATTTGTAGTTAAAGTGTATAGAAACCCAAAGAAAAAAAATAATATATTGAAACTTAACTTTCCCTAAATGTGATGGTTGCATTTGTTTTTTAAAGAAAATTTACTGCAACAAATCTGTAATCCTCCCAGAAATAAGGCGTACTTATAACTTCCTGTAAGATCAACTAAAGTAGTAAACATAGCTATCAACTTTGCCAGCTTTCTTGTGCCAATTAAAATCTATGTAATGGGGGGGGGGGGTAGAGTTTGTAATCTGCAAAAACAACAGAAGCCTAGAATGACAGAGATACTCCTATGTGGATCCAGTGCACATTGCACATTATCACCCCGGGACAGGAAGTGTCACTTGCAGGATCACCAGGTGAAAACTAAAACATAGAACACAAATGCAACACCACAACTAACAAATACTTTTTTTCTTTTGGGTTTACACACTTTAACATTCATCTTCCTTATTCTTCTAATAGCATGCATGCTTCCAGATGTCCATGTCTTGATCTGAATCCATACTTCATTGTAAGCTGATACATTTAACACCTGGGCATGATCTGCTTGCATGAAATGTTTGAAACTGAGCATGTCTATACATATATACAGTAACATTGAGTGTTGTCATTTAAATGATGTTGTTGTACCCCAAACTTTCTGAACACTTTTCCAAAGAATATATACTCATAAATATATATACTCATTTAATTGTACATACTACTTAAAATCAACAAAAACATTCATAAGGCAGGATTCACATGTATGCTTAATGGCAGTGGTTCCCAAACTTTCCTTGCAGGGCCCTGCTTTTCTATTTGGCAACATTATCCAGCCCCCCCTCCCCATTGAAATACAAGTTCAGAATGAGGGCTGGTGCCCCCCTGGAATACCTTCGCACCCCCCAGTTTGGGAACCACTGCTTTATGGGCTGCTGACAGCATTCTACATTTGACTTTAAATACAGATCCTCAATATTCTATCGTCTACATACATATAGAGTAAGGAGTAATGTCAGTCTAAAACAATGTTTCAAGAATATTTTAATCTTTATTAATTGGAGGGAAGGAGAAAGTTTGATGAATGGTACTAGTAGGGAAAGGGACTGCCAGGACAAGCATATTGTCAGCATGTGTTTGAATAACTGGATATTGATTAATTTTTTATGTGCCAAAGGGGGCACTGATAAAACCAAGTGATAAAAAGTGATTTTCCCAGGGTTCCTATATCTGTCGATATTGACTTCTTCCATAATTCAACAAGTGAACGCTAAGGGTGGGATGAAGTCAAAAAGTAAAGCAAGTAGTACCCTAGCCAGTAAGATTAAGATAGATAATAAGACCCTAATCCTAGGTAATATATACCTAGAAAACCCTGGATAGTCTGGCCTTGCAGGTACAAAGAATCACCTGTCAGTCAATTATATATAAAAAGTCTTTATTACCATTGGACCATTATTAGAAGAAGATTCAATATTTGTACAATAACAACAATCAATTGATAAAACCAGATAGGTGATTCTCATAGGTGGTACTGCACCCCATACATGAGCATCCACCCAGAAGCACCTTATCATACAATGTCATATTAGAAAACACACTTGGCATAAATGATATGATACCAAAAATACTCCAGTCTCCAAGGAAGGAGCCGGAGCCCCAGGACCCCCCGATTGGTTTTGGTCTGATAAATGCATGCATCACTGGGGGTCAGCGCTTCCATAATTTGAGATAGAGAGGAATATTTTTGAATAAAATGCTTACAGATACAGAGACAGGACTTGTTTAGTGTCTTAATTGTCTGTAACTGTAAATACTAAAGGTAGCCAGCCATACATTAATTAATTTACAATTCGATCATTCGATCAATCAAACATCGATTGATTGAAGCACCACATGGTGTTATTGATTTAAAACCTTCACAGGAATCAATTCTTTCTGTACATACTTGTACAATTGACTAAATGTTATCAACATATTCGGTCACTTTTCGATAGATTTTCTGTTCAATATTGATCAATTGTGGTCGAGTGTACCAGAGGGGCAGGAATTCATTACCTTTCCATCAACAGATCTATTTTTTGGTCGATCGAACATAAATATCGAATTGTGTATGGCTACTTGGGTACAGGTTCAATTTACCTGTTGCTTTGCTCAGGTTGTGACTTATACCATTCATTGCCAATTAGTACCACAATATATTACCAATATATACCTCCAGCACCAGGTTCTCAATAATTCTGTGTTATGCTCTGTGTGAATGGGCCTATTATGTCCTCTAGAACAATGAAAGTCTACCTATAAGTAGGGATGGACCGAACTGTTCGCCGGAGAACAGTTCGGCCGCGAACTCGGCATGTTCGCCGATCCTCTTGCCGGCGGACAGTACGGGTGTTCGACCCGTACTGTTCGCCGGCCAGAAGAAGATCTAAATTCTTCCTCCGGCAGGATCAGAACCTGCGAGATCGTGCCGGAGGAAGAATCTTTTCACTACAAGACCGGGCATGCAGCCGGTCTTGTAGTGAAAAATCCGGCTTGGAGCAGGAAGTGACGTTAGTGACGTCACATCCTGCGCCCGTAACCAGGAACTATGCGTGTGACGTCACATCCGGTTTTTCCGATTCAAATTCCCCGCCTAGAGGCAGGGAATTTGAATGTGTCCGCGAACAGGGCGGACGGCGGACTTCTTTAGAAGTTCGACCCGCCCTGTTCGCGGTCACTCCGGGCCGATGTTCACCCATCTCTACCTATAAGTATTAAAAAAATAAATATCACCTGTCCAGTGAGGCACAACAGAAACTGTCTGGGTTTAGTAACATTTGCCAATAACATTAGTTCCATTACACATAATACACATGGCTAACATCAGCTGGAGTGCATAATAAAGATACGAAGGAATAAATTAGTTGACATCAAGGGGTACACTGTATATTACTTCAAATAATACAGCTTCTATGGCTACAAAGCGGTCTACAGAGCCACAAAGCTAGCTACGGCTTCAAAGCAAGCTCACAAAGCAGCTCACACAATGGCTTCTTCCATTAGGTCTTCACACATTTACTCATTTTTTCAATACAGTAAAATTATTTATTCAGTAATCTGGGTCCTAAAATCCCCCAAAATGGGACCGGTTTCTAACCACATAAGCACCAAAATTTTCAGGAACTGTAGAATAAAAGAAAATATATTCAGGTTCCATCTGCGCATTCACAGGTTTTCACAAAGATGGACATAAAACATTAAAAAGTTTGTTATTTCTTTGTAGATGGGCTCGGATGTAAAACTTAAGTCTCAGTCTTTGGTTATGAGGCAACAAGAGAAAGAGCAGAGGATGTATTGGTCTCAGTCTCCAACACAGCAGATATACTGTACCCCGCAGACATTTCCCCAGGTGAGTCCTTCATTCATTTGACTCTTTTTTTAACATCATATTTGAACTTTGATTTCCTTTGCTGGAGATGTGACCAGATATCTGTAAGTTGTTGGATGGCAGAATAATTATCAAGATAGTAGATCTACGGCTACTTTTGCAGAAAATATGCGTATTGGCTCCTTAGACATAGCAAAAAAATTTAAATACAGATCTCTTTAAATACTTAACATTCAAAAAATAAAACATTTTCAAAAACCATTAAAGTTTTCCTTTAGGTTACTTTACAAAAAGTCAAAGTGCACAACAGAGCTACGTATTCTATCTAAGCTTTAATGTGCATTTTTTTTCCTAAAGGTTTGTAAAACAAAGACATTGACATAACTGGTACTAAAGTAATACATTCCACTGGGTTTGTTCTGTAATATGGAAGAGGTTACTATTTCTGATTTTTATATTTGTATTTCTTATGCAACAGAGCACTAAGCTCAAAAATAGGCAAACTACAGCTCACAGTCCATATGCAGCCCATTTAGTTCTTTAATCCAGCCCGTTGACACCTTGGGGACACCCCCCCCCCCCAACTTGTTTCGTGCAATGAGCAGAGATAATGTCTAGAGGGGTCTAAATGTCGTCATGGGGTGTGACCATGTAATTAAACTGTGGGAGAATTCCCTTGATGGAAGGTAAGTCAAAAATGTTGCCAACCCCTTTACTAGCTATACTCTTACTACTCTCTCATATCACAATGCCTTGCAACATGAAACTGTGACAGTACATAGTCAACAAATCACCAAAATACATGGGTAGCAAACAGGCAATGAAAGCCAAATAGTGCAAAAGATGGGTACGGTTATGTGCATAAAACAGCTGGCTATGAAGGAAACACGTGTACAATCTTGAAAATATGTGAGCATCAAACACAATATGAGGGTAGTAC
The DNA here is from genome assembly GCA_036250615.1 of Ptychadena robeensis. Taxonomy (NCBI): domain Eukaryota; kingdom Metazoa; phylum Chordata; class Amphibia; order Anura; family Ptychadenidae; genus Ptychadena; species Ptychadena robeensis. Next base: position 170,725,728 of record CM070033.1, read on the forward strand.
ACGTACAACAGTAAGGTAACAACAGGTAGGCAACTAACAGGCCTGTGAGATGATGCATGTGAAACAAGGGGGCAAAACATGGATAGTAAAAGGCAAAAACAATCATTGGATCAAGCCATGGGTTTACAACCTATACAGCCAGTACTCTCACTAGTCTACCTATTTCTTTAGCCATGGCCATAATCTCATTGAAAAATAGAAGAGGTAACTCCTACTTACCTACTGGCTCTGCTCTCCTGTACATTTCTGTTTTTTTCTTGGACTTTTTCTACTGTGATGGCTGGTAGGTAGCGTCTAGCAAAGTCACGCAATCTAGTCACTCTGTAACTATTCTGATAAGCTATAGTCTATATAACAGACACAGGAAGTGTGTGGCTCAGTGGGCAAAATATAAATAGAAAGTATCACATACATACCTGGTTTAAGAACAATTGGTGCTTGGAACACCCAGGTGCTCTAATATAGACCTACTCTCTATGTCAATTAGCTGGAAGTTTGGCTCCAGAAGCTCAGTACATGGGAGGTAAATTGGGCAGACCCAGAACCCAGGAGGCTTACAGTGAGGAAGGACCACACATACTAGTAGCTGGAGATGCCAACTTTGTGCTTACTGAGCTTTAGTATGTAAGTATTTAATACTTAAGCTGGCCACACACCTTTAGATCTTTCTGTCAGATATCTTTAAGATCGACCAACAACTATGTAGTGCCGGGTCCTCAGCGATTGAACACAGGTAGACTTGATTGTTTGGAAAGTCCCTCATATGGTTTTGATAAAACAAAAGGAGATCTAAAAGAGATCTGACAGAGAAATGTAAAGGTGTATGGGTGCCCTTAGTGTGGTTATAGACAGGGTCCTCTCTCATTTCCAAGTTAAGCTCTCATAACATCTTTCTTTAAAAAAATAAATACAACTTAGATTTGTACAGTGACTTTTTTTCTATTTCTAGTGTCTATTCTAAGCCATAACACGTTGACAGCATCTGACAACTGAGAAGGGACTCTGGTCATTAGTAGCATTCTCAAATTCTAGGACATTGGTCCATGCTGGGCGATGTCTTCTGTCTAGTGTTTCTCTAAACTGAGAATATTCCTGTGTATTATGATAGAGAGCAATTTACATAGGTCTTCTCCGCGCCTACCGACTATCATCTCGTTCCAGGTGCAATAGTCTACGTTGTAGGTGTCCTGAATTCAATATTGCTGAAATCGCATTTCATAATTATGAAATGAAGAACAGGTACCTCCCTATCTGATGTCTGATGCCAGCATTACAACTGCACATTGGCACAAGTCATTGAAACTCTAGTAAACAAAGAAAAGCCTTAGGCTGAAGAATAACTGACAAGCTTCAACATGCTGTCCTCTACTGTTACCAGTATCTACTGTATCCACCTGCAGACTGGCAGCCTGACAAGCTGACAATCATTTATCCCCTTCTCCTAAAAGCCTTGGGGAGATTTCTTACATATCGTGTAGAGTTAGCCCTGCTGCAAGATCATTATTGGAATATATTCACTAAGCAGAAAAAATATTTGCCTTACTTCTTAGGAAACAGAAGAACTTTTTTTTTAATGCCTTAACCTGTAAGTTGTGGTCACGTAGCTCTAATATTTGATCATTCTTCCTGGAGGCAGCCTAGGGGCTCAGCTACACACGAGATATGTATAGCACCATTTCATGCTGAAATGAGGATCGGTTGTAGAATTAGTGAAACATCTGGAGCTAACCGCTTCAATCCAATTTAGCCCCCACCCCCCAGGTTACTATTAATTTACCATTTTCCCCAGCCCCTAAATTCCACATAAGTGTCAATCGGCAATTTTTGTCTGGAGGCAGAGAATCAAATTTTTATATCCCTAAACCTGCATTGGGAGCAGGCTATTTCTGTGATATTTTTTGTTTCAATACATGTTTATTCATTTTACAATAACAAAATAGTGATTCATTTGTAGAAATGTATTCACAGTAGCAGGAATTTAAAAAAAACGACAATACAAAGCATAGAGGCCGATGGCCTAGAGCAGTGGTGGGCAACTGAGTTGATATGAAGGGCCACAAGTGCGGCCCTCGGCATGACTGAAGGGCCGCACATAACATCGATCCAGACCATCCCCCCGACGAAATATCTCAGCAGGCGGTGGACCAGATCCCGACAGCACACACCCCCCTCCTGCCCCAGGGTGCAAGGCTCATATGTAGACATGGTTTCCCCGATCAACATTGACAATTTTACTGATGGAGGAGCCACAGTTGGAAAGCTGGGTCAGCCTTTGACCACTTCAGAAATATGTTGCTATGCCTTATGCATTAACAGTTTTTTTGGGGCCGAATGGGGCACAGGTTGGGCACCTAGGGCCTAGAGAAATAACATCGGCTACACATTCAGTATACATAGCACAAATGTACAAAAAAATATAACGCAATCAAAAAACAACAAATAAATAAAACCTAGCAAAACAGGTGAATAATTAAATTTCCAGTAAGATGTGGTGTCTGGCAATGGGCCAAGGAACACCCAACATAGTAATGAGAAATGTTGAAAAGAAAAAAGAAGTAGCGGGATAGAAAGAGGGGAGAGACGGAAAAAAGAGCAAGAGGAGAGGGTGGGGTTGATAGTTGATAGATTCCACAGAGAACAACAAACTTTCTTTACAACATTCTATGAGACAGGCTTTTCAAACTATGGTTACTTTGCTAAAAACTTTTTATACCATTCACAACTTTTTTTTTTATGTTGAATGGAACTTTCAATTGAAAGTTCATTTGGTATTAAAAATGCTTGCTATGCTTCTTTTCATGTCACTGCCACAAGGTAGTACCTGTCAAGGTATTAGCCAATGTATCCTGTTTTAGCTGTTCACCCATCTTTTCCACCCCCATCCCAAATCAGTATTTTCCCCATTACCCAGTCAGTAGGCTCAGTTGTACCATGCAACTAAGCCTACTGACATTGTTTGCGGTAATACTAAACCAATAGGATGGTAAGAAAGAGAAACTGGTGGGCTAGGAGGGGTGGGCTAGGAGGTTTAGAGGGCTGGGGGG
>CM070033.1:170738958-170752050 GCA_036250615.1 Ptychadena robeensis
TATGTATTCTATCAGGAAGGACCCGGCACTACAAAGCAGTGATATATACCTTCCAATCACAATGTTTTCTATCAGGGAGGACTCGACACTACATAGCAGTGATATATATCTTCCAATCACTATGTATTCTATTAGGGAGGACCCGGCACTACAAAGCAGTGATATATACCTTCCAATCACAATGTATTCTATCAGGGAGGACTCGACACTACATAGCAGTGATATATATCTTCCAATCACTATGTATTCTATTAGGGAGGACCCGGCACTACATATTTGTTGGTAGATCTAATGAAAATTGTGATCTAAAGGTGTATGGGGGGCTTAAAACAGAACATATTTACATGGCCCAGTCCATCACAATTCCAAAAGTTAAGGGAAAATTCCTCACTTCAGGTCATTAGGGAATTGCCCTACGTTTTCTCCCATTTGCAATAAATTATGAAATATAGATTATGTAAGAACCTCTTCTACTCAAATACTTGCACATATAGCTCTTCTCCAGATATGAAGGGCTCCTTTAGCGTAAGCCGGAAGAAGGGATCTGTGGCATCCTGGAAGCTTGCTTCTCTAATGACTTCAGTTAGCCAATAATTGGTATCACTTGAACTCCAAACTTGCTGTATTTATCAATGGCTAACACGGTACAACACTCTACTATATCTGTAGTGTTTCATTCAAATCAACTGGACTTGCTGTGTTTATTTCTTAAAGGCGTTTCGCTAGGCTTTCCCAATTCGGGGTCAATTCCATTCTGAATTAAGAAAAGCCGTCAGGTGACTGTCAAAACATCTTCAACAAATAAACACAGCAAGTCCGGTTGATTTGAATTAAACACTACAGATATACACTGACCTGGATGAATGAAAACCTTCATAGAAAATACTAATACACAAATTAATAAGTACGCTGTATACTTGTTTGTATTGTATTCTACGCACATTATGTTATTGTTTTGGTTTTGGGTGATGTAAGATTCTTCGAAAAACTAACAAACGCTTCCTGTTTTCGCAGACTGCTCCAGATGGGTGGAAGAATTCTGTGCGTCACAACTTGTCCCTCAACAAGTGCTTTGAAAAAGTAGAGAACAAATCTGGAAGCTCTTCCAGAAAAGGGTGTCTATGGGCGCTGAACCCAGCCAAGATTGACAAGATGCAAGAAGAACTTCAGAAGTGGAAGAGGAAGGATCCGGTCACTGTGAGGAAGAGCATGGCCAAACCAGGTAGGAACACAAAGTCAAAGTTTCCTGGTATTTAAATAGAGAAGGTGACATTTTGTGAAGTTTTGACTAGTTAATTTCAAAGCCCCAAAACATGGTGCCAAAGTAGTTGGAGATGTAGGGAAGGGTTATAGGAAAATTTTAAGAAAAAAAAGTATTGCTCTAGCACAGTGGTGGGCAACTGAGGTGATATGGAGGGCCACAAGTGCGGCCTTCGGCATCACTAGGGGGCCGCCAAAGTTGATTAGGAAAGCCGGGTCAGCGTGTGGCCGCTACACATGGTGACATATGGATTTCCCCATATACATCAACAAAAGTTGTGCCTCATAGATATTATCAAAGTAGTCTAGTGGAAGCATAGGCACTCAGGCGCTGTCTGGGTCACACATTCATTTTCACGTATGCCAATTAGCATGCTCAGCTGGAGGCTCAGCGAGTCCCCCTCCTCCCAGTTCCCAGGTGAGGACGCTTCAGTGGAGGATCGTGAACAGGTGAGTTCCTATGCCATATGCATTAATAGGTTTTGGGGGCCGCAAATGGAGGCCCAAGGGGGGCCGCCAAACAACACCCAAAGGGCCACATGAGGCCCCCGGGCCGCAGGTTGGGCACCTGGGCTCTAGCACATACATGACATTCAAAGGTTTCTGAAAATTATAAAAACTTTAATTTAAAATTAATTAAACCCCTGGCATTCCTGACGGCACCATCTCATCCAGCGCTGTACTGTCAGTATTGCACTGGATGAGATGGGGCTGTCCAGCGAAAACTTATCGATCTGCTCTGTCCCGGTGGCTCCGATCTTCTGAACTGGTTTCATCCAGTTCCTTTGATGGTCTGGCAGGGAAGATTCAAAAGTAAATCGCATGAAAACCATTTTCTATGGAGAAAACAGTTTTCAGTGTGATTCCCCAGATGTGCGCATTTGAAGTTAACCCTCTCTCCTCTGGTGTGATGTCATCAGGTCCATCACACCACCGGGATAGAGGGTGCCAAAGGGAATTGTACTGGATACAGTGATAACTATCCAATACAATTAAAGTAAAAAAAACACAAAACACATTTCCAAATGAATAAAAACTTTATCATAAACAAAAATCAAATATGAATACATACTGTTTTGAAATCTTTCACATAAAAGAATTACTTTAGAGATTTTATTTATTCAGATGATACCTTTTATTAATGTTTAAACATAATTTCTTTTTACATAATTGTGTGTTTCAAACATTATTATATTCAGAATGTCTATTAGACCCTTGTACGGACATATTTTGGGAAGTTACAGATCTACAACATAAAAAAAACTAAATCCATTAAAGTCTATGGTGCGCTTTTGGTATGGAAATCTGGACCTTAGAAAGGCGGTAGGGAGGTTAATGCAAAAACTACATATACCAGAGCAATACATTTTTCTTTTAGTGTTTCTACAAAACTTTCTTACATTTCCAACAATTTTGGTGATGCCACCATATTCAGGGGCTTTCCAATTAAATCACAAATTCAGCTAGGTAAAACTTCACCAAATTTTTAGACCATTTCTACATTCAAACTGTGAAGGTCATGTCATTTAGATGGTAAAAGGAAAGTTCTTAACTTCAGGACAATGGGTGGAGCCATGCAAACATTCCTTCACACCCCATCAGCCAATACACATTCAGAACCGCTGTACAGTGCACCTATAGTATCATGGCACTTTGGAATAAATGGCAATTCATCCCTTTAATCCCTTCTTATCATGCCCTTCATGGTTATAGCGTTATACAAAGTGATGGCAGAAGTATATATTCTAGGGCCAGGTAAGAATTTATTAGGAAATAGAAGCAAAGTGGAAACATATGGTGCATGTTTTTTGAGAATACTAAAGCTAGCCATACACGTGTCGGATTCCATGGCCAATTGATCACTCACCCAATTGATTCCGGCGATCTCAGCGGGAATGGGAGCTGCAATCAATCAGCCAATTAAGAGGATCCCATCGCTGCATACCACCTTTGATTGCAGCTCCCATTCCCGCTGAGATCGCCGAAATCAATTGGGTGAGTGATCAATTGGCCATGGAATCCGACACGTGTATGGCTAGCTTTAGAATCTGGATAAATGGCACCATAGAGAAGAGGTTCCCAACCCTGAATGTGGTAATCCCAAACTGGACCTGGACTAGCAGCGCCATTTTGTGGATGTTTTACAAATTTTTACTAGAAATGGTGGAAGTTCTTTTGGAAAATGTCACTATCTAACTTAATTTCACTATCTGTGAGTTAATTACAAAGCCCCTGAACATGGTATCATCCCCACAATTGCTGAAAGGTTGTGTGCATGAAAGTTAGGAGGGAGAGGACCTTACCCCAGGGTGGGAGGGGGGTCATCACTCCCAGGAAAAGTTTTTGTGTGTATGTGTGTACAATTTGGGAGCCCTGGCTTGTCTTGCACACAGGCAACAGGGTTCTTAAGAAAATAAGGTTTGGAACAAGTGAAATAGAGGCTGGACATGTATTGGAACCAAACAAGATATGAAAAAATAGACCCAATATATTTCCTCAGAACGTTTCAGTGCATGCTTTTACAAATTCTTTTACCAACATTCTTTTTTCTCTCCTCAGAGGACCTTGAGAAGCTAATAGGAGAAAGAACAGAGAAGCTGAGGTCCACCTTGCTGGCTTCTAGCCTAATGAATACATCTGCATCAATGCAGCTGACCATGCATGAACAAAACATTTCCTCTTTGTCTGCGTCCCTGCAGCCCATGCATGACGTGTCTGAATCTATGCATGGCAAAAAGCAGCCGCCATGTTATAACTCGCTACCGCATGGCTACCCTCAGATTTCACCAGCAATGATCCAGCAGCCACACGGCATGGCTCAGAACCATTTTTCTTCACCAGACAACCAAGGTGAAATAAATGCTCAACCCATTAATCCACAGGACTCTCCAATTCCTGCCCATACCCCACCTCTTCACAATATGAAGATGATTACAGAGCATTCCCCAACGAGGACCCTGCATGACCATCTGATAGAGGGGGAGCTGAGCACTGACATTGATGCCCTCAACCCTTCACTTACGGACTTTGATCTTCAAGGTATGAGCTAATTACTCTTTGCTGCTTTTTATGCTTATTTCTATAATGCTACAATGTAAGGCAACCCAGCCACCTAAATCTAGGGCTCTTACCATCAGTTGTGCCGTAAATGTTAGATATCTTGACATACAAGCCCTACCTTAGCACTATATGATAATTATATATTGATACGTTTTATCATTAGCCCCTTACTACACTTTTCTATGGTTCTTCCACACAATGGGTAGCCATATAGAAGCAACCTTTTATAAGCATTATTTGCACTTTTTGGGAGGCCCTAGTGTTGAGCGGCATAGGCAACATTTGTATTTGCGGCATGCGGCAAATTTTTCGGGAAACATTTGGAAAATATTCGCATTCAGTAATATTCTAGGGTTTTTTTGTATTGCGAACATCGGCAGTTTTTTTGCGAATTTTGCGCGCGCAATATATGTTTAACATGCGCAAATTTGTGTGTGAATTTTCAAAAGTGCAGATTTTCGCAATATTCGCATCACCCCAATATTCGATTTAAAAACTGTTGATGGTCGCAGGGAATGTTGCTAAGCTCTTGTTGCAGCCTTCCCATTCGTCCACTTGCATTGAGAGGCACGTGCAATGGAAAAAAAATACAGAATATTCGGAATTGCGAATATTCACCATCTTCGCGAATTTCCGAATTGCCGATATTCGCGATTAATATTCAGAATCCGAATATTTGCGATCATCACTAGGAGGCATCAGGGAAGTTGCACTCAAATACACACAGTGGGCCAAAATCAAAAACTTGTAATAAGTTGGGGCCTGGCCTTGATATTTAGCGAAAACTGTTTTACAAGTGAGGAAGTTTTCCTTCTCATCAGATATAATGATGAACTTTTTCATATGAAAACTTTTTGCTTGAGAGACATCTGTGGATGCCAAGTTTATTAACACCATGGGCCAGATTTGGCCCCTCAAAGTTCCTTTAAGGTCCTGGTAGATTTCCCCAATGGTAGAGCTATGTTACTGAATCAGAGTGTTGAACATGAGCATTGAGGCCACTGTTTCCATACATAGAAATAAAAAGTTTTTTGTTTTTTTTAAACAATGCTGGCAGGTTACAGGCTTGGCTACTTAGGCTGTGGCTACTTTCTAAAGATAAGCATTTAAAGTTCAGTCAAGGCGGCCATTGGAGATGGCTGCAGTGTTCACACATCAGGCAGTCCGCAGCAAACACTGCATGTTTTATTTTCTTCTCACCTTCAAGCAGTACAGGTGTTCGACACAATTTTTTAGATTCCTGCATGGCTCCCCCACTCCCTCTGCATCACAGTCCCCAATACCGGAAGCGACATCAGTGACGTCACTTGGGGTATTTGGAATGTGGAACTGTGCATTCCAAATACAGTAAAGTGTAAAGTGCAGCCACAGAGAGCATTTCACCGCGGACGGGTGGACATCAGACTTTTCCTAAAGTCTGATCCATCTGTTTGCGAGCGGACTTGACTGATGTTCTTCCATCACTAGTGGCAATACACGGGTCAATTTTACAATGGATTCCCAAACAATCGACTGTCGTTCGCGGTGATTAATTTTTCACTAATAGAATGCGAACCAGCCATGTACATGCCGTTTTTTTGGTTTCCAGACACCCTCTTGTGGCAGAAAGTAGTAAAAAAGAGAAAGATCAAAATGTAATCTATAACACTGTGGTGGTACAATCAATTGATTCTCAGTTGAACAGGGAACCATGTTGGTAAATCCCTGTTCAATTGCTGTTACTTTGGATGGGAATCAATTGGGCAAAGTGGTTTCACCATCCAATCAACGAACGCTTGACCGCAATTTGGTGACGCCATCACGCTGCGCTCGAGCATTCAGCAATTGAGCGGGTACCTACCTGTGTATGGGAACCCTTAGGCTTTAAGTTAGACGCAGTTTGAATTCCCTGGCGTGAACCATCACTCAAACCCACCTTTTACTCCACTCATCTATTGCCAAATGACCCCATTCAGTAACCCTCCTCCCAAATCAAATGTCCACCAAAAACCTTCACACTTTTACATAGAGCTACTAAAATAAAACGCAGAGAACCTTAAGAAGTGTTCATTTACAGAGATGTAGTAGTACATAATGGCATTGTGGGTAATGACATCATGTCACATAGAAGATGATGCGTTTATTTAGGAGTAGATTACAAAGCCCCTGAGCATAGTATCATCACCAAAATTCCTGGAGATGTAGGAAAGGGTTGTGAGAAGCCCAGTATGCATATAAAGTTGATACCCTGTTTCCCCCGAAAATTACGCATCCTCCAAAAATAAGGCACCCCTGAAGATACAGTACTGTAACTCTGGACAGGGGGGGTGAGAGGGGGCAATCAGAATGACACAGGAGGATCAGAAGTGGTTACTAAAATGGTAATCCCCCCTCTGAGTCTCCTGTGCCATTTTGATCCCCCCTCTGATCCCCCCTGTGTCATTTTAAGTGATCCCCCCACCCTGATACCCCAGTGCCGTATTCTTCTTCATGGAAAAATAAGACATCCCCCAAAAAAAAGACGTAGGGCATCTTTCGAAGCAAACATTAATACAAGACACTGTCTTATTTTCAGGGAAACACGGTAATAGTCATTACACATTTGCACCTTAATATGCCAACATCTGCAAAATCCACCGAACTGACACAAAAAGTTTACAAATCCAAAAATTACTTTTCTTTTATTCAACAGGAAATCTGTGGGAGGAGCTAAAGGATGACAGCCTGAATCTGGATCCTATCAATCTCATATCATCTCCAGCAACTCCTCCACCACAATACTTCTTGCACAATGGCAACTGTGAGAGCAATGGGATCAACTCTCCGAACAATAACTCCCATATGGGATTAGGAGACATCCATCTCACATACTCCTCATTCATGGAGATGGACAATGCTGTTCCTTCGTATATGAATAGCTCAGGATCCAAACATGTTGCATTAGTTTAAAGTGACGGACACTATCACTAGCTCAGCGTTCTGCTATGCTACACTCAAGCTACACCCATGCAAGCTAAAATGTATAAATATATGAATTTGCACATGTAATGTAGGGGGTTCCAGGCTTTAGCATCTCTGTCTAAAGACAAAGTCTAGGCACAAGTAACTTTGTCATGTTACTGTCTCTTTATGTAGACAGCGTGGCTCCTTCATTGTATTTTCTTTCCTTATGGCTTTCAGTTTAGTGATGACATAGAGTTTCTGTTTTGCACTTAGAAAAAATAATTTCTTTACATAAAATCCTATTAAACCACAGGTTCTGGTAGTGATGGCCAAACTTCTCCAATGTCCATCCGCGAACAGGCGGATTGGACTTTTTAAATAGTCAGCCATCCGCCTGTACACGGGCAGAATCAGGAAACCCGGAAGTGATGTTAGTGATGTCACATCCGGTCCCTGGAACGCATAGTTCGTGGTTGCCGGATGTGACGTCACGTCCGGTTAACCGAGCCGGCTTTTCACTGCAAGATCTTCCTCCGGCAGGATGTTACTGCTCCTGATCCTAGAACACTAAACAGTGAACTCTCCCCTAGTTGAATGAATAACAAATAAACGATAGGTCGTCCGCCAGCGTCCAGAGTATATATGTATACAATCTAAAGCATCAGGTTGCACCCAGCAGGCCCTTAGTCATGGGGGGTAAAGCCCATGTACCAAAGGGTGGACTTTGAGGCAGAAGCGTAATATACATAATGCAAGAATAAGTATAAATGCTACATTCCAAAATAATCAACACAACAGTTCCCTTTTAGTACCCACAATTAATCACATGCGAAACTGTCCTGATGAAACGTGTGTCGCGAAACATGTTGACCCTTTTCGCCTGAATATCCTGTATCAACTCCTGGCAATGTATCGTGGTATCTTCTGAACAACCATGAATATCTGCGACTGGATCGCATCATACAATTTGGGACTTTATTCTTTCAGCATTGTTGTGTTTATTATTTTGGAATGTAGCATTTATACTTATTCTTGCATTATGTATATTACGCTTTAGTCTGCCCCAAAGTCCACCCTTTGGTACATGGGCTTTACCCCCCATGACTAAGGGCCTGCTGGGTGCAACCTGATGCTTTAGATTGTATACACTGCTCCTGATCCTGCCAGAATAAGAATAGTAAGCTCCTTCTCGCCAGCGAACAGGACGGGTCGAACACCCATACAGCTCGCCGGCTAGAAGAAGGGCGAACATCCTGGATTTTTTATGTAGGAGATGTAGTAAAGCATACAGATTATTTAACTTCCACTAGCTGAATTTGTGAGGTAAGCCCCCTCCCCCATACACCTTTAGATAACTCTGTACAATTTCCATTAGATCTACCAACAATTATGTAGTGCCGGGTCCTCCCTGATAGAATACATAGTGATTGGAAGGTTAAGAAAGGTCCTCATATTACATGGGTTTGGTAGAACAACAGTTGATTGTACAGAAATTTTATGGCAATATTGTAAGGTGTATGGGGGGCCCTTTAATTGCAAAGCCCCTGAACATGGTATCATCACATGTAGAGAAGGGTTGTGGGAACATTGCTCTAGCAAAGGGGTCCTCAAACAGTTTAAATGGGGGACTCAGGACCGAAGTAAAGTTTGAAATTCCCATGCACACTGCAGATATCTTATTTCTAGTGCAAACAAAGGTAAAATAACGATGGGAAGTGTGAATTTTGCTGACCTTGCATATGCTTTCACTGACTTTAAACCCCCAGATCTCCACCACCCTTATAAGTTCAAAATTTATAGTTAGTAATTTACCACTGAGGACACTCTAAATTTCAACCCCCCAAACTGAAACCTTCCATAGTTATATTAATATTTAATGTAAATTATGGCATTCTAAAAATATTATCTGGTAGTGTATATATGATAAAGTAAGGCTGTATATACAGCTCCTTAACATTCTGGGAGGTCCTGAACATACCCGCACCGTTACCGGTGATGCCGGAAGTGTGCTTGAAAAAAACAACGCCTCCTCCATTACATGGAGGTCAATGGTGCGCCCACCCCTGCCCCTCCAGCGTTACCTGTGACGCAATTTGGACTGGCACTGAAGCATCCGCCGGTATGCCGATGCTCATAACCGCCAAAGGAATTCAGCAGACAGGTGAGTTTTTAATGAGTTACCTCGAGGTGAGTTTTCTCAGCTGAGAAGCTCACCCGAGCTAACGCAGGCAGAATGCCCAGGAGGTTAAGCTTTAAACCTTATGTAAAGAAATCCTTCTGCAATACTGTCTTTTGCCATAAGATGCCCTCGGTGCACCCTTACCAGCTTTCTGACAGCTTAAAAACATTGGGGTGACTGCTTTGGGGGCTGGACTAAAAGGCTTGGAGGGCCTAGTTCTAGGACATGTAGTTTTTGCAAACTTTTTTGGGATGTAACTTTCAACCCATTTTTTGCAAGAACTACAAGTGCTAAAGCATTACAATTTTTGTACTGTTCCCACAACCCTTCTCTACATCAATTTTGGTGATAATCCCATGTCAAGGGCATTGTAGTTCACCAAGCTTTCAAAATTTCATGACGTCTCTAGTAAAGCACAATGTAAATAGTATAGTTTCACCCCTGTCTAGAATTAGGACACAGTAATGGCGTTTGCTAAAGCTTTAGGACCCCTTTGAACACTGTGGGCTTATCTAGCTAGAGTAAACTATTCAAATTAATTTAGATTTTTCTAGTGTGATGTCATTCTACAGAATTTAATTTAACTGATAAATATATTTCACTTTAGAATCTAGATATTTTTTTTGTTAGTATTTATGTGTCCTTATCTCCCTGTTGCCTTGCCACCTATCCAACAACATGCCTGCCCCACCCCGGCCTAAGCAGCTAAATTAATCAGGTCCTTTCTTTCCTTAAGGTAGCCATGGGTCGATTATTTTGCTATTCGTTCTTATTGCGCAATAAAAAAATCAAGTGCCAGCCAAACATCAATCAATTGTACCACCCCACATTGTTATAGATTCACAGACGTTTGGTTCTTTTTTTTATTTATTTTTACGTGTCATTAACGCTTTCTGACACAAGATGGCGCCAGGAGACCGAAAAACAACATGTAAATTTCAACTATCAAATGAAAGTTAAGGTCCCCATACACAGGTCGATTTCTTTTCGATTGACTATCTCGATTTAATTGCACACAGTAAATGAAATTAACACCCCACCTTGAATAATCTTTCCCAGATCGATTTCTATAATGTGTTGGATAGATGAAATGATGGTATTGTCATACTAAAAATGGCACAAGGTGATCGATGACCACCACCAACGTACCACCATGTCGGATTCCTGTGCGATCGATCCTCCAGTTTGATTTGGACAACATTTTGATCGATCGTTCAAGGTGTACAGTGAATGATTCTTGGTCGATCGATGTGCACGCGCGCAACGATCTATCACGCAAGAATCAAATGAGTAATTGTCCCGTGTATGGGGACCTTTACCAACATGTCTGATCACTGCTCGATCGATTCAATGTTCGATATTGATCACTTTGGGACGATTGTATCAGGAGGGCAGAAATTGATTCCCGCTCGATTGACGTTGATTCTACAGAAATATCGAACCATGTATGGCTACCTTTAGATTTTTATTTTGAATGGACGTGTTTGGTACAAAAAGTGTTAACAAACAGTGTATATTTGAATATGGGTGTGTGTTGAAAGCATTTCTTATGTCCTGTGCCGTGGACACCTGGAGAACTTGTCTCGGGACACATGAGACCTATGTGTTGCTTAGATCCCTGATATTTCACAAGGATTTAGAATGAGGACAACAAAAAAAAAACTTTTTCCCTTTGAGACTCATTTCATATCAATGGTAAGAACGTTGTGTCGGGACAAGCCGATCGGTGATGTCACACTGGAACTGGAACGAGCTCATGAGTGATGGAACAAGCTCATGAAGATGATGGAGGAAGCTGACGAGTGATACCACATGAGATGGTGAAACAAGCCGATGAGCGATGCCACTTACAGAGTCCTACCATATACAATTGAATTCAAGGAACTCGGGAACATTTCAGTTGCATGCATTGTTAGAGATTTCTTGCAGCTTGTCTAGGAACATATGTGAATAGGCATGACTTTCATTAAGCAGGTGTGGCTTTCCTTTGGGGCTGTGCACCTTTTGCTTACTTTTTATTTTTTGGGGTGGAATTTCCCATTGCACTTTTTATTTTCACTAATAATTTCAAAAAAATATTTTCCTCTATTGTCCCTCAACCATCATAACTTGTCCAATGTATTGTTACCACAGCTATGTTTGTGCAGTATTATAAAATCCCACTTTAATCTCTCGAGATGGATAATATATGGGTCACAAGAAAGTAGGTGTAATGTTTCTACATTCCACAAGGGGCGCATGTTACCAGGCTATAGAATTGCATAAATAAATAAAAGCTATTTTGTAAATAGATACGTGTTGTTTTGTTGGTAGTGATGCCATTTATTTATGTCTGGAGACTCGTCTACTGATAAGATGGTATTTTTGGAGACTCATGATGTCACTGTTCTAAAAAAAAAACTTTGATTTGGAAAGCAAAGGCAGAACTATCGTATTTTTCGCCGTATAAGACGCACCCAGTTTTTAGGGCAGGAAAACCAGAAAAAAAAGATTTAATAAATTTTCACATCAATTGGGTTAATGCAATGAATTTAATGGATGCAACATTTAATTTAGCCAGAAGGTGTCACTAGCAGCAGTACACTTTCAGCAGAACGTCATACTTTACACTGATCTACAGGAGGAAGGGGGGGGGGGCTGGGATGTCTTCTGCTTTCTCTCTCCTCTCCCGATGTTACTGATTCTTTGTCCGTGGGGCAGCATATTGATTGCTGTTCCCAGGGACAGGAAAGCTATAGATGCAAGTTCATCTATAGCTCTCTCTTCATTGCTCATGCCAGTTCAGGGCTGGGATAGGCAATTACACAGTTCAGATGGGAG
The DNA here is from genome assembly GCA_036250615.1 of Ptychadena robeensis. Lineage (NCBI taxonomy): Eukaryota > Metazoa > Chordata > Amphibia > Anura > Ptychadenidae > Ptychadena > Ptychadena robeensis. The sequence goes on from CM070033.1 coordinate 170,751,200, forward strand.
AGCCGGACATGGGGGTGAAAAAGTGCATCTTATATGGCGAAAAATACGGTAATATTAGACATTAAAGCGGATCTACCGTCATTGCTATTGCTGTCAGAATTTTTTAAAAAGTTTTCTGACAGCAGAAGAGGCGATTTTTCCGAGATCGTCCCTCCCACTGTGTGACATCCCACCGAGACGTCATACAGCCCCAAGGAAAATGACTGACCACCAGTTGACAAAGCAAGTTCATAAACACAATAATGAGTTTGATGAGGAGGAATCTGATTGGCGTGTATGGAACCCTGACCTTTACCCAACAGAATGCCTCTTATCACAAACTCTCTTTGTGGGAGAATGGTTAGAAGTTCCCATAATCACTTTCTTATAGTTTAAGACCACTTGAAAATGGCAAAGAATCAGAATTTACATTGTTCGATCTTAACAAGGTTCCAAGTAGAGCTTCAACATGCAACAAGAAGAAATGGGAGTGAGACAAAACCTTTTTTGAGCATTCAATTTGATGAAAACAACAAATAAACTTAAACAGGCTGTTTAACAGCTTATCAAACGTTTAGGACCACATCTCCAAAAAAAACCCAAAACAGAAATCAAACTTCCAAACATGAACTCAGTACTGAGTAGCTCCGCCATTCTTGTTGATCCCTTTAAAAATTAGTTTCCGCATACTTGATGCAAACGTTTCCATGAGGTTCTGTTACCTATCCTCAGGGGTGGTGATGACAGGTAGGAACCGACCACAGGGGGAGGAGTCTAGTCAGTGGAACCTGGCACCGGTGGTGTTTACCGCGGCAGGTAGGACAGGTCTCCCCAGGTGGTGGATACCCCTGTAGGACAGGAAGGTTTGGTAA
>CM070033.1:170757314-170773961 GCA_036250615.1 Ptychadena robeensis
ACATAGTGATTGGAAGGATTAGAAAGGTCCTCATATCACATGGTTTTGGTAGAAGAAAAAGGTACAAAAATGGTAAGATTGTAAGGTGTATGGGGGCCTTTAGCTTGCTTTAAAAATATATTTTGTTGGTTTCCATATTTCAACACTGATATTTATATGAAGCAAAGACTGGCGAGACTGCAATCAGTCATTTTAAATGGAGAATTAGAATCTGGTTAAACATAAAATAAAATGGAGACATCCTGTCCTTTCATTTTGCAGACTTACCGCTGCGTATTTCAACTGAATTGGCTGATCTATGATCTATGGCATTTAAATATATTCCTGAGAAATTTCTAAATCTTAAAACGTATGTATCTGTGAAGATCAATTTTGTTTTAAATATGAATATAGTTTTATATATTCTTTTTTTTACCTTTTTGATCAGAAAAACAATTGGATTACATTTAATTGTTTCTAGCAGCGAGGAGGATGCAGTGCGTTACTGTAAAGCCCCATTTTTCATTAGTCCGAGTACACCTGATGCATCGATGTGGGTTATGATCTTCTTTTGCGTTTTTTTAGGAAATCTCTAGGGACCTGCATAGAATTGTAATATGGGTATTCTACTATTAATCTCAACCACAACTACACATGTGAAAGCTGTCAGCTCTGCAAATGTGAATTAAAATTAGGCTGAATTAGGTTTCATTTAGCATAGGCATAACCAATCTCTACTTGTGGTCCACACGGTCGGTCACACTTAGTGTTACATGGTGGCTTGGCATTAACGCATGTTCCAAGTCACTTGGCAGGTGTAACAGTTCTTACATATACACTGCCTGGATTTAACTAAGTAAATAGGTACGAGCCTATTATTGGATAAATGTGGGGTTGCTGCAGTTGGTCAGGTTTCGGTTCAGCAACAGTATGTGCTCCAAGAATGAGGTCAGCTGACTACCTGAATATACTGACTGACCAGGTTATTTCATCAATGGATTTTTTCTTCCCTGATGGCACGGGCATATTCCAAGATGACAATGCCAGGGTTCATCGGGCTCAGATTGTGAAAGAGAGGTTCAGGGAGCATGAGACATCATTGTCACACATGGATTGGCCATCACAGAGCCCAGACCTTAACCCCATTGAGAATCTGTGGGATGTGCTGGAGAAGGTTTGTGACTCTACCATCATCAATGCAAGATCTTGGTGAAAAATTGGATGAATGTGGCAATGCAGAAGCTTATTGAATGAGTGCCGTAATCAAAGCTAAAGGTGGTCCAACGCATTATAAGAGAGTGTGTGGCCTTTTCTTGATGGCGACTTCTTTTATTGGACAGGCAGTGTATATTTCAATAGTGTTCTAACGAAGTTGTATGCCCATCTGACCATAATTATACCAGGTTATGTAATACAGTTGAACAAATGTCACATTATAACTTTATTCAATATTTCGTATCACTATACAAGCTTCAAAATGCCTAGGTTACACTTCTGATAAATTAGTAAAGAAAAGCCCAGTAACACAAACGGCTCACTAAAATAAAAAGACTGATGAGGAAGAACAGATTAGATCTTTGGCTTGGATTCCCTTTACAATGGTCTGGTCCAAGCTTGCCAATTTTTTTCTCTACTCCGCACGAGAGCCAGTGATTGATATAGAAGACCTGGTGTGGCCCAGGAGATACGAGAAGATCGTTCGTTCTGAGTTATACTACAATTGCTGGTCCTTAAATGAATGATCGATGCGATAATCAGCAAGGCGAGTCCCAGGAAAAATAAAAGTTGTGGAATAATGGTTCGCAGCAGTCCTTGTTAAAAGGAGAACATTTGTTAAGCTGTTACGCGATAATGATGGTTCTTAAAACTAGTGGTATCACTTACACCGGCTACAAAGACCATGTTCTTACTCAGAGGACTCAGATCATTTTCAAGGCATCCCTGCCAGTGTGTGAAGACGTAAGAAGATCCTTGCAACTGTGCTAAAAAAGGCTCTGGGGCAGGTAGGAACAGATTTAGGCTCAGTCTTAGAACTCCTACTAGCAAACAGAATATTGGATCCCAGATGGATTCTCCTACAGGAAGTTGGGCACAATCCCTTGTATAACTGCTAGGGGGGAGGGGATTGTTTGCTTTGTGGTTGGCTTCCTCCTACAATAGGATCAAGGGCCTCCGCTATATGAATAATCTGCCTTGTTGTGCATCACTAGCTTGTTGTCCACAAAGTAGAAACTATCTGATTGCGTCTCGTAGGGATGGATGATCATTTCACGAACTGCAGGGAAAAAGAAAAGATAGAAAAATTTAAAAATAAACATTTCTACAATTTAAGTAACAGACAATGGCAACTCTTCCATATCATTTTAAAAAACATGTTGACTTTAGATGTGCTCAAATATACAACAAATATCAAATATAAAGTACCGTATTTTTTGCACTATAAAAGACACACCTGACAAAAAAATTTGAAGTGTTCAAATCAATAGGATCAAAATCAATCCAATACCAAATTTCAGCCACTAGATGTCACCAGCAGCACTTCAAGGCAGTGGTGGGCACCCGAGTTAATATGTAGGGCCACAAGTGCGGGCCTCACTAAAGGGCCGCACATAACCTCAATTCAGACCCTCCCCCGGTCGACATATCTCAGCAGGTGGTGGACCAGATCCCAACAGGCAGTCAAAACCCGACAGCACCCACCCCCTGGGTGCAGCGCTCATATGTAGACCTGGTTTCCCCGATCAACATTGAAAATTTTACTGATGTAGGACCGCCAAAGTTGATTAGGAAAGCCGGGTCAGCGTGTGACAACTTCACGGTTAACTTGCTATGCCCTATGCATTAATAGTTAGGTTTTGGGGGCCTCATGTGCCAGACCAAGGGGGGCCGCTGAACAACGTCCAAAGGGCCGCATGCAGCCCCCGTGCTGCAGGTTGGACACCTAGGCTTCAAGGCCCATGCGTCATTTTCCTCACACATCTGACAGCTCCACCACCTCCCTGGCTAATCTTCTTGGCGGGAGAGCGAGGATGCTGTCGGGGGGCCAAGACGAGTGCGAGCAGGTGGTCACGTATTTGCAGAGACGCAGGCACCGCTTCCTCCCAATTTTTTTTGTCTTATGGTCCGAATAATATGGTATGTGATCTAACAAATATCAAAAAGAAAAGGCAATACAGTCCTTCTGTTTGGAGACTATGTCAGAAATAGCCCCCCATTTAAAAACCTTTTGATCAATAAAAATCAGATTGTATAGGGTTATTTGTGTTATTTGTTAAAGCTAAAGCATGAAACAGACAAATAAGGATCATATTAAGGCAGACATTACAAAACTGTATTTATGACAATTAAAGTGGACCTACCACCTCACTGGGCACTTCTGATAATTAGGCTGCTCTTCTGATAATCACTGCTCGAAAAAAAAAAAAAAAAAATGTTCCTTACAGCAGGAGAGGGGATTCTCGGGCTCTTTCCTCCCACTGTGTGACGTACCCGCCTCGGCACGCTTGTAAAACAATCATGGCAGGGACAGCTGGGAGGAAGTCCATAGTTTCATGTAAATTGGAATGCAGCTTTAGATCTGCAGAATCTAACATGATGTAAAGCTTCATCTAGTGGCCGTATTATAGTATTACAGCCCCATAGTCAGAATGAAGTATGGGCGGAACGGCTTCTCTCTTCCCTTAATAAATATAATTATAAATAAATTGGAATAAGGAAGTGAGGAAGGTGAGTGTTGTTTTTTTTTATTCTGTAGCAGTTTTCCCAGAAATATACTGCTGGCAGGTGAGTATTATGTCAATGTACTATATGTGTTTTTTTTTAATTTTGCGTATAGAACCGCTTTAACACACAGTTTTCAAGCTTTGTATAATAAAGCTATAGGGACCTATTTAGGAATAGGCAAATAAGCTATTCACCAGTACAACTGGGATTGCCATAGCAAGAAAGAGATTGACCTAAAAATTACGGACTGATTTATGACCCGATATAAGGTGGGTACGTAAGATTTGCAGTCGTTCTGCGTCGAAACCTGCCACAAATCTAACTGTCTATGGCCAGTTTTAGGAATCACTTTAACAAAAATTCAGCACATGGTGGTGGTGATGAGAAATATAAACAAAGGAAACATTGCATGTTTAAAAAGAAAAGGCACTTACTGAGATCCTCCGACAGCTGTGGGAATTCATAAATATGTTCGCAGGTGTTTTTACTGCTGGGAATGCAGAAGCCAAATTCGAAGTCAAAGCTTTTCAAGAGCTGGTCACGGAAGTAATGCCTCTCAATCATCCGAAAGTTATTAATGGGCTTGTCGCCGACTGTAAATTCAACCCTGAAAAATGACAAAAGTATTTCATATAACAAAAAACACAACATCTCCTGTACATTACATGCAGCCACATCTAACTTTCTATTTTTGTTTATAGAGGAACAACCATGAAGGTTATGGTGAGGATTTAAAGGAATCGAAAAGCCATCAACTCAAGCAGCGCGTAGCACAGTAAAGCCTTCCTAAAACAGAAGATATTTACAAGGCCCAATCCATCACAAATCCCAAAAGCTAAGGGAAAAATTCTCACTGTGAGTAGAGCCATGCAAATCATTCCTTTACAACCCATCAGCCAAATGCACATCCAGAGCCGCTGGTGTACAGAGCAAATATAGCCTTATGGTAGAGACATTTATTCCAAACTTATGTGTATACATACCGTATTGTTCGGACCATAAGACACACTTTTTCACCCCCAAAATGGGGGGGGGGGGTTTGAAGTGCCTGCGTCTTATGGTGTTAGCCAGGGAGATTAGCCGGGGAGCTGTCAGTTGAGTTCCCATCTGTACTGTATAATTGCCTATGCCAGCAGAGCCCAGAGCCCTGCTGGCATAATCAATGAAGAGAGGCATAGATGAACTTCCATCTATCCCTCTCTCTCTCTCTCTCCGTGGAAACTGCAATCACTCTGCAGCTCTCACGGACACCGTAACAGCCAGCCGGAGAGGAGAGTAGTAGATTGTGCAGCCCGCGGCCCCCCTCCTCCTCTTCCCGATCAGTGTGGAGAATTGTGCTGAGAGTGTACTGCTGCTAGTGACACCTACTGGCTGAATAGAATATTGCATTCATTCAGTTGATGGGAAAACTTATTAAATCTGTTTTTATGGTTTTCCTGCCCTAAAAACTGGGTGCGTCTTATGGTCCGGTGCGTCTTATAGTAGATCATAGGTTGTTATAAACAACCATTATCCAAGTATGTATACAAAAATTGGAGGAGCAAAGTAAGAAATCAGAATTAACATATTTCTAAAGAAATCCTGTTGTGGCCCTCCCAATCACCACTTTTCCAGGAACCAATGTCTAGGGAGGCATAACGTGCTACATTCTAAAGCTGGCCATACACGGGTCGATACCTGTGCAATCTGAGAACGATCAATTGTGACATTCAGGAAATCGATGCGCAGCACTTTGCACAATGGATTCCTGGCCAGTATTTTGGGGGAGGACCCTCGGTCCCAATCCAACATGAGGGTGATGGAGCAGGGATTTATCGACCTGTTGGAGCAGGATTGGTTCGGAATCAAACAAAACAATTACCTGTATACGTACCTTTTAGGCTTGTACATTTTAGTATACCTGTTTCCAAAGCTATAACAACGCTGTGTTTTTAATTCATCAATACATAAATTTCCAAATCCAAGCAACGCAAATACTTGAACGTGTCCTGACATCAGCCTCCGGCAATTTTCTGTGCAACAGCCTAAAGCTAGACATACACTCATCGAACCTTCCCTTAAATAAGTTGCAATTTAAACAAACTCTCATTCACATATCTATGGATAGACCAACCACCCAGTGTCGTCATTGCACAACTGATCAATTCCTTTCCCAAGTTCTGTGTGCATGATCCATAATATAGTCAATAGTATAAGAGGAGTGAACTTGGTGACAAAAATGCATAGGTTTTGTGAAAGGCTTAGGCTATGTTTCCATTATACGTCGGGACCCCCTCTTGTAAGCATATAGCTTGGCAGGGATCCCGAGGTAGTACATAGACTTACCTGCTCGGCAGATGCTGTGTCTTCACTGCGCCGAGCCACTCCGCTGATGCAAGGCTCAACTTAGTAGAGTACGTTGAGCCTCTGCATTGGCAGATGTGTAAACATAGCATCCGGCGAGCAGGCAAAGTCTGTGTACTACATTGGGATCCCCGCCAAGCAATATGCTTAGCGGAGTATAATGGAAACAAGCCCGAGTTCTAATCTAAATCTAAAGTTGGGGATCACTTCTCTCTGGTGACTTCCTGGGATGCCTATGCCTACCGGAAAATACAGGCATAATGGATGCCAGCTGCCCGCACCTATATTATCTGATATTGATGAGCAGCATAGGCAATATAGGAATTCGCCACATTTCATAAATTTTTCTCTTCTCAAATTTTAGTAAATTATTAGTTATATTGATAAATTTGGATATTAGAGATCTCCTTTCATTATTTACTGCAAAAATCGGCACTTGAACATGCTTATATTGTGAGCGCAATGTTGTCATGGCGACATCTAGTGGCAAAATGTGAATTAGCAGCTGCAGTGTAATCAACGCATAGAAGTAATTCATTGCAAAAATGGGCACTTGTACATGTGAATATTGCAAACACAATGCATGGTTCTTTACACAGAATCTGTAATATTTAAGATCATAAAGATATTACACTATATTTAAGATCTTCCCGAATTTGCGGTTCACTTACAACAGAATTTGTAATTCTGCAAAACCAGCCTTCACCCGGTCAGCACATTTCCACTAGTTATAAATAATATTTTCATTTCAATTTTTATAAAAAGGAATTTATAAAATTCATTCATTCAGCACAGAGATGCCTTTTACTTACGTTGCCCCAACCTGCCGCAGTCTGAGGAAAGCAGGTGTGAACTGGTACCTGACAAATCTCCCTGCATTGGGGTCCACATCCTTCTTGTCCCCTTGTTCTCGCTCTAAAACAAAAATTAAATCAGAAAGTTGAGCAAAGATTGGTGAACTTTTTGGAGCTAAAGTTACACATTTTGAGAAGATACATTTTCTATTGAAACAAATTGTAAATGCATGACAACGTACATTGCAGAAAATACAGAACTTGACATAACATACATTTTGAGGCATTTCCCTTAAAAACATAATCTTGTCAAATGCACATTTGTGGTTTTAGCCTTAAACATAAAATTCTGCAGTGGCTACCTTAGCCATGGGTACTCTATGGAGACCAGTATGCAGGTACCTTTGCCTGCGCACACGGAATCACTGCTTCATATACGAAAGTGCAGCAAGCAATCCACACAAGTGCTTTTGGTCCTGGTGAAGGAGTCCTTATATAGGTAGGAGAGCAGGCTCCCCATGAAGAAAGTCTGAGGCAGCACTGGTACAGGAAGGAACATACCCTATCTTTGGCCTTTAGGGTGCTCCGATATATAGGACGCACCCTATACTTCGGAGCACCTGCCAATATTTTGGCTTTCTTGTACTACGTTGGCAAGTGCAAGAGTAGGAGTTAAAGCGGTGGGGAAGTGGTCTGTCAGCTTCCCTGCTTTCTAGCCCGGACTGGCAGAGCTGTGTGTGAGATGGCCAGCTTGTGCCCAACTCACATACAGTGCACATGGCAGCTCTCCCATCTGTACTGCATTGGCTTAAGCAGCTCAGCTCACAAACCGTTAACAGACAAACGCTATGCTCTGTTATCCAGCTGAATGGAAAGCCAATTGCACATTGCTGACAGTCTGTTTCTGTGAAGAGCTGACAGGGTGTGCGCAGCTTTTACACAGGCAGAGCTGGATGGGCGAGATGCCAGCTGGTAGCCCATTCCCTCAGCTCTGATCTCCATTGCTTATATCAGCAGGGCTTTTGCCAATTCAAACAATGTAGTGCAGATAGGAGATCCATCTGTGGGCAGATCTCCCATCTGACAGCGCCACCACCTCCCATTTCTTTGCCGGGAGAGCTGGAGGGGAGCAAAATCCTGACCACACGCATCCGTGTCTTCGGAATATAATCCACCTGGTCTTTAATTGCGTCCTATAGTCAAAAAAATACAGTAATTCATAAAGGAGGTTTTCTTTTTACAAAGACAGATTTTCACACCCTTAATTCTGTTATTTTAAGTATTACTTTTAGGTTGGAATAGATATATTTTTTCAAGTGTAGCTCGTGGTAAGATTGTTTACAAACCTAACTCACCTTGAGCTACACTCTGGGTCACTTATCTGTCCCTAGCAAGCCAGAGGCCTTTCAGTCTGCAAACTTGGCGTTTGTTCCAGGTGACGCCTCTTCAAGGTCATTGTTGACACTTAACAAAGAGGTGGGGAATGGATGTGCCATTGACCTCATGTCGCTTTTAGTTCTGATATCATGTGAGGGGAGTACTACCCTGTTTCCCCTATGAGAATCCATCCCCATAGAATAAGCCACCCCCGATGATTTTTTGCCCAAAATGTTAAAATAAGCCACCACCAATAAGACAAATAAGACACCCACCGATACCTGCCCCTGCCTGAATCTCCCATTCGGGTAGTACAATGCGTAACTGTGTGCCTCCGTCAGGGCTGGCTGCAGTGCAGAACAGAGCAAGTGACTACAAGGGCCCGTGCCTAAGCACCAGGAAGGAAAAGCAAGCTGCTGATCCCTGCAGTAACGGAGTCTGTTACCCAGCCATACCAGTAGAACCCAAAAAGTGAGTCAGTGAAGGAAGCATTGATTGGCACAGAGTGATCAGAATAAGACATCCCCCTGAAAATAAGACCTAGGGCTTTAGTTTGGCAGTGCCTGATCACCGGGAAACAGGGTGTATGTAATCTGTTTTTATCACCTCCCAACACATTTAAAAAAAAACACGGTACGGTCTGACCGCTAAAAAGAGGGGTGTTCATAGACTCTTAGGTAACATACATTTAAAAGAATGTGACACTCCAAAATTGTATGCTGACCCTTGTTCCCCAGCACCTTGAGGGTCCCCAGCAGGGCTACAGAATAACACATGTGGCAACACACCAAGAATATAAGACATGATATACTACTCTTTTGGGCTAAACCACTGAGCAGAGCGTAGTTGAATACTTTGCTATGTTAATTGTTCCAGAGATTCTTAGAAACTGGAGAGGATTCATGTTCTGCTACCTCTTTCATGTAAAAGGTGTGTTAGAGATATTGTACATACTACTGCTCGGCCACTAGATGGAGCCATTATATCAGTTATAGATTCCGCTCACTCCCAAGAACTGAAAACACAGAGATAGAAGTTCCCACAAGTAATCTGACTTTGGCCAGGGATGGCTTTTTATCTTGGACAATGTTACCAAGTGGCTATAACTATACTCTTAAGCTGGGAACACACGGCTTGATGCGTGGTCTCCATGCAAAGCAACGGACATTGACCGTAGTTTACGTTCATGTCAGATATCCCTGTTTTCAATCTGGATTGATTGGGCCCACTCGAAAACAGGTATGGCCGCATATGGTATGGGCCAGGTAGAAGCGGCCATCAATCTGGCCCATATCTACACGTGTGTATCCTGCTTTAATATAGAAAAATATGGAACAGCAAGCGAATGAAAACCTACTTTGTTGGTACATGTCCAAAAGATACAACAAACCACAATATACAAAAATAAAATACATAATATGGCATGGCAGGGAACAAAAATACACACACAAATATTTATTCATATCAAATCACTTCAGATGGCCCTAAACGAGGTTGTGTTAGATTCCCAAACAATGGACAGTTCAGGAAACGAACGCTGCACGCTTTGAGTGATCGATTCCCGCTCCAACAAAATATCAATTGAACAGAGGATCCCCATCCAAAGTATCAGCCACAGATTGATTCCCCACGGTGGTGCGCATTGATTCCCCAAATGATTGTTGTGTGATTGTTTGCCAATTCTTGTGTCACCCCACAGCGATCGCCAGGGAATCAAGCAGTGTATGGTCACCTTTAATCGAAATGTATCTCATGCATTGTGGTTTCCTCATTAAAATGGTAACCAGTATAAGTACATAGAACTGTACACACCCCATAGTAGCAACAAGATGACTAACTATATATCAGCCATGCTGGTAAAACGGGTTTTGCCTAATTGTCAGGCCTCTCCAGGATTGGGTGCCCTCATAATTCTTTAAATAGAAAAAACTCAGACATCAGGAAATAGAGAGACACTGATGACCGCCCAATAAAGAGGATCACCCCTCTGGGCACATTTGCAAACGCTGCAAGAAGAGAAGATGGCAACAATGGCTTTTGTCCTTGGTAATTTGAAGTGGTCTATAACTGGTTCCATGCAAATACAATAATCCCTGAAGTTATAAATTATAATCTCTATCCTGTATTGGGAAAACTAGAGGGCTTTCTTTCTTATCTGCCTTTTTATTCATCTATAACGAGGCGATCTATAGAATAAATCTGAAAAACGTATCAAGGCAAGATATGTGTAATTCTTATGCTGGCCATACACCTTTAGATCTCTCTGTCAGATATCTTTTAGATCTACCAACAACCATGTTAATGCAGGGTGCAATATCGCAAGTGGCCACTGGGAATGTTTATAATAGTTTTCTATGGGAAAATGTATCCTATTTATTTGAATGCAGAGCATAGTTTAGAGATTTACCCGTCTATCTTTGCGGGGAGTTCCACATGACAGGTAGAGAGTAAGGGCTGCAACAGATAAGTTTTTTGTGCATTCCTCCTCATTATCAACACTTTTAGTGCCATTAATGTAATGATGAATTTATGATGGTAGGTCCCCGTTAAGGTTTTCAACATTAGACAGCAGCACCACTTATTGTTTTATTGAACTCCTCATTTCCCCTAATAAAAGACCTACCCCGAAAGTAAGATCTCCCCTGAAAGACCTAGCTGCTAACCCCCCCCCCCCCCCCCCCCCCCCCCCCCCCCCCCCCCCCCCCCCCCCCCGTGCTTCTAATATGAGCCCTTTCTCAAAAATAAGACCTAAATGTCCCAGAGAAAGCTTCCATATTTAGAAAAGACATGGCAGAAGGCGTTTTGTCACTTCTTCTAAGCCCAGAAATAAGCCTTAGTGCATTTTCCGCACCTAAAATTAATATAAGACCGTGTCTTATATTAGGGGAAACACAGTAGTAGTGGGGGAATCACTTTATTTTTTAGAAGTATTGTTTAATTAACCTCACCTGACGCTGGTGGTTTTGTGATTTCAAATAGAACAGTTGCTGACTCCATATCCCGGATTTTAAACCTTGTGAAGTCTATCTTGTAAATATTTTCTTCTGGGGTGCATAAGTAATCTGGAAAAAAAGAAGAGCAAACATGTGGTTAGATTAAGGGAGAGAATCTTTCCAGAATAGAATGAAAAACAAGTCAGAATGCTAAAATGTTAACGATTTTCGCCACTTCTGGGAAAAAACAACCCAAGCAACAGTCAGAACAACCATACAGTGTATGACCGACGCAAGTATAGTTGTTCTGACTGTTGCTTGGGTTGTTTTTCCCCAGAAGTGATATTTTGGTTCCAGAAGAAGGCCGCACTGCCTTGACCTCGTACTAGTGGACGTGTGCCATAGCCGTGGCTCTGTTTCTATTTACATTTTGTGTATTTTTACTGCTTTATTAGCATTCTCCATAGTATAATTTAGAAAACACAAGAGACATCAGATGGCTCGAACCGGTACGTAGGCCAGGGAATTCCGATACTAAGTTCTCACCACTGCAGCCCCCACATAAGAAAATCTACAGAATCTAAGGCTGCATTGTCAGTGTTAAAAACCTCAGAAGATTTTTAAATCTTAATAATACTCCAATATTGCAAAGTACAGATCAACATCAAAAGTGTTCATTATTACTGTATTACATACCCTGTTTCCCCCGAAAATAAGGAACCGTAAAATTTTTGCCTCACACTGAAATATAAGGCATCCCTCTCAAAATAAGGCACCCCCGAAGATACGGTACTGCAACTCTGGACAGGGGGGGGGGGTCAGAGGGGGCAATCACACTGACAGAGGAGGATCAGAAGGGGGTTACTAAAATGGTATTCCCCCTCCGAGTCTCCTGTGCCATTTTAAGTGATCCCCCCACCCTGATACCCCAGTGCTGTATTCTTCTTTATAGAAAGATAAGACATCCCCCGAAAATAAGACGAAGGGCATCTTTGGGTGCAAAACTTTATGCAAGACACCATCTTATTTTCAGGGAAACATGGGAACATTACTAGTGTCCACTGCCTCTTTTGATGAATGTGACAGTGCCCACTCTGCGCCATTTTGAAATCGAGGAAAGCCGCATCTTCATTTAGGCCCAGTGGGAGACCCGTCCATTGAAGCTCAATGGATGTGCCTGCTAGAAGTGGGAAAAGCAGTGCCTTATGCTGCCCTTGGGCACTAATGTTCCGCGTCTTTGTTTTTCTACATTATTAGGGCTCGCTCCCCCAAGTCACTGGAAATCAGCCCATAAATTTGGATTCCGCATGTTAGGAAAAAAGCAGTGAACACATGGCCTTAGTAAGCATTATCTTGTCATAATGTATACCACATTCACAAAGGTTATCTTCAGTACATTACTCTATACCAGTGGTTCCTAGCCTGGGGTCCACACCGCCCCTGGGAAGGGGTGCACACCATCAGTGGCGTCAGGTAGTGTGTCCTGCAGCTTCTGACAGAGAGAGGATGTAAGCTCCGCTCCACTTGCTCTGTCATAGGCTGAAAAAAATTTGCTGAAAATGGAGCTGGACTTGGCTGGTGAAAGGTAAACAATAGGCAGCGCCATCTTGTAGACATTTTGCATATTCTTTCGACAGATGGTGGAATTTCATTTTGAAAATCTAACTTTGCGAGTTAGTTACAAAGCCTCTAAACATAGTATCATCAACATAATTGCTGGACAACTAAAGAAGGGTTAAAAGTCAGGCAAAAGGGAAAGAGGGGTATATTGGGGAAAAATGTATTACTTTTGTAGAAATGTTAAAGAACACTGCTCGAGATGGACATATTTTAACCTATATAGGGTACTATACTACATCTCACCCCAATCTTAGGCTAGTCTCCACTTTGTTAAAACTCCCTTGTTTGAGGAGTTGTTCCGAGATATTTTCCTACCCCATGATATTTTCCTGCCCTCCCAACTGCGTATGCGCAGATAGCACTAATATTTTGGATTTACAGGCTTAATTTAATGGGTTTTGGGTGTCAAGGTTAGGGGTTAGACAGTTCTGAGGGAAAGGCTTAGGCTCCACTGTCCTCTGGTGTCCACTAAAGCCTCCATTGCGTTCCCACAGACGTAGCTTGCTGCATCATTGCCGACAATGGGCGGCTAGTGTAATCTGTTAAAACCTCTGCCTACGATTTACCCTGTAATTCTGAATTAGGGCTATCTGCACAGGTGCAGTTGTAAGGGTAGGAAAATATCTAACAACAACAGCTCAGGTATATACAGTAACCTACCCATTGTAATGCAAGCATTTTTCCCATAGGAATGCAATGGACATGTTTAAAAAAAAAATGCATGGTTTTGACGTGTTGGCCAACGGAGACATGGCCCTACTTTTACAAATACACCTTAGGGACTGGGCCAGCCTCCTCTCAGGGAACACCTTTCCCTTTCCAGATCATCTGATCATACAGATTGTTCAATTACAATCACGAGAAGAGATTTATGCACTCTACACCTCTGCATTCCACACCAAAATTAATCTACATGAGAGGATTAAATGCTGAATGCAAATGAAAAAGCCTGACAGTAATACGCTGGGAAGAAGTCTTTAAAGTCACATATGTATGTTTTGCCAACCACCAACAAGTTAATACAATGACTAGGCCTTGTTTGGTTCCTTAAACCAGAAAAAAAACAACAGTTGTCAAGAATTGCAGCTTTCTAGGGGAAAAAAGTATGTAGAGCCAAGAAAAGGATCGGTAAATTTAGGTACGACATACAAATGCAACATTCCAATTATGAACTATAGATATTGCATTATGATGGCCTAACCAATTGAATGGGTGAAGTCATGAACCACAAGAGACTTAAAATTGTGCTTGTGTTTTTATCATTATGGTTTACATCAATGCAATGTATGGAAGGGCATCACAAATTTGTATTCTTGTTTGGAATACACTAGTAAACCTCCCGGGCGTTTAGCCCAAGTTAACTCTTGAGTGAGCACCACAGGCGACCCAGGAGGTCAAGAAAAACACACATATAGATCAGAGGGACTAGAGCATTGTGAATAGAAGGTTTGTCAGACAATTTTGTTGTGGAATAAAGTATTGGTACATTTAGCCATTACATCTAGATTCTCTTTTAGAACATACCATTCTAAAGCCATAAAAATAGAATAGATTTGGTTCACCCTTTTACAGGCTATGGCCACATTCACCATTCTCGAAATGCTTTCTTCAAGAGTTTTCGTTCACACTAGCTGCGTTGCGAGATAGTACCACAGCGCAGGGCAGCTAGGGCCAACCCATAGGCAAAACACCCTGCACCCCACTATTTTGCAGGTGCAGCACTAGCATCTCCCATACACTACTGCAAAATTCTTATTTTTTGCCACTAACAGACCCATTTGTCAGTTATTGAAAGAAGTGAGGAAGAAGAGCTCATGCTACCATGTTATGGACTTTGCCTAGTGCACTGGAGACATTTCATGCTGAAACAGAAATACCCTTCCCAAAACTGTTCCCACAAAGTTGGAAACCAAAATTGTCCAAAATATGCGGACTTATTACAATGTTCTTTCACTGGAACTAGAAATTGGCATATTCTAACCCCAAAAACAACCCCATACCATTATCCTTCCTTCAGGTACCTACCTCACATTTGGCACATTGCAGCAAACCAGGCAACATTCTAACATCCACCAAACACAATATAAGGAATAGTACAAGTTGCATCAAATTGCTCTTCAACAAACATCTCCATGGTGGAGTTGAGGGCAAACTAATTTTGAGGCAGACATTTTTGTAAACACAGGTAACAAAAATAAGAGTATTTATTACAAGGCAACAAACAAAAAGGGAGGTAGGGTATCATCTTACTACCAAAGACGGAAACCCATCCCACAAATCTCATGAAATCACAAAGCTTTTCAGTTTCAGTCTTCCAAAAAAAGTTTGTAAATGCAGAGCATAGTTGGTGCTGGATGTTTGTCCATATAGTGTAAATAGATGAAGAAGCCCACATACGGCAAGTTAAATAAGATGGACTTTATACAGAATAGTTAAAATATACTCTTTATATAACTAACGGTTTACACATACCACTTTCCCTGTGAGTTACTTCAAATGATAAAAGGAGTTTGCCAAAAAACAAAAAAAATAAAGTGTCAGAATTATTACAGCTGGCAGCAGGGTGCATTATTTGTAAATGCTGATTGACTAAAACCATACAACTCTTAAGCCGCTTTGCAGCTTCATTAAGTCGGCATTCCTGAAATAGAACAGATTAGGAGTTGCCAGGGCTCCATAATGGTCTGTCAGTTCCTCTTCCACAAACACCGGTAACTTGGCTTCATTCTACCTTACTCACTGCTATAGCTGGATATTGATTTCACTGGCAGATACAGTTACAGCCATCAGTCATTCCACATAGGAAACAAGGCAGGAAGGCAAAGACACATGAGATTAATCCCGGAGTGTCATGATCAGCATGCTGAAAGAAAGGATAGTGGAGGAACATTGTGCAGCATTATGTAACATCACACTCTGAAACACAACAAGGAATCAAAAATTGTAAACAAAACAATAAAAAGGTTCTACTTAAAAAAAGAAAATACCAATATTCCAATTGGCACAACCTTCAACTAGAATACATATTTTAAACGCGCTGACATTTTCAGCACCACTTAAAGTATGTTCAGGTTCCTTTTACTATAGGACAGTCCTATTTTTGTAAAGGCTAATAATCAACAGTACGTAACCAGGGTGGATTTGATTTAAATCACTAGTCAGTAAAGCTTGATTTAAATCATACTTTTCTACATAAAGACAAATTCTTGCTGGCAGAACTTTAATATGCAAGTAGATGAAGATTTTTAGAACAACAACTTTTCATGTTAGTTTTTTTTCTCTCCAGTTTAGGTTAATCATTCATATTTGGACAACTTTTCTGCTGTACTAAGGATGAAGAAAAATAATCATTACCTTAAGAAGAACTATCAAAAATAGATTTATTCAACTGAATGCCCCTCACACTTCACTTTCTTCTTGTGCAGATCTATTCCACTCCAAACAATCAGAAAAATATGGTTTCTATTCTCTGAACTTCTTGAAACTTAGCACTGAAGGGGTTGATTCAGTATTCATAGGTTTGTAGAACAATAGGATTAAGGAATTTTTTTTAACTCTGTTCATGTTATAACATTTTTGCTGTGAAGAGGCATCTGATCTCTGCTGATTAAAATTCCATTTTGAGAACTGCAAAAGTAAACCAAGCATCTGTGATAATATCTTGTAGGCAGAGAAACTGCCCAATAATCTTACAAAAACTCGCGAAGAGCATGACATTGTGAATGGATTAACAGAATTTAATTTACCAAAAAAATACAGCCTTATTTTACATAATTAAAATACAAATCTTTAGGTTAATTATTTTTTTAAATCATTACCTACATACAGTGGAGGAAATAATTATTTGACCCCTCACTGATTTTTGTAAGTTTGTCCAA
>CM070033.1:170777006-170787671 GCA_036250615.1 Ptychadena robeensis
AATGTATACATAAACATAAAATAATACACGAAACTAATACAATTGGGCACACTATGAATCGGACATTAGCATGTATACCTGGTTTGCTGTCTTGGTGGACTGGCTGGGCTTCCGTTCTGTGTGATTCCTGCACTGTCTTGGCTGATCTCCCCCAAGCTCCCTCTCCCAAGCTGCTCTCCTGTTCTTATACCCAAAATCCCTTTGAAGTTCATATCTATCTCTCATAAGTATGTGAAACTTCTAGATTGGATCTTCTCAGGATGTGCAAACGAGGTATTTTCCTGTTTTACTGGATAACTCTACGCATACTAAGAGGGGATCTATTGTTCAACGTATTGCTAAATAGATTTGAGTTCCTCCACCCAGTGCCATTTCAGGTATATGCTAAATACCTTTCCACAGGGTATGGTAATTACAACAAAGACATGACACCCAACGACAGACCTTTTGTTCTTCCCACAAACAAAGACATTGAATTAAACTGTCTATATCCAACACATACAATTCTAGCTAATAACATTATAATAACTAACAAATACAATCATAAGATTCTACAAATATAACTTTCATATTCAACAGATTCATATTCAACACTTATACAAGCGTCTCTAGTCTGACAACAAACATTTACTTCATTATCAGCGAGAGTTAAGGCCGCCATACACACACCGAGCGGCGGCCGATTTTGCTGCCGACCGATGGGCGTGTGTGTATGCCGATCGGGGGAGCCCACATGGGGTTACAGATCGCTGTCGCCCCACAGCTCGGCTCGCCAGAGAACAGACATGTCCGATAATCTCTGGCCGATGCTGTTAGTCTCAATGAAGACCGGCGTCTTGCTGTCAGCTCTGGAGAGCAGCGTGATGACGTCATCACTCTGCACTCTAGAGCTCATCTGAGCTGGTCTGTCGGCCCCCACTCGGTACATGTGTGGGGGCCTTTAGGCTAGGGTCACAGTGGGCGCTGTAATGTTACGCACTGCATGCATTTATTCTTATAGCAGAGAAGTCATTATGTTCGTTATGACTGTTTGTTAATTGCGACATTTGAAGTAATTTTTTTTTTATATAAAAAAAAAAGAAAAAAAAAAAAAAATGGAATTCCCATTTCAATTTTGTAGGAGTCGGGTCATTTTTTGCCGACTCCGACTCCAGGGACCCAAAAATGTCTCCGACTCCTAGACTCCGACACCACAGCCCTGATTGCAAGTGACCACTGGAGGTGTTTATAATGGTTTTCTATTTCCATTTCGTTTAATGAAAAGCCAAGGTTAGAGATTTATCTGTATCTCTGCGGTGAGTTCCGGGGGGCGCCATGGTACAAGACAAGAACCAGAAGGGTGTTGCACAACAGCATATAATGCATAGTCTCTATGACTGAAAGAGCCGAAATAAAGGAAAAGGATGGAGGCTAGATGACCAGAAAACTTTCTTCATTAAAATGACTTTTCTGCCTCTAAGGAACAGTGTTCCATCTCCGTGTACTTGTACATCTCCGTAAAGCACAGAACACAAGGCTGGGGTAGGATTCTACAAGAAACTGCAAAGGTTAGAAATAGACTGATCGTACTCTCCAAGCTCCACCTCATCAAATCTCAAAAGACCGGGCAGAGAAAAAAAATTACTCATCATATCCCCTGACGATGTACTATTTTTAAGGAACTATCAGTGGTACAGATATGACACTGGCAGGAGGTACACTCTTCTTTTTAAAGCACCGCTCCATAGAGAGAAGAATAGGCCATATGCATCATACAAAGAGATGTGTTGACGTAAAGGCAAAACCAATTTTCTTTTATGTCACAAAAACACAATTCTCAAATCTGATTGTACAAATGTTGGTACCAACTAGGCTATTTAAATGCTGCAGGGATATGAGTATTCAAAGCCGCCATTGGTGACCTTTACGTCTTAAGATGCTAGTTATCTGGTTGTCATACTGATCCTTTAAATAATATCTTCTAATTGGAATGTATGCCAGGAGCTGAACACTATACAAAACATACAAAATAGAAATGGATTCGGTTTTCATCTCTCTACAGACAAATTTCACTGCCGAAAACTCCATACCTATTGTTAAGGAAATGAACTGGTTCAACTTATCTTAATGGTGGTACAACAGTATACGTTTATGGACCTACATACATGGGGGCATTCTCTAATCTAATCTAATTTATTACTTTAAGATACTAAAGGTGTCCACCCATGGACATGGTCCACTCGATATTTAATTGGAGAACCATCAAGCAACATGTGCGTTCACCGCACTCAATTGTGCTCTAATATAAAGACAAATCTAGCCGTGGATGCCTGTCTTCAAGTCAGGTCTGTCGAACATGTAATGGGCATGTCTGTAAATCCTGTTAGAAAGTCATTACTAGGGTCCCCATCCAAAGAATTGACCAGGAATTGATTGCGCAAAGTAGTGTTCATCATTCAATCGATGAATGCTCAAGCGCAGCGTGGTGGCCATCAACGCGCGCATAGGGACCTTAACAGTTTAACAGATATTACACGCACACTGTATATAGCAATAGGAGGACCTCAACGCTTTTAACCACCCCAGTAGTTTGCCCGAACTCATTTCGGGCACAGTTTGATCACAGAGCCGCCGACACACGGAGCCCTTCCGGCCCGTGTCTTCGGCGTCATCTGTGACGCCAAAGGGGGCGCGGTCCTCTCCACAAGCCGCCGGCGTCTATTTGACGTCGGAGGTGTGTAGAGGGCTGGGCGGAGAGCCGGCAAGCACGGCAGAGTACAGTGTACTCCGCCGTGATTGCCGTTAAAACTAGCTTTTCGTGCCATAAAAAATGTCGCGAAAAGCTCAAACCGCCCAGAGGGTTAATATTATTGAGCAGGAAGAACACGGGGTTAAGCTGGATAAATCGGTATGTATGGATACCTTTCCGAATAAAAAAAATCTATGCAAGCAACAAAACTATTTATAAAACGTTGACAATCCCATTACAGATCAAAACACCATGGCCATTCAAATATATAGTCATTCTACAAAACGCACATACCTCACTGGCATAAAATACAAAAATCACATTGTTTCTCATAGTAGATGCAAAGAAACACAACAAAGGTCTAATTCAGTGGTGGGCAACGGAGTTGATATGGAGGGCCACAAGTGCGGCCCTCGGCTTTACTAAAGAGCCGCACATAACATTATAAAATGCTTATACAAGTCAGTATAGATTGAAAATTAAAAAAGGACAGCAGGCAGAACTGGAAGATATTTTTTTAAAACTAATTTTTTTTTGCCCAAAATCACCTTTATTAAGAGCGTAAAGTGGGAGATCACTCTCCGTGTATACAGAGTACATAAGGTAAAGGATGAATAAACATGGTATACATTGCAAGATACATATATACAGTATCAAAGTTTAAGGAAGTGAAACAAAACATGTGCATGTGTGTCAAGGGTGAGCAGTAGGTTAGAGAACGGCACATACTTAGTATACAACAAAATTTGTTTTAAATGATCCTTCAAGCATTAGGGAAGACCGTAGTGTGGTAATGCACATTTTGTGTCATATACATCATCAAAGGTTATGTGCCTCATTGATATCAAAGCCTTTGATAATATCTATGGGACCCATGATTTAAAAGGTTATGTGCCCCTATTCTGAGGTTATGTTCTGCAATATATATTATACAGTTGCCCCCGTTCATTAGAGGAATAATGGGAACATAGGCACTCGCCTGTCAGCAGATTCCCCGCCAACACGAGAGGAGGAGAGGCGAGGAACTTGCTCAGGTGCTATCTGGTCGTTGATTGGCTTTTACCTACGCCTAGCAAGTACGTTTATTTCCTCTCCTCCTCTAAGAAGTTCCCAGGCGAGGACCTGTCAGCAGGGGATCGGCGGACAGGCGAGTTCCTATGCCAGATGCAATAACAGTTTCTAGAGCTGCATACGGGACTGTTCTGGTATTGAAAGTTTATTCCTGGGTCCTTCATTAACAAGTAGAGCACACCAAAGAACGCCCAAAGGGCCGCAGGTTGGGCACCTGGGGTCTAATTAGTTAATGGAAAGACAAAACAAAAGTCATAGCAGAGCTTCAGATTAAATAAAAAGGATGTACACCTGAAAGAAGGGGGGGTTCACTAGGCATACACATTAGGATTCAGAGCTTAATAAACATACTCGCACACACTTTTGTTGTAGGAACTTAGTATTTTTAATGAATAATGAACATGCCAACCCTTGAAAAAGATCTCCTTTATGGTAGATGCGAAGGGGTGAGAATAGTTAATTTTTCATTCACCAGTGTGGGCATATTACTGTGTGCGCATGTGAAGGAAGGGGCAAGATAAGGAGATTTCTATTCAGCTGCCAAGCTTTCAAGAAGTGTCATAATCCGATTTAAAGTCACAAAGGAGTGGGGGAGGATGAGGCCTGATAAGACCACTTCTTGCTGGAGCTTATGTCTGTGTATTAAGCCCATGCTGGCTGCGGATGCCTTGGCGGCCCCAGGAATACATAGCCACGCCATCTAACCTTATCGCCAATTTTATTGCCATTGCTGGTTCAAAGTGTAGCTTTCAGTCTGTATCAGCAGCCACAACAGAGGGCGATCCTAAGACGAGGCCTAAGCTGTCATCTTGTCACGGTCAGCTAAAAAGCTAATGGCAGCTACATGGGAATGGCTCCAACAAGGTTTATCTTTTTGTGTAGATATTACAGACCTTAAACACCTTTCCAATAACATTATTATGTTTACTTGTGACCAGGTTAATTATTAAATGTTTTCCTACAGAATTTCTCCTCTGCTTGCACCATAGCAACAGCTCGGTCCCCTACCCGAGCAGCATTTGTTACCATAGCAACAGTGTTGGTGCATCACAGAACGGAAAAAAAAGATAGGCTGCTCCTCCTCAGTACACAGCCCAGGCATGCCGTCTTCCCCCTCCGGAAGACATCTCTAGGGAACAACACATTCAGCGTAATAAGATGGAAAACAAATGATGTGCATATATACATATGAACCCATTGCCTTATATACATATTTATTATTGAAGACCTTTAAGTGTTTGATGCAAAGTTACACAGTTAGATAGATTTGTTTTTATGGCCTGATTTTAAAGGATTCTTTTATTCTACTAATGCACAATGTTTACAGATCATGCCGAGACATACCTGCCAACCCTCCCATTTTGGCCGGGGAAGTCATGTTTTTTATGTGAGACTTTCCTGGCCAAATCCTGATTTCAATAAATCCTGGATCTTTTCCAGGATTTTGAAATTGGGGTTACTTAGGAGGGAGGGGGTGTGACTCTTGCTCCTCAGTTTCCACCCCGCTTGTGCAGATGATGTGCGGGGTGGGACATTTGTAGGGAGAATAACAACCTCTCCCTCCTAAGTTTCGAAACAGAAGGGTGGAGACTTAAATCTCCTACCACTGGTGTCACTTCCGGTATCTGGAATGTGGATGAGCCGCAACAAATTACCAGAAGTGACATCACATGCATCAACTGTAATTTTCCTTTATTTGGGGACAGTAAGGTTGAAAAGGTATGTGAGGAGAGGCCTGGCAAAATAAAGGGCAAAGGGCACTGCTAGGTAGAATCACGTCTACTTAATACCTAACGGTAAACCAGCCAGGGATTGCTTCTTAAAGAGTTGGATACGTACTAAAAACATACAAAACTGAAAATAAATAAATGAGAAGAAAGGATTTTCCTCTTGCACTACTCAAGATGCCACACCCCAACATTAGATGTAAAACTACAGGGCATGGACATCAATGGTATGGTCTTTCTTAAAATTTCTGATCTGGACATTACAATATTGCATCATATGATATCACAGTACAATATATAAAAAAACAGTCCTTGCTCCCAAGTGGTGGCCGTTAAACTAACAGACGCTTTTCACCCGCCAGGGCTTCTTTAGGGTATGAAAGTTAACAAGAACTACAAGGAGAAAACACAGGAAACAAATTCATAATGTTCATACTGTATACAAAAACACCATCATGCCCACCAGCACTGCCATTTATTGGCATCTTATTTCCTGCCACAGTAATGCAAGATCACATACCTCAGAATTGATGTTCACATGAACCCTGCATGGCAGTGCTAGTGGGCATGATGGTATTTTCGTATAGAATATAAACATTAGGAATTTGATTCCTGTGTCTATCTTTGTAGTGCTTGTCGTTAAATTGCATACTCTGAAGAAACGTGTTGGTTGGTTTACGGCCACCTCTTCGGAAAGGGGAGGGAAGGACTGTTTTTTTATTGTACTGTGATATGATGCAATATTTAAATGTCTGAATATCACCAAGTCAGATAATATAGTATTTTCAGGACCATAAGATGCACTCCCCCCCCCCAAAAAAAAAAATTGGGGGAACAGTGCCTGCATGTTATGGATCAAAAGGTTCGGCAACGGGTGGTCATGCCTTGGCTCTCCACCAGCATTTTCCCTCTCCCAGCAAGAAGAAGATTAGCCAAAGAGGAGGTGGTGGAGGAGTTGTCAGATGGAAGAACCACCAGATCCCTTAATGCCTGCTGATATAACCAACGAGGAGCAGAGACAGATAAATGAAAGAGCTGCCAGCTGGGCATCTCTCCCATCTATCTCTGCCTGTGCATGAAAACTGCAATCGCGATGCAGCTTTTCCACAAACACAGACAGAGCGGGACACTGTTATCGCAGCACAGTGTTCCAATCGCAGCTCTATGCGCAGCTTGAGAACTTTAAATATTTTTTTTATTGTTTAGCTGCTCTAAAAACTAGTTGCGTCTTATGGTCTGAAAAATATTGTCTCTCTCTTTTCTTAAACCACTTTTGATGATGATGCCCATAAAGCACACAACAGCATCTAAGTAGAAAAGTACCTACTCACTGTGCTAGCAAAGCCATGTATTACTTCCACTCAACAGGATTTAAAATCCAAAAAATTCAACGTCAAGGCATTGCTATCAAAGTATGGGATGGAAGTTGGACCGCTCCTTAGAACACAGGCTCTTTATGTGAATAAACCAGCTCGGCTAGTATCAAAATGATTCACTGGTTATTTATAGACCTTACACCCAATACTGAAACATGGATCAAGTAAGTCTACACAAAAGACAGATTGTTCACTGCATAGTTGAACCGATGCCACCTAGGCAAAAAGTAGGCAAAACACAATACCCAAAAACCTGTTGATAACCGACAGGTATATTAGTGTTGGCAAGGATCAGGTTGCTAGTAGGTTTCAACAGGAGGGCACAACATGCACATGAACATCATTTATTGAGCTTTTCACATAATTGGCCTCTGTATATTTTTATCAATTCAATGCACAACAAGGTTCTTTGCAGAAAGTTCTAAATCCCCCATAAAGGATAAAGCAGTTGTTATTATTCACTATTCTTAAGTACCTGAGGTGGAATGTGAGGAATGTTTACTCTCTAGACACAGTCAGACATACAATTTAAGTATTAAATACCACATCTGGATGATGAAGGATGTTTTTAAGGTAAAAACAAACAAAATAGGTCACCTGTTGGTCAAATAAAGCAATAGAAGTGTTCGCAAACTTAGATTTTCCTGATAAGTCCTTTTAAGCCATTTGCGATAACACTAGCTTCAAATTAGTTCCAAGCAGAGCCGGACCAATTATATCAGACTTTATAACAGTGTAGAAAACAAGTCTTTGCATACTTAAAAAGGTGGACATACACTGTCCGATTTTCTAGATCAAGCAACGTAGGAATCTTTTTTTCAAAGCCCTGCGCACATGTTCCATCATATGATCAGATGCAAATCAATTAAAATTTTTAGAAATCCATCAGACTTGAACGATCGACCCAATTAAATCGATTTAATGTTCCATCTCCATTACTTTTGATTAATCCATTCAGGTAAAAGGGAATCGATTATCAAACGATATTGATTTTTCAATCGAACAATCTATGCCAACCTTTACTTCTGTGTCTGTCTGTGTGTGTCTCTGTGCTGCTTGTCAGATCGACCAGGATTGTAGCTGGGAACACACAGCTCAATGTAGGAGCCTCTCGAGGGTCCCAACAGCAGCGCAATGATGTCATATCAGAGCAGCTCAGTCGATGCTTTGCATGGAGACCCGCAGTCTCCATGCAAAGCAATGGCCATCGACGTGATTTACATCCGATATCCCTGTTTTCAAGCTGGATTGATTGGTCCTGCTGGAAAACAGGGATGGTCGCATTAGACATGGGTCAGATATATTGCCGCGAACGCGCATATCTACATGTGTGTTCCCTGCTTTATGGTTTGATCAGCCTTTCATGATTGGGATTGATCCCTCTTGAAGAAAGGCTGGACAGCTTGATTTTTTTTTCTATAGATTTGAGTACAATTGAGTGTCGTGGATGCAAACTTGCTTGATTGTGCTCGAATCTATCTAAAACAAAAAAAGTGCAATACAAGAAAGTCACAGGAAATTCAGCCTATAAAGTGAATACAGTTGTAATTCTCATAAGAACTAAAAACTACTAAAGCTTCCAGTAACGTGTCTGACATTTGCTACTGTACTATATGCTTGTTTCTCCAACATCAACTCCCCGTAAGCAAACAAAAAAATTTAATTACGGGAAATTTCAGCAAAAATTTGGGAAAAGGTCAGAACCTCCAAAAGTACCTTGAACTGGCATATGCAGACAGTCATTTTTGGTAAAAGTATTCTAACCTACTAGTAAGGATCAATAGTGCCATTCCATTCCAATGCTCGGTAGAAATATGTTGTTTCAGAATAAATCTACAGTCAAGGCAAAGAGTGCCCTAAATGTGTTCGTCAACCTGAACATACCTCATAATTAACAAGGACATGGTCAGTACTAATAATTTAAAGCAACTGGACTTGTCAAAGTTTTCTTGAAGTAGTATTGGTAGTCATTGGTCTTTCACAGTCCAGAATAAGAAAGAATTTGATTCAAGAAAACTTTAACATGTCCAGTTGCTTTCTGATTTCTACAGACCTGGAGGAATCAGAACCATCACAGACCTAGGAACAATAGTGTGGTATGAACCAGTAGTTACGGTCTGTATCTTGCAAAGCGTAGACCTTTAAATGCAAATACAGTTAAGTGCAAAGTTAAAGTAAAGAGAACTAAATCACTAGTGAGAATGGGTAATGTAAATCTCCAGACTGGGTTTATTATTGACTTGTAAAGGAAGCCATACATGGGCAGGTTCCTGGTGATTTTTCGGCCAATTGCCTAGCCAAAAATTGGGTGTGCCCACCTGTTGAGATCAACCAGGAATCGCCTGCGTGTCCGCTAGCACGGTAATCCGACATGTTGGTAGATTCCCGGGCGATCCCACTACCGTCCCCATCCAAAGTAATGTCTGGCACACAAAAGGTCCTGAGGGGCCGGCTGCAGCATGATGAAATTTGTCCCACATCTCTGGAGGTAGAATTGAGGCGTGTATGTCTGCCTTAAGGCTAGGACTCCACTAGATGTTAAGGTGTGATAGCATTTACATATCCTTAAAAACATGGGGGTCACATAAGGACACGTTAGGGATGCGTTTCTGATACTGTGTCAGGGAGAAATTTCTTCCCCTAGCATTTTTGATGCACTCAGTGTGTTCTGTTTGGTAAGTTCTCCGTATTTTTCCCTCATTGCAACACATACCTACAGCACCTTTGGAGAGGCGTCCATTGGCAGTGCATCAAAAATCCCTTGTTTGACGCACGTGTTTTCACGTAGTGGAGTCCCCACCTAAATACCAATTCTGACCATTTTCTTTGAGCCAAAAGCAAACAGAATGTCGGTTACCAGCCTTTTGCTCCATGAAGAGACTGGTCTTTCTCCATGGGTTCACACGGTCTGCTAATAGTGGATATTTCTGCTCTGACAAGAGGAGAATACTAGTACCGTATTTTTCTAGCTATAAGACACACCGGACTATAGGACGCACTCAAAGTTTTGAAGAGAAAATAAGGGAGGGGGGGGGGGAAACCACAAGAAAACCCAAACACAGCCATTCAGATATCAAGTGAACATACAGAATGTTCTAGCAAAGTAGGCAGGACTGGTCCATCCAGTATTCACTCTGTATTCTTCCAGCCAAAAGGCCAGTGTCAGGAGGGTGGTCTGCGATGTAGCAGAGTGTCAGGGCTGAAACTTTAGCATGTATCTATACACTAGCAATACCCATTCTCTGAACACACTGATCAACTTATGAAGAGACACATTTTACAATCTGGCACTAAATATCTTACCCATGGGCAGCTAATTACATATGGGAGGAGATAGAAGTCTGTCACAACATGTATTTATTGGAATGCAGAATGTTAATGTAAAAACACAACTCCTGCTATCCAATTCAGAGAATGGCTCTTTCCCATTGATTTTAATGGTAAAAGTGCGTCTTATAGTCCAAAAAATATGGTAAATAAAAGAACACATATTCTTTGCTAATCAGCAATAGAAACCAATTGCCTCGTCACTTGATGTTCGCCGATCGATCACCTCGAACGGTGATCGATCGGCGAACATCTATAGATTGAACTACAGCACAGTGTACAGGATTTGTTTACGAGCATAAAATGGAGGGCATACGTATTACGATCATTCTTATTGTGAAGATTCATACTAGGGCCGTTCCCATTATAAATGGAATATGAATGAGATAGATAGATAGATAGATAGATAGATAGATAGATAGATAGATAGATAGAT
>CM070033.1:170787771-170811473 GCA_036250615.1 Ptychadena robeensis
GATAGAGAGAGAGAGATATTATATCTCTTATATATATATATATATATATATATATATACGCATAATATGATCGTAAATACCTACCTAGAAAACTCGTCAGATACCTGTACGGTCTACTAACATTTATTTTTGGTCGCTCGCAACAGGTGGGCAGGAATCAGTTTCCGTTCCATAGACTTGAAAGTCGATCGAAAAGATATATCAAACCAGAGATCCACCAAGATGAGGACTAGGATAACAACTATGCGTTCTGGAAAGGACTGCATACAAAATCCATATTACGTAATACAAGGGATAACTTACAACAATTTCTTCTAATCCATACTATATAACTCACAATATGTAGCTCCTTGTTTCCTTACCAGCAAGTTTGCGTGTCTCCCACCCTTAAAATGTTAGATGAACTAGTCTACAAAACATCCGAGCAGGAAAACATCCCTGGAGGAAGCAGCTCCATCTAGTCTGATTTGTGATTCAGAATTACGCATATTATAAGATGTAAACATATTCATGGCTGGTAGGCAAGTTCTTTGTGGACGGATTGTTCTCTTTTCTATGGAAAACTTGGAGCACAACGACTACATTAGGCATTATGTTTTACACAATTTGTACAGAACACTAAAGCTAGGCATACACGGGTAAATTCCAGTGCAATCAACCCGCAATCTCTATCATGAGTCAATTGAACGGGAATCGATGTGTACCACTTTGCACAATTCCCATTCGATGGAGACCCTGGTCCGGTATTGTGTGCTACTTTCCTACCGGATGCTGCAGTTAAGCAGTGGGGAGAGGCGGACACATACTGGATGACTGCAGAGGATGGGGTGCTCCCCCCAGCACTTGCCTGTGGAGTGTTAGCAGCAGTGCCAGGCCTCACCCCCTTTCCCCTGCTGGGAGCAGATCACGGGCTGTGTGTTGTCTGGGAATGGGGGGGGTCCGGCTCTCCCCGCTGCTTGTCAGATCGACCAGGATTTACAGACATATCTGTTACAAGTTAGATTAAAAGGCATACACAGCTTGATTTTTTAAATAGATTCGACCACAAATCGAGCTCCATGCACACACACGTTCTTTGATCATGCCTATTCATTTTCATGGCCTGCGTAACCAAGTGCCCCCACATCTTTTTGGCCCAAACGTGAAAAAAATAAGCATAGTGGAGTTCTAGCCTAAAGGTGGCAGAAAACAAAAGAGTTTTGAAGAAAAAAAAAAATAGATGTGGGAATTTTTCGACAGGTCACAAGGCCAGCTCTCCTCCAATCCCCTGCCTCTCTATGCTTCATGCATTTTAAATCCCAAAACAAGATGGCCTGGTTTTTATGAATGGGATGAGAATTTGTTTTCAAATTATACATTCACAAAGATAGCCTTATGCCTGCCATACACCCACAGATGGGTGCAGACAGATGAGCTCCGATGAGCCCCAGAATGCAACGTGATGTCGTCATCACGTTGCATTCTGGGGCTGCTTTAATCGGCCGGGCACCCTTTGTGTGCCGGCCATTACCTTCAATGAAGACGCCGGTCTTCATTGAAGTTGATGGCATCAGCCAGAGAACATCGGACATGTCCGTTCTCTGGCCGGCCGAGCTGTGGGGCGACAGGGATCTGTCGCCCCATGTGGGCACACGCCAATTGGCGGCCGATTTTGCCGCCGACCGACGGCGCACACCCGTCGGTCAGCGAAAAAAATCGCCCGCTAATCGGCGTGTGTATGCCAGGCATTACTCTTTGTAAAGTAAATATTGAGGAGCAACCATGAAGGTTATGGTGAGAAGGGATTAAAGGAACCGAAAAGCCTCAACTCAAGCAGTGCATCAGTCAAGACTTCTTAAAAACAGAAGGAATTTAAAGTAAATATCCAAATTTAAAATTTGTGTACACTGTAAGCATGTAACCATACCCGCTGGTGCCACCATCAAGCTTTATATTGATCAACAGCCTCAGGGATTGCAATATCCCAACACATTTTTTAAGTGTATATAAAATAAAAAAAGTATTTATTTTTTTTACCAATGAACATGGCATACTCCTAATGAACCTGCATTGTATTGTGGTAGTGCCAACATGTGTGGAAAAGTGATCTGGTCATTAAAGACCCCATGAAAAAGTTAGTAGGTTATCCAGTGCACCTATAATTTAAATATCAGCTTTGGGCAAGCTTATCCGTTAAGAACAAAATTAGTACTATTTTGGTTTTATAATGTGTTAAAGCCAGCCTCACCGTCACTAAAACCCAATGCCAGGGTCTGCTAATGCCAAAAGATTAATTAAGATAAAATGAACTACAATTTGCTCAAAGTAATCCCTAATTTAATCCAGTTGCGTAACTTTCAAGGAGGTATTTGTGGGCAAGTCAAGGCTTTGGGGGGTTGTATAAAATCCTGGTAATCGTGACCACTGTTTTACATCAAATTTGTATATTATGTAATGGGAAGGTCATAGAAACTAAAATAGATGCCTATTCTGAAAGATCTATTATATATTTGGGTTTACATCTGTATGGGGTTAGGCATTATAAAAGGATCAAGTTTTTGTGCAAATATACTTATGGTACATTACCAAAAAATGTCAAGGTCTACTTAAAATATAGAAATATCAGCGATGAAATATAAAAAAGGGGAATAGAGCACATATTTTAGACGTCTGTGCTTTAACACCCATACAGCATCTTCAATAGGAAACAAGATAAAGCAGGAGGAACGTCACCCAAAAACAGGGGAAATCCTACTTTTAACAACTGTCACTAGAATAATAAATCCTAATGTTTCATTTAAATTTAGCAGATACGAATTTAGAGACTATAAAAAAGTGTTTAACCGCCCTAGTGGTCAGGACGGCAGCATCTCGTCTAGTGCTACTATAGCACTGGACGAGATGGTGCCGTCCAGTACACATCGGGGCACCGGGACAGCGCATACTTACAGTTCTGCGCTGCCCCGGTGTCCCCGATGTGACATGCTGCCAGCATGCCTCCTTCTCTTCTCCCCCCCCCCCTCCGAGTGACGTGATGACGTCACATCGGGGGGGGGGGGGGGGGGGGCGTTTGGAGATTTGAAAAGTACAGTACATGAAATCAGTTTTCTATGTAGAAAACTGATTTCAAAGTGCTTCTATGTACTTAATCTCGCCCAAATAAAAAGTCACTGGTGCCCCAGATGTGCCCATATGCAGTTAACCCTCTCTAACCTGGTGTGATTTTATCACATCCATCACACCAGGTTAGAGAGGGTAAACTGCAAATGGGCACCAGAGACTTCATTTGGGTGAGATTTAGTACATAGCAGCATAGCTTTGTTCCCTGATTTGATTTGTATTTTCTCGTTAATTTTATTTAAAAAAAAAAAATGTTTTTTATATGACATAATTGAGTGTTTCAAACATTATTATAATCAGGATGTCTATTAGACCCTTGTACGGACAGATTTTGGGAAGTTACATGCCTCCAACATAAAGAAAAATGTACCATTGAAGTCTATGGTGCACTTTTGATACAAAAATCTGGACCTCAGCAGTGCGCTAGGGAGGTTAAGGTCTTACAACGTTGTACAATTGCACTATACCAAGGGTTTAATGACACCAAGGTTGTCACACAAAGTCAACCATCAAAAATGGTTCTAAAAATTTAAAGTCTTTATTATACACATGACGTCATAGATTTAAAACATTGGTTACACAAATAACCTAAGCATATCTCTAAAATACCATACAACATTAAAAAACCATCCCCAATATGAATCTACTAGTGTCCTGCTGTAATCCCATGTGTTTGGCCCCTTCAGGAGCTTCCTCAGGGAGTCTACATAGAGGAAATTTAAAATAGACAAGTATACATCAACAATATATCGAATAATTTACAACCTACATCTAATTCCATACATTTTGGCCAGATTTTCATGGCTGTTCATCACTAAGGAAATCTTAGCACTACATACCTTCACGAGGATGATGCTCGGGGCTCTCCACCCCACACAGAGGTAGTTCCCAACCACAGACTGCCCCCTGTTGGATGTCCCAGGTGTGATCCCCACGTACCATCTCTGGAAATCAGAGCCTGATCACCACCGGACCCAAGTGGGTCAAACCTCCCCAATATGACATGAGGAGGCAGGGAGAGCGTCCAGTGAAGCTCTTTACCTCGATGGACTCCAAAAGACAATGGTAGCCACCCCCTTTCCCAAAGTAAGGACTGATCTAGGGGATTAAAATGGTATTAAAACACATTCAAAGAGAAAAAAAATACCTCCAACTGTGGGAGTCCAACAAACCCCGACTAAAACTCTACTCTATTTATTGGGTTCAACATGACTACAAGTATAGACTTCCTGGTATTGAAAGCACATACTGTAAGCAGTCTTTCTTTATCTTACCATATTTATTGATTTTTATTCTATTTTCTTAGTACTTCACAGGTATTTGCTCTACAAGAAGCACAGACCACTGCCAGTCTAAAGAGAGGGTAGTGATACAAAAATACCTATTTTATGCCTATCTGAATCTAACAAATCAGAAATACTACTAGAAGTGAAAAAAATGTTTAGTTTAGTTTTTCCTTTAGAGAGAAATGCTTTAGACTATATTAATATAAGCTGATCATTGTCAAATAAAAAGTTAACTTCTAGGGCACAAACCCCCTCCAGTTGTCATTTAATTTGTTATAACTAGGGGTGCACCAAACTTTTTTAGCGAGCTCCTCAGAGGAGTACCAGGAGATGGTGGTTGGTACTCACCCCATATGTAGGGTGGTCTTCCTCACGGTCTTCCTTACTGTCCTCTGCGTCAGCCTCCTCCATGGTAGGTTCTGCTGCAGATGGACCTCCCTGTTCCTGATTGAGCCTCCGATTAGCTGTCTCCATCCACAGGTCACCAGCTGGCTTTGGGTCACATGTTACTCTTAAAGTACTCCCTTGAACCCCCAGATCTCATGCCTCAGTAGTACAACCCTGAAATTTTCTGGCTTAGTAACTAACACCTAACACCAGCAGTCCAAATGTCATCCTTGCAAAGTCATATTCCAGCTGTTACACAGTGCTTTTCTCTTGTCAGGTTTTACTCTTACACATGCCTACTCTGACTTTCACCCCCAGATCTCCAACACCCTTAGAAGTCCAATCTTTTTTTGGGCATTTACGTTCCCAATTTCATAACTGCAACCTTTCAAAGTGATCAATGTTTCCCTGCAGTTATCCAAGTGACAGAAATTGTATACATGTAACATTTAGCTGTGGCCGCCCAGACACGGAGCGCCTCCAAGTTGTTAGTGCACATATGCGCTTAATATTGCAGGTACGCATAGCTAGCTTTTGGCCCCTTTTGAGTACCAGAGTATCACTTATGTGCACCCCTGGTTATAAACATAAAAAACAAGGCCAGTCAATTGGATGCAAGCAACATGATGCAATTTTTCTGTCCATTCCAACTTTCATAATGTAGGAAACATGCATGTACACACTTTGCATACCAAGATGCCACGAAATGCTGAAGTCAAGTACTAACAAGGTAGAGGAGGAGAGAGTTTCTGGGGGGAGAGACATTGTCAGAACCCATTGTGGGAGAGCTGCATTACCTACCACAATTAGTACAATGGTAGTAAATAACACATTTGTGTACAGTCCAAAAATTGCAAACCTTTAATTACAAAAGGTTTTCCATTTTGTAGCCAAAATTTTTTTAACAAATGGCATGTTTATACTGTAAAAACAGCCTTGTTTAGTATGACTTCTGAGTTACACCAATTGCAAAGAGTCGCTTCAAAGGCCACACATTTATAGACAGAAAATGGTGAAAAGCATTTAGACGCTCTTATGCATCATACACACATATTTACATTATTTCACAGTTGTGCATTCAAAGAGAATGCATGCTTTCACCTTTCGATGCTTCATCAGGAAAAACACATGCATGTTCATAGTTAGATAAAAAAAAAATTTATTCAGATGCTCTTATCGAGCGTGATACACAGGCATCTCTTCAGTTTAAGAAGTTATTCATTATTTACATTTTTTCACAGTTGTACATTCAAAGAGAATGCATGCTTTCATCTTTCAACACGTTTCGCACCCATAGTGGTATAGGGAGTTGTGCATCCAGTTCCTCAGGTAATTGATTACCTGTGGATTTACTATAATCAGTCTACATTAAGACCTACACTTTACTAGCCTGTTCTGACTTTGCAGTCACTATACCTCAGGATACGCTGACTTTTGGTGGTTGTCCAGTTGGTTTCCTGTTCCCAAATGTAATGGTGTCCTCATTGTAATCCGGATTCAAGCCAATCCCAGAACAAGTTGATTTTTCTTCCTGAGCATAATAATAATAATAATATTTTAAAAAAATAAATATGTTGAGTTTACAACTTTCTGTATGCCTTCTAGTTCACCTTGGAACTAGAATCGTTTCTCAAAAAATGTTCACAAACCGGACCCAAAGAGCCATATTTGATCAGTGATCAGTGTTCCCAAATATAGAGTCAAGCAAAACATCTGGATTTACATAAACCATCTTGATCGAGGAAGGACAACCCTTGATCAGGACTCCAGAGGTCAATCTGATTCTGATGATAGCATCGCTTTTACAAAAAGGGGGGGGGGGGGGTAAATCAAAGCCAGTTTTAGAGTATCTCAGGATAGGAACATATAAACTCTACTTAATGTGCTTTCACTGAGTGTTCCTACACTATTTGTGCTAATCCCATAATTTGCAATCTGGTAGTCAAAAGAATTGGCACAGAAGGAACTGGTATGTTGCGCACAGCCGGATCCTCCATCTGATTTATCAAACAGCCTAAGGCAATAATAAGACCTGAATTACACAATATTTATAAAATCCACTTTACAAGAAGTATAGTCAGGTGAAAGACTACATGTCCCCGTTTATACTGTGGGGCCAAGTACATGCACTGCTCTTGTATTTCTATAAACACATGTTTAATTCAAATACAAGGCCTGCGATTTCTTAATAACCCTATATATCGGATTGTTCTAATGATCCAATGATAACATGGCTCCATTTCCTGATATACATGCCCGCACCATCACCTGGTACATTACATCCTTTGGATAGAGATGCCCAGGATTGGGAAGAGGTTTCTGAAGCATGCTACCATGCTGACCCACAGGCCATCAGTTTGTATACAGCCTAATTAGGTACAACTCAAAAAAAAAAACTAGGTCCTAGGTGCCCAACCTGCGGCCCTTTGGTCTTTGTTTGGCGGCCCCCCTTGGTCTCCTTCATGCGACCCCCAAAACCTAACTGTTAATGCATAGGGCATAGCAACTCACCTGTGAAGTGGTCACATGATGACCCAACTTTCCTAATTAACTTTGGTGGTCCTACGTCAGTAAAAACGCCACTAAAATTATCAATGTTGATCAGGGAAACCAGGTCACATATGTCGACGGGGGGAGGGTCTGGATCGATGTTATGTGCAGCCCTTCAGTAATGCCAAGGGCCGCACTTGTGGCCCTCCATATCAACTCAGTTGCTCACCACTGCTCTAGGTAGATATAAATTATCTACTAAAATATACACAAATAAATGCCCCGCCAACGGCCATGTTCAGCCACAGAAACTGACCACTTATTAACTTGCCTGACCCATTTTTAAGGGACATTTAAACCAAGACAAGAAGAAAAGTTATCTTAAGGTGGAAATACACAGTTTGATATTTTCATTTGATCGATGTAAAACGATCGAAAATCGTAAACCGAACAACTTGTTCGATCAATCAAAAGTTAAATTAATATCGAACAAAAGAAAATTCATAGTAAAATGATCAAACATGTTGGTAAATTTTTATCGATCTGGCAAACATCGAATGTATATCAAGCATATCATATTGTCAATCGTTTTTTGTTCGATCTACCATTACCATTAAGCTACCTCCAGTATAATGTGAAAAGACGTATACTAAACAACTAGAAGTGATTTTGGCTTTACTCCTACCGGTCGAAATAAAAGTGTAACCATAGTATGTTCCAGAACATACAATCGAGTTTTTCAACAGAGTTTGGTCGAATGAAAAACAAGTACCATTTTTTCAGAAGAAGCACCAGACTATAAGACGCACCCAGTTTTTAGAGCAGAAAACCCAGAAAAAAACATTTAATAAGTTTTTACATCAGTTGGGTTAATGCAATCAATTAAATGAATGCAATATTAAATTCAGCCAGTAGATGTCACTAGCAGCAGTACTATCACAGTACAACCTCACCTTTATCACTGACTGAGTGGAGGGGGCAGGGAGAACAGCTTCAGAGTCTCTCCTCTCCCTTTTTGGCTGTGCCTGTGTCCGTGGAAGCTGCAGAGTGATTGCAGTTTCCACAGACACAGAGAGAGCGATAGATGGCTGTCCATGGCATAAGTTATCCAGTTCAGATCCCCCCCCCTCCCGATTTGGGGTTGAAAAAGTGCGTCTTACTTTCCAAAAAAATATCGGACACCAACCAAAGAAATACAATAAAACAGGGTTTACCAACATGTAAACAACATGTTGGTAAACCCAACATGGCTTCCTGTTCCATCAAGCTTTCTACAGATTTTTTGCCAGTAACATACGTTTTTACTGCTCACGCGTCCTTAACTGGCATACTTAACTGGCGTCCTTTACTGTCCTGATCCAATTGATGGTCGATCTTGCAAAAATCTATACATGTATGGCTAGCTTAAAACACCAATGCTGATCAGGTGACAATGAACCAACATTTACAGAAAAGTTTAGTAACTTTACATTAGTCATTATAAAAGTAGGGGGGAAACTATTTTTAATCCCATGGATTCTCTCTCATGTCAACGAGAGTCAACAGCATTAACTGGCTGTATTCAGCAGGTTCAAGAGCTCCTCACATTAAAACAATACCCTGTTTTTTCTGTTACACTGGAGCTCTTCTTTCCTCTGAGGGCAAACTGCAGCAGAAGATGCGTATTGACACAGCTTGTTGACTCAGTGGAAGAGTTTACATTCTAGCTGTGAGCTTTCTAGCATCAACAGGTCACAGATCCCACAGGACCAAATCTGAGGATTATGCGCATGGTTCCTCTGCATGAATAGCTTAGTTACTCATTAGACAAGGGTGTACTGCAAAAATTATATGATGGTTCATTGTGGAGACTTTACTGCAATAACTTTAACAACAATTCCATTGAATAACTCCTTCTTGTTTCTTACTCAAAACAGGCTAGATGGCGAACCCATGGCATGCAGAGCCCTCTCTGTTGGCAAGCGTAGTCGGTAGGGAGAAGCGCCGACTGCACGGTATAATTCCCGGTGAAGTCGGAGATGCAGACTGTGCGTCACGTGTCTGCAGTCTCCGATTACTGGGGATGGGAGGAGAGGGGAGGCGATTTTCTTTTTTTTAGCTTGGGGTGACACTGTATTCCTGGGCTGAACTCCAGCTGGTCAAATGTAAATAGACAGCAGTGCCATCTTGCGGGCATACTGCTAATTTACCAGAAAATTTTAGGCATTAGCCTACTTTTGTTTTACTGTCTTGTTGACCGTTACAGAGAACTTTTAAGAAAAGTTATTTATTGATAGTATTATAGTACTTGTGTTCCTTAACTGTGTCTATGTTCTGTTATGACATCATCATGACAAGTCGACTCGACCAAGACAGCATCATAAGTAAAGCCATGAGCTGGAAACTGCCCATGAATGAAGATACAGCAAGACACCGCAGGTTCTTCTTAAGTCCTGTGGGGTTTCCAAGCTAATTGTTTTCTCTTCATTCCTGTATCGGGGAACAATTTTAGGGCTAGGATTTTACACACTAGCAGTAACCACGCCCGTTACTGGAAAATCTGCATCTCCCGTTGTTTAAACTGAAATCAGTAAAATTGCCATATTGGAACTTCAAAAATTGTGTTTTGGTTTGGGCGCTCTGCCCCAAAAAGGCCCCATTAAAAAATAAAAAAGGGCCAGACCTGGCCCCGGGCCTAAGTTTGCCCATGTCTGGTCTAGCTCCTGATCCAATTCTGGCTACCTGTAGGGGTAATAATGCTATAAGCAAAACAAAAACAATGGAAAGCAGGCCATTTCCCTTGGTTCGTGCACCTTGGGAACATGGCGCTCTGGCTATCTTTCAGGATGACAAAGCGACATCATGATGTGCCACCTCTTAATTTAAAAAAAACTTCTTAATTAAAAAAAAAAGTTAAGTTCGTTGACCAGTCAGTCAAATTTTAAAACCCATTGCGGCCCACAAGTCAAACATTTTGCCCACCACTATTCTATACCGAACAGTTCAACAAACTGAAATTATTTCAAAGTTGCCCATAGGTAGAGGAATACTACTGCAAACTATCCCCTATACTCACCAACACCATAACGCAAGCATGTAACTAAATTTTCTACATGACTAGGCAGGTAATGTTAGCAATACTGTACATACCAAGAAAATTAGCTTACGGGCTTGTGTGGAAAACAGTATAGATCCTTTTGAGAATATTACAAATTTACTGAGTTGTGGACTTGCCGGCCTCCTAACTTACATTTGACGTGTTTCCCCAAGCCCATTAACATAGGTCCTTGAAGGCGGCCGTACACGGGTCGATTTTTTTATACATTCACTCACAATCGATCGCGTGCACGTTGCGGGAATCAAGTGTTCCCAATTCGATTGCGGTCACCCTGTCTACGAGCAGGATCCCGTTTTTAGAAAGCTTGGGTCCGTGGGTGCGCAACAATTCTCCATTCAATCGACGAGGCTTGAGCGCAGCGCAATGAGGGTTCATTGAATAAAAATGAAATGTATGGCCACCTAAAGATTCAGAAAGACGCAGATCTCAATGCTGTGTTCTAAAGGAGGCTTGTAATGTTTATAATCTTCTGATAAGGGCATGTGGAAGGGGTTTACTATCCATTAACCCAGGTACCCAACCTGCAACCCTTTGAGTGTTCTTTAGCGCCCCTGCTCGATCCTACACTTGTGGCCCCCCAAAACCTAACTGGTAATGCAGAGAGCATAGAAACTCATCTGTCCACCGATCCCCCACTGACAAGTCCTGGCTCGGGATCTTACAGTGGGAAGAAAAGGAGAGGCTCAGGAGTTAGTGACTGAGAAAGTCCCTTGCCTTTCCTCCTCTTTCTGTTCTAAAAAGATCCCAGGCAAAGATGTGTTGGAGGGGGATTGGCAGACAGGTGAGTGCCTATGCTCCCACTATACCAATGAATGGGGGATGATTGTATAATATATATTGTAGCACATACCTTCAGAATAGGGCCACGTCCCCTTTGGCCATAGATATCATAAAAGCCTTTGACGATATATACATGACACAAAATGTGCATTATCATACTACAGTGTTCCCTTATGTTTGTATAATTTAAGTTTTGTTATTTAAAAATGAAAAATAATGTCTTCCAGCTATGCATTCTGTCATTTCTTCATTTAAAATGCTTAAACGTGTCAAGATATATTGAAAAAATCATGTGCGGCCCTTTAGTGATGCCGCGGGCCGCTTTTGTGGCCCTTCATATCAACTCAGTTGCCCACCCCTGCATTAACACATTATACCTTGAAACAAAGTATTGTAGGAACACATGGGACCGTGATGTGCTGGACATCTTATATTTTCCTCTTTGGGGAGCTTTGTCTATATATTATCCTGTAAACATCGTATTATATCATCACTGGCTCCCATGTGCATTGTGCCAAGTAACACATGGGTAATGAACTTTAAAGGAAAAAAAAGAAAAAAGGTTACGTTTACCGCAACGCCCAGGGCATCACTGGGACAAGCGGTGAATGGAAATCCTCCATGGAACAGCCTGAAATAAACCCATTAAAACAGGATCCTTACCTTCCAAGAAGTTGGAACTTCAAAATATAAAAACCCTTTAAGCCACATGTTCCTATTGGTTTTCAAAAAGCATATATATGCACTAAAAATGAATTCTAGAATAGTTCATTTAAAATAAAATAATGTAATGTCACGTGACATCAATGCAAAGTACATACATGTAAAGAAGAGACGGTATACAGTGTACAGTGCTGGTCCCCTAAAGTCTGCTGGGGTACAGACACTTCCAATAGTATCAATCTGTAAGGTTCCAAACAGCTCTAACTAGATCCTTCTGTTGGATCACTGCGGTGTTGTAAAGCAAACACAGCTAGTGTGAAAAGGGCCCTAAAAGTTGACTCTCCAGAAAGGGTTAGTTTCTCTGCGGACTTCACAGATACTGATGGTCTGCTCAGAGCCGCAGTAACTAGCATGGGTGGCAGAGAAGTAATAAATCAGTCTGTTCTTGCTACTCCTTCACCCTAAAGCACCTACCTGTAAAGGAGTTTAAAAAGTATACTTAGAAGTAACTTATGATGACTATAAATACTTGATCATAATATAAATACCTGGTTATAATATGGTTTGGGAAAGCAATATATAATACATAAATACAGTTGTTAGACTATAAGACGTACTTTTTTTACTAATAAAAACCAATGGGAAATGTCTGTACTTCTTATGGTCCGAATATGTAAAAATATATAATTTTTTTTTTTTTTTTGTACAAACATCCTGGAAGAAATAACTCCCAGTAAGTATCCCAGGAGGTTGGAATTTGTTCCCTCCAGCAAAGACAAAAGGACACTACTACTTTAGCTGACACTACTACTTCCCCTGAACACACTGCCCAACCACCTGGGTGAATTGAGGATATTTAGATAGTATGAGTTGTGCAACTTGTGCATTTATATTAACATCCTGCATTGCAATAAGAAAATAATTATGTGACACATATCTGCATTGCATTAAGAAAATAATTATGTGACACATATGCATCTTTCCTCTCATATGCAAATAGCTGCTCATGGGTAGTCGTGCTAAATTGTAAAATGTGTCTCTCCATAAGTTGGTCAATGTGTTCACAGAAATGGTACTGCTGGTGTATAGACCAGTGGTGGGCAACCGAGTTGATATGGAGGGCCACAAGTGTGGCCCTCGGCATTACTAAAGGGTCGCACATATCCTCGATCTGGACCCTCCCCCCGTGGACATATCTCAGCAGCGGTTCATCAGATCCCGACAGGCAGTCAAAACCAGACAGCAGCCACCCCCCCCCCCCCCCCTCCCCTCCTGCCCTTGGGTGCAGTGGTCATATGTAGACCTGGTTTCCCCGATCAACATTGACAATTGTCAGTCAAAGTGGAACCGCCAAAGTTGAAAAGCTGTGTCAGCGTGTGACCACTTCATAGGCGAGTCGCTATACACTATGCGTCAACAGGTTTTGGGGGCTGCATGACGAGGACCAAGGGGGCCCGCCAATCAACCCTCAGGCCGCAGGTTGGGCACCTAGGGTATAGACACATGCTAAAGTTTCTCCTGGCACTGGCCATTTCAATTGGCTGGAGCATTAAGGGTGAATGCTGTATGGACTAGACCTGCCTAATTTGCTGTACCATGCTATATATTCAAATGTGAATGGCTGTGTCTGTAACTTTTTTTTTTTTTCTCTCCAAAACGATGGGGTGCGTCTTTTAGTGTGAAAACTAGGGTACCTTTACATTACCTGCAGGAAGACCTTCGGTATTTAATTAATGCCTGTGCCATAATGTAATACACAATAACATGCAATCATTTGTAAAAGAACCCAACGGCATACACATAGTTCTTGTTCAAAAATTTTACCTGATAGTTACATAAAAATATTGAACACCCAGTTTAGTAATCCTTATTAGTCC
The DNA here is from genome assembly GCA_036250615.1 of Ptychadena robeensis. Lineage (NCBI taxonomy): Eukaryota > Metazoa > Chordata > Amphibia > Anura > Ptychadenidae > Ptychadena > Ptychadena robeensis. Next base: position 170,801,451 of record CM070033.1, read on the forward strand.
CTGCTTCTAGCACATGTATCTTACGATAACCACGAGGAGGGATGGTGTTTAAAAGGAAAATCCTTTAACTCCTCTGTCATCTGTGAGGTAGTATGGGAACCCTCAACCAGATTACAATGGGTAATCCCTTAATCCCCCCCCCCCCAGACACTTTGCCCCGTGTAGGGGTGGATCACCACCTGTGGATGGCACCAATACAATATCCCGACTCAATTAGTGGTTTGCACGCTCCAGCCACCAAAGCCGTTCTATTATTTGTACGAGAACAAAAACAGGCGTGCATCAGCTACATTGTAAAATTGGTTAAATTACCCGTGAGGAAGAACAAGTGTATAGAGAGCCAAATAAGTGCCTCAAATGGCTCAAGAGAGGAAATAAAGACCGCAAACGGTTACCACAGAATAAAAAGACGAAGCAGATTATAAACAACAAAACGCTGACTTTGGTCTCACTACATTTGCCCCCGGAGGAACAAGGAATAATCCTCGTCTCTTTTATCTGCATTTAACATTAAAAGCATCATCGTCATAGCAACCGAGGGCCTGTGGTAAACAGCTCGGGCCTACCTGAGGATACACATCACTTACCACAGCAAGCTGATAATACAATGTCAGGACTGCAAAGTATAAAGACACGATATGCACTAGAGAGGTGTTACAATCCGTCGGCAAAGCCATATTTAATAATGACGCCAATAGCAGACACACAGCGGAAACAGACACAGCCAGTGAATGAGCCATACACTGTCCATTTAACCCTATGGAATGTTTACACGCCACCCAGGCCTATAGAATACAAGATAGATTGTAATAATGATATAGTATGCACCATAAAAGTAAGTGTTTTAACAAATCTGAACTAGCACCAAATAATATATATAAATAATAGTATAATAGTCTATATAGGACAACTCTTAGATCGTAAGCTCTATGGGGCAGGAATCTCTTAAGCTGGTCATACACCTTTAGATCTCTCTGTCAGATATCCTTTAGATTTACCAACAACTATGTAGTGCCGGGTCCTCTGCGATTGAACACAGGTAGACTTGATGGTTTAGAAAGTCCCTCATATTACATGGTTTTGGTAAAACAAAAGGAGATCTAAAAGTGTATGGGGGCCCTTACCCTACGGTCATAGTTGGAGCCCCCTCTCACTATTCAAACACAGGTAAAGAATGAGGGCCAGCACCCCCCCCCCTGGAATACCTTCGGACCCCCCCCCCTGGAATACCTTCTGACTCCCCCTACGATCAGTGTACAATCGTCCGTAACATGGAATCGCAAGATCATTGATCGCACAACGATCTTAACGCACACCACCCTTGGGAATCAATTTCTGCTCGATACTTTGGATGGGGATTGGGGTTCCCCATCCAAAGTAAGGCTATGTCCCCACTTTAGCAATCTCCCACGATTAAAATCACAGCGTGGAGATCACTAGCACCTGGAAAGCAGGCAGGAAGTGTGAGAGTGGGACAGGACATCTTGCCTGATCGTGCCCATATAGAATGAATGGGCACAGTTAAAAATCAATGAATTGAGATTCAGTTTTTAACTGCGTCCAATCATGTCTTTGGCCGCGATCAGGGACGATCGGCCACTGGAGACCAAGGAGATTGCTAAAGTGGTGACAAGCCCTAACGGTGATCGAACAGAAAATACTGACATGTCCGATCCCTGTTCAACCAATTTCTTTCTAGATTTTGCTCAATCGCTCAAGGTGGGCAGCCATCAATTTACGAATGTCCGATCGCCATGAACGCATGCTGTGGTCGATCGTTTAGGAATCGAGTGAAAAATCGGTCCGTGTATGGCCAGCTTTTGTTGTCTTTCCACTATTATTTAAGCTCTGAAACCATAACTGCACCCCTGTATGTGGCGGCTATATACATTGTGTGGGTGGTCCGCAGGAGTTATTAACAAATGCCCGTGTGTTATCCCTATGGGTAAGCTCCCAGGGACAGCCTGGTAAGCGTAATATGTTGCATTTAAGCAATGTGTTCCAGGCCGTACTATATAGAGCCTTTATATACAAAAGTTTTAAATACCGTATGTTGGCATTTATAATTAAAAGTTAATTACAACAACCTAGAAGGTAAAAATGAGGGGGACCACAATACATTTTTAATCTAATTCCAGGCGCGCAGCGTTTGTTAACTTAGAGGGCTGAACCATAGTTGGGCCACCAAGTTCTTGTCACATGACTGTAGCGTACTCTTCCGAGTTTATCACTTTGTTTTTGGGTCCCAGAATTTATCATAAGACAGTGTGACACAGTAGTAGGGTGATGCAAGGTGCAGGCCAGAGGGCCATTACTCATGCTTGATTTTTAATAATTAAAGGGAGTACCCTGTTTGGGCTGCATGCTGGACTAAAACTAAATTACAGATCAAGAGCCATTTAATAAATATATATAACATAGTAAATATTATGCATAGGTTCCTTAAAACAGGATATCACATGACACATTGTGTTGTTAATTTCATTGAAATGTATGAGGTTCCCCGATACAACACATGAGCCTGAGCAGCCATAGGGTGACATGCAAATCATACCAGATCTTATTTTTTTTAAAAGCTAGCATATTGTTCTCTGGGGGTGACGACGACGACACACAACTAGAATGGCAAACATGTATCTCAAATTCATATCCAATAGAAGTCCTTTCTAATTATAAAAATGGCTCCCCAAAAACAACTGTACCCCACCTAGGATGAAGGCCGTGAACGCTCCTATCAATGAAATAAAAGTGCATGTGCAGGGTACACATTAGACGTCATTGGGTCCAATAATACCCATTTACATAACCCACTTACACAACCATCTAAGCCAGTCCTCAGCCACAGGAAGGCCCTAGAAGATTATCTATATAGATATAGATACTAATATAGATAATAGAAACTAATCTGTAACAGTAACACCAGCGACACATAAAGATACAAACTTTTACATAAACTCTGACACAAATAGAAGGATCAGCCCATCAAACACTGATATTTCAGCACTGATGTTGGGAGAGTTGTAAGGAGTTTCTGTGCCCACTTGGCACATCCATTACAAATCACTCTCTATGGAAAAAGCAGCAGCAGTAGTGAAACTTCAGAGCAGAGCTGGAAACTCCAGTGGGGACAGGTCACCACTACAGTCACCAGTGGGGTGATACAGGCCACCAGCATCCTTCTAGATTGGGCTGATCGGGTACCAAATGACTCCGAGTCCGTGGATCTCCGATCCAGTCCACGTTTTCATTCTCCACTCAACAGGTAAACATAAAGAGATTTCCCCGGAGCAATGAACGTGACCACAACAACAGAGGAGAGCCAATGATGACCGGTCTACGGGCACTGACCGCTTGTGATCTTCTGCAGCATGAGCACATCCTCCGGAGTGATGTGAGCCTTCCTGAGCAGCTGCTCCTCCGTGCTGCCCGCAGCCACCACCTGCCCTCCGCTCTGCTTCACCTTCATCGCGCCCTCCTGCGTCCTGTTACCGGGGAGAGTGTCAGTGCCCAAGGAGGAAGAGCTCATTCTCCGAGAGAGAAACCGAGGGAGCGCCTGGAGGAAGTCACACCGGAGAGGGAGAGACACGGAGACTGACACCGCGCAGGACTGATGATGAGAACGAGGAGGAGGTGGCACCGGCTGACCTGCCCGCCCGATTCACTATTAATCCCGAGAGCGGGCATCAAACACAGAACTGTCACCCTTCGCTGGGGAGCCCACCTGTACCGGTGTTACGAGCACAGAGCCGATCACCTGACCCCGCCCACCTCCTCCCTCCGCTGCAGCTGGCTGAGAGATTAACCCTTTCGGGGCCGCAGCGCAGCCACCGAGTCTCATCATTCCTTCTACAAGGGGGATAACTCATTTAACCCTTTCTATACTGTAAGCAGCATCCACCTGTCTGTAATCAGAAATACATTGTAACCTTCCACACAGGCTGATAATTCCTCTGTACAGGGGAGGCTACCTTCCTCCTCCATAGGTGAGCGCAGTCACATTCATATAACAAGTATATGGACATTGTTCACCTATTATACATATCCCTTTTATTACATGGCAGCTGTCACTGATGTTTTTTTTCTTCTCCCTCTTACTTTCAGTTGTGTTAAATATATTAAAGGAACATGAAAAAACAAAATCTGGCGACATATACAACTATAACCAGACACACATTGCATATTTGACTACTTTATTCTATTATAAAGGTGATGAGACCGTAGCTGCGCTGCTAACTTTAAAGAGTTAAATTCAGAGTCAGTAGCGTCAGAGGAAGGGATTGGGCGGGGTTAGGGGACCAGTGGGCGGAGTTATGCCAATCGCTCTTGTTCTGAAGTGAGTGCCGCTCTCGGTTTGACATGCGCAGTACAGAAGGGCACGCGCTCAGGGCTCGTGCACGCGGTCAGGAGGGCACTAGCGGGTACGAGATTTCGCCGTGAACACGCCCGCCCGCTTCGGAAATGGGCAGCACAGATAATAACATAGTAACTGCGAGGGGAGGCGGGCGATACACAAACTGAGAGGCGGAGGAAGGAGATATGTGTTATTTATAAATGCCGCGCGGTGATTGGCTGCGAGGAGAGAACAATGGTGCTTCTGTGATGCCAAGCTGCTGGATGGTGCGGACAGAGATAAGGGCCTGGGCTCGGAGGAGGGGGCTGTCAGAGGAAGCACACATCCTGACTGATGAAGAAGATGACTGATCATGACATTGCTGGGTTTAAAGTGTGATTGCAGAGTCATGGGTGGCTTAAGGTGCCCATGCATGTACAGATGGGTGCACGATCGATGACCCGCTCGAGTGTTGACGTCACGTTGTGCACTCTCCCCGCCATCGATCGCATCGCCATCTAATGCGCAGTAGCGGTCAAGCAGGTATCCGACATATCCGTAAATCCTGATCGATCTGCATTCCAGGGTCCCCATCCATGGGATCAAACAGGAATCGGGCACCTAAAGTGATGCGCCTTGATGGGTGTTCGGTCGCAGCAGCATTGTGCTTGAACGGGTCATTGATCCTGCGCCCATTGGTATTATTGCAAATACACCCCCATCCCCCATCTAACTTCAACAATGGATCACACAAACCACTGCCAAGTGTAGCTCTTCCAAAGTATACAAAGCTTCCCGAATTACTTCCATAGGGGGGTACTAGCCCTTTCCCTGCCCATAGGTCAGTGGTTCACAAACTTTCCCTGCAGGCTCCCCCCTTTTCTATTTAGGGACATTATTGAGCCCCCCCCCCCTCCCTATTCAAACACAGGTTAAGAATTAGGACCAGCGCCCCACCATGGGGGCCCGACCCCCAGTTTGGGAACCACTGCCCTAGGTAGAGAGAGAGGAAAGAGTCCTGCAGGAGAGCTCATGGAGAAGCACATCCGGATCAGCTGATTGGGTTCATCTGCTCTGATTTGCGGGTCAGGGCCATTGTTGTTCACCAAAAGTAACATGCCAATGCTTGTATCTTCCTGCACTGCAGTGAGCTAGGCAGCCCATGTAAAAGTCTCATTTACAGCATTGCAGGGTGTATGGCAGTGATGGGGAACCTTTTTGAGGCAGAGATGGAAACACATAACCCACTTTTTTATCTTTAAAGTGACAATACGGCAATGTAACCTGAATACTGAGGTTTAAGTTTAACCTCCTGAGCATTCTCGATCATGGAACTCAATCCGAGATAACTGCGGGAAGACTTACCTTTTCCCCAGCGATTCTCTGGATCAGTGTGCTCGCTGTTCCTTACGGGTCCGCCCTGATCAAGTCACCGGTGATGCAAAAGGGAGCGGGGGTAGGCTGCGCCATAGACCTCCATGATAATGGAGTTTTTTCTCAGCATCAGTGACTCTGGAATGGTGCTCGGGGTCTCTAGCACTAGCAAAAATCCTAACACAATCGAACACCGGTGTGAAATGGCGCCAACATTTTTTAATTTTTCACCGATACAGGAATGAGGAGAAAGCAAGGAGCTTGGAAACCACACAGGACTTCTCACCGCCATGGCAGTGCCATTGCTGTATCTTTGTTAACGGCCAGTTTTGAGACAATGGTTGTACTTTTTATGATGCTTTTGTAGTCGAGTCGACTAGTTGTGAAGATAACAGATCACAGACACAGTTAAGGAACACAAGTGTCCATCAATCAACAACTTTAATGAAAGTTCTCGCTAACATTAACAGTCAACAAGACAATAAAACAAAGGCTAATACCTCAAATTTCCAAGTTTATTATCAGTATGGCCACAAGGTGGCACTGCTGTCTGTTTGTTCACATTTCACCACCTGGAGAAATACTATGTTACCCTGAGCTAAAAAAAAAATCACTCTCGTCCCCACCAATCAGAGACAGACTGCAGACATGCTGATATACAGTCTGTCTATGCATGCCAAGAGGGCTCTGTGTGCCTTAAGTTCTCTATCACAAGTATATGGCAATGTACATGTGCACATTGTATACCTCACCTTAACATGTAGAAACTAAAAATGATGCCCGGCATATTCTAGGAATGAACTGTGACCATACTGACTTCGGGCATAACGCCAGGGAGGGTAATCACACTTCAAATATATCTTGCACTTGTCGTGACGCATTTCGCGGCTGTTTAAGTTGCTTCTTCAGGAGATTTGCACGTTTTAGGCGCTAAAGGTACAAAAGATTGACCAAAAATATATTACACATTCACCAGATCATATAAATGTGTAGGTTAATTGACTTACATAATGGGTATGTACCTTCTGACTTGGCACGCTGTGGTCAGGTCCATAACCATTGAGAAATGGGGAGCAAGCCTGAAGGCTGGTCCCCTATCCAAAGTAATGCAATCAACCAAAAAACTACGGATATGTCTATTCTTTGGCTGATCGACTTATGGGCCGATTTATGTTCATTTCTGTAATACCCAATTTTGTTTATTTTCTCACATTGCAATATCCGTCATATTTCTCCTAAAGAAGGGATACAAATTGTGAGACACGTTGAGATTGGATATGTAAAGGTGGCCATAGACGGTTAGATTTGTGGCCGATTTTTATTATTGTCAGAATGTGGCACATTTATTTTGAGATGACTGCTCTCTCCTCCATTTTGAGCATGTTTATTATGTCCCCTCCTTACATACAGGTATATGATTTATGTATATGTATGTATGTATGTATATACAGGGGTGCACATAACGTTTTAGTGAGCTCACATGAGTACAAGGAGATGGTGTTTGGTACTCTCCTCATATGTAGGGTGGCCTACCTCACTGTCTCCCTCACTGTCCTCTGCATCAGGAGGTTCAGATGCCTCAGCCTCCTGCATGGTATACTCTGCTGAAGAGGGACCTCCCTGTTCCTGATTGATCCTCCGATTAGTTGTCTCCATCCACAGGTCACCAGCTGGCTTTGGGTCAAATGTAACTCTCACAGTGCAACACAGTACAACACTGTTTGAACCCCCAGATCTCAGTACATATCTCAGTATATATGTCTAGGATCATATCTCAGTAGTGCAACTTTTCTCTTTTTAGATTTTACCCTACATATGCCTACTCTGATTTTCGTCCCCCAGATCTCCAACACAACCCAATCTTTTTTTTTTAATTAGTAATTTATATTTCCAATTTGACACCCCTTACTGCAACCTTTTATAGTTACCAAAGTTTCCCTGCAGTTATCCGAGTGACATCAATTGTTAAACAATAAAAACAATACAATTTGCCAAAGTAAGTTGTGTGAAGCTGTAATCTCAACTCAATCTGCAATATCAGCTTCAGCCACCGGATGTCACTAGAGAGCATTTGCCGTCAGAGCACAACATAAGCACGGTCCTCCTCATCAGGGAGGACGGGAAAAGCTGCGTGCATCTCTCACCTGTGTAGTATGTGGATGCGCATAGGAAGCAAAAGAAAAGTAAGCAGAGCTAGGATTATATGTGTATATTCATTATTAGAATAATTTTGTCTACCAACATCAATGTCTATTTTCAGTTTTACATCCTCAGAAGTCACTTCTAAAAGTGCTGACTAGCTCTGGATAATAATACTAATTGTGCACCTCTTACAAATTCAGAGTCCCTGATCATTAGAGAACTCGGTAATTAAAAGGAACGATGGAACAATGTGGTCAACAGGAAACGTAATCCAGTGTTGTTTGTATTGTGTCACCCATGTCAGTGTATTCACCACTGCTGGGAACAATAGGTACACTGAACACAGTTACTATGAGCGCGGTCTGGTTACACAGGAAGAGGCACTGGCAATATGATATTTGGGACAGAGTGCCAAACAAAGAGCACGGAGACAATGCTGTTACCATTCTAATCAGAATTGCAATTATACTTATTTTCTATTTATATAGTGCCAACATATTACGTAGCGCTGTACATGAAATACTTGCACATATAAGGAAAGCCCAGCCTTTATGCTTAATATTTAAAGCTGTTTATTTTGTTTATATAAATTTTTTTTCCAAACAAGCTTTATTCCAGTAAATTAGTTGTACAATGTGTGTCAATACAAGTATGACATTCACTATGTACTGTATATTTTACTCACTCCTGTTTAAAGTTCACTGAAAACAAACAAATTACACTTCTACTTACCTCTGCTGTCCCAAAGACGCTTCAACGTCCTAAAATAATGTACTTACCTGCTCTGGTTTGTGGCAGTGGAAATTGTCATGTTTATTTAAAGCAGATTTAAATAAAAAAAAAAACATAAAAACACAACTCACCTACATCCAGTCTTCATCCAGGGACAGCGACCCCTAAAAAATAAATATAAAAAAGAGATACCTTTCCTGCCTGCTTGCTCCTGCGCCGCCATGCCTAGAGTGTCCGAGCCTCCAGGCAGCGAGATGGAGGAGTAAGGGCCCTTTCACACTATATGCGTTTTTGAAAGGCATGCATTTCTGCATACATACAAAAACGCATGCGTTTTCCACATTACATCTGTGTTTGTGTTTTTGAACAAATCAATGGAAAAGTGAATAAAAAATGCATACAGCAGGGTGCTTTGAAAAACGCATGCGGAAACGCTGTGTTTTGAAAAACTCAATGCATACAGTGTGAATGGTGACATTGGTTGTCTATGTTAAAACATGTGCCGTACAAAAAATGCTTGCGTTTTAAAAATGCAACGCATATAGTGTAAAAGGGACAGTAGACTCTTATAGTCTCGCTTCCTCCACCAATCGGGATCTGAATCTGGTGACGCTCCGCCCCTCTGCATTACCCAATTCAGATGTGGCTGACTGTCATAAGAAAGTGGGTGCCAGAAGTGACGTCTCTACTCCCTTTTCCCCTTGTGGCCGCCGTGCTGGTATGTCACTGAGGGGTTGGAGCGTCATGAAATTTTGACAGTTTTACCACTTAGCAATTTTAAGACTTCTAGGAGTTAATAGCTTCAGAAACTCGTCTGGCCACTGGAGGAGCACCATGTGTATACAGATATGATGACGTGACTGCTTTCTGTATCAGGAGTAAGGCTAGGAAAAAGACGCTGGAGCAACGCAGCCCCCCCCCCCCCAAGGTAAGGAGGCTATGACACACCTGTACACACAGGCACACCATAGCCTGACCACTCACCACATAGTGCAAAACAAATGCGGTTTACCTTCACATGGTGTGTCCTATTGACATGTAGTGTTGAGCGAGAATATTCTAAATTCTAATATATTTGACGAATATCCACTATTCGAGAATTCACAATATTTTGTGAATGTGCCCTCCGATATTCACAATGGCGGATATTCATCATATTATGCTTTAACATAGCATACCAGCATGCATCGCAAATATTTGTGCGCATTGTGAATGGATACGCACAATACGCACAGTGCCCGTACTGGCTAAGATCCCAGAATGAACAGATACGTGCAATGGAAGGCAATAGAATACAGTCAAAACAGATTTTGTGAATTTCGAATGTTACTTAATATACTAGAATATACCATATGCTGCTCAGCACATATACTTGACCCTGGGTTTGCTTATTGGTTTTTAATAGGCATGTTATTGCTGCCAGGGTCCTAAGGAAGCCAAGTGCA
>CM070033.1:170814852-170827732 GCA_036250615.1 Ptychadena robeensis
TCTGGCAACAAACATTTACTTCATTATCAGCGAGAGTTAAGGCTGCCATACACGCACCGATCGGTGGCTGATTTTGCTGCCGACCAATGGGCGTGTGTGTATGCCGATCGGGGGAGCCCACATGGGGTGACAGATCGCTGACACCCCACAGCTCGGCTGGCAAGAGAACGGACATGTCCGATAATCTCTGTCCGATGCTGTTAGTCTCAATGAAGACCAGCGTCTTGCTGTCAGCTCTGGAGAGCAGCGTGATGACCTCATCACTCTGCACTCTAGAGCTCATCTGAGCTGGTCTGTCGGCCCCCACTCGGTACGTGTGTGGGGGCCTTTAGGCTAGGGTCACAGTGGGCACTGTAATGTTACGCACTGCATGCATTTATTCTTATAGCAGAGAAGTCATTATGTTCATTATGACTGTTTGTTAATTGCGACATTTGAAGTAATTTTTTTTTTAATAAAAAAAACCCAAAAACATTTAATTCCCATTTAAATTTAGTAGGAGTAGGAGTCGGTCCATTTTTTGCCGACTCCGACTCCAGGGACCCAAAAATGTCTCCGACTCCTCGACTCCGACTCCACAGCCCTGGTATAACTTCAGAATGAAATCATCCCTCCGCATCAGCTGAGGTACAAGAGCAGAAGTAAAGCACTGTAAATGAATTAATCTAAAATACAGTGCATCTGGAAAGTAAAGTATTCACAGCGCAGCATTTTACAACATTTTGTTATGTAACAGTCTTATTCCAAAATGGAAAATGGATTTAGCTATTTCTCCTCAAAATTCTACACACAGCACCCCATAATGATTAAATATAAAAAAAAAAAAAAACTTTGTTATATATTGCCAATCGAAAGGACTCACCTCAGAGGCCACATTATCATTGATCACAATGTTCCCAATCTGATCCAGAAGCTGAGCCAAGGAGGTCAATGTGGTGGTGACGGTAGCAATGTTTTCCACAGCTCGTGTCCAGAGAAGCTTATCCAACTCCCAGTCCGTCAGACCCTCATTGCCTGGATTTTCCAGCAGATAGCTGGAGGGCACAAATACCTTTGATATACCTAAAAGTAGTCTGGGAATTAAACACAAAAAAAGCCATGACAATGCTATTTAGGAGATGCCCAAAAAGCAGACCTGCACGACTGTAATTATTTTTATAGGACCGATAATATAATTATTTATATAATATCACTGCTTTGGATGGCCCTGTGTCAGGGCAGAGCCATTTTACAGCATTCACTGAACAAAGGTGGTTGTGGTTCAGTTGCTACTGTTTAGGTGGTTATGAGAATGGGGAAAGTTTACAATAACAGTAAAATTATGGTTATGGTCAGGGGTGCACATAAGTGTTACTCTGGTACTCATAAGGGGCCAAAAACTAGCTCTGCGTACCTGCATTATTGTTACACAGCTCATATGCGTACTAACAACTTGGAGGCGCTCCGTGTCTGGGCGGCCGCAGCTAAATGTTACATGTATACAATTTAGGACACTTGGATAACTGCAGGGAAATATAAATACCTATGAAAGGTTGCAGTTATGGGTGTGACATTGGGAATGTAAATTAATAATTAAAAAAAGGTTAAACTTCTAAGGGTGTTGAAGATCTGGGTGATGAAAGTCAGAGTAGACATATGTAAGGGTAAAATCTGAGAAAAGCACTGTGTGATAGCTGGAATATGACTATGAAAGGTTGACATTTGGACTGCTGGTAGTCTCAGGGGTTCGTTACTAACCAAGAAAATTTCAGGGGTGCACTACTGAGGTATGAGATCTGGGGGTTCTAACGTGTTGTACTGTGAGAGTTACATTTGACCCAAAGCCAGCTGGTGATCTGTGGATGGAGACAGCTAATCGGAGGATCAATAAGGAACAGGGAGGTCAATCTGCAGCAGAATGTACCATGCAGGACGATGACGCAGAGGACAGTGAGGGAGACAGTGAGAAAGACCACATACATATGGGGCAAGTACCAAACACCATCTCCTGGTACTCATCTGAGGAGCTCACTAAAAGTTATGTGCACCCCTGGTTATGGTACAAAATCAGAAAGTTAGGGCTCTCGGCAGCTTGTGGGCATCTGGCGAATCACACAATTCACTGTATTTGTTGCCACATTCTGTGTTTTTGTGCCTATTCATTTCAATGGACTGGAAACTTGCAGAAAAAAAAGGTGAGTTTTCAAACGCACAACACATAGGACCTGATTCTCAAGGGTCGCACTGCAGAGTATTTGCTAAGGTGTGCATGAAACTCATAAGGAACTAAATGGCACCTTAGTGCACAAACATACATGCAGCATTTAACCTGAAAGGATGCTCTGCTACAAATGAAATAACAAACCAATAAAACTATGTCTTTATTAAATGGCAATACTATTGATCAAAGTGATTAAAATATAGAATACAAAAAATATATGCCACTTTTTTCGCACTATAAGACACTCTGTGCCTGCGTCTTTTGGTCCGAATGCGCTTCCTGCCAGCTCTCCCGGCAAGGAGATTAGCCCGGGAGCTGTCAGGTGAGAGATGCCGGCTGGTGTTCGGCTCTCCCATCTGAACTGTATAATTGCTTATGCCAGCAGAGCCCTGCTAGAATAAGCAATAAAGAGAGAGATTGATGAACTGCCATCTATCTCTCTCTCCCTCCGTGGAAACTGCAATCACTGCACCTTCCACGGACACAGGAACAGCCAGCGAAGAGAGAAGACTCTGCAGCCTGGCCCCCCTCCTTCCGATCAGTGTGGAGAGTGACGTGTTGTGCAGAGAGTGTACTGCTGCTAGTGACACCTACTAGCTGAATTGAATATTGCATTCATTGAAAACTTATATATTAAATCTTTTTTTTCTGGTTTTCCTGCCCTTAAAACTGGGTGCGTCTGATGGTCCTGCCATTGACAACAATGGGCTATGCCAAGGCAACAGAGACTTGACATTTGACGTGTCCAATGACAGACAATAGTTAAGTCACACTCATGTATGGCTAGCGTGCCTGATGTATGGCTAACACCATTCATTTAAAGGGGCCACGTTATCAGCTGCACCATTCTTTAAACAGAACAGGGCACAGAATGAAGAGGGACATGAGGGGTAAAATTAGTGGACACAAAACAAACAGGCACCGTTCAAGAACAAAAATAGTTAAAAGCAGATCTCTGTAATATGATTACAGCTAGTGTTAATATCATGGTACACTGCAAAAACCCTAGTATCTACTCTTTATGGACGACAAGTTCAAGCTTCCGAATGATTAACCAGTTTAGAAATGGCAGTCCATTTATTTTCTCAGTATGGCTTTTCTAGAAGCCCAAAGGGTCCTTTGGGCTTCTAGAAAAGTCATACTGATAAAAAAAATGATGAAAGTGCAATATAGATTTAATTTCATGTATATGAATATCTTTACATAAAATTATCTTCTGACTTACCGTAATTGTGTCAGAAACACCTCCATGACTGGCACCATGTTAATGTCAACATGTACTGGAAATTCCAGCTCCTCTAGATTCCCATAATCTACATTATAAACCTGCAGAGATATTATAAACACATGAAACATTAAAAAAAATGACTTGTTCCATGCAGTTAATGTAAACTTGCTGTAATCCAAAAGGATGTGAACAAGTAGTAACGATGAATGCAGATTTTACAATGCAAGAACCACATTGTTTTGTACAGTAAAAAATTTTGAATGATTCAGACGTTTGAACGGCTGCTTGATTTAATAAAGACCTGACCACAGGAGAAGACATAAAAGTATTCAGGATCCAAGAGTTGTCTTCTCACTGTAAAAGATGACATGGACCCAATTTTGGGGGCTAAGCAGTACTCTTCAAAATCTCCTGCCTTGAATGCATCCTGACTCATGTGCGTTCCCTGCATCTGTTCTATTCTCACTGGAGAGGTTGTGTCATCTAGTGAAAAAAAATATCTTGAACTGTACGTACCATGATACCACCCCAGCGGGGGCTGTGAAAAGCATTACTGTGTACTCTTCTTCCATCTTTGTCCTGAATGTAGAGAGGGGAGTGAAAATACTCTGGCACGTACAGTAAAAAGTTCAGTACAGGGTACAGAGAAGCAGCACTGGAACCTGGAAAGTAAAAAAATAACATCTAATTGTGTACTCAACATTGAAAAACACCCAATACCAAGAATTACATTTACTATTTGTTATTATTTATCTTAAATCAGTTCTGGTGGGTGCTAACCACTGCATGCAATGAACAACTAGGGCATTTACAGGAGAATCAACTACTCTACTTCAGAGGCACAATTTAATGTATCCCGAGAGAAGTCAACAAAAAATTATTATTATTATGATATTATGATTTATTTACATAGCGCCAACATATTACACAGCGCTGTACATAAAATTAGAGTTGAAATGCAACTGCAACATAACACACAGGCACAGGTTTTGACACAGGAGGAGAAGAGGACCGTGCCCGATTAGGCATACAAACTAAAAGGTTGGGGAACAGAGTATACAATAGGTGTGGGGTGGGGGGGGGGGCTGGGGTTTTCAGGGTTTTAATAAAAGTGCTAAAAGTTAGGAGCAAGTCTAATGCGGCAAGAGAGAGAGTTCCAGAGAGTTTGTTTGTCCCCTCTGTGTGTGCGCTTGTATACACAATGTAGTCTTTGCCTCTCATTGGCTTACGCTGACATGTTCCTTGACTTTACCAATTATGATATATAGTCACTTCATAAAATGTCTGCAAGCGCTGGAATGTAAGGAGGAATTTAAAAACAAGACCAGAGAGATGGCAGCAGAGGCAGTAGGTGACAGACACACATCACAAGTATGGAAATACTTTACTCTGGATCTGCACAGTCCATGTTGAAGTACAATAAAAGTACCACCATTATGCATGTCCATCTGAAATGGCATCCACAAGCCAACACAGATGATACAGCACTGAGTGTGTGAATGGTCAAGTCCAGGCCACATTGAGTAGCTTTACAGTTATATTTATTTTAGAATGACAATGTGCTCTTTTGTAAACCACAGTGTAGTGTAGACTATGACTGAGCTGCACACTTTATTTTGCACTTAAATAAGTTTCTGGTAAATTTAACTTTAATAAACATTAAACTTTTGAGAAATTTGGCCATGGCATGCTTTTTTCCATTGGTTGAACATCATATGATTCATTGATTGAACATCATATGATTCATTGATTGAACATCAATGATGAAAAAAGCCGCCGCCCCCAAGAGACGGACCTGGAAGAGATTGGCGAGTCCGCCAATACTCTTCATCGGCACGGGCTCGCCAGGTATAGGGGAGTATGCCAAGGTGTAGTTCAGGGTGAGCTTGCAGGGTCAGCAGAGGCCAAACACTCAGGGGGTTAATAAAAGTTGTTTATTGTTGGACACTTGTGTTCTTCCGCTGTGTCTGTGTGATGACGTCAAATGACTAGTCAACTCTACTTCAATGATGGATGACTCGACTTGACAAAATCGGTAATGCCCTAGTTCACACACAATTTCTTCAGAGAAGTGCAACTGAACAAGACCTTTACCTTTGTATGCATATTTTATACTTACCAAGTTTGGCCTCTACAGGATTAATGACATGGGGCAGGTTGTGTGCATTCAGAACGTAGCTTGAAGATTCCTTGTCAAATCGAGGATTGACGCCAAGGATAGCATAATACAGAATCTAAAATAACAAGGACATGTTTGCTTAATTTCTAAGCTACAAGAAAATAACCTTTTTACCAATACCCCAAAACCAAGATCAATACCCAGAACCAATACTTCAAGCACATGCATTGACATGCCCGAGACATCTGAATCATTGACATCTGTATCACTGACCACTAAATCAACCAACAGGTCTCCTGCACAGAATGCTACTTTAGACCCCGCCAGCCTTGATTGTCAGCATTTTTTTTTTATATCCACAGACCCTGTGATTGCCCTGTGCAAGTGGGGCAGGAATCCAACTAAGCTTACACCTTTTAACTCCCACGCACTGCCAGACAGAAGTATGTTAGTAGCTGCAGCTTACATACAGATTTTCAGAAGGATGATCCGTCCATGGATGGATCGTCTCTCTGCAGGGCTGTGTATGTGAGCAGCAGCTCCACAGAGCTCACATACAGGGCTGTGATAGCTGGATGGACAGATCAACCGTCTACCACTATGGCTAAGCTCAGCCATGGTGGGGAATACGAAAGCTTGACCACCTGCTGCCACGCTTCATGCATTTAGAGTAAAAGACAGGCTTGATCCCCCCCCCCCCATTTTGGAGGGGAAAAGTGTGTCTTATAGACCAAAAAATACAGTATGTCCAGGAACACTTAGACAAAATAACATCATACATTATATTTGAGCTTTTTCTTCACAAGAAGGAACTTTATTATACTGCCAATTATGAGGTAATGGCCCCAGACACGGGTCAATTAGCTGCCACTTACCTGAGAGTCCACTGAGAAGTTGGCTATTGGTTGCAACTTGTCCAGGAAAGGCTGGATATAATGGTCAGAGGCAGAGCTTATGTTCCAGTTCAAATCGTTGGATTTTGGATCCGGATTAAGCAGAGTGAATGTGATTTCATAACCTAGAAAACAATGTTAGACAAAATCAGTATAGCACACTACACTGAACCTTATAAAAAAAGTTTTAAAACAAGACAAAGCTGGGCATACATGGGTCCATTTTTTACTTGAAATACTTGCTCTAGAAAGATTGCACCTAGGCTTTTATTTCTTTGACTGATCCTGCTCAAAGAACGCTCGATCGAACAGGGAACCAACATGTTGGTATAGAAATGGGATGGATTGCACAGCAGTGCTGCGCATGCAGTCTCTGTTCAATTGACGAAGCTGGAGCACAGCGTGGTAACACCATCACGCTGTGCTAGAGGGTTCATCAATTAAACAGGTATCGACCCATGTATGGGCACCCTACATTTCTTTGTAGCAGACTGAGTAAATCATAAAAGGTTCTCCTGGACATTTCAAAGAATCAGTGACAATTAATAATGGATCTTCTACTTGTATTACAGCTTATTACTTTTCTATCATCTAGACATCATGACCTCATAGCAGACCTTTTTAAGATGAAACATCTTGTTAGGGCTTGTTTCCACTTGTGTGGAAGCCGGCGGCGCGATTGCCGCCGCTAAGAACCGCATCTCATGCGGTTTTTAGCGGCGGTCATTCACCTCTATGGCCGCGGTCAGTGCTGGGCGGCCGCGGAATCGCGCGGACCACCGCCTAAAAACTCGGTCGAACGAGTTTTTAGGCGGCGGCAGCCCCCTGACCACTGCCGGGGACTAGCCCATTGAACAGAGCCGTGCACAACCGCGGGCTTCCGCTTAAGTGGAAACAAGCCCTTATTCTCTCCCCTGTAATTATCATACGTGTATCTGTACCTGGACTGGACTTTAACGCCCTTCTGTTGCTCTCAAAGTCGTCTTTATTGAAGCGGATACTGGAGATCCTATCGGACAGCGAGGCAGTCACAGCCTCATCAGTAACAGACATGGTGTGAATAATGTGCTCTACCTCGCGGAAAAGCGATTGGCGAATTTCTTCTGTAGAAAGCGATGGGTCCAGTGTAAGTTTAACGAATGATCTTCGATGCTTGCCAATGTAAACAGTGACTCCCTACAAAAAAATAAATAAATCGAAACTGTAAATAATAAATGCAAGACAACAATAAGGTTAGTGTTTTAGATCGTGGCCGACCGCAGCAGTGGGGATGAGCCCCATCAAGTACATGGACGCGACTGCTGACCCGCAATTAAAATTGCGGGCAATTGCTTAAGTGGGGACATAGCCTTATAAACACAAGGCACTAAACACACTGTCAATATTACCATTTTAAAGCTGTAACATTACCATTGGGGTTTTTTTTTTTTGCTCACCTATCTTAACTGAAGACACCTTTTTCTGCTCCTCTGTATAAACGTCCCTAGTGCTCTGCTGAGGTCCAGATTTCTGTACCAAAAGTGCACCATAGACATATTTATATGTTGTAGGCCTGTTACTTACCAAAATCTGTCCATTCAATGGTCCATTCTATTTAGGATCTAATTATTTCATAATTAAATTATGAAAAAAAATCTGGTCAAACAGGTACATTTAATAAAAGTGTGGAGGTGGAGATGTCTGGTGTCAGTAGAAATTGTCGAATCTTTTTGACTTCTGTACTGTTTTGCTTATGCTAGCAGAGCCCTGCTGGTATAAGTAACGGAGAGAGAGATAGATGAACTCCTGTCGATCTCTCTCTTTATTTTAACGCCGACATATTACGCATCACTTTACAGAGCATATATAGTCATATCACTAACTCTCTCTCAGAGGAGCTCACAATCTAATGTCCCTACCATAGTCATAGGGAGAACATACAAACTCCTTGCAGATAGTGCCTAAGCAGGAATTTGAACCTAGGACTAGCTGCATGGTCAGAGTGCTAATCCCCTGAGCCACCGTGCTGCCCTTCTCTCAAGGTCTGTGGAAATGTCATATCCACATATTCCATGTACTCTCCCCGAATGGTATTGAAATGACATGTATTGTTCTGTACTTCCTTGTTTTCTCTATTAAGTAAAAAAAGACACTCTGCAGCTGGCCCCCCCCCCACCCCCGCAGCCCCCCTCCTCCCGATCAGTGAGGAAGAGGACCTGTGTGCTGTGATAGTACTGCTGCTAGCGACATCTAGTGGCAGAAAGTTGGTATTGCATTGATTTGATTCATATATTGATCCAATTCATTTGAACACTTTAAATATATTTTTTTCATGCTTTAAAAACTGGGTGTGTCCTATGGTCCGGTGCGTCTAGTCAGAAAAATACAGTATGTGCAAATCTGCCAGTTCTTGGTACCATAACAAAGCATTTTACTGCATATTTGTTTATAGCTGAATTGTATGTAGTGTTTGTACCTGTGGAAAAAGGCGAGAGGTTTCTGATACAATAAACAGTGACAGGGATCCTTGTGTTCCTTTACTGAACTGTTGAAGAGCTTCATCTGCTTCTGCAAGGCAAAAAAAAAAACAAAGACTTTCATCTAAGCGGCATTGGTTCTCCAAGCGTGTAAATGATAAATACATACATCATCGTATACATAGTCAGCAGTGTGTGAGAGTGATACCCTCTCTTTTCAGTGGTTGATAAATATGACAGCAGCATAGGGGCAGCGCGCAGGACAGGGAACCTGGTTGCCATGCCAATGCTGCAACAAAAGAGGTCGGGCCCAGGCTGTATGTACAAGCTGAACGTAAGAACAGGAATAGCATACTAGAGAGGTAAACCTAAATTACAGAGCCTGCAGAAAGCTGGGATGGTGGCTGAATGTTTTGCCAGATTTCATTCTTCCCTACCAACCATGTCCAACGCAAGATCATCTGCTTCCTCCCCACTTTTATAATGTATGTGTTCCATACGTGGTCAGCTGACAGTTGAGACTGGTCTCTTCTACCCAACTCAGATCAGTTAATACTCAGCATTTACCACAGTAATAAAAAACATAAGATAACATTTCATACCTTGTAAAGACTGTAGAGAGAGTACTTCATCTTCCTCGACACTTGTCCTTCTGTACTTGAACTCGTAACGGGAAGAAAAACCTGTATGCGCTGAGGGGAGGACATATTTTACATTAAATTACATCAAAATTTAGCTATTGTATGCCTACATCTACAGATATGATAACGAGGAGTGATTGCGGAGAGGCATCAAGGTCAGAGGGATGCTTTTATTAATAACACTTATTTGTTTCGCTTACAAAGCTAGAGGTAAATGACAGAATAATTAATTTTGAGGGAATGTGGATACAAAGAAAATTTATG
Source organism: Ptychadena robeensis (assembly GCA_036250615.1). Lineage (NCBI taxonomy): Eukaryota > Metazoa > Chordata > Amphibia > Anura > Ptychadenidae > Ptychadena > Ptychadena robeensis. Next base: position 170,824,654 of record CM070033.1, read on the forward strand.
GAACACAGGGAGTGCTGGTATATCATGACATACAGTGAAAGTATGCAGTGCATTGTGAATGTGCCACAGGCAGTGTGCAAATATCAGAAGGTAGGAGCAATGGGAGGAGATTGAACTTGGAAGTCTCCACTATCTACTGTGTTTCCGGGAACATAAGACACTGTCTTATATCAATTTTAGGAGCAAAAAATACACTAGGGGTTATTTTCGGGTAGGTCTTATTTTTACTAAGTAATTTAACTTCCCTAGCGTTACATAGAGGACTGAAGTTCTCAGTACAGTGTGTTCCATGTTAAGATTCCTTTGATGTAATATATAATATTAGCACAAGAGGTCACTGTCTATTAAACTTGCTTTTTTAACCTCCCTGTCATTAGGGCACCGTTTTGCGCTATTTATTCTGGCGCTATACAGCGATGTGCAGTGTACTCTGTCGCGATTTCCCGCCCTCCGCTCTACACATGTGGGCCAGGAAAAGCAACACTGCGCCGCCCCTTCGCTGCTAGAAGGGATTGGCAAGCCTGGCGTGGGCACAGTGTGTTTTAAGAACAAATTGTGGACATACTGGGATCAAGCATAACGCCCAGGAGGTTAATCTACTCCGATCAGCTGCTCAGCTTGGGCTTCAGAATGTTTTTTTGGCAGCAGCCCAGAAAGCAGCAACAAGCCCCTGTGTTCTTGCACACATAGTGTGCAGATGCACAAGGGGTTTAAAACACATGACAGGATACCTCCTGTTGTGTCCTCTCTAATTACAACAGCTCTCCATGGGACTGTGAAGGTCTTTTTTTGCGGAAGAACTTATGTGAAAAACACAGGGAAAATGCAGCTTGGTCTTAATTCACGAGTAGGTCTTATTTTCAGGGAAACATGGTACCAGTGCTAAAAAAAAAAAATGTAACCACAAAACCAGATGTCATGTTTTCTGCTGCACTTTTGTATTTTATGTTTTCCAACATCTAGCTAAAATGCATATTTTGTAATGCTGAGCCAAAAAAATATTTAGTATTTTCAATTCTGTGTATATGTGTGTGTGTGTGTGTTACTGTAAACACTTCATGGTAAAGATAGATGGGAAACTCACCATTTAATATCACCTCTTTATCACTTGTATCGGAAGCAGGGATTCTCCTTTGTTGCTCAGCAGTCAGAGTTCCTTTGGAAAACACCACCTCAATAGGCACAGTAAGCTGGAGCTGAACAATAAATACAACACTTAGTTTTCAATTGTCAATATATTTTTCTATTAATATAACATTAGCGCCTGTGCAAGACAGAAACATGGTGCAAACGCACAGCAAACTTTGTTGTGATGTGGGTTGAGGTGCGCTGTATTTTGCGGTATGCATTATTGCATTTGGGTTTCCAATTAAAGCAACTGGAGGGGAAAATGCGAGCGCAGCACGGGGTTCCGTGCCAATCACACACAACGTACAAAGTAACAAGCGCATGGCGAGACACACAGTGTGACAGAGCCCCTAATGTCAACCAGACTCCATCTCCTCTTTACTCTACATTCTGCATTCCTCATGACTGGGGTCCAAGGGGTTTTGTGTGCGTGTGTACACTTCACTTTAACATGAATTTAAATCTCAGGCTAGTATGTAGACGTGTGTATAAGTATGGCGAGCGTACATTATTGTCTTTCATTAATTGTCTTTCATTATCATCTTAAAACTCAGTGAGCTAAATGCACAGATCATACTATGAAATGTACACAGCTCTATCACACAGAATAGCCCTGTATACCATCACAAGGGATCTGCCTTTAATTTGGTGCAGTCAGTGGCGGTATTCGGCATGGCAACACAGGTGGTTGCTTAGGGCATCTGGGAAGATGGCTCCCCCAGCACGCCGGCCTATCAATCGCACAGCCACCCAAGGAGAGAGAAGATCATGGAGGAGGTCTGTGACTCACCAGCACTGCGCCCCCCCCCCCGCGTTCTCCATCAGCGACCAGAGATGCCTTCCTGTGGGGGTGCATTGACCATAGATCTGACGGGAATCTACCCGTGTATGCCCAGTATAAGTCTCACTCATCAGCAAGTCTCAGCAACTATCCACCCACACCTGGGGTGCTCTCCGTCCAGAGATGCGTTCTGGGGGGATGCCAATCTCCCTGGGTGCAGTTTAGTAACCCTTACAGGTCTCTTCCCCCACCCTGAATCTGGAGAGTTGCTTGGCGGGGGTCCCGACGCGTCACACAATGCAGTGCTTGGCTGGGATCCCAACGGAGCACATACACATTACCTGCCCAGTAGATCGTCTGTTCTCACTACCTTCTGTTGATGAGCCGGACGGAAGTTGATGTACTGCACTAAGTTAACCCTGCATCGGCTCAATGCCATGTCAACAGAGGATCCGCAGGGCAGGTAATGTGTATGTGCTCCAGCAGGACCCCTGCCAAGCACTGCGCTTAACACAGGGGGTTCTGACGCATCACACAACATAGTGGTCCTCTAGCTGTGGGTCGGGACCACAGCGAACAACCATTTCACAGGGGTCACCATGTTCACTGAAAGCAGCAGCTAACAAGCAGCAGCACTGATGTCCACAAGCGGGTTAGGAAGTAAGGAGGCCTTACTCTCTTTCCTAACTTCCCAGCCCGCACATCATTCACACAAGCGGGGTGGGAAAATAGGAGAGTGTACATGACATTCACCTGATTGTGCTGGAAATTACTTGTGGAGCGTCACTTCCAGTATTTGGAACATGGAGGTGACACTTAGCGACAACACTTCCAGGGTCGCTGATCTGAAAATGTTGAGAACCACTGATCTAAATAAAGAAGGGTCATCACTGTCACTGTGCCCTCATCTCCTACGAGCAACCACTATACAGTTAACCCTTTTGGTGCTTCTCCCTTCCCTCATCTACACATGATTGATCAATCTAGAGATCTAGTTGGCCTGTTGGTGTTATATTATACATGTGATATGATATTATGAGACATTGGTGTCTGGTGATCATATATTCAGCACCCCGGAAGTATGACGTATTTCCATACACTGAGGTATATTATCCAGGGCTGTGGAGTCGGAGTCGGAGACATTTTTGGGTCCCTGGAGTCGGAGTCGGC
>CM070033.1:170832736-170859779 GCA_036250615.1 Ptychadena robeensis
GAATCTGAAACTGAGGAGTCGGAGTCGGGGAATTTATCGACCGACTCCACAGCCCTGGAATTTACCCTACTGAAACGAATCACAGCGCTGCGGTTAAAATCGCAAGTGATAGTGGCCGATCGCTTAGGGGAACCAAGCCCTTATGCACTTTCTTCCCTGGTGAAAGGCACCATCTGCCTTATTGTCTGTGTGAACCCGGATTTCACAGTATGTCGAACTGCCCTGCAAAACGCGCTCCAATTCTATAGACATCAGGCGCATTGCCAAAAGTAAATGGGTGCGCAGTGTGAAAGAGCTGTAAGTCTGTAGTAGTATCTGAGTTCGGGCAGGCTGCTAGGGAAAGCACAGCAAAATAATATACTCTAAAGAATTTTAGCAAAGTTGTAGTGTCTGGGTACAATTTCACTTTGTCCCTGAACATATATGTTATAAGGCTGTCAGTGACATACTACTATTGGTCCCTTTATTGGTAATAATGTTTTTTACATTTTTGAATAATGTCCTGGAATCATTTTGTTTGCATTTGCATATATTCATCTTTGTTACTAGATTAGGGTCCCTGATTGTATGTATACGATAGCTTGAATTGGAGATGCAAGAACTCCTATTTGTTTGGCTGAACCTTAATGTTTACTATATATTTACCTTTTCCTTGTCTTAGATCAATTCATGTGAAAACATTTCTTTCTGTTGTGAAGAATCCACATTAGGAGAAAATGTGGTCTCCTGCCAGTCCAGCCTGTGATGAAAATTTGATCCCAGCAACACAGACCTTCGTAAGATTTTGTTCTTTCATCCTTTACTGATCCTTCTTTAATGTACCTGGCGGTGGAAGTGCTGTCCAATTTTTGAGTTTCATTTGCCTAAAACAATTTATATTTCAAATTGATCTATGAAAGTTAATTGACTGACCCAAAATGATGGAAACGGAGTAAAAGAGCAAAGAGTGGTCAGGTTGGAAAGTACTTGACGGGGTTTCTAGAAATCTTGGTCATACAAGAACAACCATGAATGTTATGGTGAGAAGGGATTAAAGGAATCCAAAAGCCCTCAACTCAATCAGTGTGTAGCACAGTCAAGTCTTCTTAAGACAGAAGGTATTTACATGCCCCACTCCATTACAAATCACAAAATGGAGGAATAGGCCATGTGGATACCTTCTGTTTTAAGAAGTCTTTGCTGTGCTAGATATTTAGGTGAAATATATCTGCTCATACTATGGAGTATGATATTTAAAATGCAATCCTTACACTCCCCTAGTGTTCCTGACGGTACCATCTAGTCCAGTGCTGTCCTGTCAAACACAAAACACATTTCCAATTAAATAAAAATTATAAACAAAAAATAAATATGAATACACACAGTTTTGAAATCTTTCATACAAAAGTGTTTTAGAGATTTTATCATTCAAATGATGCATTTTTATAATTTTTTTTACATAATTGTGTGTTTCAAACATTATCATAGTCAGGATGTCTATAAGACCCTTGTACGGACATATTTATTTTAGAAGTTACAGGCCTACAACATAAAAAAAAGAAAATTCCATTTAAGTCTATGGTGCGCTTTTGGTACAGAAATCTGATCCTCACAAGAACGCTATGGGAAGATAATTTGTACAAGAAGTACATAAACATCTGTTGATTTAGTAACATTGTTGAACTGCAGTGCTTTCCAGCTGTGTTATCGGCTCTGCATTTTTTATTCTTTGTGCACTGTAATTGGATATCTGTTGTCCCCAATGAATGAGTAAATTTCCTCTTCTTATTTTTCTATTTGATAAATATTCTAGGTGCATCGTAAATCTGTTGGAAGGACTCCACTGAAAGCACTTGGTGTCCTTGACCCAAACTGTTTAAGTAAGGACAGGCTCTCTCTTCCAAAGTCATCGAACCCCATTCTTCAAGATAAGGTAGCGTTTTAGTGTTTAATTAAGCTTTCTGAGGGTCCCCATCCAAATTTTCTGGCAGGGATGGTTTGCCGAAAGTGGTGCACATCCGATCGTTCTAGATTAGTTGCATCACCACGTTACCATTGATCGTTCATTGATTGCATGGGAATGGACCTGTGTATGGCTAGCTTTAGTCATATGGCATGAGGGAGAGAGTTCCAGAGAGTGGAACATGTGATGATGTAATCAATAGGAATGTCTTGGGTAGGTCACTTGAGGAGTAAATGGGGTCGTTTAGGGGTGTATTTATGTAACAGGTTGAAAATGTAAGTGGGACAGGAGGTGTGGAGTGATATAAAAGGCACAGAACTTTGGTGTCCCCCTGAAGCCATCATCTTTTTTATACTATGTGCGTTACAGTCCTCAGCTTCTATTGTTAGCTATACGTTGTTTCTGAAAACCTGTTGCGCATTGTTCCTTACACTCTATTTGCTCTTCAATTGTATTTGTACAAATCCTCAATAAAAACTTATTACTTAAAAAAAAAGGCACAGAACTGATTTTGATTCTCTGGACGATTGGAAGCCAGTATAGAAGAGCAGCAGATTGAGAGGTCAGAGTAACAAATGAGACTAGCAGCAGCATAGATACATTAGAAGAAACCACAGTGGAGACCTACCTGTATCTTGCATTGAAATTATTCTTATTAAGGTAATAATGGGGTTGTTGCTCTTTTTTTCATTTTCCAGGAATCCTCTCTTGGCTGTGCCGGAATTCCTGTTGGCATTTGGGTTGACCCATCTCCTGATGATTGCTTAGCAAGTTCCTCCAAGAGATTATCTTCCTCCTTGAAAAACAAAGGATTAAAAGTAAATGTAAAGGACTCCTCTTTGAATATAAAAGCAAATTGTTCATTTAGCCAACCAGATAAAAGTGCATTGCTTCCAGACCTTGTATTGTCAGGTCAGACCCAGGAAGAAACTCTACAAACAGATATTAAATGTCTTGAAGGATTCAACACATTTGTTGGATCTGCTTCTGTCGCTGGTGATGAGACCTCTGCCACTGATGGCCACCTGGATGTTTCTGCAGACGTATTGGTAAAGACAACCTTTGATGTTTGTAGTAAATCATCAGCTGTAATACCTCTGGAGACGTCAGCAGATGAAGAGTCATTCTTACATGAAGTGAACACCAAGTCCAGCTTGAACAACCATGCTCCTTGTTCTATAATTGTCACAGAAGACGAGGAATGTCCTAAAGTTAATGGGAATACCGCCATTATATCTGAATCAAACCCGATGTTTTCGGCAGACAATACTTTTGAGATAAATTCAAATTTTGATGGGAACTTGCCCTTCTCTGAGGTTATTTCGGACTTGATTCAAGAAGTTGAAAACTGGGGTATTGTTGGAAAAGAGGATGAAGAAAATGCTCCAACCGATGTGTGGGATCTCCAAACAAAGGACATGGTTCCATCTCTGCTAGCTGATCCAGCAAATGAGGATAAACCGGGACAAGTTGTAGATGTTTCATCAGCCTTTGTGGATTCTCAAGTGCTTAATGAACTCGATAGCACTGTTAGCCATGTAATTGTAGGTGAGGGATGTTTTCCAGCATCCATAAATCCTTCTCCAGCTAAAACGATAGCCATGCATGATGATTCTGCATGCAGCTTTGAAATTGGCACAGAGAATGACTTGGATGGGAGGAAATCTGCAGACAAATGTTTCTTCCCGATTGAAAGAAGTACACCCCATTCTGAACTGAATGAAAATGATTCCACCAAAGTAGACCACACGGAGTGGCTGACTCCCAGCTCTAGATTGCATCAGACGGGCTGTTCTCTCTCAGCTTCTCATACACAGAAGGGTGACGACTTTGCTGCTTCATCTCAATCTGGCTGCCCAACTCCGGTTATTCCGCCTCAGTTTAGGCTTCCTAAAGTGTTATCACTTGGTGGATGTGTTAGTAGCAATATTATTTCAGAGGCTTTGGTCTCTTTACATGAAGCTGGCACATCTATGACCCCAGTATCAACAACCGAAGAAGTTACATGGACCACCCCAGTGATGCTTCTGAATAAAAGCATTAATACTTCTTGGAACATGACGGGGAATGGAATAAAAAGTGCTAAAGACAATGCTGCAGAGACCGATTCCTTGCTTTGGAAGTAAGTAACATTTGGCCTGTTCTTACAAGTTGATTATTTTAAGTAGCCTCAAAAAATTTAGTAAATGCCCCCCAGAGAGACTAGTTTCTCTCTCCCCGGGTGGGCTCACGGTTTATGGGTGGGCGGCATCACACTGGGGGTGGCATCTGGGCATCGAAAATGTTTGCAATGCCCAGATGCCACCCCCAGCTTCATGCTGCCCTGGGCATACTGCTAATATCTAAAACCGCCACTGAATAGAATGTTCTTGATCTCCTCTGATTTAGAGAGTAGGAGCTGTACCCTGCTGCTTGATGTTAAGAATTTGCCTGAACATAAAGTTACCCTTGGGTGCCCCTAAAATTGTACTAGCCATGAATTGGTGGTCTGAAATAAGATGCCATTTTTGGTTTAAAAACGAGTTAAAATAATCCTTCAACACTGTGTTGTTACAGCAGTAAGTTTTCTCGCACTGTCCACTTCTTAAAGTTATTTTGGGGCTGCTTTCCACCTTTTTTTTTTTTATTAAATAAGAAAGAAGTACCTTTCACATGAGGTATGCCCTCACAGGAGTTTTCTGCAAAAAAAAGACTACAGCACAGCAGCCTGCTAGCTATATGGCGGTCTCAGAACTTCGGTCTGTTCCAAGCTGAGACCTATCTGTACACTTCGCTTTTAGTCTCCCAGGTGCTGCCCTGCACTGTACCAGGTAGTAACTTCTCCTTCGGCAACAGTCTGGACCAGGCCCCTGTCCACATGGCCAGACATTGCCACTGATGCTTGCAGCTGTTAAGGAACTCTTTCCTTTTCAGATGTGGCACGGTCTGTGTAGTTATATTATTCTCTGGGCCCTTACACTGCTAGTAAGTTCCTTACCTGCACTCTTACATTGTGACTAATGGATGGTTTTTGGATGGTGTGTACATGCAGGGTTGACTATACAGCTTTTAAATATTGTCACCTTGGTGAGCTGGTCTGTTCAAATCTGTAAATTTTATCCTTCTAATTTATTAATCTGGTTTTTAATTTTAGTGATTTGTCTTTTAGTTTTTCTAAGGAGTCCTTTTGCAATGCATCACGTGAAGAACTAATACGTCGCTTAGAAGGAACTCTTATTGTGGTGGAAGTTCTTTCTCGGCAACTCCAAGACTGGCAACAACAATCTGTCGCCTCTAAACCATCTGAACAAAGAGAGGCCTCCACACAAACATTCGGAACATATGGCAGTGAAGTATGAAGACAGTACAGAAATTAGGTTTTATTGTATTAAATGGTTATACCTGGTGTTATGGGGCACATACCTTACCACTGTGAAGGCAATTTTCATGGTGGTGCCTTCATATTGTGCTTTTGTGCAGTTTAAAAAGGGCCAGAACTCATTCAAACATTTCTATTGAAGGTGGTAAAGATCCACCCTTATACCATCAAATCTGTCATAGGGTAATCTGCCAGTTCGCTTTATCCAGGTCAGTTTGGTCAACTGGCAACCGTCCACGAATTGGTTATAGCAGTGGTTCCCAACATTTTTCCATACCTGTATCCAAGACAGCCGTGTACGCATTATTTAAAAATGAATAATTGTTAAGTTACATCACGCTCCCTACCTTGGGTAACATCCCCTCCAGTCTAACTAGCTTGTACACAACCCTTATTTATATCTCCAGCAATTGTGAGAATGATTCCATGTTCTGGGCTTATTTACTCAGTCAGTGACGTTTTCAAAAAGAAATTCCACCATCTCTAGTAAAACATCCATAAGATGGTGATGACACTTGTTTACATTTCAATAGCCCCCATGCAACTATGGCCAGTCCTTTGTGTGAGATGGGAGTGGCCAGAAAACTGTTCTCCCCCTGCGATCTCTAGTGGACTCCAGGTTGGGAACCACTGGGTTACAGGTTCTTTAGTCCGATTTTATTTTTTTTCAGTCTGCAAGATTAATCACAGGATCAGGAGCTCTAGTTGTTGAAAGGATGGCTGGTAGCCTCATCCACTAAGGCATTTGCATGTTTACGTAATGGCCCTGCGGCACACATTTTGATTCAAATATCTCTACTATTGCACTGCACGAGATGGTGCCGTCCAGTGAAGATCTGGGCTCCAGCAGCAGCACATTTCCAATTGTAATAAAAACTGTATTACAAACAAAACATAAATACAAATACATACTGTTTTAAAATCTTTCATACCAAATAAGTATTCAAGATATTTTATTATTCAAATGATACCTTTATTCATTTTTTTTAAACATAATTGTGTGTTTCAAACATGATTATAGTCAGGATGTCTACTAGACCCTTGTACGGACATATTTTTGAAATTTACAGGCCTACAACATTAAAATATTAAATTTTAAGTCTATGGTGCGCTTTTGGTACAGAAATCTGAACCTTGCAAGAGCGCTAGGGAGTTTAGGGACACCTAGTACAGTGACGTGCATTATGCAAGGATTACCTACCTACAACTACTGTCGTGTGGAAGGACCTCTATATTAACTTTCATTCTTGTCGGAGAAGTGATTTTTGCATTGTTTTGCTGCTGCAGGACCTGGTCACTTTGCAGTCATTAATCAGCCATGAACTCCTCTGTTACCAGACTGTTCTAATATGACATATAGGTTGTATGTGTGATCGCTAGAGCCTGGCTTATGGTGGTTGAGGCTACCAGACAATGACCCTAAGCACGCACAAGCTACAATAGAATGGCTAAAAAAAATAGTATTTAGTTTCATGATGAATTGGCAGTAATCAGCGCTGTTGTGAAGATGAAAAGTAGTTGCACCACTTTTACCCACAGTGTCCATGATGATCCTTTTTTACTTGTAAATTGTTATACAGTTTGCTTCTGCAAGGTAAAAAAAAGGTTAGTTTTAGCTTGAGTCTCCCTAGTAGCATCCAAGTCACCTGTCCCTGAAAGGTCCTGGACTTTTTGCATATATTCTGCTTGCTTCTACATATAGACTTGCTTTGAGACACCGCTTACTGACCCAGGCACATGTTCCCCATGCCCAAATTTTAAATATTGCCTATATTCCTAGAATCTATGCATTTAATTTTAAGCACCAAAGTTTTTCTTGCAAGTAAGTTTACTTTACCTAATTGTGTCAAAAACCTCCTTCTGAAATGTGCTATTCTTACAAAAGTTTAAACAGTCACAGCCGTACAGAGTTTTCAAGTATACAATGTGAGACAGAGGCCTTCCTATAACGATTTGTTTCTGTTCTATACTGTGTGTGGCTTTAGAATCCGTTGGTGCTAGTAGGACATGATATGAGCTCTCATGGTATAGTCGCCTAAAATGCCCAATTGTTCCTCTGTCTTTAAGAATATCGTACTTGTGTTATATTTGTTGCAATGCCCTCCTCTACTGTTGCATCTCATTTCTTTGAATGTCTGGTTGCCTCGTCCTTTTGTCTGGAAAGATCTCTCTTCCTGAGTGTACTGGGTCCATCAAGGACACCAGTTACACCATCTGGGGCCAGCTCCTTCTGATGGTGGTAGTATAAAGTTCCTTAATGGTTCCTCCATGTGTATGGCTAAAGGTAGGCATACACTGTCCCTTAATAGTTGAGGGACCGACCCACTGCACTGTCATGACGTTATCAGAATACCCTTTGAATTTATCGGATCATACAGTGTCCGAGATGTCGGTAAATTCCGTCAGGATCCGAGATGTCGGTAAATTCAAAGGGATCCTGATCGATCTGTCCAGGTGGGCGCATCCGATTTACGGTCGGGCAATTGGCGTGAATCTGTATGTGTATGGCTACCTTTAGACCTAAAATGTATTGTGTTTGCATTTGCACTTCCAATGAATTAACTAGGAAATGCAAGCACAGGGTCAATACATAAAAAATGCAATGGATCTGACAGTGGTGCAGTTGGGGAATATATTTTTGTTTTTTCTTTTTAACAAAAATCTTTATTTTTATCCAGGGGTCATACACATGTGAAACGGCTTCAATGGTTAAGTGTGCAGAAAACCTGTGTGAGAAAGTGCAGAAGCATGGCGCTGACCTTAACCACCAAGTAAGACTTTTTGTTTAATATTTACATATAGAAATGAGTAACTTTTTTTTAATAGCTACACACAATGGACTGTGATCTTTTATACAAATATATTGACACTTTCTGCTGAAGCTTTAACCTCCTGGGCGGTTTGCCTGAACCCAGTTTGCCAATGCAGCGATTTCGCTTTTTGGGGCCATTGGTGACGCTGAAGCGCGGGGGGGGGGGGGGGGGGGGGGACCGTGCCATAGACCTCAATGTAAATGGAGATGTGGTGCTTTTTCAGCCCACATGGATGACTTCGCCGATGTGTAGAGGGGAGGAATCATGGCAGAGTAGAGTTTACTCTGCTTGGAGTACGCATATCTCGCTGCTTTCAATGGCCTGATACGGGCAACCTGCCCAGGAGGTTAAACAAGCAGAAAATGCATATGAACAAATTGGCATTTACCTGGCCCCAGGTTTATGTGTTTCTTAACCTCCCTAGCGGTTGAGACTAGCCCAGTTGGTTCGACGTTCAGGCTTGCCCCAACCGCAGGGGAAACGGACATGCAGTGTATGCAATACACCCACGGAAAGCTGCAGCGATAGTCTTAATCGCTGCAGTATTTCCAGGGTTTTCCAGCCATAGACCTCCATGTTAATGGAGGAGAGCCGCCCACACAGCCAGCGTCATTGATGACACTGGCTTTGTGGAGAGGGGTGGAGGAAATGGCAGGCAGTGTGCTCTGTACACTTCTACGATTGCCCTACCGCGTCGTTTGAAACGGTGTGGAAAGGAGCGGTGCACTAGGGAGGTTAATGCCCTTACATTTTTTTTATTTTGGTTTTTTGCCTTCTCCCTACTATTAGTAAATCATAATACAGGGTTGGGATTCTTGGAAATAAAGTAGTACTGAATCGTCTTGATTATCCACCACTGTCGATGATCCATACTGAGCTGTTTATACAAATTTGGATCTTGAGCGCTGTCCACCAAAACATTGTAACTTGTTTCTTTGCTGTATGCAGGCAGATGAGTGTTTGAAGGATCTCGAGGTTCACTCTTCAACTGTCATTGCTCAGCTTCGGAGAGACTTGGAAACTGAGAGGAAAATTTGTGACACTGTCAGAGAAGCTTATGAACAGCAGGTAAAGTTTAGCAAGGAGGACTAGAAACTTGGATTCAAGTATCTTGTTTTGTTTTATTTATTCCTTTCATACTATATGCGTTATCACATATACCAAAAATGCATGTGCTTTTCGCATTACTCATCTGCGTTTGCGCTTGCATTTGGCTTTTTTGAACAAAGCCTGAAAAAAGAGATTTGATAGATTTTAACTTATGGATATTCATGCTGAACTGACCAAAAATTTGCATCTGAACCTAAACGTTCGAGTGTAATATCTGGCTACCTGTCTGTTTACACAGATGCCCAGCATCTAAAAGTAGGTTCACATGTGAAGTTGCATCGTGTTTTCTAATCGGCAGATGCTCGGGTAGATTTCCAAAGTTTCAAGAGCTTCTTTTGGTGCCATATGTTTTACCTATTGTAAACTTTATTGTTTTGTATTTTGACTGAATACATCCCGATTTGCACTATATATATATATATATATATATATATATTTCACTTTTGTTAATGCTAACTTTTTGTATTTCTTTTGAAGTCTTCCTACAATAAAGAGTTAGAAGAATTCGTTCACAGAGCTCGTTCTGTTTGTTCTGAAGTAGAAGATGACCGCAAACAACTCCTGGTTCAGGTAATTATCTGGATCAATGTTGGAATCCTCTTCTTCTTTCTTTTTTTTACCAGCAATTTACCCATCCCCCCCCCCCCCCCCCCCCCCTCCCACCCAGCAGTCCGATTCAGTCCAGTTTTTGGGGGCAATAGCGGTATGAAAAATGTTACCACCCTGGCAGTCCACTGAGATCCAAATTTCTGTACCAAAAGAGGGACATAGGTGGTGTCTTTCAGTGGTCTTTTTAAAATCAAATTTCACCATCCAAATAATAGAACTGCCACTAGATTGCAAATTTTTCCATCCCAAGTCCAGCTCCTGACTACTGATTTCAGTAAGTTGTTTTTTTTTTTTTTTCTCTCTTCACCCCGAGCACTACTGTCTAGGACAGTGTTTCTCAACATGTGGGTTGGGACCCCCTCAGGGGTTGGAAGAATATTTCACAGGGGTTGCCGCATTTACTGAAAGTATCAGAGCTGCTGCTAACAAAGAGCAGCACTGATGCCCACAACCGGGGTGGAAAATTAAGAGGTAGAGTAATGCCCTCCTAACCTAGGAGGGATGGGGACTTTATCTCCCTCCTAACTGTCTCGCTGAGTCATTGAAATCCCTATGTGGGAGTTTGTAAACCCTACACTGAACCATTTTTATACGATTGAAATCCATTAGACTTCTATCAGTGCTTATGGCTTATAAAGCATTTTAAGTTCCCTTTTTAAAATAATACTTAATCACAGTGAAGCCACTTATATTTCTGAGAAAACTTTCACATTGCTTATTCTTTGTGTGCTGACCATATATATATTTTAAGTAATGTGGCTTCTCGCAGCTGAAGGGACAGAGTCGCAAAGAGTCTCTAAAAATTCTGCCACATGTGAGTGTATCTGTTTGTAAAATAAAGTGTTCCGACAATCTGATTTTGGTGTTTGTTGATAGTGCTCCCAATCCAGGGAGCTGATGTCCCAGCACTGGCGTCTTTTCACGGTTATGAAGGAGAAGACTCGGATGGCTCTTGAGGAGTATGACGGAATTAGGAATGAAAGGGACAAAGCCATGCTAGAAAACGAAGAGGTAATTGAGCAGCGGTGTCTATCTATATATGGATTGTAAAGTTTGTATTAGGACAAGATTATGATTGCCAAATGTAACACAAAAAAATCATTCTTTTTCAATGACTCTCTCCCACATTTGTCCACTCTTCCTGAAAAAGGCTTTCAATGTTTATTGGGGGGGGGGGGGGGGGATTCTTTAATAATTTTGCTAGGCCTAGATGTTTTTTCTTTTTAAGAAAGGTCTTCTTGCAACCTGACCCCATAATGCACAGATATGGAGCAAAAAAGAATATTGTCCTGTAATACACAATCAGTACCAATAGTAAGGTATGGCAAATATTCATCCAGGTGCTTAAGTGTTGGTTTCTTAGCGGTCTTCTTGACCTTTTATATTCCCTCTGCGTATCATGGATTTTGCTGTAGCGGCCCACAGAATAAGGGTTTGTTTCCACTGGGCAGCATGGACACATCCAAAGCACTGAAACTTGATTGGGAAGTATCCTTTCTGTGGCTTTTAGAACGTGAGTTCAACATGGGGGGGGGGGGGGAAGCAGTGGAAACCAGCCCTAAAAATCTGCAAATTTATGCAAGAGCTGCTGAACATTTGTGTTAATCATGGCCTCTGTAATGATGGTGGGCGTGGACCCAAGGATAGGGAATGGTGTTTTATTCATCAAAAAGTGCTTTACCATAACATATGCTTTAGGCTATGTCTCCACTGCTTCAAAACGCCCAGGTTTGTCACACAGCACATGCACCCCATTACTTGCATTCATCTAACACAGTGAATCGCCTAAAAGATGTGCGCGCATTATCAACCCACTTATGTTTTGGTTGTGTTTTTTGTTTTTTTTCAATGCAAATTGTATCGTCACATAAATTGTCCAGGATATATGCAACATTTGGGAAATACTTTGAAATGGTCTATTGTGATTCACAGTGCATTACTTTGTCCACAGTTTGTTACAGCCTTATTATAACATTGATTCAATTCATTGTTTTCCTCCGAATTCTATAACCAATACCTCATAATGACAATGTGGAAAAAGTTTACTTGAGATTTTGGTAAATGTATTAACCTCCTTGGCGTTTGGCCCGAGTTAACTCAGGCTGAGTTTAATGATGGACGAGTTAACGCAGGAGAAACTTACCTGTCCACCGGATGCTTCCAGGTGTGCCCCTGGTCGGGGGTGGGGGTAGACGGCACCATAGATTTCCATTAAATGGAGGGGGTGTCGCCTTTTCCCAGCACAGTTGTGCACGCGACCTCCGGGCAGGTAGGAATTCATGGCCGAACATATTGTGCTCTGCTACGCTTTTTAAATAAGTGCACCACATGCGTAAAGCCAAGGAGGTTTAACATAAACGGAGAAATCTCATGTATATAAGTATTCACAGCCTTTGCCTAATACTTTGCCGATGCTCCTTTGGCAGCAATCACATCCTCAAGTCTTTCTGAATATGATGCCACAAGCTTGGCACACCTCTCCTTGGATAGTTTCCCCCATTCCTCCCAGCAGCACCTCTCAAGCTCCATCAGGTTGGATGGGAAGCGTCGTCCTGGAGCTACTATTTTGATATCGTGGCTGTATGCTTAGGATTGTTGTCCTGCTGAAAGATGAAATGTTGCCCCAGTATAAGGTCAAGAGTGCTCTGCAGAAGGTTTTCATCCAGGATGTCTCTGTACATTGCTGCAGTCATCTTTCCTTTTATCCTGACTTGTCTCCCAGTTTCTCCTAAGCTGCACTTAGAGGGCCAGCCAGCACTAGGAAGAGTCCGGATGGTCTGGAGGGACCTTCAAAGCAGCAGAGATTTTTCTGTAACCTTCCCCAGATTTGTGCCTCTAGACAATCCTGTCTTAGAGGTCCACAGACAATTCCTGCTTGGATGTGCTCTGACAATAACTGTCAACTGTTGTGTGTGCCTATCCAAATCATGTCCAATCAACTAAATCTGCCACAGGTGGACAATTAAGCTGCAGAAACATCTCAAGGATGATCAGGAAATGGGATGCACCTGCGCTCCATTTTGACCTTCAAGGCAAAGGCTGTGAATACTTCTGTACATGTGCTCTCTCAATTTTTTTTTCCCCATGTTGTCATTATAAGGTGTGGTGTTCAGAATTCTGAGTTAAAAAATAATCTTGGAATAAGGCTGTAACATAACAAAATATGGAAAAAATTATGCCCTGTGAATGCTTTCCAGATGCACTTTACATCTTTTTATATCTGCAGTACTGCAGATACACCTGGTCTAATCTTCAAGTAAATATTTTTAAGTTACAAGATGGTCCTAAAGGTTGTTCCGCGTGTTTAAAAATGACAATGTTAACATGTATTTACTTTTGCAGACCACTTTATTCCTTTTATTAAATTACTTAAATAAGGCAGCATTCCAGAATGATTTAACACACTGTAAATATCCCCCTCAGCTCTAATCCTTTATAAACATACATGTAGTATAAAGGCTTGCCAAAACTTTCTCCCTCTCCCCGTGATTCCTTGTGATACTTTTATCTTGCAGTGAAACTTACGGTTATTTGTGCTCTTTAGATTTTATACATTCACTGAGTATCATGTGTCCACGTCAGTACTAAGAACAGACTCTATTATTTTCATGTGCCAGTCACATTAAGAGTAAACCTTTTACCTGGAAGCAATGTTTTTGAATTTGGACATGACGAGACCAATTATGTATACACTTTATTATTCATTGCTCATAGATGTTCAGCTGCCTGAAAGTTCAGAAGTCTTCGAATGAGCAGTTAAAACTGGAGAACTCTCGTCTGGGTACAGGTTTGTGGTGTATTTTTTCAGTTAAACATCAAACAAATGTGGTTTTTGTGAAAATCTGTCCTTACAGTTGTCTTTTTTTTTCTAGAGCTGGAATCTCTTATGGAGCGTTTGTGTAGTCTGGATTCAGAAATTGATCAGTGGAAGGAGGATAATTCCGAGCTGGGAGAACAACTGTCTGCTAAAGATTCCTCTATGAAGCTTCTAGAAAAAGAGCTTAATGAGGCGACTGCAAGGTATAAAGTGCAATTTTTTTTAGTCTCTTGCTTTTTGGTACAATTTCTACTGATGCATGCATTGATCACTTCAGAGTCCGTTCTATGCTTCTAATTAAAATCAAAGCTGTGATTAGAAAGCCTTCAGCTGCCGGCTACCATCGTAGGTTGGAGGAGGATAGAAGGAAGGAAAGGGCACAGAGGGCCTGGTTATGTTGGCTTAGGCTATGTTTCCACTATACGTTGGGACCCCCTCCGCTAAGCGTATTGCTTGGTGGGGATCCCGACGGAGCACATAGACCTTACGTGCTCGGCGGATGCTGTGTTTCTACATCCGCCGATGCAGAGGTTCAACATACTCCACTACGTTCAGCCTTGCATCGGCGAAACGGCTCAGCGATGTGAAGGCACATCATCCGCCGAGCAGGAAAGGTCTGTGCTCCGTCGGGACCTTCCGCCAAGCAATACACTTAGCGGAGGGGGTCCCAACGTATAGTGTAAACACAGCCTTATAGTCATATGGTGTTTTTTTCGTTCCATGTTAACTATTGTCACATTAAGCAGTGATTTGTGTTGCTCCAGACCCACATTTTACTTGATGAGTAGACTGTGAAATGAAGAATGCGGTGACGGTATGGTAAAACTGAGCATAGACATCTCTAGCCCCCCTCCACCTTAGTGTCAATTACTTGCTTGTTAAAGTTTCCTTTCTCCTTTTAGAGGACAGATTTTTCAAGATCGAATCAAGTATCTCCACGGTGAAGTTGTGCCTAGGTAAGTTAATTTTTTTTGTGTATTACTGGTTTCAAGGTTGCCCCTTGCGATAAAAGTCCTCCCTCCATTCCTTTACACATGTGAGATGGGAAACAACCCTGTGGGCTCGCCGAGCAGTTTTTTTTTTTTTTTCTGATATCGGTAGATATTTTAAGAAGTAGTCATGGCTTCCCTCAATTATAGATTAATTGTTAGAATGTAGCCATGGACTGCATCATTTATAAATTACTTATAAAATACCACAATAATATTAGTTGTACTTCATGAACCTCCTAGGTGTTACGGCCAATTCGTGCCATCTTTTTTTCGACGGAGCAGTGCAGTGTGCTGTGCTTCCCCGCCTTCCCCTCTACACGTTGCTGTCCTCCTCAAGCAATGTGTGTGGGGAAAAGTGATGCACCTTCCATTAACATGGAGGTCTATGGTGCCCGCTTCTTCAGCGTCGCTAATGACCCCTAAGACACGGGGCCGGAAAAGATCAGCGAGCCTGCAGCGATGCAGCTTCGCCGAGCTTAGACAATTCTGCCCGATCCTGGCATGGCCACAGTTCTGAAAACAAACTAATCGTACTGGGTTTGGGCGTAATGTCTAGGAAGTTAAAGTTTTTTTGTTTGTTTTTTCTGTGTATTGCTATTTTCTACTATGGTAACCACAATGTTAATCTCTACTTGCGTGCAATAAATCATGGATTTGGGGTGCAACAAATCCGTGAATAGCTAAGTGTCCATTATGTATGAATAGTCAGGGGTGCACATAAGTGGTACTCTGGTACTAGTACGCATATGAGCTGTGTAACAATAATGCCGGTACGCAGAGCTAGTTTTTGGCCCCTTTTGAGTACCAGAGTACCACTTATGTGCACCCCTGTAAATAGTTATATTAACTTGTGTTTTATTTACTATTCCAGTTTGGAGCTTAAATTGTCAGAGGTCTTCAGCGAGAAGGAGGCCCTACAGGCACAGCTTCAGGCTCTAGAAAAGGAACATTCTTCACAAATTTTCTTCTACACTGAAAGCCTAGAGGTGAGACAGTTGGGGTTCCTTTGCACTATGTAGTGTAAATGGAAATGAATTTTAGAATAAGATTTCCTGATGTAAATCTATTTCACCAAAATTTACATACATAAGTCAGAACAGATATTAACCTTCCTAGCGGTTGTGACGAGTCCAGCTCGTCCAGTGCTGACATGCTGAAAGTGCACTGGACGAGCTGGACTCGTCCAACACCGATGTCGGTGAGCGGCGGGAAATTCAAATGCCTGCCATGTAGAGGGAAATTTAAAAGTTAAAAAAAGGGAATTGTACTGGGCACAGCGATTACTGTACCCAGTACAATTTTTACAGTAATAAACACAACACCATTTACATTTAAATAAATGTTTTATTATATACATCAAACAAAATTAAAATAACTTTTTTTTTTAATGTAAATTTTTTTTTTACAAAAAAAAAAATTTACATTAAAGTATGGTGCGCTTTTGGTACAGAAATCTGTACCTATGCAGTGCGCTAGGGAGGTTAACTGCTATTTATGCTGGTTAATCTCACCATACACCTTACAATCTACCATACAATTTCTACGCAATCAAATTTTTGTTCTACCAAAACCATGTAAGCTAAGGCGCTTTTTAAACCTTCCAATCACTATGTATTTTATCACAGGAAATTGTATGGAGTGATCAAAAGGTGTATGGGGGGCTTTAGCAACCCTATTAAAATAAAGTGTGTGTTTTACAGTTTCTTGAACAAGAGAATCATGTTTGTCGGGAACAAGTTACAGAGACGGAATCTCAGCTAAAAACCCATCATCTTAATTTGCTGGAGCGAAACTACCAGTGTGAGAATCTAAAGGATACCATCAAGACTTTAGAGTGAGTATGCACAAGCATGTCTACATTGACTACAATGCATATAAATATCATCCGGTTAGTTGTGGATCCGCTGTGTTTTTTCTTTCAGTCCAGCATCTACACAAACTACTGTATTTTTGGACTCTAAGACGCACCTGACCATAAGACCCACCACAGTTTTTAGAGCAGGAAAACCAGAAAAAAATGTGCTGTGTTCAAATCAATTGGGGAAAAAAATCCCCTGCCGTACCAACTTAAGCTACAATTAAACTGGTGTCACTAGAGAGCACACTTCACGGCAGATCTCATCTTCCTCACACACAGGGAAGGGGGAGGCCGCAGGGGGAACGGCAGCAAATGTTTTGGGTGTATTCAGTTTTCCCACACACAGCTGTGCATTGCTTATAGCAAGGCTCTTCTGATATAAACAATACAGTTGTGGGAGATCATGCCATGGACATTTCCCATCAGACTTCTCTGCTCCTCCACCTTCCCGGCCAATCTTCTTGCCGGAAGAGCTAGGATGCTGGCAGGGAGCTAAGGTTCGACCATGGTCGTGGCCACGGTTGGTCGTGCATTCAGACCACAAGACACAGGCACTTTTCTCCTCCGATTTTGGGGGTGCAAAAGTGCATCTTATAATCCGATGAATACGATATATAACCTTTTTGGTAATCTAACTCAAGTTGGTTCTTGAAAAATGTATAGCCCACAGTTTTATTTTTGCATTCATGCATGGTTACAAACTGCAAGTCAATGGGACCAGATAATGTCAATTTATTTTGAAAGAGCCACAGTGTACAGAAGTTGAAGAAGATAAGGTGGACTGCCTATTCGAGACCAAATTAGTAGGGGGGGCAGGTCAAACTTATCCATCATTTTACAATAAAGAGCTCTTGTTGCCATAGTTGGGGTGGGGCATCGCTGCCGAAGGTACGATCGGTCCTAAAAAAAAAAAGGAAAACTTAATATAAAAATATCCTTTTATGATCATTAGAGATTGTTAGTTGGTGAGACTAATATATTTAAATGTCGTGTGCTCATGTAGGAAAGATGTGTGTGAACTGAAGCAGAGGTTGGCAGATGCTGAGAATGAAGCTCAGAGCATGAAGACGAAAACGGCCAAAGAAACCTACAACCACTCATCGGAGATATCCAAAATCAAGACACGTCTCCTTGATTTATTCAGAAATCTGAAGGAAAGCTCCCAGAGCGAGGTATACCAAGAGGTTCTGCTACATATCTCATTTGCTGATTCATTTTCTTTGTTTTGCATGGGGTAAAAAAATGTATATAATCATCTACACTTTCTGTTGCGAATGTTTGTACTTGTATCTAAATCCAGGGTAGAGATGGTTACTGAAATGCAGAAATTTCACCATACGCATGCAAGTTGTATACTGGACTGAAACTGAGCCAATAAAGTTCAACAGCTGATGTTCTGGATTGGCTTAGTTTCAGCCTGACTTTGCAGGCTACTGCTGAGCTCTGCATCTCAGTGACCATCTCTAGTCCAGGACATTGTTTGTTTGCCATATGTCATTAGTTAGAATAAAATGAGATTACACTAAAGACTTTTTACGTACTCCATATGCAATGTGAAGTACCATAAGGCAGTATTCATACATACACTTTCCACACAGCGGGCATGTGCTCACAGGTCATGTACAAAAAAAAAACGACTGTATTTTTAGGACCATAAGACGCACTTTTTTACCTCCAAAATTGGGAGCAAAAAGTGCCTGCAACTTATGGTCTGAATGTGCGACCCCCGTGGTCGCACCTTGGCTTTCCGCCAGCTCTCGCGCCACGGAGATTAGCCGGGGAGCTGGAGAAGCTGTCAGTTGAGAGATGCCGGCTGGTGTCGGCTCTCCCAGCTGTACTGTATAATTGCCTATGTCAGCAGAGCTTTGCTGGCATAGGCAATGGAGAAAGAGAGATGAACTGCCATCTTTTCCTCTCTGTGTCTGTGGGAACTGCAGTCACTGCAGCTCCCACCGACACAGGAACAGCTGATCGGCAGAGGAGAGGGAGAAGACTTCAGATTTCTGCCCCCCTCCTCCTCCTGCCGAATGTACTGCTGCTAGTGACACCTTCTGGCTAAATTGAATATTGCATTCATTGAATTCATTGCATTAACCCAATTCATGTGGAAACTTATTAAATCATATATTTTTTTGGGGTTTTGCTGCCCTAAAAACTGTGTGCGTCTTATGGTTCGAAAAATACCGTAATTTTATGCCCAAAAAAAAACTGGGGGACTCCTAACTGCCTGTATTTCTGGCTTTGTAACTTTCCAGGTGCTGGAAATGCAGCATTTCCAGGCATGTGTGAATGCCCCCAACAGCTTCCTGCTGTCAATTTTATATGCTTTGCCATAGTGTAATGTAATTTGAGATTCAGAGGGCATGGCAGAGTGCTTAACTTGAAGAGATCACAATTGTCTATAATTCAGTTTGTTCTCAACAATTTTGAGAAAAAAACTCTGCATATCACCTTTAGATGACAGCTATTAGTAACTGTTACCTATTAGAATATTCTTAGAAAACTGTAGTAGTTGGTGGTTTTATATTTTAAGGTTACAAGTAAAAACTTTTGAGATGATGGATGATCAGAAATACTTTCTAACTGTTGCCTGTGGATGGCAGGACCAGGTTTCTCAAACTCTCAAAATACTTTTGCCTTTTTTGTTAAAGCTGTTTATTTTTTTTTAGTTTTTTATCTTACCTACATGTGGTCTTGATCCAGGCAAAGCGACCCCAATAAAATTCCCATTCTTGCCTTTCCCTCCTCGCTCCAGCACCGACATGCCTGGAGTGTCCGATCCTCCAGCATGTAAGATGGAGGAGCGAGACTCTTCCAGTCTCCCTCTGTCCACCAATCCAGATCTAATTCCAGTGATGCTCCGCTCCTCCAGCATCACTGGATTCAGATCTGGCTGGCTGCTGGGCACACAGGGTTTATGGGAGGTAGACGATGCCGGTAGAGAGCAGATACAGAGGTGGTTGGTCCGCTTGAATATTGGTCTCCATTTATTGGCTTTATATGAAGCTATTTATTTGGCTTTTGTTTTGCAGGTAAAATGTCATTCGTATGAACTTCGTACACCAGGTGGTAGTCTCACATTTTCCAACACTTTTGCGGAAGAATCAATTCGTACCACAATCTTGGACTCAACAGGTTTGGAGTGAAATGTGTTCTAGAGGTTTATGCTCCTGACTTATTTTGTGTGTTATGTTTTCTGTATGTGAAAAGCTTTTTTTTTCAAGTCCTGTTCGCCATAGCAGTGTGTGACAGGATGACCAGTGTATTCATTATTTATATAGATTATTTTTGGGAGGCAGTACAGTCATCTTTTTATTAGCACATGTATCAAAACTCCTTATAGACCGTACCAACTGTAAATAACTAGATACTTTGGCAAAATATGTTTGATACAAGGGGATGGGACCTCTGTTAAAGAAAAGAAAAAATCGGGGAAATTGATTTGTCTCCTATCTGGTTTTCTTTTACGCACCAAAGACATAGTGTTAGGTTAATTGGCTTCCACCCAAAACCGCCCTTGGCCTGTGTTACATAGAACTTGGGCAGTGTTGGCCACAAAAATGACTGATAGATTGAACATATTATGCAGCATTCTCACTTACCGTCTCTCTGAAGAGATCGAAATCCAATGTACCTATGTAATATTAATACTATAGTACTATTTTCATACTGTGATGTAGTTTTTCTTGCATTTGCCTGCTTAAAGGTGGTGTCCTAAACATGTGGATGTGGAATCCTCATCCTCTAATTGACTGAGTTTTCTATAGATCAATAAATAGATTTTTTGTCTCTCATAGACATATGTGTGTGGGAGCCATCATAATGAATCCACGACCTGAGATTTACTTCAAGTTAACTAGTGAGAAACTCACCTGTCCACCGGATTCCCCCAGCGATCGGGAGCCGATGTATGCCGTTGCTTCCACGTCTGCTCCGATCGCGTCTCCTGTGACGCAGGAGTTATGCACAGGACCTCCAGATGCGTTTTTTTTGTTTTAAAACCTCGCCACTGGCAATCGCGGTGGAGCTCCACCGAGATTGCCTGCGGCGCGGTTTAAAAAAAACGTACCATGTATGTAATGCCCAGGAGGTTAAGCAGGTTCTGTCTTATTCTGCATCATACAGGGATCAGATTCATGTTCTGCTGCATTCCTCTTCCCCAGGGGCCGTCCCGTGTTAGGTTTAGATCTAAACCTCTTTAAGTGAGACTATCCTCTGTGAATTCTGCACCTTAAGTGTTGGAGTGTTTATTTGTTGCCTGTTTAAGCTGACAAGAAAAAGGTTCTTAACTTGCTTAATTAATTCCACTAGAATACCAATCCAATGCTGCACCTACCTGATTCCTGTGCCTTCATGTCTTATATGAAGGCAGGCCATACACTGTGCGATATTTCCGTTCGATCAATTTTTTTTTTCTTGGTCGATCGCACTGGAATCTATTCCTGTTACGATCGACCAGAAGTGATCGTAAACGAACAAAATGAATCTTAAGTGATCGGGTATGTTGGTCAATTTTAGTCGATTGTACAAGTGGAATTGGTTCCTGTATAGGAATCGATCAATTTCAAACCGAAAGAAAAGTCATAGATGGATAATGTAAGTCCCAGATGTGATGTGACTTTTTATATCTATATATTGATATAAACCTAATTTATGTTTAATTTTAGATTCTGAAGATGTCAAAGCGGAAGTCATTTGGAGTGAAACAAGCGCCTTCACAGTTGTGCAACCATTGACCTCGCCCTCTGAAGGTGTCTATTGAGCCAAAAATAGCTCTGCATATGTACTACTGTCTGTTTAACCGCTAACTACTAGAAAGTAATACCTAGCCCAGGGGTGTGCACATTTTTTTTGACTCGTGTGCCACATTGACTTTGAAAATTTGATATAGGGGTCGGACCAGGAGCCTGTAATGGTCATCTCGCCAAAGGTGTGGCAATTCCATGCATCGCCGGTATCGCTAATGATGGCGGTGATATGTAACAGTTTATGGGTGACAGGGACGTTATCCTTTTCATTTCCTGCTTTTGAGAAAAATGCTTTTTCATGGCACGAAGCAGAGAATTCCTAGAGGATGTCTGTTGTCGCCACGAGGGTGCAACCACAGTGTCCTCTCATGATCATGCCACTACATAGTCCTCAAGACAATGTTTGGACGACTCTTGGCATTATGTGCACTCATTGCAGAGAACAACAAGGTGACCGACTTCCAGAAAAGAAAGCTAAACGGGCCAGATCCGACCCCTGGCCCGAAGTGTGCCCACCCCTGACCTAGGATGTATTGTATCCCTGTCATTGTTTCAATTTACTTTTGCCCCTTAAGGCCCCCATACACCTTACAATCTTTCCATACAATTTCTGTACAATCAACTTATCTTCTACCAAAACCATATAATATGAAGACTTTTCTAAACCTTCCAATCACTATGTATTCTATCAGGGAGGCCACTATACTACATAGTTATTGGTAGATCTAATGGAAATTGTATGGAGCGATCTAAAGGTGTATGAGGGGGGGCTTTACTCTAGTGATTATACATACTTGTTTTCTTGGAGGGGTTGTTTTTTTTAATATGCAGTAAATAACCTTTATTTCACCACCAGGCACTCCAGCTGTAAATTTGACTGACCTGTTACATGAAATTAGCAGTGTTGTGTCGGATGTTATCACAGCTTCATCGTGTGCCATGAACACAAAACAAGATTTAATTAGCAACTTCAAGATGGAAATGTAAGTGAATAAACAGATCTTTTGTTTTTACATATATCGTATGTCAATACTTGCGCCACTTTCGCATGCTTCAACTTAGTAGCTTCCTGTACGTTCCTCTCCTCTGTACTTGGCAATGCTGGAGAATTAGGCTCATCCGTATGACATTACCTGCAAACAACGGAAACTCTGTTATATGTGAGCTGCCATTGCTACCCCTCTGCTGATGCTACTAGTTGCCTGGCTATTTTTCTTACTTCAGACCCTTTGTAGTACCTTTTTTCAGTTATAGCTATAAATATTGCTAATCAGGTCTGCCACTGCATGTGTGTACTTCACTTCAGTAATGTTAAACTTGGAGGTGCTCATGAAGCTTTATTCCCGATGGGAGGGTGCTCTCAGACAGAGAAAGTGTAGGGGGAGGAGAAGCAGAAAATAGAACAATAAGTTAGTTAGGAACGTAGAGTAGAAGCAGAAATACTGGTGGTCAGGAAATGATGGTGAGATGCTGGATGGGTGTACTTGCCCTCTAGGCTACTGTTTTAACACAAAGCTCTAGCATGGGAGTGTTAAACCAGCAACCTGTGGGAAATGTGAGCCTGTGGAGAATATTTCTTCAGAGTCTCCACCCGGTGATCACTGGACATATTCTGGTCGTTCACCGGTAGCCTATGGGGGCCCGTTAAGTCTTGGTCGCTGTAGAGCCGATTTGTTTGAAATGTTTAAGTGGTAGATACCCATGTAAAAAAGACTGGAGGTGGAGGCATTATATTTTAAAGCTCGAAAGTTTTTTTATTTAACCTCCCTAGCGGTTGAGACGAACCCTGTTCGTTCGGCGTTCAAGGTCGCCTCAACAGCAGGGGAAGCAGGCATCGGGTACACCTGATGCCTCCCTGGAAAGCTGCAGCGATTGTCTTTATCGCTGCAGCATTTCCGGTGTTTCGGCACTGCCCCAATCGCGTCACGGTGACGCGGAAGGGGGCGGCGCCATAGACCTCCATGTTAATGGAGGAGAGCCGGCTTTCCCGCCCACACAGCCGGCGTCCATAATGACACTGGCTGTGTGGAGAGGGGCGGAGGGAAGAAATGACAGGCGCGATATGGGCAGTACGCTAGGGAGGTTAATTTGAAACGTAGATATAAAAACAATTGGGGAGCATAAAGGTACACAAGTATTTCGTGACCACTTGGTCACTTCAGGATGTTTTAGTAAATTTAGGTCCGAAAAAATTAAAATGGTAATAATGTACATTCAATGAGTCACTAGATGGCATAGCATAAAAGCATACATTTTTGTGCAATCATATAGTATATTATTAAAAAGGCACCAGTGTAAACAGAGCACAATATACATATATAGCAAGTGGTGCCGCAGAGTTATATCCTCAGTGTGGGTATGAAACCGTGCCAATGTACTCTGCTTTGATTGCCTGTACCACGACGAGATACGGGCGGACTGCTAGGTGGAGCTACGTTATATGTGAAAATCGTTTTTTTTTTATTTTAAAACCTTTTTCAAAATCTTTTTACAATTTTATCTTCAAAGCTCCAATTTGAAGGAAGAGCTCCACAATGAGAAATACCAGCATAAATCTGACGTACGTGACCTTCAGGAAGTGGTTGACATGTTAAAAAGGAGAACCGATACACTTGATGAGAAATTGACCAGTAAAGAAAAGGTGAAGATCTAACATGTGTTCTCTTGTTCTCACAACTACTGTTTAAAAACTTTCCACATCTAGAGTTGATCTGTCAGGGGGCCGGGTCTCATTTCTGACATACAGTTGATACATACTATTTAGATTTTTTTTTCTTTCTTTATCGAAGCCTTTCCTATTTTATATATATATATATATATATACATACAGTGTTCTCCCCAAAGCAGATTGGCCGGGCGGCCCGCCCGGGAGATTTTGGTCCCCGCCCGGCACACAAGTCCTCCGCGGCGAGCAGCCTGACAGGCGGCGCCTCCCATTCTTCAGGAGCGCGTCACAGCCACTGAAAGACTCCGGCCCGCGGCACACTACCGGAGCCGCGGGCCGGAGTCTTTCAGTGGCTGCGGTGCGCTCCTGAAGAATGGGGAGGCGCCGCCTGTCAGAGGACTTGTGTGCTGCCGCTGGCCGGCAGCCTATGAGAGAGGCCGCCGGACCGGTGCAGGCGGCGCGATGACGTCATCGCGTCATGACGTCATCGCGCCGCCCGGCTGAAAAAAAAATCTGGGGAGAACACTGATATATATATATTACACACACTGGTGGTGCTTGTAGTGGTGCCTGCCTTTCCCACTTTCCCCATCACTACTTCCATACACACAGACCTTTCTTGTTGGTTGTAAATTGTTACGCAGAAATGATATTACTTGAGTGGAAGTGTATACAAGGCCTTTGGAAATGGCAGTTCATGCTGCTTCACCTCGCCTTTCCATTGTATGAATGTATTCACACTTTGTTGCTAATTTTTTCTCGAGTGTAATTACAAATGTTTTTTCTGTTTAATGACCGGGTGTTTTTGTGAGATTTTTACATCTTGCTTACCTAGTTTTTATGTAAAATTTCTTAAATGTAATACAGATATTTACCTTTTTAAAAAAAAAAAAATTCTGTACTCACGCAAGCAGTTTTGTCCGACAGCATATCAGAGGGCTTCAGGAGATGGTCAATCAGCATGAACAGAAGATACTGCTGCAGCTTACCAAAATGAATGAGGGCGAGGTAAATAATCATGTGTTCCATTCAAAGTTTCTTATCTGGCTCTACATTTTAGAGCTGAGCATACTGACCTGCAGGAATTTTTCCATGTAGTGATGGCATTTGAATTTTACTAGAAGGTTCTCTTGATTTTCACAGAGCAAGAATTATATTGTACATATTGTAGCACAAAAAGTACTTTGTCATTTAAAATTCATCATTCGTATGTAAAAAGCGTAGTTGACAAGACTTTAGATTTAACAAGAATGCCTTGGGGTGTCCTGCAATGTCCATGTCCTCAGGGCTGTTCCACTAGATGTAGGACACTTGGTACTGAGCAGGGTGGCACATACTGGAATGTTCTGTGTACCAGCGCCTGGCATTGAATTTATGTCGGCTGTCATAGGACATAGTGATGGGATCTGCTTATAAATCTACTAGAGGGCAGTGTATAAAGGACTTGGTCCCTCTACCCTCTAGTGGGTTTTCAGGCTAGTGACAGCCTAGTTTGTGTGTGTGTGTGTCTTCATATATAAATATTTTTTCCCTTAATATATAAATCACTTGTGTATCATTGATTCAAATAGGATGTTGCTCAGGAAAACTCGAAGTTAAAGATTTCATTAAAGCAGCATATTAACGAAGTGGAAGTCCTGAAAAGAATGCTTACGCAGAAATCCAACAATACAGAAAGAAACTGGATTGAGGAGAAGCTAATGATGCACAAAGATGTAAGTTAGGTTTATTGTATTCATACATTTAACTTTTTACATGGGTTCCTCATATATATTAATGGAAGGAGTTTTGGGCCCATATGTTTTATGTTTATTTTTTTTTTTATATTGGGTAAGGTATTACCAAGCTTCTTTTCACATTCATTTACAAATATTAGACAACTGAAGTACAAGTGAACAAGAGCTCCAAGTGTAAAGTGTTTGCACTGCTAATTAACCTTCTGACGGCACTATCTCGTCCTGCACTTGCTTATGCAGTATTGCAGTTGACGAGATGGAGCCGTCCAGCTTAGCTCAGATCTCCTGACAGCAGCACATACTCTCTGCTCTGTGCTGTCCGGGATCTGAAGCTTGCCGGCATGTCACCTCTCTCCCAGCCTAACTTGCATATGAATGTTGAATGAAACTTTCATATGCAAATTAGGATTTCTCCAAAGTGCACACCTGGAATATCACCCCCATTGTCATTTCCAGATGTGATCTTTGAAGTCAGAGGGTTCCAAATGCCATTGTATTGGATACAGTGATAACTGTATCCAATACAATTCAAAGTAAAACAAACACTTTTCCAATTGTAATAAAAATGTTATTATAAACAAACATAAATACGGTTTTGAAATGATACATTTTATCTTTTTTTTTTTTTTTTTTAAATGTACTTTTTTTATAATAATTGTGTGTTTCAAACATTATCATAGTCAGGATGTTTATTAGACCCTTGTACGGACAGATTTTTGGAAGTTACAAGTCTACAACACAAAAAAAATTCCATTCGAGTCTATGGTGCGCTTCTGGTACAGAAATCTGGACCTTGCAAGAGCGCTAGGGAGAAAGCTTCAGATCAGACACATTAGCCTGAACTATGGACGTTGGTTGTATGTCTGCTTTAATGGTGGCGGCTTTTTGTTTTCTCCCCTCAGTTAACTGCACTAAGTATAAAGCTTGCTGATACAGAATATTCAAAGTCTGAAGCTGTCCAGAGGCTAATGAGACATGTAAGTGATGTGTTTTTCTTGTTTAACAAAATTCCATATTTCAGGAGATGTTTTATGCAGGATTAAAACTTCAAGCTGAAATATCGTAGTCTGTTACTTTTTTATGCTTTCTTTCCATCACTGGCAATCAGATTACAGTTTAGCTTCACTCACATATGATCAGAACATCTATACACGCAAGCAACCCAGTGTATTCTTCAATCTGTTTTCATAGCTATTATTTTAACCAGACTGTGGAAATCATTACCTGTGTGAAGTAAGTAGATGGTTTTTATGATGTGAACATCAGAAGGAGAATTTTTAATTTTGTTCAGCTCTCACTTTCTAATTTAGCTTCATATAAACAACAATGAAGATGTGGT
The DNA here is from genome assembly GCA_036250615.1 of Ptychadena robeensis. Classification (NCBI taxonomy): domain Eukaryota; kingdom Metazoa; phylum Chordata; class Amphibia; order Anura; family Ptychadenidae; genus Ptychadena; species Ptychadena robeensis. The sequence continues at coordinate 170,859,724 of CM070033.1, forward strand.
TAAAGCGGAAGTAAACTCAAAAAAAAAATCCCCCACATACATGACATGGACATATT
>CM070033.1:170878117-170905717 GCA_036250615.1 Ptychadena robeensis
TCATATGTTATGTCGATTTAAAAAAAATCGATCAAAAATCCGGTTATAAATATGGGCAATCATACAATCGAGAGACCATTATATACCGACTAAAAAATTGATCGTTTCAAGTCGATTGAGCTAAAATCGGACCCGTGTATGGCCTGCTTTACCCTGCACTCTTGTCTGTCATCACCTACTGTACTATCTTAATAGAAGAAGAGGGAGAGGAGAAGGGGGGGGGTGTCAGGTGCTGGCATTCTTTAAAGGAAGATAATGGGACTTTGTGTAAGAAGAAAAATGTGACTGTTGCAGTACAAAAGGGCATGAACATCCTTTAATAGCCACCCCTTGCTAGTACCGGACTGTGTACAGTGAACATGTAGTAGTAGGTATGTTTCCTCTTCCACAGGAAAGGCTCCACTTGAGATTTTTTGCAGGTAGTAGTCTGTTCTTTTGTCCAACGCCTACTTTTTTTAATCCTAATTTAAAGCTAATAAATTCTTATTTGTGTTTCTAATGCCATAATAAAACCTCGCTAGATAGAGATCACAGTTGATCGCAGTAGATTAGAAGGTGAACAATATATGTTTCTGGCCCAATATGCAGCGACTGTAGGTTTCTCTAGAGAAGCCATTTTGAAGATTTTGCCTTCAGAAGATGTATGTATGTAAATTTACATGATGCTTGCGTCCGCACCTTGTTCTCTTGAGTGCTTACTCTCATAAACTACAAATGTTAATATATTTTTTTCCCATTTCTTACAATATTTAGTATAGAAGGTTAGGAGTTCAAGTGATATGGTTTATTGGCTAACTGAAGTCATTAGAGAAGCAAGCTTTCGGGATGTTGCAGATTCGGGGTAAGCCTAAAAAAGGCATCTGCGACATCCTGAAAGCTGGTTTCTCTAATGACTTCAGTTAGCCAATAAACTGTATCCCTTGAACTCCAAACTCTATATTTATCAATGGCTAACACGGTACAACAATCTACTATTACAATATTAAGCAAATGTATGAAAGACCGTTACCTTACTAATACAAATTCCATCCCTTGGCCTTTTACAGCAGGACCTCATGTCATAGGTGGACTGTAGTCTAAAATGATTCCCGAGAAGTGATGTGTAAATAAGTCAAAAACTTGTCTCGCCTGTAAATGAACTGAATGTTCTTCTAGTGTAATAAAATGACTGACATTCCGTTCCCAGGAATGAGCTTCTCTTGTGCAGAGGATGATAAAATTTGAAGGTCAGGGAAGGAACGGGTCATCGGCTCTTCTACTTTGTCTAGTTTCTATTATTAGAACTTGTGATGGGAGAGGCTGAGATAATGTGGAGATCTGCTTTACAGCACCCATGGTGTGATGGTGTAAGAAGCAGGCTCAGACATTAAGGGCCATACATACCTAATGACTTGCTGATAACAACCACTCCAAAATGTACTCCATTTAGCCACAACATAAAAATCCCTGGCTTAGCATTGTATGGGTCCCCAATGTGCTTCCAAAATGTCTCTAACCCTGGAAGACGTGATCTCTGAAGGTGTTCCATGTTATATGGCATCAAAACATTAACAGCTGGTCCTGTAAGGTGGGACCTCAATGTGACTGATTGGATGGGGTTGTTTTCTCAGAAGTTTCCTAAGTAATTGATTCACGTGCACCACGCCGTGGTGCCTGAGAAATTCCTTTATGATGGCAATGCTGATGGGTCTGTCGCTGCACGGCCCTGCGGGCTGCAAGACACGCTTTATTGTTTTCTCGTTGGCAGCGTCCCTTTTATTATATGCCGTAGTAGCTCCAATTTGGGATCGGACAAGACAATTTTAGCCTATCGCGTCCATTTTGTTGCCTTTAGGTAGCCATACACAGGTCGAGATCGGCTCATGTCCAAATCAGCCACAAATCGGATTCCCAAGGTGGTGTTGCATTGATTCCTGCTCCGATCAATTGCCGATTCCTGATCGCCTGGAAAGATTGGATCGACAAATTGATCGCTGACAAATCGACCTGTGTATGGCTACTTTTTTCTTGAACCTTCATAGGATTTTCTGTTTTGAGATTGTCTGACAAGACTTGTTAAGGTTGTTCTGAGGTGTAAAGGTGAAGTGGTTGATCCATATGCACTTCCTTCCTTTTTTTTTTTTTTTTTTTTTTTTTTTTATCAGACTAAGCTTGCCACGTGCACATCGATTCCAGAACGATAATTAAACAATTAATAACATGGTGCAAAATCGGTTAATAGTCGATCAGCAAATTGACCCTTTAGAGGGTCACCTCCAAAGTAATGGCAATTTGAAGAGGTATTTACCATCATGTTGGATCTCTGTTCAACGTTTTGTTTGAGCAGCATCGAACAATCAAGATGGGACATGTTTGATTCCCAAACGATCATGGCAAATCTAACGCAAAATTAACCAGGTTATAGCCAGCTTTAATTTGCTGCCTGATCTATCCCCCACCCCATGACAGCTGCCATGAGATAACCAAGGTCTTTTATTTCACCTGTCGATTCTTCTTTCATGTTGTGGCTGCTCTGCATATCCTGTTGATGTAAATGGTGATGAGATCTGTATGTTATCATTGCTTTGTTTTATTAGAGGGTAGTAGAACCTTGTTTCAGCCTGTAAGAGATATTTTATGTGTTTGTATTTTTTCTGGCAGGTGGATAAAGGTGTTGTTCCCCTTGCTGGTACAGATGGTGAAACAACAACACAAGGTAAATGAATGCAAAAGTCCTCAATTTTTTTTTGTTTCACTGCTCATCAGCTTAATGTACCTGGGGAGGGGTTGTGTTTTCAGTGCTACACAATGGTTTGCTGCTGCTTCTAACATGGCAAGTTGGCTAACTGACCAAAAGCAATGTACACTCTGCCTTGCTGATCACTTAGGGGGGGTTTCCACATGCGTTGGGGGCCCCCTCCGCTAAGCGCATTGCTTGGCAGGAGGTCCCAACGGAGCATAGACCTTACCTGCTCGGCGGATGCTGTGTCTTCACTGCACTGAGCCGTTCCGCAGATGCAAGGTGGAACGTAGTGGAGTACGTTGAGCCTCTGCATCGGCGGATGTCTACACGCAGCATCTGCTGAGCAGGTAAAGTCTATGTGCTCCGTTGGGATGCACTGCGCTTAGTGGAGAGGGTCCCAATGGATGTGGAAACATAGCCGAAAACTGTAAACATACCGTAAACTTGTAAAAATGTACCTTTTTAAAATGACCTCATTGTTAAGATAACCAATCTTCCAGAGATACAGCCTCCTCTGTTATCCAATCCTTTAAGTATCAGACAGAATACTTGCAGCTGCGTGCTGAGGTACTTTTTGCTAGTTGGAAGCAGGGACACTACGATACACCCTAAAATGTTAGATGGCTGCTATGCCCACAACACGAAGTAAAGGCTACACAGATGACTAAACCCTTCTAGAGTGATAGTTTCTGGGATTGAACCTTGTAGTTTTGAGGTGTCATTGCTAAGTTATTATTAATTTTATTTTTTTTCTTCCCCGAGGTTTGGATGGCTTGTCAGAGCGCTGTGCTCAGTACAAGAAGGATGGCGCTGACTTTGCAAAGTGGAGAAGCGTATTGAAAATTAGTGAGCACACCCCCTCTTCCGTGGCAATCATGGAAAATGCCAATGTCCTTGCTCGCTATGCAAGCATCTGCCAGCAGGTAAATGGTCTGTTGTGTGTCTGCTCAGAGAATACAGGTATTGTTAATGACTAAAGGCACCAGATTAACTTGTCCTCACAATGGGTCTATTTATTCCTTACAGAATGGTATCGTTCCCATTGTTGAGCCAGAGATTCTTCCTGATGGAGATCATGACCTGAAACGCTGCCAGTACATCACTGAGAAGGTGTGTGCGCCCTCTGTTCTGGCGGAATAGTGAAATGGATGAGAGAGTTTGTTCTCATTTGTCTGAAGTCTTTAAGCTTAACATGTCCTCCTTACAGGTTCTGGCTGCTGTCTACAAGGCCCTAAGTGACCATCATGTGTATCTGGAGGGTACACTGCTGAAACCCAACATGGTAACTGCTGGCCATGCCTGTACCAAAAAATACACCGCAGAGGAGATCGCTATGGCAACTGTGACTGCACTTCGTCGCACTGTGCCACCTGCTGTGCCAGGTAAGGCCAAGGATTTTTGGTTAAATTTGAGTTTTGTCTGGTTGAATTTGTGATCGAAGTCAAGAATGTGTTATTTAACCTATGTAGCACATCTGTACAAGATCTTTTTATTTCCTTGTACTTCAATGTGTTGTGGTAAACTACTGAACCACTCTCATTCTTGGATATATACAACACAAATTATCTTTTAAAGAAAGTCCAAAAAGAGGACACAGACAGTACCGGCCTCCATAAGCACAGCACACAACAACAGATTGACTCTAAAGCACTTCTCCCATCTGATGAAGTTAATTCTTGATTGGAGTTTTAACCTAAAAATGTATCCTTTACTATAAAGCCTGATCTTGTGACTTCTGCTTCTGCTTTACAGGTGTCACCTTCCTGTCGGGTGGACAGAGTGAGGAGGAAGCCACTATTAATCTGAACGCGATCAATAATTGTCCTCTCGCAAGGCCTTGGGCTCTGACTTTCTCCTATGGACGTGCTCTCCAGGCCTCAGCACTGACCGCTTGGCGTGGTAAGAAAGAGAATGAGGGCGCAGCTACAGAGGAGTTCCTGAAACGTGCAGAGGTAAGGACTTGTATAAACCTACAGCTGCCCACACATTGTATTCTGTGCACGCCTTTTAAGTGGACCTATACTCTCCCTTCTCCCATGTTGTATTGGCATCTCTACTCTGCCAAGAACAGAGACTTGGGAAGGGAGATGTCTTTGCTTTGTGAGGTTGCTGAGATTTTATCATTTCAATAAAGAGGCCCTTCTCCCAATACTTCATAAGAAACATGTACTACTAATCGTTTGGGGGATCGACCCGTGTATGGGGGGGGCTTTATATATATATATATATATATATATATATATATATATATATTCTACAGGACCGCTGCTATGGGTCCTGCCAGAAAGTCAGATTTCCCCTACATACAGGCTGTGATCCCATTGGGTGGTTTATCCTGGACAGAGTTCGGGAAAGTATTGATCAGCAACAGTTTTTGTTTTATTTTGGTTATGGGGTCCTGATTTTTGGGATATGGAACTGGGTGGGCCTTCCTATTCCCCCCAGGAACACCCCAAGGGTTTACACCTGTTTGCAGGTGAGTGGAGCCAGGTGTGTCTCCACAAAAGAATCAGAGACCAGTCTGTCAGGGTGCCTGATAGAAGTTAGAGCCCATGGTCTCCTACTTGGTCTGAAGCGGTGTCTGAGTGTAGACAGGGTGCACAAGAGTAGTGTGGGGCCCAGATCTGTGGCTACTGGACCTGTGGAAACGGGGCTCACATAGAGCGTGAGGCCCAGGCCTGTTGCTGCTGGGAAGCCAAGGATGACAATTTATGTTGGACGTTTAAAGCCAGGAGGCTTGGTATTTTCAAGTTACTCAAGTGAAGTTGTTTTTATTTTTTAACACTTTTCTGTGGACTGTAAATACAGGCAGGAAGCCCTAAAGACATGTTTGGTGGATGTGATCCCCCCACAATATATTAGATCTGTCTCGGGTGAACACCTACACTGTTTATCATTTACAGATCTCTCGACCATTTATTGATCATCCTGCCCTCTGCTTCCTGGGTGGTTGGAGGGCACTAGCTTGCCTTTCCCCACCCTCCCCATTTCATTGACAAGAATAAGCACTGGATGTACAGATATTCATTCTCTAGTCACAGGGAACCATGGCAATGTACTTTGCTTTACCCTACCAAACCATGGTTCACAAACCTATTCTGTTTCTGCAACATAACCAACTCATGAAATCCAAACATGTAATAGACAGCATACGTCTGTTCCAGGAATGGTAATGTTATACTGCAGCTTTTCCGTCCTGTAACAAAACTCCTTTAAGTAATTTTATATTTAATGGGACTTGAATCTGTTGTTGGGGGTTTCCATGAATTCTAACGTTGACATCAATACTATCCAATAACACCTGATTTTCTTCTAATTTTTAGGGGAATGGCCAAGCAGCCTGTGGAAAGTATGAGCACAGCAACGATGGATCAGGGGCGGCTGGTCAGTCCCTGTATGTTGCTAACCATGCCTACTAAGCTTGGTGGTCATATGAGGAGTGACCCGCAGAACACCTCCACTCTGCTTCCCTCGTTGTTCAAGCGGCATTCACGTGGACATCCCCTGCAGCCAAAGCTTGGAATAACCACAGCCATTTGCCTCGTAGCCCGTCCTCGTTATATTACACTGCCAGTCTAAGCCAGCCTTCCAGTGAGGTGGTGGATCTTGGTTACAACAATGGGGTCAATCCATAGTCTTGCAGTGTAATGTATTTAGTTGTGTTGACTATTTTCCTACTAGATCTTTTATTTTTTAAGGTCTCACTATACAGGTCTAAAGAAAAGAAAGTTATATAGTAATGATATTTAATAAGTGACCTCTGCCGGGCAGGAGAAGGATAGATGTTTACATAACAGATGACTTTTTCACTGATCTAGTTCACTGAAATAATTCCACTGCAGGCACGATTGTACCCTTGGTGATGTCTTGTCTTAGAACAATCTTCCCGGTAACACATTCACTCATCCAGGCACTGTTCTGTGAAAGCTCTTGCACTTTGTGGTACATCCATAGACTGCGTGGTTGTGCGCTACCGATAACTCTGGGAAGTAAATGCATCCTATGTGCATTGGGTGGTGTTGACAGAAGCCCTTAACACTAAAGGATAACTTACTGCTGTGTATGTCGTGGAATAGTGTTGTCTTATCTGTATGCAACTGATGTACCAAATAGATTTAAAACAAAAAATCAATAAAAAATAAACTAGAGAAATACAGTGTCGATCTTATAATGTGTTATATTTCAAATAAGCCATGCATTGTATGCGCGCATAACATGAACATACCCTAACCAGAGTAGAATATCTGTCCATTGCAAATGTAATGGGAAGACTGCTTGAGTGGACTATCTATTCCAAAATAATAATAAAAATATATATCTATAGGTGTGTGTATATGTAGCTCTTGTCCCATTGTATAGTATAGAAACGCATATGCATCCTTTTGATTTGATGGCACACAAGTCGATGGATTTTATTTAAACTCCTTTTTAGATTTTTGTCAGACCCAATCAAGATCACTTTTCAATCAATTTCATATTGAACTATGGTTCATTCAACCAGATTAGTTGCCATTGATTTCCACTCAATTGACCTCAAAATCAAGTGCTTTAAGTTGATCCAAAGCTAATATCGACGCATGTATGGCCACCTTTTAAGCTGCTTCTACTGTCTGTCATTGTTTTGGGGCAATTTGAACATCTACAGTGGGGGGGGGGGGGGGGGGGGGGGGGAGTATTTGGTGAGCCACCAATTCTTAAAAAGATGACTGGTATACCTCAACTCTGAGAGACAGAATGGGGGGGGGGGGGGCTCTAGAGGAGATCTGCATGGAGGAATGGGTCCCAATACCAGCAACCGTGTGTGACAACCTTGTGGAGACTTGCCTAAAATGTCTGACCTCTGTCGCTGCCAACAGAAGGTATATAGCAAAAAGTAGTTGAGATTAATCTTTCATATTGACAAAATGCTTATTTTCCTCTATAATTTGCAAGTAAATTCTTTAACAATCAGAACATGTGATTTCCTGGATTCTTTCCCCCATTCTGTCTCATAGTTGAGGTGACCTATGATGAAAATTACAAGCCCCTCTCATCTTTTTGTGTGGGAGAACTTGCACAATTGGTGGCCGACTAAATACTGTATCAGCAGTAACTGCAAGAAAATTTGGAAGCTCTTCATCCCAGGTGTCCAACCTGCGGCCCCTTGGGCCTTCTTCGGCGGCCCTCCTCAGTTCTCAACATGCAGCCCCTGAAGCCTTCCTGTTAATACATAGAGCATTACTCACCTGTCTGCCAATTTCCCATCTCCCACCCCCTTTGACTTTGAACTTGATCATCTTCGAGGAGGAGAGGGTTGCTAAGGTGCCGTCTAGGTCGCCATTTGGCATTCACATTAGCCAAGCAGCGTGCCCAGTCGGAGCAGACAGGTGAGTGCCTATGCTTCCACTATTTCACCAATGAATGAGGGATGGTTGTATATTATATAGTGTGGCACAGAACCTCAGAATAGGGGCACATCACCTTGAATCAAATGTTATGTCTACCATCTATATAATCAATGGCTTTGAGGCACAATCATTTGATGATATATATGACACACAATGTGCATTACCATACTACAGTGTTCTCTAATGAAGTACAATTTAAAAAACCTGTTTTTGTTACTTAAAAAATGTAAAACAATGTCTTCTATGCATGCTGTAATTTTTTTATTTTATTATAAAATGCTTATACCAGTCAGTATAGATTGAAAATCTTATGTGGGGCCCTCCTTATCTACACAGTTGCCCACCACTGCTCTACATTATGCCTCTGTTAAGCTGGCATTGACGGTTAGTTTTGCAGCCGTGCATTATGACGTCATCACACACAGCCAGTCGTTCCGAGAAGCGGCCACCCACCCTTTGTGTGCCATCATATACTTTGGTTGGGGACCAGTGTTCCCCATCCAAAGTCATGAGATTGGCCAAAAAACATACCAACATGGCCCGAGTTATGATAGGCGAAATTTGCACCTGATTTCACTGCAAAATCTTTTAGGGCGCATTAACGCACCTCACTTTATATCTGGTGGGCTTGCCCGCATCTTGACGCAGTGAATGAAGATGAATGTGTTAAAAAAAAAAAAGAGATGTGCATGAAAACTCAATGCATAGGCTGGCGGAATCTAAAGTTTTAATTTTCCATCAGAACACAGGAGTTTGTAAAAGATCCACAACACCAAATTATTACACACTTTATTTAAAAAGTACAAAACCTGGTCATATGTACAGCGTGACGGCTGATAGCAATGCCATCCATACAGGGAAAAATGCATAGAAGGACATGGCAAGGAAGCTGTAGCGATAATGACCAAGGCGATGGTTGGAAAGGACTTCATAATCATTCGGTTCTGCACATTTTAAGGCCGCGGTTGGGATAATGTTTCATTTTTCTTTTCTTTTTTTTGGAAATATTATATTTCAGGCTGGACGAGGAACCTGCAATGTGAAATCACAGTCAAAGTCTTCAAACACTTGAGTTTCTGACAGTTCTAGGTCTTCCGATTTCCTCATGGATAACACTAGATCCACCGGGTACTTCTGAAGAAGAAGGGGGTCAAAAGTCATTCCTCTGAAGAAGATATGGTTCTGGAATTGGTGATAGTGGTGTAACCTCTGTCTTGGAACTTTACACAGGAGCTAGGGAAATAATTTGTTTACATTGGTCACAATTAGTAATGTGCACAAACTACTATTAGATGAGCCAAAGTGGACTATTTATTGGCCAGCTGGACACCACAAGCCTAGGCCTTAAACTATGTTCCCACTTAAGCTGGCCATACACCTTCAGATTTCTCTGTCAGATTTCCTTCAGATCAGATCTACCAACAACCATGTAGTATAGTGACCTCCCTGATAGAATACATAGTGATTGGAAGGTGTAGAAAGGTCCTCATATTACATGGTTTTGGTAAAACAAAATCTGATCTGAAGGAAATCTGACAGAGAAATCTGAAGGTGTATGGCCAGCTTTAGGCGATTAATCGCCTGCGCTGGTAGTTAATCGTCTGAGGTGGCGATTCTCAATCCTATCCTACAAGCCCACTGAAAGTATTGTAGGTGATTCTGCAGGCGATTGAAAAATGCCAGCTCAGGCGATTAATCGCCTAAAGGCCCCCATACACGTGTCTGATTCCCACCGGATTCCGGCACGATCGATTCCGGGCGCGTGCACGCCAAACGATCGTGCCGGAATCGCATGCAGCCCACCTTGTCCAATCGATCAGGTCCGATCGTTCAGGGGCCCAGAATCGGATCCGACAGAGAACCAACATGTTGGTTCCATCAGATTGATTCTGCCCAGATCAGGGGGAGTTGCCATTTGTGAGGTGGACAATCGGACACGGAATCTTCCTGGAATCCGTTGGACAAGGTGGTATGCGGCGATGGATACTCTTAATTGGCCGATTGATCACACCTGCGATTCCCGGCAGAATCGCCGGAATCGATCGGGTGAGTGATCAATTGGCCATGGAATCCGACACGTGTATGGCTTGCTTAAGTGGTTACATAGCCTTAAGCTGACCATACACGCAGCAATCCCTGTGCTATCCTCGAATGGCTGCTTGCAGTGTGATGCACATGCACACTGGCCAGTCGTTCAGAGAAATGGAGCACACCCTTTGAGTGCTGGTCGATACTTTGGATGAAGACCCTGGTCCTCATGCACAGTAATACGGTCAGCCAGAGAAAAACAGATAAACGTCTCAGGCCGATCATGATTTTGGGTCACATGGGTTGCTCGCTTTATGTGGGCAGCTGTGATTTGTGGGTAAATTTGCGGCCAATCGATTGCCGAAAAACCGCCCGCAGATCTATGCATGTATGGGGGGGCTTTAGATTCCCATCTATCATATTTAATGTCCTTATAGACCACACAGTTCACATTATATCAAATGTACCTGCTGGCATGACAATATACGCCAATGCACGTCATGTGGAGAGCTGTGAATCACTATTATAGAAGCAGTATTTCATTGATTTGCTATGTAGAAAAATGTATGCTTGACCAGAAGATAACCAGAATGAAGAATGACACCCTCTACATTGTGAGGGTTATGGCACTACTGAGATGGCTTCTCAGAGCCACTGAAAAAGCTTTTGCACAAGTAGGAGGTCTGGCTTGTCCAAGAGGGGAAAAGAGATGTAGCCCCTAAAGCAGAGGTTCTCAATCTTTTTTGATATGGGACCCCGGAAGTGATGTTGCAAAGGGTCACTTTCTGTATATGGAACAAGAGATTGCTGGTGCGGAGTGTCACTTCTGCATTCTGAATACTAGGACACTGCGACGTCACTTCTGGCATGCTCAGGTAAGTGTAATGTCCCATCCCTCCTATTTTCCCACCCTACTTGTGTGAATGTTGTGCAAGGTGGGAAGTTAAGCAGGGTACACACATGAAGATATGGGCCAGATCAATGGCCAATTCGAGAGCCGTGCGCGCTCACGGCCACCCATCTGGCCCATATCATATGCGGCCATCCCAGTTTTCGAGCGGGACCAATCAAACCCGCTCAAAAACTGGGATATCGGACATGACCATTAATCACAGCTCCCCAGCTCCTCCGACATCTGATGATGTCATCACGCTGCTGCAGGGAACATCAGACGGTGCAAATATCGAGCCGTGTGTTCCCTGCTTTAGAGGGGAGAGTAACACTCCATCCCTAGTTAGTAGGGAGGGGGTTACATTTTCCTCCTAACTTACCACTCCACTTGGAATCACAGCTGCTGCTTGTTGTGATGCTTTCAGTGAGGGCAGCGACCCCTCTAAAGCTAGCCATACACAGTCGGATTCCATGGCCGATCGATCACCTATCCGATCGATTCCGGCGATCTCAGCGGGAATCGGAGGTCCGATCGAACGGCCAATTAAGTGTGTCTGATCGCTACATACCACCTTGTCCCACGATTCCTGGACGATTCCGTGTCTGATCGCTTACTTCCCAAATGGCAACTCCCCCTGATGTGTGCTGAATCGGATCAGAAAGACCAACATGTTGGTTCTCTGTCCGATCCGATTCTGGGCCCCCGATCGATCGGACGTGATCGGACGGACAAGGTGGGCTTCACGCGATTCCGGGACGATCGATTGTCCCAGAATCTGATGGGAAACGGACCCGTGTATGGGGGCCTTAAGACTGTCACTCGGCCCCCAAGGGGGTCCTGAACCACAGGTTGAGGAACACTGCCCTAAAGCTAAATTCACATGCTTTCATGAGGGGCAGGCCATACATAGCCGCCCTATAATCGTCCATCTGAATTCAGATATAGTATCAGGTAGGTAAACTCTCATGGCCTAACCATAAAATAATAAAAAAAAAATTCAAAATATTAAAGTTTAAACTGCAAGTAACCTTCACATCTTCCCTTTCTTGTTAAACATTTGTATAGCTAAAGCTGGGCATAGACGTTTAGTTTTTCATTAGATTCTCCTGCAGATCGACGTCATCACACATTGCCGATCATGCCGAGAATCGGCCGCGCACCCTTTGTGTGCTGGCATTTACTTTGGTCCACATCCAAAGTCCGTAATTTGTTAGATCGATTTATGGCCCGATTTAAGGTGGGGGTGTTCTAACCGATTTAAATTCAAATCTAACCGTCTATGGCCACCTTTACAAATCAGATAAAGCTTACCTCTTTTAGAAGAAAGGACAGACTTTGGCTTAAAGACTCCGGAATGATAAATGCTGTTTGATTGACAAACTCCAGCATGCTTATGTGGTCTCTAGAACACGGAACTGGAAACTTAGATAAAGAACAATGGTGTTAAATCGCTATTGACTATAATAATATAATACAGTCATATCTATACTGTACATAGCAATGGCATCATTTGTGTGATCACCTCTCCCACTGCCAGTGCATACAGCAAGACGCCCAAAGACCACCAGTCTGCTGAATGGCTGTAGGGACCTCCAGTCAGAACCTCAGGAGCTGGAACAACAAAATCAACAATAAGTCAACAAAACCAGATTGCAGACTTCACCAGAGTCTTACCTTATACTTTACGTATGTTGGGATACATTTATAATACAGTTGCAAGAAAAAGTATGTGAACCCTTTGGGATTACGTGGCATTTTGCATGACTTTGTCATAAAATGTGCTCTGATCTTTATCTAACCAATAAAAAAACACAGTCTGCTTACAATAATACTACACAAACATTATATGTTTTCATGTTTTTATTGAACATAACATGTAAATTCACAGGGCAGGGTGGAAAAAGTATGTGAACCTTTGGACCTAATAATTGGTTGACCCTCATTTGGCAGCAATAACCTCAACCAAACGTTTCCTGTAGTTGCAGATCAGACCGGCACAATGATCTGGAGTAATTTTGGACTACTGTTCTTCACAAAACTGTTTCAGTGTAGCAATATTCTTGGGATGTCTGGTGTGAATCGCTCCCTTAAGGTCATGCCACAGTATTTAAATCGGGTTGAGGTCAGGACTCCACTCAGGGCCACTCCAGAAGGCGTATTTTGTTCTGTTGAAGCCATTCTTTTGTTGAATGACTTGTATGCTTTAGGTCATTGTCCCTTTGCATCACCCATCCTCTGCGGAGCTTCAGTTAGTGGACAGATGGTCTTCCGTTTACCTGCAAAATGTCTTGATAAACTCTGGAATTCATTTTTCCTGATTTCAGATGTCAACAATCCATCCAGGCCCTGATGCAGCAAAGCAGCCCCAAACCATGATACTCCCTCTGCAATGTTTTACAGTGGGGATGAGGTTTTGATGTTGGTGTGCTGTGCCTTTTTTCTCCACACATAGTGTTGTGTGTTTTCTACAAACAACTTTTGCAAACTATAAACGTGCTGCAATAATTTTTTGGGGACAGCAATGGCTTCCTCCGTGGTGTCCTCCCATGTACTCCATTCTTGGATTGGAAAGTCTTTAGCTAACACTCTAGGATTCTTCTTTACTTCATTAAGCATTCTGTGCTGTGCTCTTGCGGTCATCTTTACAGGATGACCATGCCTAGGGAGAGTAGCAACAGTGCTAAACTTTCTCCATTTCTAGACACTGTGACACTCTGTCTTACCGTAGACACATGAACATCAAGGCTTTTGGAGATACTTTTGTAACCATTTCCAGCTTCAAGTCAACAATTCTAGGTCTTCTGAGAGCTCTTTTCTCCGAGGCATGGTTCACATCAGACATTGCTTCTTGAAACCAGTAAACCCAAAACTGGCAGGGCAGGACAGCTTTCAGCAACACATCCAATATCATTACACTGATTGGACTCAAGGTTGGCTCACTCCTGGCTCCAATTAGCTCTTGGAGAAATCCTTATGCTAGGGGTTCGCATACTTTTTCCACCCTGCACTGTGAATGTTTACATGTTATGTTCAATAAAAACATGAAAACATTTAATGTTTGTGTAGTATTAATTAAACAGACTGTGTTTTTCTACTAGTGTGACTAAGATGTAGATCAGAGCACATTTTATGACCAATTCATGCAAAACTCCACGTAATCCCAAAGGGTTCACTTACTTTGTCTTGCAACTGTATGTTGGCACAAACAAAATTATAGGTCTCTCACTCCCTGCCACCAAATGACCAGCATCCCAAAATAAATACACAAAAAATCTAACTCAGGATGGGGTGTAGGACACCTCAGTCCTGGTTCACTTTCCCCTGGGGGTACAGAGGCTGGGGAACTTTAAAGGTCAATTTGTGTGGAAACAATATGAACAGTATATATAAACATTTATTTAAATAGAGTAGACGAATAGCTGTTATCAATGATATACAGCATCAACATATAGTACAGTTGGTACAGCCATGAAAAACACAAAGTATATAGAACAAGATAACTGCTGCACTTTCAGCCGCTCATGAACCACACATAGGGTGCCTTCATCGGTGTGATCAATATGCCCCATATTGATCCCTCTGCGATCGCAGGGTATTTGTACTGCCCGGAACACCGATGAAGTGTGTGTGGTTCATGAGCGGCTGAAAGTGCAGCAGTTATCTTGTTCTATATACTTTGTTTGTGTTTTTCATGGCTGTACCAACTGTACTATATGTTGATGCTGTATATCATTGATAACAGCTATTCGTCTACTCTATTTAAATAAATGTTTATATATACTGTTCATATTGTTTCCACACAAATTGACCTTTAAAGTCCCCAGCCTCTGTACCCCCAGGGGAAAGTGAACCAGGACTGAGGTGTCCTACACCCCATCCTGAGTTAGATTTTTTGTGTAACTGTATGTTGGCACTCAAAAGAATTGTATTGATTTAGGGGTTTTTCCAAGGCCATTCAGTCTCTAATAAAAGCAGAATTGTAGAGGTGGTATGGTTGCTGTTTATATATTCCCTGCTGATAGATTTACCGAGTATGATTTATTTGAAAGTAGGAAATGTAAAACAAAGTTTGACATTTTTGACATGTACACTGGAATATTTAGGTGTTGGGGGGTTTCATTACCTTTAGCCCTATAAAGCCAAGATATGTTTTTAAAGCCTCGAGCCGGCTGACACTTTTGCCTCCTTATATCTTCATATTTTGCGGATTTCCACTTACCCATGTATTGAAGGGTGCCACAGATGGTATATGCACGGTCTCCAAAAGGAAGGTGGCGTGAAAGTCCAAAATCTGACAGTTTCAAATGCCCTGAAGAATAAAATGGTG
The DNA here is from genome assembly GCA_036250615.1 of Ptychadena robeensis. Classification (NCBI taxonomy): domain Eukaryota; kingdom Metazoa; phylum Chordata; class Amphibia; order Anura; family Ptychadenidae; genus Ptychadena; species Ptychadena robeensis. The sequence continues at coordinate 170,893,474 of CM070033.1, forward strand.
TCATCAGGATGTCATAACATTGGAAGTGTTCATAAAAATGAGTAGTCAGGTGTTATGTGAATTATGGGAATAGGAATAGGATAGGATTTACTTTAAGTTGTAGGACAGCGATGACGAACCTGTGGAATGTGTGCCAGAGGTGGCACTGGGAACCCGCTCTGGGGGCAGGCAGCACAAAGGAGAGAACTGCAGCCTATTGGCTCTCAATGCTGTCATTCCTCACCCCCTCTGTTCTGATTGCACGCAGTGCCCTCATATCCTCTCCTATTATCCCTATTATATAAAGTAAGGGTTTATATTGCCATGCCGACACAGATAAATAAGTGGGGTTTGGTTTCAGTTTGGGCACTCGGCCTCTAAAAGGTTGCCAACACTGCTAAAGGAGATGCAGTTGATTGCAGGTTATAATAAAAAAAATTAATGCGATAGGTGCTTGTCTGTGGTAAAATATATTGGCTGAATTCATTTATAATTGAAGCCTCTTATCATCACATATATGTTACATGCTTCATGCAACTACAAAAGGCTGGTATGGCAGACAACATCGCAGCTACATGGGTGTTCTTTGGACGATTTTCAGGCAGTTGCTTATACAGGGGCTAACATTGGGACATACAGGGTCAAAATGTGACAACCACCTCCTGAACGCCTGCACAATATGTGCAACCGCCGCTCAAAGTGCCTGTGGGTGGGGGGTTGGGCGCCTGGAACTTGCACGTGTGAATGAGAGCTTAATGTATAATATAGTCAGTAATTAGGTGCCCATACACGCTTAGATCGTCTTTCGGTGCATCGCGATGACATCATAACATGCCAACGCTCTTGCAGAGAATTGACTGGGCACCCTTTAAGTGCCACAATTACTTTGGAAGGGGATGCTGGTCTAAGAATTACGGATATGTCTATAATGTCTAAGATCGAGTTGGTGACCCGAAATACAACTTTAAGCCTTAAATTTCCACACGATCAATCGGGTGAAAATCTAAAGGCCGCCGCACACGCAATGAGTGGCGGCCAATTTTGCCGCCAACTGATTTGACAAAAAGCTTGGTCGGCCAAAGAACGGACATGTCTGTAAATCTCTGGCCGATGTCATTAGTTTTAATGGGGACCGCTGTCCCCATTCAAACTAACGGCCCGCACACAAAGGGTGCCTGCCGATACTGTGAGCGATGGAGAGCAGTGTGATGACGTCATCATGCTGCTCTCCACAGCTCATCTGTCGGCCCCTGCTCAGTACGTGTGTGGGGACCTTAGGTGTGTATGGGGAGCATAACAAGGATATCCAAAAAAAATCCTAAGTTCTAAGCATCACAAGTTCACTTACCTCTTTCATCAAGCAATATATTTTCCATCTGAAATAGTTGATGAACGTATATTAAAAATTCATGGCAGACAGAAGCTTTGTGTGCAAGGCTATAATCATTCCTAAGTATACTCTACTACTAAAACAATCCAAGCAAGCAACTAAATATACAGTTGAGTAGTTTACAGCAAACAGCCCTGATAATTTTTGTTATTTAAACAAAGTAGTGATTAAGTAGTGTAGAGGTGTGGAGTTCCGATGTGCAAGAGAAGTGTGTCACTCCTGGTTACAGATGATATCACTTCTTGGTTATGGGAGCTGTAGGGTTCAGTAGGATCAGTAGAATCAATGGGACACGTTTCAGATGGCAGCCCTTTGTAAACCATAGGGGGCTGAACACACATAACCTGGTAAGAAATCAGCCATTGCTAAGCCTGCTTTGCTCCTCCTATTATTTTGAGTATTTTATATTCTACTTTATCATTTATAATACTTAACTTTGTTACAGTAGGTTGTGTGCCTTGTGTCCTTGTTCCTAACTGACTGGGACAGAACTGGGATCTCTTGAATTATTTGAATTTTTTTTGGGATGGCATGTCAATTGGCCGCAAAATCTGGTAAAAATTGTCTGGGCACCCTTTGTGTGCCAGCACTAAGGGTATGTCTCCACTGTGTTCTCGGATCCTTTGGCGAAGACCCGACAGAGCCGATCCATATACCTGTTTGCAGCAGCTCCGCTGAGAACGCAGTGGGGACATACCATTACTTTGGATGGGGAGACTGGTTCATATCAAAAGTAATTGAATCGATCTAAGAAATAACGGACATGTCCGAATGCCACTTTTAAGCTTTAGATTTCCACGCAATTTTGGCATGAAATTTAAAAAGTGTATGGGGGGCTTTAGCTGTAGTTACATTTCCTCTGCACATCTGTATAACACTAATTGTTAAACAAAACATTCCTACCTTAACATCCCGATGTATGATGCCCAAATTATGAAGATACACTGCAAGGATACAATACTTGGTAAATACTCTGTACACATTCAATATATATGGTATACAGTGATATATTTGTTAAGTTAAAAGCTAGCCATACACGTGTCGGATTCCATGTCCAATCGATTCATCATCCGATCGATTCCGGCGATTCTGCCGGGAATCGCAGGTGTGATCAATCGGCCAATTAAGAGTATCCATCGCAGCATACCACCTTGTCCAACGGATTCCGGCGCGATTCCGTGTGCGATTCCACCTCCGATTCCACCTCACAAATGGCAACTCCCCCTGATCCGGGCAGAATCGGATGAGAAAGACCAACATGTTGGTTCTCCGTCGGATCCGATTCTGAGCCCCTGAACGATCGGACCAGAACGATCGGACAAGGTGGGCTGCATGCGATTCTGGCACGATCGTTTCGCGTGCACGCGCCCGGAATCGATCGTGCCGGAATCCGGTGCGAATCCGACACGTGTATGGGGGCCTAAAGTGTGATTCCAAAGGCTTTGTAGACTCTTGTTGTATGACAAAATCAGAAAACAGAAAACTGCACTAAGACCCAAAGAGTTTAATTATCTTCTACACTATATAACTGAACTAAACTGCTTTGGCTGGGTGTATTTATCAATGTTTTCTTTTTCATTCGTTTTTGTTAACTTTTTTTTTACAGGGAAAAAAAGCAAAACGAGAGAGAAGCAGAATCTAGGGAATTAACAGTAGTTGCAATAGTTGTATACCTGGGGTCATAATACCTAATACCCAGAGGACAACAAGTCAACTCTTGTACATAAAGACGCACGTTGGCAGGTCAGAGAAGGATAATCATGAGCTAACCATACTAATCTACATGGTATGGCAAATATGTCTTGCTTTATTAGGAATTCCTTGCCTTTGGGAGATTAATTAACATCTAGAGGTGTTGCCAAGTTTTTCTCCTTGTCATAGACCAGGAAAGGTGCTAGGATAGCGAGCCTGGACCCAATCATATAATAGAATGAAGAGAAGACATGGATGATAGACAGTAAAGAAAATGAAGGGATGGAAGTGAGGACATCATATGAGCCAACATTTACCATGAGTGTTGGTATACATGCTCTACTGTATGTTTCATTTATTATAGTTTGATGGGTACTAATATAAAAGAATTGCCGCCAATTTCTGGGACTTTATATTTATCAGGCCAGGCCTTGGACTATTGACATTTTATTCTTCTGAGGAATATATGATTTTGATGATCATTGGATTGTAAATTTTACCTTATAGAACCATATGATTGTTTTAACTTTTGTATAATAAATTTTTAACCCCATTCTCCGCTTGGAACACACTTTTATATTTGCCCAGAGATTGGCCATCTCATTTGGGCTGTTCACACAATTTTCAAAATAAAAGAAGTGCCGGTATACAGTCCGTTTGACCTTACCCAACACAGAAACCAGTTCTGCAGCAAATAACCTCAAGGTGCCTTCATCAGTTTGCTTGACAGACATCCACAGGGAATGGAGATCTCCATATCGGCAGTAATTACACACTGCAACAAAGTATACAAATGATATGGATCAGAACACAATGAAAGAGGATCTCCGATATCTATGGCTAACCATTTCTTTAGATTAAACAAACAAAATGAAAATATGCCATCTTGAGTCAACTATTTTGATAAAATACAAGAATCATTCATTTCTGCCATGATGTACTTAATCTCCATAGCCATCGCCCCAAGTGTAGCTCTGGGAAAGATTGTTTACACCTCTGTATCGGCATCCTCCTAGATCTTTCCGGGTTCTACCTCCTCCGTATCAGCAATAACACAGAGGAGGTGAAGAGGGGCTATGCCAATTACTAGTGATGATCACGAATATTCGGATTCCGAATAGTAATCGCGAATATCGGCAATTCGGAAATTCGCGAAGATGGTGAATATATTGCCAAATATTCACAATTCCGGATATTCTGTATTTTTTATCCATTACACACGCCTCTCAATGCAAGTGGACGAATGGGAAGGCTGCAACAAGAGCTTAGCAACACTCCCTGCGACCATCAACAGTTTTTTAAATGAATATTGGGGTGATGTGAATATTGCAAAAATCGTCACTTTAAAAATTCGCATAAAAATTTGCGCCATGTTAAACATATATTGCGCGTGCGGAATTCGCAATAAAAACTGCAGATATTCGCAAAAAAAAACCCAGAATATTGCAGAATGCGAATATTTTCCGAATGTTTTCCATAAAATTTGTGGCATGCCGCGAATACGAATGTTGCCTATGCCGCTCATCACTACCAATGACCTGTATGTATTAACCTCCAGTACCAGGATTGTGCGCAATCGCCGGCTCTCCGTGAGCCTGCATGGATTCTGTACAGCTGCAGGCTCACTGAGCTTTTCCGGCCCTGAGCCACGAGGGGCGTGCAATACCATAGACCTCGATGTTAATGGAGGGGGTTTCACTTTTCCCCACAAACTCCGCCAGCGTCTATTTGACACCGTCAGTGTGTAGAGAGCGAGGAGGACAGCGGAGAATCACGGCAGAGTACAGTGTACTCCGCCGTGATTGCTCAGGCAGCGTGAAAGCCCGTATCCCCCAGGAGGTTAATAGGCTTAGGAGGCTGGGTCTTCACATGCCCGGTGTTATTGATGATGCCAGGAATGTGAAAGGGGGGGGGCAGGAAGCAGGAAGCCCAAACAGCTAAAAAACAAATGTTCAACCGCTAGAGGGGTTAAAGTACAGCTAAACTCCCCTGATGGAGTAAGTTATGCTCCCATTGTATCTGCCCACCTACCCAACATCATTGACATTTCATAATTACAAAATGTTGCTTTTGTTTTTGTTCTCTAAATTCTTTCACTGCACTTAGCCAGTTATACTTCTGTAAGCCCTAGGTTCCATGTCTACAATTGGATCCATTGGGTTCCGTCAAGCCTCCAGCGGATTTGGGGCTCTGACGGGCTGTGGAGACAGTCCTGTCATTGCCCCATTACCGTCAATGGGCAGCTCGTGCACTCTGTTAAAATCCTTGCATTCAACGCAGGGGTTTTTACGGATAGTGGAGCCTAGGACTTAAGCTGGCCATACACCTTGAGATTCCTCCATACAATTTCCATCAGATCAGATCAGATCTACCAACAACCATGTAGTATAGTGTCCTTCCTGATAGAATACATAGTGAATGGAAGGTGTAGAAAGGTCCTCATATTACATGGTTTTGGTAAAACAAAATCTGATCTGAAGGAAATCTGACAGAGAAATCTGAAGGTGTATGGCCAGCTTAACACTTTACTCCAATAAATGAAGATGTTACAATAATATCTAACTTTTTCAATGGATCTTTAGATCGGTACATTTATTTTTTCTGTAAGCATATCTCCATAACAGATTGTTCTACGGGGAATTTTATATATTTTTTGGTTTGGTACTAGTATCAGTATGTGGTAGTGTGAGTAAGGGGACTTACTGATAAACAGATGACTCCGTCCTTGCCAGCTCTCTCCAAGGCATTGAATAAATGGATGTTTCAGTTGTCGCTGTTGGCAAAGAAAGAAAGTTATTATTTGTAAGTTAACTTTGTGAATGTGAATGACCAACAAAGCTTTCATTTAAACATGTTAAGTGGGTACATGTGTGTACTTTTTACATTTTACTGGTCAGAGTCATCTACAGGATGTAAATGGCAACATATCTGCATCATTATCCCTATATTCAATATCTGAAGTGTAATGCAACCACCGAGAGTTTGTACCCTTCAAGATTCCTGACCATGATCCTCCTGGGCTCATCATTACCTTCATTGCACAAATGGGCACTTGTACATGCGCATATTGCTAACACAATGCATGGTCCTTTTCCCAGAATCTGGAATATTCACAATTACAAATATATAGCACTATATTCAAGATTTTCACAATAAAAAGATATTGCAGATATACCCTACCACATGAAAACTAAAAATGTATTACCTTCATAGCACAAATCTGCACTTGTACATGCGCACATTGCGAAGGCAATGCATGGTAGTTACGGGTACTGATGTTAAAAATCGCGCCAATATTCACAATAAAGAATTTACAATTAGAATATTCACAAAGAACACTAGTCTGGAGCTGGGGAGCACAATAGCATGCAACCTTGGATATGCAAGTACCGGCCCACTGTGTCCTTAGGGGGGTTTCCACATCCATCGGGACCCCCTCTGCTAAGAGTATTGCTGGGCGGGAGGTCCCGACAGAGCACATTCACTTACCTGCTTGGCGGATGCTGTGTTCTTACCTGCTTGGCGGATGCAGGGCTGAACGTAGTGGAGTAAGTTGAACCTCTGTATCATTGGATGTCTGAACACAGCAACAGAAGTCTATGTGCTCCATCGGGATCCCCACCAAGCACTGCACTTAGCCTTTAGCCTCACTTAGTAATGATGAGGAACTCGACACAACACCTAAGTGTGTTAGTGGTGAGACCTTCCTTGGGCCTCATGTATAAGGCATAGGTTGTTTCTAGTCATTGGTTGATCTGTAAACCTGTGCATACTGTACAGGACACCAGGGATGGGTCCTGAATGGGATATATGTGTCACCCATTTTCGGGCTGGGTCCCCTTGAGATGCTGGAGTGTTGGTTTTGGCTGCACAGAAGCCATATAATGAAGTCAGGTGATCTCATCAGAGGGAACTCATGGTTTTGCTGAAAGACATGTCTATGAAGGACAAGCTGGATTGCTTCCCCCTGTGGATTACAAGGACTGTAAGACACCTTGTTTGGGGTATCTGACAGACTGTTATTTTGGAACGGCTGCCATTCAGCCTTTTTGTTGTTTTGTTGGCTCAATAAAGCATGGTTTGGGACTTTTGTTGCACACTAGCGCAGTGAAGCCGAACCCCTAGAACCCCCTGAATTCACAATATCTACGAGCAGAGAGGGCTGAATTGTCCAAGTCTCTGAAGATCAGTTTAGTTCTACGTATACCTAGATAGCCCTATAAGCAGTGGATCATATTTAGATATGGCCCGTGTCCCAAAACCCCCCCATTACAATCCCGTATATGCACCATACCTGGATGCTTACTTCTTCCTTGCACTGCTTTAGTGTGTTGCGCCGTAGAACCTCTCCTTTGGGTAATACCTGAGGAGTAAAGATATGAGTATTGGTAAATAGTGATTGACACACAGGTCCAATGATGAGTCCATTAAATGAAATATAAAAACATTGTGTTCTTTTTCTTGGTTCAGGCTCCAGCAATTCAGAAGAAAATGATGGATCTTCTAACCTTTAAGGCAAAGACCTTCTGTTCTGCGCAGTTTAGGACTTTCAGCACCGGACCTATGGATCCTTTAGCAACACATCCCAGAATCTATGGAAGAGATGGGAATATGTCAATAAGTAATGTTACGCCAAACATACCCTGATTCCCCGAAAATAAGGCATCCTCTGAAAATAAGGCACCCATACATTTTTGCCTCATGCTGAAATATGAGGCTTCCCCCCAAAAATAAGGCACCCCCGAAAATCCGGTACTGTAACTCTGGACAGGGGGATCAGAGGGGGCAATCAAAAAAAAATGACACAGGAGGATCAGAAGCGGTTACTAAAATGGTAATCCCCCCCTCTGAGTCTCCTGTGCCATTTTGATTCCCCCCTCTGATCCCCCTGTGTCATTTTAAGTGATCCCCCCACCCTGATACTCCAGTGTCATATTCTTCTTCATGGAAAAATAAGACATCCCCCAAAAATAAGACGTAGGACAACTTTGGGAGCAAAAATCTGTCTTATATTCGGGGAAACACGTTAAATGTTATGTCACCATCCAAGCTAGTGTAAACATAGCCATACACGGATCGATATTTCTGTTTGGTCCACCAATAAAATCTATCTTTTTAAGCCGGATCCAATTCCTGCCCACCTAATACATAAAATCGATTGATAAGAAGTGATGCGCAGCACAGGCAATATTCGTATTCGCTAAATATTCGCAGCAAATTCATACATTCGTGAATTCAGGATCTCCAGTCAATATTAGCCTCATTGTGAAAAAGATTTCGGGAATAAAAAGCGCCGGTATTTGGAATCAACACAACTGATGTAAAAATCTCAAATATTCGCCATTACAAAGATAAAGCACTATATTCGAGATCTTCGCAAATTCCCGAAGTGACGATATTCGCAATAAAAATTTGCTATTTGAATATTCGCGGTCAACACTATTGAGAAGTGATTGGACATTTTGGTTGATTGTGCAAATTTCTGAAGGATTTTCTAGGTGTATATCGATTGATACGTATGCGATGGAACTACACTGTTTTCCCGAAAATAAGAGACTGTCTTATATACATTTTTGCTCCCATATATGCCCTGCGTCTTTTTTTCAGGGATGTCTTATTTTTCCATGAAGAAGAGTATGGCACTTGGGGTATCAAGGTGGGGGGATCACTTAAAATGACACAGGGGGGATCAGAGGGGGGGATCAAAATGGCACAGGAGACTCAGAGGGAGGATTACCATTTTAATAACCCCTTCTGATCCTCCTGTGTCATTCTGATTTCCCCCTCTGATCCCCCCTGTCCAGAGTTACATTACCATATCTTCGGGGATGCCTTATTTTGGGGGGGATACATTATGTGTCAGCATGTGGCAAAAAATTTAAGGGTGCCTTATTTTCAGGGAAACAGGGTATGAAGCATGAGCTGTAATAACCTCTACCAGCCACAGGGGGGCGCCTGGACAGTATTAACGACACTGCTTAGCAGACACTTGCGATATGCAGATGTCCAAGTGCCGATATTCACAACAAAAGTAATAATGACTGGAGAACACAAATGTACATATTTATAAATATTAGACAATGTTTTCTGAATACAAATATTGCCTATGCTGCTTATCACTAGTCTATATATGTTATGGGAGGTTTATTGTAGCTGTGAGAAACAGATTAACAAAAAACCCTTGCAAACCCAGTGTACAAAAGTCAAAAACTGATGTGCATTGCAAGGAGGGAGAGAAGTATTTGATCCCTTTTCAAAAAATTACTTTGAACAAAACCCTTGTTGGCTCTCATAGAGGTCAGATATTCCTCTAGTGAGGGATTTTGTACCCCTGCTTTTTGCAGATGCTTTTAAAGTCAGTAAGGTTTTGAGGCTGATGTTTGTGGCAACTCGGCCTTCTGCTTTCTTAACAGGTTTACTATGGGATTAAGGTCTGGTGACTGGCTAGGCCACTCCAGGACCCTTACGTTCTTTGTGAGACACTCTTTTGTTGACTGTGTGATTTTGGTGATTGTTATGCTGGAATACCCATCCATGACCCATTTTAATGCCCTGGCTGAGGGAAGGAAATGCTCAGTACGTGATCCCATCCATTGTATCTTTAATGCAGTGAAGGTGTTCTGTGTGCTTAGCAGAAAAACACCCCTTAAGCATAATGTGCCCATCTCCAAGTTTAAGGTGAATATGGTGTTAATAAGGTCTTTGGCAGCATTCTGGCTCCTTCAAACACTGTGGGTTCATTCAGCCTTGTGTAGGTCACAAGTCTTGGCCCTGATATCCATGGACAGCTCTTTGGTCTTGGCCATGGTAGCAAGTTCTGTGGACAGATGTCTTTTATACTGCAACAAGGAGGGAATAATAGAACACCCGACCCTTACAGAAGTTACTTCTTTGTGCACTGGGTTTACGAGGGTTTTTTGTTGTTATTCTGTATCTCACAGCTACAATACATAAAATGATAGAATAACAATTCTAGGCAAATGTACAAAATTAGCAGGGGATCAAATAGTTATTTCCTTTACTGTGTTTCCTAAACCTGGCTTCATGTCCCACTAATAGTTCACGTCATGCTTATGTTGAATTAGTGTCTCATAGAATACAAAATAATAGGCAACACCCTTTCCCGTATACAACTACCAACATCCAATTATCATTAGAATTTTTTAGAAAGAGAACGTGGCACCTATCCGACAGCCAGGCACAGGTCTAATGCCGGTGCCCAGCTGGCGGTCACAAAGGACTTTAACGGCAGCAATTAATATAAACGTAAGCAAATTTGAAGAAAATACTTTTTAGAAAATGTACAAAAGTCTTTTCTTCACATTTGCTTACGTTTATATTAATTGCTACCGTTAAAGTCCTTTGTGACCGCCAGCCGGGCACCGACATTAGACCTGTGCCTGGCTGTCGGATAGGTGCCACGTTCTCTTTCTAAAAAAAAAAAAAAAAAAAAAAAAAGTGTCTCATAGAATATGGACATTTTGCTGGGTTTAAAACAAGTTTAGAAGAGCACTTCTCCAAATCTCTATAGTGCTTCACATTTCCCTGATTGCACCTTTAATTCTGGCTGCATAGTTGGTGACCAAACCGGAAATTCAGGCAAAAATAAGGATACACAATGAGGGAGAGGTCCTTCTGCCCCTTTGGTCTCTGGAAGCCTGGTCTGATGGGATGTCTTCAGCCTGTCCTTTATGGTCCGGCCAGTAGACCACAGTTGACCAAAGCGTGATGTTGTCAAGCTGTCTCCATTCAACAGCCCTTTCCAAGAAGGCACCCACAGATTGGGGGACACGGAAGTGCAGCCCTAAAACACAAGAAACTTAACTGACCAAAGGGAGACTTATGTTTTTAAATGACTTCCAAAATTGCAATGATTCTCAAATTTTTCAAACTAAAATGTTTGTTTAACCTCCTGGGGTAGTTAACTTGGGGTTTACTAACAACACTCACCTAGAGGTAACATAGGGCATACTCACCTGTCAATCACTGGGAGCGCAGGGTGGCCCCCTGATGACATAATTTATGATGGGGTAGGGTGCTAGGTGCTGCATTGATCTCCATGTAATGAAGGTGCCGTTGCTCTTTTACAGCACATCCCCAGTGTCAATGATAACATCAGGGATGTGTACAACAACCAAAGGAGGGCAGAAAATCGCGGCCGATTTCAATGACATGTTTTTAAAAAGCGCGCCATGGGTAAACTGCCCAGGAGGTTCAAAAAAAGTAGATGAACTACAAAACATTGAAGGATACAAGTACGTTTCACTGAAAATTTGACATGGTCTTATTATCAATTTTTGTTCCAAAGGATGTGCCAGGGGGTATTTCTCCATGAACAACCTTCTACATTTATTCTTTATTTAAAAAACCCACATTTATTAAAATCTAGTCATGTGATTCTCATATACTTTAAACGCGGATCGCCGTCAGCCACCTGGGTGTTCAAGCTTGTTAAAGAGTCCTGTTTCTTTTGTGTGCAATTCTTTTGGGGTGTGTGCTTTGCTTGGTAGGGAATCTGTCTGTCCTGTTGCATTCTATTGCACTAATGATCACATTTTATTACATGCATAGCCTCAACAATATATCTATTTTGAGTATCCACAAAATACCTGAAAATAATTATGGCAGAGCTTATTTTCAGGGGTTTAAATTATTATCACCAGGAGTGTTTCTAGCACTTTGGGGACCTTAAATAATTTTGCCCATGGCCCCAGACAAGGGGAGGGGGGATGTTGCGGAAGGCGGTTAGCAGAAAAGTTGTTGAGCCGGGGGGCAGGAGGTGGTTGGTTAGCAGGAGACATGGCTCTGATTTTCACAGTACATTAACCTTGGTTAACAAAAATAAAAATATTCACTTATATATAAAGTGCCAACATTTTACACTGCGACAAAAATGGTTGAGAGACAAAGCAAGCTTACATTCAAGCACAAACTATGACATAGTAGGAGGAAAGGAGCCTACTTTCTTGAGTTTACAATGTGGGAGGTTGGGGAACAGTGTACACAATAGATAGGGAAGATACAGCACCGACTAGCTGGTCATTTTGAGGAAAGAGAGGAAGGTGGGTAAAGCAAGACAGAAGAGGTGAGTTTTCAGATCTTATTTTATATAATGGAAGCAAATCTGATGGGATGAGGGAGAGACCAAACCTCCTTACCCATCAACTTAAGCCCCCCCCCCCC
>CM070033.1:170906192-170917556 GCA_036250615.1 Ptychadena robeensis
AGCTCCTCATATTACATGGTTTTGGTAGAAGAAAAGTATATTGTACAGAAATTGTATGGTGAGATGGCAAGGTATATGGGGGGCTTTAGACAGAACTAAATATGCAGTTTATAAATAATAAACAAGTAATGGCCTTTTCCATATGGCTATTTTATTGAGTCTAGAAATACATTCTATTCTAAGTTACAAATCTATTTATTGAATTATTCCTACCTTGCTGTCACTGCTGGCGGCTCCCATTTCATGTCTTCGGGTATTGTATACACAGGGCAGATTTTGTGCTTTCAACCCCCCCACACGAACACTTTCTGATCTCTGAGGGGAGTCACATGTACTGGTAAGCCGCTTTAGCTGGACAAACAATTTTAATCTTCTGCTAAGTACTGGCCTTTGCCTATCCATCCGATCCAGTGCTGCATTCATGATGTGTGTTATTCTTATACATATCATACTGTATCAGCACCCTGACCTTTTCCTATTTCAGTACAGGTTTTATCTACAGCTACACTGTTACTGTATATTTCCCTTAAAATGAACACATAGTGTGAAGCATTCCAGAGTTACTGGTGGCAGTTGGTAAAGGTTTATTGGCCATTGACCTCTGGATCAGTGGTGGGCAACTGAGTTGATATGGAGGGCCACAAGTGCGGCCCTCGGCACCATGTAAGGGCCGCACATAAAAAAAAGAAATGACAGCAGGCAGAGCTAGAAGACATTTATTTTAAATAACACAACTTTTTGATTTTAAGTTATACTGCAAGCATTGGGTAACACTGTACTATGGTAATGCACATTTTGTGTCATATATCATCAAAGCCTTTGATATCTGTGGGGCACAAAACCTTTGATTGAAAGGTAATGTGCCCCTGGGCTCTGGATGAACATGACACAATGGTCAGCAATGTCAATGAGATGGTTACGCTCACTATAGGATTTCTAAATGAACTACAAGAACAAGCCATTATCTTTATTAAAGGACAGATAAAGTTCAAACATATAATTAATTTTGTTCTACGGAATTCACTTCTGAGAACCTAAAGATACATTATATAGTGTTAACATGAAGTAGTTAGTATTTTGTATTTCCTGGTTCCGTCTTTTCCACTCATAAAACAAAAAAAAAACCAACTTGTATATACCCTTGACTTACAAACTTAATTGGTTCCCAAGGGTTGGTCGTAAGTATTAATTAATATTTTTCCTATAAGAAATAATAAAAATACCCATAATGTGTTGTGAACCACCCACAGCTCCCCTTCCATAACCTTTTCATAATAAAAATAATTATAGAATATGTGTAAAACTGGCCATAGATGTGCTGTTTTCTGCCCAATGCTGCTGCAGATCATCTCCATCCCCAGCAAGTTTGATGGACATAGCATGTTCTGGGGCTTTGCAATTAACTTGAATTTTCAACCATCGGTTTCCTTTAGATTTGTTAGATATTACAGTATGCTATTCCACAGATGTAATGTCCTATAGAAGAACAGTGCACCCACCTGAGGATGGGGTCACATAATTTATGCATTCCATCATTAGAACGCAGACAACATGCTCAGCTGGTTGTACTGTTGAACACACAGTCCATTTAGGAGTCATCAATTATTACATCGCACCTACCCCACCAGATAAACTTTTCTACCCAGCTAGCCAACCCCCTATTATTGGGGCAATCTGTAAATAAAAGATAAAAAATCCTTACTTGTAAGAAGATATTTGTGTATTTCCCCATCACTCCTCCTCTCTGTGGACTCCTTCTGAAGCCCGCCGTGTCGATAATGATATGGCAGACGACACATTCTTAAATCGCAGCTCTTCCAGAGTATTTACTTTTACTTCACTTGCTTTCAAGACATTGTATCTGGCCACAGGTTAGTATATTTTTTTAGGTTTTGGTGAAAATTTGAGCTATTGGAACAGTTTGAAGGCACTGTATTTTTCGGACTAGAAGACGCCCCCCCCCCCCCCAGAAATCAGGGGGGAAAAAAGTGCCTGCGACTTATGGTTCGAATAAGGTCACATCTTGGCTACCTGCCAGCTCTCCCGGGCCAGAAAATTAGCCGGGGAGCTTGAGGAGCTGTCACGCCCACGGCCAAATCTCACATCTGAACTGTATTATTGCTTATACCAGCAGAGCCCAGCTTTTATAAGCAATGAAAAGAGAGAAAGATGAACTCATATCTCTCTCTTTGTGTCTGTGGGAGTTGCAATCACTCTGCAGCTTCCACTGACACAGCCAGAGAGGGAGAGAAGACTCTGCAGCTGTCCATCCCCCCTCCTGCTGTGCCCCTCTTCCCCCGATCAGTGAAAAAGATGACGTGTGCCGTGATAGTACTGCTGCTAGTGACATCTAGTGGCAGAAAGTTGGCATTGCATTGCTTTGATTCATTGCAGTGATCCAATTCATTAGAACACTTCAAATTTTCTGTGTATATACGATACATGTCTGTGTATGATTAGTGTGTGGGGGAAAAATGTAGTTGTATGCCAAATAAAGTTTGAGAGTAATTTCACACTAGCTGCGCTGCGGCTATGGTGCAGTTTTTTTACCATAACGCACGAGAAAGCAGTACTTTCTCATCGGTTACCTTTTTTTAAAACATGTGTTTCTACATTGTGCTGACCATCATTCTAAGCCTGTGTAGCTTGAATGGGGATGAGGGGCTCAATAATGTTCCTATATAGAAAAGGGAACACTGGTTTATAGGTACCTTGGGTTGACTTCTTCTGCTGTGGACCTGTTGGAATCTCTATACACAGATTAAAATGTCCAGTCCAGAATCATTCTTTTGTTTCACATATAGTGGTCCATGCACTGTGCACCCCTATGGTGTATTCGTATCAGGCAAACTTCAGACTTTAACAATGTTACAGCAATCACATTAAAAAGGATAACCCACCCACAAGAAAACAAAAACACACAGACACATTTAAAAGTAACAATATGATTTTTTTTTAATCATTGGTGGAGAGCAATCCGTACCAAAAAGTGCAAATGTCCGCAGTTGAGAGCAGGAGTTTATACACCTATGTAGCAGCAATAACTGCACCCAGCCCCCTCGTAATGCATATAAATATGTATATATACATTTATAAAAAGTTACACCACCTCTGGAAATGCTCTTACACCATCATCATTAATGCAATTTGACAAATAGAAGTGAAGTCCACCCCCACCCATGAGCGTGATGATGAGACTTCTGAAATATACAGCCCCTAAAACTCTGTTAATAAAAAATAGGAGGAAGGAACGAGGGATCGAGGGAAAGCAAAGAGTCAGCAACAGAGAAACGACATCGGAATTACAAATTAATCTCTGGAAAAATAAATATCTTGTTATCAGGAAGCTATTCTCATTTCATGTTTATTAGACAGTTGTCGCAAATGCTTGCAGCTAGTGAGGTCAGAAAAGGATCCTTCTGGCAGCAACAGTGTTAACTTGACGCAAAAGAGTGAAGGCGACATGCAGCAGCCTCTTGGATAGTAAGTGGTTAAACAAGTAGCTTAGAGTTCACATATGGGGGGGGTCAATCCATCTACAGGAGGGGAGTGTGCTCAAATCAAAGCATCTAGCGAATCAGGTCATAGCCGCATCTACTTGGTCATATTGCTGAGCTATACTATCATATGGGGGTTATGTTGTGGACATGGCATACCATGGTGTTAGCAGCAGTGATGAGCGGTCACCCATATCAACAAAACAAAATTCCTGCATCCCTACACCACAACTTTTTATTTTACGTGCGACTTCCACAGGCTGCTAAACTTTCTATACAAATTGTGAAGTTGACGGGCTCCCCATCCAGTGATATTACGGGCGGCTCTTGATTTTACTTCTTATGGGTGTTTATAAGTGATATGTAACTTCTGAATGATAACAAATAAATCTGTGTACATGATATGGTCGTTCAAATGCTTCTATGACCTTAACAAGGCAAGTCTATAGGATTTGAAACCACATATCTGAAGCTGCAAACGCTGTGGAGCAATTCATCCTGACAATTCAACAAAGGCTGAACTTGCATCATCCCAGACCTAGGACACTGGGTAACTATGGCCCAAAATATATGGAACTGCCTCTGCTTCCTTTTTTGGGGGGAGGGGTCTATCTTTTTAAATATAGTTCCAGTCTTTGAATCAGTAGCCCTTCATCTCCTCCTACCTAGGGGTTTAGTTCACATTAGATTGCCATTTTGTTACTGGTTCCCTTTGGTTTCCAAACTGGGGGGGGGGGGGGGGGGGGGGGGGGGGGGGGGGGGTGCAGAGGTAATATGTGATACACCATGTTATAGAGACTATATATAGAGACTACGTCTCTGCATGATTGGGGTGAAAACCAAATAAAGTTGTACGAGTTGTATTTGAAATAAAGTTTGAAGACCATTTCACACTAGTACACTGCAACGCAAACATAGCTAGTGTGAAATGACTCTCCATGTAGTTTGAAAGGGGGGCGGCTCTATAATGTTCCTATTTAGAAAAGGGGGGCCTCTTGTGATCCATACAGCACTAAATACTTTGTGCCTCTTCCTACTCCAACGTGATGGACTATTGCTCTGACCGGTTCACATATATGATTTTAGTGCCTTGTAGCCCTTATACAGTTATTTAGCTCCAGGGCTATCAACATCTGAGGAAGTAGCTGCATCTTGTGATGTGTAAACCATCACAAGGACATTCCCCTCAAATCGAAAGCCCCCCATACACGCTTAGATTTTCACAAAATTTTCCAGCCGCCAAACTGATTTAAGCCATTACGGACTTGTCTGTAACTCTTAGAACGAGGTAATGACTTTGGACCAGTGCACCGGAATTTGAATATATTGGTATAGGATACAGTGACTGAGGGCTGAATAAACCAAGCTGTTTAAATGTTCCTATTATTAATAGGACTTTACAGATTTTTTTAGCAATTTAGACAGTTTATGGAGTAGGGTTTTTGCTTGTATTTACAGAATAAATTTTGGCAATCAAAGCAGAGTACAGAGTGACCTCCAGATACCAGAAGCCATCATCGGGTCTGCTGCGATTCAGAATTATCGCAGGCTTACCAAGGATAGGTAAGTATGCCCGATCCCAGCTCAGGGGAAGATTTTTTGTAAACAAACTCTGCCAGAACTGGGTTTGGGCAACCTGACAGGGAGAGTAATATGTATTATGTCTGTAAACCTAGCAGCCTGATGGTCTTCCCATAAACCGGTGATGTAAGCTATAAAACGAAGTGCAATCTGACTTCAGAATCTTTGGTGTGAAGTTGGATGAACTGCTCCCTGGTTCACGCAGCTACAAAGCCTGGTGTGTGGTTAGCTGTTAACCTAATGCATTGCTTGTTCAGAATATCTTAATAAATTTAAAATAACAAAGTGTTCACCTGCATTCTATGCATTGTTCATAGAGGTCCTGAGATATAGATTCATTATATAGCCAAAATAAAATTTTCTTCGGAACCTACTGGTAAAAGTATATTTAACATCTGGGACCCCAAACTGCATTCCCTGCATTACAGAATACCAGCGGAAGTCTGCATTCATTTACAAGGCAATGTCAATAGTTATCATAGCACGTTGTTAAATATATATACACCAACCATAGTTTTTGTATTGTTATAGGTGGTTTACTATCTACTGCTGATAAAGTCATGGTTACCCAGGAAAAAAAGTGCAAAAGAAATATAAGTGTTCTGTACAGAAATGTTTTAAAGACATTGTGATGTTCCTACAGGGTGAATTGGGGTTCCTGTTAAGTGCTCATCTCTTAGTGGAAAGTGCTGCTTCAGATCAGATCATTGCCTTCAATTTGTATACAGGCAAATTCATAGTATGTACTGCTCGTGGCATGGACCACTGTTCCAGGACTATTACAATGTGAATGTTCACTGAAATATAATGTTCACATCGCACATCCTATCCCTATATTTGTAACCCTCCATGACAGATACTATGCAGGGCAGCTGCGATATGAAATAATGAGATCAAATGTCCTACAGCACTTACTCAGTGCCTCCTCAATACACAACCCCGAAGAACATAAGGGCCCACTGTTATTCTATGGGGTTACATTTCTTGGACAGTCATTATTCAATCCTCAAAAAATGACCTATTTCCACAATTTTAGTTTTAAGCCACAAAATAGGAAAACTTCCCATGGGACAGGAGAACAATGAGAAAGACCATTCAATTCCAGTCACTAATAGACAAACTCCTACATGGGGGTCTGCAGGAAGAACTAATATTAATAGGAGTGGATCCTACAGAGAGAACAGACAGGCCGATATGGATTTGGTGAGGAGCATGTGCTCCAGGCCTCAGCGTCTCCAGTACTGCACTCCTATAAGAGAAGGATAATGCCCCACAATGATTTCCCAAACCGCTGCAGATACAACACTGGCGGACTTCACCTCAGTAAGACTTTGCTGACCTTCTCAGTGAAACTTCATCCAAACACCTGTCCCAGACAGAGTGCTTAGGCATGACATCCAGTGAGTAATCCTCTGAGCTATACAGGCCTATAAAAGACATTGACTACATTTCCACAGTTTATTTCCTCCTGCTAAATATGGACTTCTTCCCAGTACTTTTATCTGCCATGCTGAGTCCAATCAGCAGTCTCGCCTTCTCATCCTCCTCTTGTTGGTTCATGTCAGTCTTTGTCTCCGTTTTGCCTTTTGTCTCCGCACCCGCAGCAGGTTTCAGTCGGAGCTTCTCTTTAATGACCTGCACATCAAAGGTTAATTAGTGTGAGCACTAACACATCAAAATATAAAATGTATTCCATAATAGGGCACGGTGTCTTTTAGGCCATTTCCATAGTGTTCATAAGTCCACCAAGGTCCCTCTGTCTAACGCATATATGATTCGTTAGGACATCCTGTAAGGCATGCGTTACAGATGGAGCGACCTTTCTGCCCATTCTTTTGCTCCTTCGCAATCATCACTTCTGGGACGTGATGTTGTGGAGGTCTCTTTTTTCTGGTAACTAATTTAATCCATTGTCTATGGGTGCGTCATACATGCGCTGGGCTCCATTGCGTTCATGTCTATGCAGAACTTGGCGTATACATCAACGCAGTGGTTCCCAAACTTTCCTTACAAGGCCCCCCATTTCAATTTAGGAACATTTTCAAGCCCCCTCCCTACTGAAACACAGGTTCAGAACGGAGGGCCTGCCCCCCAGTTTGGGAACCACTGCATTAACGCAACCCAACACAGTGTGTACTAGTAAAGTGCTTTTTCCCCTAACAGAATGTTTTAAGAAATGAGAAAATTAAACAAAGTTAAGAAGAATTTTAGGGAGATAAGCAATTAAATGCAGCCCTATACATACAAGACTAACATATTTCTTCCCTGCCTCATGCAGTCCCTCTACACCAGGGGTGTCAAACTCAAACATACAAGGTCAAAGGGACAAAGTTACGGGCCAACTTTGATATGACACCCCTGGACTACACCCAGGGATGGGGGCACACATGGACTAACTATAAACTGTACAGTGCATACAGTGTGTGTAGTACATGCATGCCCCCATCCCTGTGTGTACAGTTGGTGTACTTTGCCTTCCCCAGACAAATCCTAGTACCTACTGGTTCCCAGCTTTGCAGTCCCCCTACTAGCTGCATTCACCACTCTTCTGTGCTATAGCTCTGGTAGTAGTGAACTACATATCCCAGCATAATTCGGGCAGCTAGTGCTCACTATGATGTTACTGGATCCCACTGCTGAGATGCCAGGACTCATTACTACCAGAAAGAGAGGGAAGAGGGGCAGTGAGTGCAGCTGCTAGAAGAGTTGAGGGCAGATCTACCGCAGGCCAAGAATATTTGCTCAGTGGGCCAAAATCTGTCCCCCGGACATCTGCATCATGCTTGCAGCACAAAGGGAGTAAATGTGCAGACAAGGAACAAACTGATAGAAAAGAGAAGCAGAACAGTTATAAGCTTATTTCCTTTTGCTATGTCCAGACACAACAAAGGTAGGTATAAGACGATTTGGCGTACCAACGTACTGCTTATGTGTACCCCTGAAAATCTTTCGTTTTCCTTGGCTATGGAAGAGAAGTGTTTTTACCACCAGTAACATTCTTGATGAGAAAATCTAGGGCTAGCCCAAAATGGCGTCACTTAAAGATCATGTGGATCATGTGTTTCTGACGTCAAGTGATTTATCTAATATAACCCAGACATATGTGATAGGATACACATATGAAAAATATAAAAGCCAAGGGGCTTTAAGCAAGCAATCATGGCAAAAATTCAGAACTTACATTCTTTAATTTGACACAAGCAGAAGATCAAATGAGGTCATTTAAACTAAGGGTTCAGTATATCTCTTATCATTTTGTTTAAAACATTTTGGACAAAGGTCTTTTTATTTCAGCTTAAAATAAAAACACATTACTTGTTGTCATCTGAAAAGCCTTACATATTGATTTCCAGCACTAATGCCTAAATTCTACTCACCTGTGCCACCAGAGCCTTACGACTGTCCCTCTTCACTGCCATGGCAAAATCCAGCCATGTCCAGGTGTTGTTGTGATATTCCAGACAAGGCAACACAAGGTTGAGTTCTCCCCAGTCTACGCTGTTTTTCTCACCCTGCGTGTCACATAAAAACTTTTTTATTCATATATGATTGACAACTTAAACAACTTTAACTGTATGCAGATGGCAATCTAAAAATAAATGGTGTAAAAGTAAACAAAAAAAAACACAAAACAAAAAGATACCCAAAAGCCTAAAGCTAGCCATACACGCATCGCTTCCTGAGCTATCCTTAACCTAACCCTAGCATACTGGCCGTGGTGCGCAGCAATTGTGGCAGTGTACAATGTACACTGCCTGCGATTCCCACTCTACCCCTGCCTCTGTCGATACAGCTGCGTGGGTTGGAAAGCAGATATCCCTCCATTAACATGGATCGCTGCAGCTTTCCGTGGGTGTATCAGGTGCACCCAATGCCCGCTGACCTGACTTGGGGCAAACCCAAAAGCTGAATGAACTGGGTTTGCCTCAACCACTAGGGAGGTTAATCAATCAATTGCATCTTGCTTATGCCAAAATTGATGAACTATCATTCAACGATCGTTTGGCAAATCGATGCACACCTATTTGGGTGCTCAAACCCTACCCGATATTTTGGATAGGGTTCGAGGGTCCCTTATCCAAAGTAATGGCGATCGCACATGGATTTTCTAACATGTCAGAGCCCTATTCAAGCTGCATTTCGTTCCAGTGTGATCAAGGTGGGCAGTGTTCGAATCCCAAACTATGGATCGCATCAAATGAACAAAATTCAGTAGTGTATGGATGGCTTAAGCTTACCGTATATGCCGGCGTATAAGACGACTTTTCAGTACCTTAAAATCCTCCCCAAAGTCGGGGGTCGTCTTATACGCCGGGTGCCGTAGGCTGGGGGGGGTGCAGGGGACCATCTCTGGGAGCCGTTACTGTATCTGTGCGATCCGGTTACGTGCTGCTTGAAGCTGCCAGCGCTGACTAATGATACAATGTAGCAGAGCAAGTAGAACTAGCAGGGCAGTGTTACCATGGCTACATGATGCTTCTCACGGAGAACACATGCTGTAGCTCTGTTGTAACTTTCAACATTCATAGCAGGAAAACCATTTCTAGTATAATGATAAAACTTTCAGGGTCAGTAATTCTCACCTACTACTACTTACACCCCGAGTTTCACCACTCTAGCTATAATACTTATAAGTTACATTTCAGCTAAATTCCAGCCACTGATTTTTCATGGCCAGTGATTTATTCCTATATGCAACATTTAACTTGCCTACATACATGTTTTCATTTGGTGAGCGTTGGAAGAGGGGGTAGTCTTATACGGCGAGTATATAACAAACTCTATATTTTAACTGGAAAAGTTGGGGGGTCATCTTATACGCCCAGTCGTCTTATACGCCCGGCATATACGGTACCTGCCCACCCAGAGAACACATCCCTAAAGGTAGCCATACACAGGACGATTTCACACTCGATCACCAGGCGCGTGCACGTCGATCGATCGACGAGGAATCGAGTGGAGCCCACCTTGACCGATCAACACCGACCGATCGACATGGCCCCCAAATCGGATCGGCCAGGGAACCAACCTGTCGCTGTTTTCTGATCGATCGGGCACACATCAAGGGGCGTTGACATTTGTGAATCGATCGACTGGTAACAGATTCGTCCAGGAAATGGGTGGCCTAAGGTGGTAGGCACAGACTTGTATAGTCGATCGACCGACGCCTGTGACTTCACCGGAATCGTCCGGATCGTCGATCGATCGCTCAGGAATCGACACATGTATGGCTAGCTTTAGTTTAAATGTTACAGTATCCTAAACAAATCCTTATTATCCCAAACCCTTCTGAGGTCCTGGACCACCACCTATTACTGGCCCCAATGCCACAGCGAAGTCTTGAAATATGGTCAAGTAAGCAGAAAGAACAAGGAATCCAACACTTCTGGATGTGGGTCAAATGAGGATACCATATGAAGATCAATGACCTCAGCAGGGCAGGCAAGAATAATGTGCTCCTACGTTATAGGTGTGTAAAATGTTTTTACACACCTTTTATTTTATGAAAGAGTTCCTTTAATGAACAATGCAAATACACTGTGAATGCAAATGCATTTGTTCCTTTAAAAGACGTAATCGTATTTTCCTTCAAGAGCAGCATCTACAACTTAACTGAATGTTAATAAAACATGGATTATTAGGATTATTGAATCGTACACATATGAGGGGATCTGCCCTCCGTATACTTACCCTATAGCTGACACACAGAGGCACCTGTGGGATTTTAATGTAGATAAATGAATTGTTCATGGCAGCTCGCTCTTTCATTTTATCCAGATCATCCACAGGATGCTGTAAGAAAAGGAAAATGCACATTAGAGGTGGCAAAGGTCTGATTTAAACCTACTGTTGCTTCCTTGTATAGTTCTGATGTACATAACTATTTCATTGTAATGTTGGTAGAGATTCTGCATTGCCTTGCCCCTCAGAAGTCCTCATATACCTTGGTTGCCATACAGGGTCATGTGCAATCCCTGTGTATACCTGCTTTAGGTACTGTATATACTCAAGTATAAGCCCAGGGTGGGAAATGCAAAGTCCGATAGAGGAGTTTTCTAAATGAGAAAAATATAGAGAAATAACCATTGCCCCTGGGAATGAATCAAATGGGTGAATCTTAGTGCCACATCCTCAATAAAGTTAGTAGAACACAGGTTTATTGTCATTACAGGATGGGATTTCAAGGCACTTATGATTTAACCTCCCAAGCGCGCTGCTGAGGTAAAGATTTCTGTACCAAAAGCGCACCATAGACTTTTAATGGATTTTTTTTTTGTAAAAAAAA
>CM070033.1:170917656-170948169 GCA_036250615.1 Ptychadena robeensis
CGCCCGGGAAACCGGCACTATTGGCATCCCCTGCACCAAGTGTATTCCTTGGTGGGGATGCTGTAGAAGCTGATCTGCTGAGCTATCCCTGGCATCCCCACCAGGAAATGCACTTCCGTGCAGGGGATGCCAATAGTGCCGGTGCAGGGGATGCCAATAGTGCCGGTTCAGTGTAGGGGATGCCGATAGTGGCGTTTTCCCGGGTGCTATCGGCACCCCCTCCTTGGTGAGGATGCCGGCGGACCCAAACCCCTTACCTTACCACAGCACTCAAGGTTCCACAGCGGGTACTGTGGATAGGTCATTTTTTGTGCTGAAACTCTGCTGATACTGGAGTATATACTGTAACTAAACATTCCATTTATTAATTGCCAGCTCCTGCTTGGAAGTGGCATGGGCACAACCTGTTGTTTAAAACCTCATTTACCTTTGCTTGTGAAGGAAATTTATCAGCTTGAGCTTTCATTAATAAAAGGTAGGAGTCTTTTTTGATAAAAAGAATACACATGAGGTTAAGCGAGTTAGGATTAGGTCATTAATCCCATTTAAGTCTAAAATTACAGTTCATCATACAAGACTTTTGCATTTTCATGTTGTTCTCATGCCATACCTCTGGGGCTTTTCTAAATGATCGCCTGACCCCCGTTGTTCGGTTTAAACCCTGTCCGACACCTTTTCCAGGACCAAGAGACACCGCGTCTTCTGCTGCAATAAGTTGCCTTGGTTTCCCAACTGGCATCCCTAAGACAAAGTGAAAGACCAGTTAGTTCTGTTACCCATCACAAGACTAAACTATATACAGATCATATACCGAAAGTACATTTTCTTCCTGTATTTGGACACAGTTAAAAGGTTATATAGAACAGTTTTCTTTGTAGTACTTTGGTAGGAGTTAGTGAACACCAGCATCATAATGGAAGCTGCAATGCCAATTTACCATGACATAACAGAAATAAAAATGTTATGTATTATGATTGCATATTAAAGAATGAGAACATTGGCATAGTCCATGTCCAGAAAGTTGCAGCGTATTCTCAATAATGGTCTCATCATTTCTCTTCTGGACTACTGCAACATCACCCTCTCTGGTCCTCCTCTAACTAGACTGTCACCTCTTCAGTCCATCATGAATGGTGCTGCCAGACTCATCTACTCCTACTCATCTGCAGCTCCTCTCTGCAAAACTCTACAAATTCAAAGTTCTGTGTCTTGCTTTTATATGACTCCACATCTCCTGTCCTCTTTACATCTCCAACCTGGTACACAAATACACCCCTAACCTCCCCCTCCGCTCCTCCAGTGACCTACTAATGACATCCCCGCTCATATCATCACATGCACAGCTTCAAGCCTTTTTTAGGGCTGCTCCTTCTCTCTGGAACTCTCTCCCTCGTCCCATTGGACTTGCTCCTACCTTTGGTACTTTTACAATAAATGTTAAAAAAATATATATCACCACCATGCCAGCCCCCCCCCCCCCCCCATTGTATACTCTGTTCCCCAATCTATTCGATTGTAAGCCCCATCGGTTAAGGGTGCACTACTCCTCCTGTGTCATAACTTGTACCTGTGTGTTATATTGTATTGTATCTCAACGCTAATGTATTGTACAGCGCTGCATAATATGTTGGCGCTATATAAATAAATGATGAAAATATATAAAAAAGCATAAATAACAGTCCCATCAGTTTTGTAAGAGAGCAGCTTGTCACATTAACAAAAAGGTATTCCGGCGAGGTGACATGGTTACCTGTTGTAACAAGTTTGGATTTGTCCTCCTCATCACCAACTTCTTCTTCCTCCACATTGCGTCCAGGGAAGAAGAATCCCATCATCCTATGGAAGAACTGATGTGTCAGCTGGATGGTGAGAGGCACCACATTCACCTGAAGCAAAATTATCATTTTGTTACGAGGGAAAATGACAGACTGTGCCCACTAAAAACACAATTGCTGTATCTATTTTATATGATGAAGCTTTATACATAAGTAAATACTGTAAGAATGAATTACTATATTTAGTTTATGCCTTACACAATTTAACTTAAACTGAGCAAACAAATGTAATGCAAATAAACATAGAAGTGAAAGACTTTACCTCAAAGTGCTCTTTGACTGAGATGCCGCCCACAGGTGGGCGAACTTTGCTGTACAGCCTTAGTGCAAGTTGTCTGCCAGACTGAGCAGGGCTCTGTGGGCGCAGTGCTACCTATACGAGGTGGTAAAATACAACAACATTGTTACAGAAAAGTATTTAATCATCATGATCAATAAAGAACATAAATAACAATTCACGGTATGATTTATAAATCTTGTATGAAAAGACATCATATATTATATTTAACCAGGGTGAACGATAAGTTAAGTCTTGCAGGGTTAGAAGTAGCTCTGCATTCCAGGAGGCTGGGATTTTGTCCACTCCCTCTAGTGAAAAGGTCAGTTCCAAGGGCATAAGTTTCGAGTGTACAGAGCTGAAAACATACCATGTATCCATACATTATCAATACCCATTCTCTGAGTCCATGGACCAACTTAAAGAGAGACACATTTTACAATTTGACACTCACAACTTAG
Source organism: Ptychadena robeensis (assembly GCA_036250615.1). Lineage (NCBI taxonomy): Eukaryota > Metazoa > Chordata > Amphibia > Anura > Ptychadenidae > Ptychadena > Ptychadena robeensis. Next base: position 170,920,230 of record CM070033.1, read on the forward strand.
CCACATAATTTTTTTTACTGCAAACTACAGAATGTAAATACACACAATTCATGCTATAAAACACCCTCAACTCACTCGATAAGTGAGTTAAATTTTGTTGTGAAAATTCAATGCCATGTGCAAATAGCGATGTAATAGCTGGGTGTAGGATGGCTATTTTGTTCTCAACTTTTATCTAAAAAATTATGAGGTGTGTCTTGGTCTTTATCATCTAATAATGCAAAAAATACAGTAAGCTTTTATTGCCTACCAACCTTCTAGCTATATTTTCAGAGAAGAACACTAATCTGGGTGAGCGGGTGGGGGATATAGCCCAGTGGATTTTGGTAACCAGAAGCTGATTAACGGGACCTAGTATTCCCTGCCCCCCCCCCCATGACACCACTCTCCCAATAAAGACATGACAAATCTCAGTGTTTTGCCAGAAAGGACCACACATAAATCGATAAAGACAATAAAGATCATTGGGTAATGCTCCGCAGGTCTCTCATTAAAGATCCTGGTAGCAGAAACTGTTATAAATATTATGTTATAACATAAATGTTACATTAAAACTGAAAGTAATATTATGCAGTAGTTTTACTTTGTAGATTTATTTTGATACATTTGCAAGCTGGATTTGCTAACCACCTCTTGAACCTTGAACCTGCTTAAGCCCCCATACACCTTACAATCATAGTATACAATTTCTGTTCAACCCCCTTTTGTTCTACCAAAACCATGTAATATGAGGAGCTTTCTAAACCTTCCAATCACAATGTATTCCATCAGGGAGGACCCAGCACTACATAGTTGTTGGTAGATCTAATGGCAATTGGACAGAGAGATTGAAGGTGTATGGGGGGCTTTGCTTGTTTCTGTCTTCAATATTGTGTGAGTTACTTACCTAGCACAAGAAAACAGAAGTAATCTGGAAATCTATTTCTAGTCAGCGACTCCTAGTATTGAGGAAATGGAATCAGCTTGAGAGTCCAGAAAACCGGAAAATCTAGCGATGACATCCTAAATATTTGGCAACAGAGCTAAAGAATGTATGAAATGAAGGAAGTCACTGAATTACTGAGCGGGCCTAAAGTCCTCACCTTGTACACTGCATTAGGTAGCAGATTGTTCATGGTAAACCAGCCCAGCTCCAAGAGATGCTCAGCCGTGTCATCAGACTTATTCACCTAAAAATACAAAGAACTTCATTTTACAGGGCAAACAGCCAGAAGCACATTGCTCGGGATTCCAGATTCTACAGAATTCTGTATAAACACAGCACCACTCTTGTGTGCAAATATTCGTAGGAATAAAATTACCAGAAGCTGTAGTCACTGCCACCAGCTGCAACCTTTAACCCAGTGGCTCCCAAACTGGGGCGCTAACAAAGCTAAGGGGGGGGGGGGGGGGGGGGGGGGGGGGGGGGCACTCAGAGTCCTCTGTATGGGACTTGGTTATCAACCAGATAGAGCAGAGAGATTTGCAGAACTTAGCTGCCTATTGGCTCTCCTCACTGTCAGTTTCCTTCTCCCTCTGTTGATTGCATACAATCCACCCACCCTCCTGTACCACTGCCAGCAAATCAAACAGGAAGCTGACCATGGAGGAACTAACTGCAGATAAATAGACATTAAAGTCCATGTAATGCGTGTGTCTGTGTGTGTATCTATGTGAATGTGTCAAGTGGCCTTAATCTGAACCTGTGTCATTTCAATAACGTTCTTATTCAGAAAAGGGGGGCCCCTGCAGGGAAAGTTTGGGAACCGCTGCTTTATCCTATCTAGTGTTAAGAGTCCAGCTAGGGGTGAAAAAACTTGCTGAAAGTGTTAACCCTGAGTTGGACACAGGATAGCAGAAAACAGAGGAAATCCTCACTCACTTACATCATTGTGTGTCCTCTATCTTTTTGTCAGCATGATGACATCTGTGTAATGAACCATTCTAAATTTTGTATTCCATTGATGTCATCACGCTGCTCTCCATTGCTCACAGCATTGGCGGGTTAGTTTCAATGGCAACCGGCGTTCGCTGCGTGGTGGGGGGCTAAAGGCTCTCCATTAAACGGATAGGGAAGTATGTTCCCTTAGAAAACCATTATAAACGCCCCCCAGTGGCCACTAGCGATATTGCACCTGTGTTAACGCCCAGAAGCCTGGCAGCAAAATACGGAATCTCTCTGGGCAATAGCAGGTAACTATATTTCTTGGGGAATGTGGAGTGCTATGCCACCATCATACCAGCTCAGAGGTATTTTTTAGATTTTGAGCATACATCCACTTTAAACTAATGTTTGTCCTCACCTTGCTATAAAGAAACCTCTGCAGTTCAAGCTCTGCGATGCCCAGCTGCCCATCCTGCTCAGTGAGCCGCCACCGGGCCTGTGCAAAATAAAATTCAGTGCGTCGGACCACGCTTATATCCTCTTGCTGTTTGCGTAACTCCATTTTGTTTGCTCTTTGCAGCTGGAAGTCTTTGAAGCACCTAAAAATAAAGAGACATTATTATTGCTGCTAGAGTCGTTTTATAAGAGAAAAGCTACAAATCTGCTTATGATGGCTCACAGGTTAATAAGATTTGAAAACACAGCTAGAGATGGTCCCTTTAATTCCTAAACTGCGCTATAAAACACAGAAACGTGGCCAGACCTGTCTATACCAGATTACCTAATAAGGATGTTCAGCTCCTCGCTCTTCTGCTGTAAATCCGTCTTCTGCTGGTAGAGCTGAGCTTGAAGCTTCAGGTGCTGATCATGCAGCACATCGTTCTTGCTCTCATCATGTAGAAGCTGAAACAGACCACATATTTCATTCTTAGTCATCATAACAAAGGATGGAAGGAGGCTTCCTAGTATTGGCACAGAGCCGTTTCCAGGCATTGTTGGCGATAGTGTATCAGAGGGTAAAGGAATGTGGGGTTCGAAGTTATATCTTTTTTGTCAATCTGCGGACTACCACCATATGTCTTCGTTAATTTCATACAGTTGTAACCACCAGCAGGGTTATTATTTAAGGCCTGCGGATTTTATATTTTTTTTGTAATACATTGATACTGTATTTTACATATGTACCTGGTGATTTATACACTTTATTGGAGCTTTTAAAGTCGCCTTGCCCCTATTGTTCAGAGGGAATTTTTGATCTTGGTCTGTGGGCCGAGGCTTACTCTCCCGGTGATTTATTTTTTTGTATTTGAATTTTTGGATGATGGCTCCACCACCAAACGAATATTATTATTAATGTCACACATATATATATATATGGGGGCAAAAAGTGCCTGCGTCTTATATGCCGAATGCGCAACCCCCACCGCCGGTGGTCGCACCTTCGCTTCCCGCCAGCTCTCCCGGCACAGAGATTAGCCGGGGAGCTGTCAGATGCTCTCCCATCTGAACTGTGTATTTGCCTATGCCAGCAGAGATCAAAGTTCTGCTGTCATAGACAATGAAGAGAGTTAGATGATTATCTATACCTCTCTCTTCTGTCCGTGGGAACTGCAATATCTCCCCACGGACACAGTGAGAGGAGAGAAGGAGACAGCCAGCCCCCCCCCCCTTCCTCCTGCAGATCAGTGTAGAAATGATGTGTTTAGCTGAGATTGTACTGCTGCTAGTGACATCTACTGGTTGAATTGAATATTGCATTCACTGAATATATTGCATTAACCCAATTGATGTGAAAACTTATTAAATCTTTTTTTTTCTGGTTTTCCTGCCCTAAAAACTGGATGCGTCTTATGGGCCTGTGCGTCTTATACGGCAAAAAATGCAGGATACATACACACATGCACAAGTGATGTGACCAGGCATTACTTGCCCAATAAAGATTTCATATAAGATTATGGAGGAGCCACTATGCCTTCATATCTACAGGTCTAAAAGGTAGAAATATTTTTAGCTTGAGAATAATTCCTTTAATTTGAATATTAATTTGTAAGTAACATGTAACCCTCTTTTACAACCCAAGTATTTCATCTCTTTGGTAAGAAGGCAGTGGAATCAACCCAGTGTGGGCCGCATCAGGTACCATGAATTTCATCGGGGCAGAGGGGAAGGAGACTGTGCAAAATGTTGTCTCTTGCAGCCTATAACACACAGAGGATCTAAGCCAAACTAAGGCCAGGGGGGAAAAAACGGCCCTTTAGTCTTTTAATGTGGCCCTTGTTTCCTTGGTGTCAATCTACAAAAGTCTACAGAGAGATAGGACAGCAGAGAGCCAGATAATGTTCTTATGGACTCTCCTTCCCAACAATAATCACCTTCCACCTCTTCCTGAAATCCTAACAAGTCACCTTAATTTGTGACTACAAATGTTTCTGGTAGGCTTGGCTCATTTTAACTTTTTGGTGAGAACACCAGAAAAACGATTGGTAGATTACACATATTATACAGTGCTTTTTTATCATGAAAAGTCAAGAGTCCAGTCCATGTATGTGTCTAAATGTATATAGACACATACACACACACATATATATATTTTATTCACACACATAAATGTTTAAAGGAAAAAAAAAAGGTTTTTAACCTTCATTATAGAGTACATCTGCTTCTCCAGCAGGCGGATTTGCAGCACATGCTGTCGGACAGCTTCCTGGAGGTGTAAAATACTGCTACGCTGTTCCTCTGGATTACTGGAGATCTCCAGCTGGAAACGAACCCGTTGCTTTTTCTCACTGTGCTCCTAAAAACAAGACAAAATCATATCAGTGTATATTTATTTGTTATTCATATATAAATTTTATTTCTGTCTTTATAATAAGTGTTGCAACACACTTATACATGTACTGTGCAACCCTGCTTCAGTTTGTTGGACTACAAAAGGTTCAGTTTGTTTGTTTGTATAGCTCCAAAATACAGTGTTTACCAGAAAATTAGACACTGTCTTATATTAACTTGAGATGCAAAAAAATGCACTGGGGCACAAAGTAATTCATTTGATGTAATATACAAAATGGCCACAAGATGTCAATACCGTCTAAGCTTGGTTTTTTTCCAGCTATTCAGGCTTCAGAAGGTTTTTTTTAACTTTTTTTACTTGTTATTTTCCTGAGGGCGGCATTCACCAGCCGCTTCACACTGTCTGTACACGAATACAATACAGGGCCTTGTGATTGCTTTTTAAACATTTGGGTTTAGTTATGTCTTCCCCAAATCAGGCAGCTGTCTCTGGGACAGGGCGAGTCTTAAGTCCCCCATACACTGGAATAGTCAGGGCCGAAAGATGTGCGATGGAGTGCAGCGTGATCACGCTACACTCCGTTGCTCAGTGTGCTGGTCCCCATTGAAACTAATGACATCGGCCAGAGATTTACAGACATGTCAGTTCTCTGGCCGACCGAAATCTCTGTCGCCCCATGTGGTCACGAACGATCCACGGCCCATTTTTCCACTGACCAACGGCCGCACGCACATCGGACGGCCGAAAAAAATCGTCTGCGGCTCGCTAGGTGTATGGGGGCCTTTATTTTCTGGAGAGGGCTTAGATTAGAAGCACACAGGAGCTAGGTCTTACTTTCTCAGTAGGTCTTACTTTTGGGGAAACACGGTAAGTGCCTATTTCTAGAAAAGGTACTAACAGCTAATGAAATACAGTATGAAGATCACCTACACAATGTGCACCTCGAGAACTAGTACAGTACAAACTTCACACACCTTTCTTTTTGGCTCCACATGAAGAAGCAAGTTGTTGACTATGTCCAGGATCATGGCATACTGTGCTGGATTAGTAGAGATCTCTAGGTGTTGGTGTTTGAGGGTGAATGTATCTGCAGCAGCTATAAATACACAAAGACAATGAATGACTGCATAAATGTATATTTATAATATAATAATATAATATTTTCCCTCACTAGTTATTATTAAATACCACTTTTTCTTCCTGGCCTTTCTTCTAGATTTACACTATGGCTTTGTGCTAAAATCCCTGGCGCAGTGCACGAGCCCTTCATAGCCCCTGAGCCTCCATCACTTTAATGTCGGAGCAGAGCTCTATGCCGATGCAGAGTGACATAAATGCAATGGAGGCTTGACTCATGACATGTCCATTGGCGTCCAACGTCAATGGATGGGTCAAACGTCAGCCCATTGATTATAAAGGGGCCGCGTTATCGGCTGAACTATTCAACATGACCCTAATGGAGTGGAAAGGAGAGCTTGCGCTCGTTGAATTCGGTTACATCAGCGCATCCAAACGCATAGTATAGCCCTACCCTAAAATGACAGAACTTGTAAGTAATCTACTGGGAAATGTTCCTTTGCAAAAGAAGCCAATAAATTATTAGATCAGTTGATTAATTTGTACGTCTGATTGACTGATCAGAAAAAAAGTGATTTCCTGGAACTTCAACCCTAATTGTAAGGTGTTGAACCTGATGGAAACATTTTCTAGTCTCTATGGGATCTTAAAAACTATTAGAGGATGTACTAAAGGTTCTGGGGATGGTTATGTATGATACATTCCTTTTATTCTGTATTGCTGTAATGTTTATATATTGAATTATCTGTACGTCTGTACAATCTACACCTATTCAACCAAGCAACCTCTTTGATAAAAAAAAGTTTGAAAAGCAAAAAGGTATTTGGTTGCTTTCTCGGCTTCTTGTCAAAGTGGATAGACAATAGCTCACCTTCTTGTCCTTTCAGTAAGTCTTCCTTCTCTGGGTGTAGAGGTGTTGAAGGTGGTTTGATCTGCAGAGCTAGCTCTGGGTCAATATCATGACTGTAGCTGATGTAATACATATGACAATTACACCGGGAGATTATCCTCTGGACCTGCTGGTTTTGCTGGGCTTCTGCCGGCAATCTACAGTCTGCAATGTTAATCCAGAAACAGAAAACATTAGGAATTCATATCTCATTTAATGGCATAGCATCCCAAGCTAATTATACCATAAATACCTGTAGTTGTGTTGACCATCCCTCCAACAGCCTGACCACTCTCCATCAACTCCTGCACAGTGTCCAGGTTCCTGTGACGATGTTCCTCAATGTTTTTTACCTAAAGGGGAATTAGTGGTTTATACCGTAAGATTAAAGCTATAAATGAGACCGCAGCAGTCCCATACATGCAGGTCGTCACATCACCTATCAAGTTACACAAAGATAGAATACCGTACATACTTGAGTATAAGCCAACCCAAATATAAAAAGTCAAGGTTTACTTAATGACTCGAGGGTGGGAATGCAGCAGCTACTACAAGTCAGATAGTGAGGTTTTCAAAATTAAATTCCACCTCTCCAGTAAGAATTAACAAAATTCACAATGCCATGAAGAAATCATTATAGCACATGTTGTATGTCACTAAATTTGGTAAACTGTAACTAGTTTTAAAACAGTAAAAAATGTTGGTCATGTGTTAGAATACAAAGGCAGAAGTGGGTGAGAGTCCATGATGCCATGTAATATAAAACGCAGAACAAGAACTAACCTCCAGCCAGCGCTGACTGTCCTCGCCCTCACTTGGGCTGCTTTCAGTAGTAGCAAAGTACTGCATGCTGTCAAGTTGGCAGGTCCAGGATGTCTTCTGCTTCAAAGTGTCTCCATACCAGGAAGGGTGGTGCTGGCACTGCAATAGCAGGGCTTTTGCTGCAGACACAATCACACATCCTTCTGTCTCAGCTCCTCGGAGAACCATCTGGAGAAAGAACAGAAATATAAATGCTGGAATGTGGTCAAACCTGATTAATTAAAACCTGACCTTATTGGTCTCACAGTAGTGATTAAAGTTTAAAATGCTAAATATTATAAAGTGGACTTTTAGATTGGACTGGAGACTTGCTAAGGCTTTCAACAGTGTCACAGACAGTATTCAGCTCCTACACAGGGTTCCCGCTCTCACAGCTTGGTGACCAATCAGAGTAAAAGAAGAGTTAAGCTGGGCATACGCGGCTGGATATTTGAGCCGTTTGAGTAAGCTCCCGCCAAGCGCAACGACGTCATTGCGCTGCTGCTCAATATCAGAGGAGCGCGCAGCACTGCTGTGTCATCCAGCTCTGATGATGCTTTGCATGGAGAACTGCGGTCCCCATCCAAAGCAATGGACCTTGACCGTGATTTTTTATGGCACAAAAAGCAGTTTCTCCCGCGTACACTGTACTCTGCCGTGATTGCCGGCTCTCCGCCCAGCCTTCTACACACCGCCGATGTCAAATAGACGCCGGTGGTGTGTGGAAAGGAGAGTGGCGCCACCTCCATTAACATGGAGGTCTATGGCGCCGGCCCCCCCTGCCCCCTTCGGCGTCACAGATGACGCCAAAGACACGGGGCTGGAAGGGCTCCGTGTGCCTCTGGCTCCTCTACTGAGCCGGAGGCACACGGAGGGGCGCCGTTTATGCCAATCAAACTGCGCCCGAACTGAGTTCGGGCATAGCGCCCAGGAGGTTAATAGGCACCTCCCATTGTAACTTGTATTGTTGGTTAGTCCCTAAAAGTCCCCACAAGGACTCAGCCCAGTGATATATAGAAGCTACCTAGGGTAAGATACTCGTGGTCCTTCAATTTTTTTGCATTATTGAAGATGGGATGTGGCACAGAATTTTTACTCAACTGGTACCCCAAACCCATTTTTAAGTTTACCATTACCTGACAGTTAACCAGCTCAATAAGCCAGTTATGATTATAGATGTCAGTGTCCTGACAAGCAGCTTTTCCACACAACTGCTCACTCACGCCAGACTCTTCCTCAGTGAACACAACAAATTTATCGGTTTCTTCAATCAACTTCTGTAACATGTCGGCTCCTAAAGCAGGATAAAAAAATGGACAAATACTAATTTAATGGAAACCAATTAGTAAGATCTCTAAGGCTATGTCCCCCTTTAGCGGTCTCCCATGATTGGAATGGTGGGGCAGTGATCGCTAGCGATTTTACTGGGGAGCGATCTGGCGTGCTTTCGGACGTGATTATGACCACGCCCATAGAGAATGAATGGGGATTCATTGAAATGTGCTTTTTAAACGCATCCATTCATGTCAATGGGCGCAATTAAGTGCGATCGGCCACGACCGTCCGCGATCAAAATCGCGTTAGAGCGCAGGCCGCGCTGCGGCCGAGGGGAACAGTCCATTAAAATGCATGGGCGCGATAACAATTGGTGATCGCCAAAGTGGGGACAAGCCCTAAGGATTGAAAGTCACATTTATCTAAAGCAACTGTGTGATGAGAACAAACCAACTACAGGCTATAGTTCTGAATGGGGGGCAGGTAATGTGACCTAGTCAATGCAAATGGAGCAATAGCCAGTATTTGATGGAGAAAGGGGAACTAGGGATCTGAATTACTTACCTCATTACTCAGTTTCTCTGCTCATAACACAAATAGGCTTACAGCAAGCCATGTTGTCGCCCAAGCTCTAGAATCTTCATATAGAACCTTGGAGTGAATCCAGCATGAAGCAAATACTCTATAGCAGGGCATAGAAGCAATATACTACAGCTCTGTCAAGATGTTAAGGGACTAACGCTGCCAGGCCATGGTCTCTTCTCTATTGTCTATGAGCATTATCTCTGCCTTTCCCAGAACTGAGTGATCAGCTTTGGAATGACTTACCCTTTCATGTCATCAGAAGAAAGCAGCACTTTTTCGCTGCATACCAGCAGGAAAAGGTGTAAAAATAAAACAAAAAAAAAAGTCATCCAACTTTTCTTTACCTCCACCCAGGCAGCAGAAGATTAAATACTAATATTACAACAATGTATAACAGAAAGCCTATAAATTCTGGTATTCTGGAATATTCTACCTCCTGATGGAGACCTCTCGCTTCTTCCAGTAACTATAGGCGGGGTGGAATGCTTAGTAAGTGGAAAGTTGCGGGAAGAACTGCGTTTCAGCTTCTTCGCCTGCAGCTGGGCGTCAATTTTGAGTCCTTTTAAGGCTTCCGTGGAAAGATTCCGCTTCAGAACCGCCGCTTTCTTGTAGCCATCATAAAGGCCAAATGCTATGTCTCGGTTTAGAGTTGTCCAAGAAGCCCTGAGGTCTACCAGATGAAGCCGGTGTGTGTAGATGGCATTCTCTTCACCAGTGGGAGACAATTCCTGTGATTTATTGGCAAAACATGACGTAAGGGACAATTCTGCATACAGACGTCAATAGGTTCTCTATAAATGTACTATAAAACAAGGTTAATGCAGTCATTAGGGGTCTGTGACAACAGGCTGCAGCAATGACATCCTTTTACACAGAGATCATTGATTTACCCTGCTGTCAACCTCATCCTGACCTGCACCATCCTGACCTGCAAAATATTTACATATCCCATAATCCAAACTCAGTAATATGCTCTCTGCTTAATGTTCACAATTCGGGTAAATACAACAGGACAGTAGTTCCTAAACTGGTGGGCAGGTCTCAGGGGGAGGGGCACAGATGTATTCCAGGTTGGGCGCAGCTAGGGGGCTGAGGCAGGGACAAGCAGGAAGCCAACCATGGAGAAACTTGCTGCAGACAGTAAGTAGAGTGTGTCTGCTTCTATCTACAGTATGTGAATGATACATGTCTCTGCATGTGTCGTGTGTGTGTCTCTATGTGAATGATTAATGTTTCTATATGATTGGTGTGAAAACCAAATAAAGTTGTAGTTCAAAACCAGTTTAAGGGCCATTTGAAACTAGCACTAGGACAAGGAATACTGCATTTTCACACTATAAGACGCACAGGACACACCCACCGATTTGGAGTGCAGAGTGTCAGTGCAAGTGAGTGTCTATACACTAGCAGCACCCATTCTCTGAACACGCTGATCAATTTATGAAGAGACATATTTTACAATCTGGCACTGAACAACTGACCCATGAGCAGCTATTTACATATGGGATGAGATATGAGACTGTGTCACAAAATTAATAATTGCAATGCAGAATATTAATGTAAATACTCAACTCATACTATCTAATTGTAAAATGTGTCTCTCCATAAGCTGGTCAGTGTGTTTAGAGAATGGGTACTGCAAGTGCTAATGCAGATATGATCTTTTTCTTGGCAGTGGCTTTTTAGCTTGGCTGGAAGGAATAGTACAAATTTCAGCCTCCTGAGGTGCAGAGCTATTGCTGCAAAGACAGCTGGGAATTAAAAAAATATATTTTTAAAACATATTTGGACCATAAGACATTTTCCCATTGATTTTAATAGTATATATATTTTAATAAAGGTGTGTCTTATAGTTTGAAGGGGCAGATGTCATGGCGTGCGCACATTGGGGGTGGGGGGGGGGGGGGGGGGGGGGGGGGGGGGGGGGTGACATCGGCCGGCTTGCTTCAGTGAAGAAGCCAGCTTAGAGCATCAGATCCACCGGGACAGCACAGAACAGTGAGTATGTGCAGCAGGGGATCTGAGCTTAGCTGGATGGCTCCCTCTCGTCGACTACAATACTGACAAGAAAGTGCTGGACGAGATGGAGCCGTAAGAAGCACTAGGTGGGGTTACTTCGCCCACGGAGTGCGGATCCCTTTTTTCTGTTTCCTATGTGAAGACACACACATTGTTCCTGCACCTTAGGGAGAAGTTACCATGAAGAAACAGCTACTGTTACATCTGAAGCGAAGTGACATTGCTTTACAATATAGAACTCATGTGCTGGACTAGCGGAGGTGTGCAGGCTATATGTTTTATTGGAAATGTAAATTATTTCCAACAAAATCATAAAGGTGAACCTTTATGATTTCAGAATTTTTTTTACCAACACCATTTTCTATACTGTCACAGGTCACTGCAAATCAAAGTAAATTTGATACAAGAACCAAACTACCTTTATCCGTGGCAGATAGCATTGCTGCATGTCAAATTTTAAATATGTCATGTAATAGTGACCAAAAGCTATTTAACCAACTTTGTTGAATACTTACTTTTATTTGGGCAACATTGAAACAACAAGTATAGTCAAGACAAACTTAAATATGGATGACAACACCAATGTTGTTCTGGGTGAAGACTCTTAGACCTACCTGTCTGTCATAGCTCAGTGATGAAAGGCCCAGCAGATGGGTCTTCTGTACCAGGTTGTCAAGTTGATGATCAGCGTTCTCGTCACAGGCAGAGGCCATGAGGTGTACAGTGACGAGATTGAGTTTGCTGGTCATTTGTGGTACACTCCACTCCGAGATGAGACGACGCATCACTGTACCAGCTATGGGGCATAAGGATATAAACCAGTGAAAATGTCCAATGGATGGTCAGCTAATGAAGATTAAACTCTAGAACTCTACAGATACAACAATTACAAGAAAACATAAAGATGAAATGCACATTAATCTAAACAAATATAGTTTACCCAAACAGATGATCACTTTGACTGCAAATGTGTGATTAATGGCATCTATGATGTGAACGAATGCACAAACATCCAGCACAAAACAATACATACATTTTAGTTTGGATTGGATGTCCATATTCGCCAGAACCAGTGAAAAGAGAAACATATTAAAATGAATACTGCATTCCATTTTCAAAATAGAAAATATGAAAGGAAAGGTAGCCAATTAGTACTTCCTAATGTTCATAACCAGGTAGTTTTTTTATCGGACTGAGGAAAAAGGAAGATTCTGCATTCAGGAAAAGTCCTACTAAACATTATCATTCAAAGGAGAAACAGTAAACAGGGCACGTTTATTATTATCTAGTATGTATAGCAATTATTATGTTGCCCTTTACATATAGCTATTTCACTAACCATCGCTCATAGGAGCCAACAATCTAATGTCCCTACTCAAGGCATATTATTAAGGGCTTGTCCCCACATGAGTGATTTGCGACAATCGCAGGTGATCGCTGTCATGTATTTAATGGGGCTTATCCCCACATTCGAACGGTCGTGGCGAATAGACCTGAATGGGCGCAGTTAAATACCAACGTTTCACTTTAACCGATCATGCCAGTACAATCAGGTGGGATGGCAAAAAAGTCCTGTCCCACCCCTGCCTACAGATGCCGTGCTGCGATTCTAATAGCAGGAGATCACTGAGTGCTAGCGAGCTTCCGCAGTGGGGTCATAGACTAAGATAGTGGTATTTTGACACAGACATGGCAAAAACATTCATATTTCTTATAGTGTCCTAGGTGACATTTTAACCGGGATCCCCAGTGCTGCATTGCATTAATTTATGACTGAAGGGGAGTTATGTGATGCTTGCCTAAACTTGCATAGTGTATCTTTATCTATCTAGTGTTGCTGCAAATAGACATGCTGCAGTGGTTCGGCAACATTCAGGCTGAATTCACAACATAATGAGCACTTAACACACTCAAGTTTACTTGTACTGTATTTATTTAGTTGTATATGTATTTTTTTTAACTCTTCACCTTGAATGGGTCAGTTCCTTCGTGTTTAAATACTTTGGCTACTGGGTGCAATGATCAAATTTTTTCATATTGTATGTTCTGTTTCCTAACCTATTAGATCATAGGCTCGATCAGACAGGGTCCTAAACTCCTCCTGCATCATAACCTGTACCTGTGTGTTGTAAAGGTGGGCTTACATAGGTCGATACCCGTTCAATTGATGAACCTTTGAACGCAGCGTGATGACGTCACCACGCTGTGCTCAAGTGTTCCTTTACTGAACGGCGAATCGATGCCCACCATTTTGCATAATCGATTCCTGTTCCATACTTTAGATGGGGACCCTGGCAATCGAGGGATTTACCAGTATGTTGGTTCCCTGTTCGACCGGGCTTTTCTTTGAGTGGAATTGATTGGTAGCGTCAATATGTTGACTCTTTATAAATAAAAGTTAATAATAACTAAGCCTACTTGAAATTATTTATTTCATGTTCCCAAATATATGGATTTGGAAACATAATATCCTGTATAGCCTTTGTGGTGTGTCTGCAGTGGCAAGTCAAAGCTGCTGGACTTGCTGAAATTTTTTTGAAGAGGTTTTCTCATGTCATCTGACCAGCTGTATCACTTAATGCCCAAATAATGTTGCATATGAATAATGCCCAAATAATGTTGCATATGGGTGCTGCCATATATATTCAGGTTGAAGGAGTGCACCATAGTGTAAGCAATATCAAAGTAAACCTGTTTGGTGCACAGTTTGCGCTATTCTTGTTGTATGACTGTTCACCAGCATTTTTACAATATCAACACCCATATAACACAAGGGACACAAATGAACTAGTCTATAATGAAAAATAAACATGTTAGGTGGTTTATGTGCCTAATCCAATGAATTTCACCTTGTGGGATGAGTCGCTGAACTCCACGGGTGAAGATTTCGCCTTGACTACACTCCACCTGAATCCCTCTCTGTTGGGCAAAGGAGGCCCAGTAGTGGATCTGCAGAAGACAACAATGAAGCTGTAAACTTTTTACATACATGGTTCTCCTAAACACAGACAGTAAATATTGAGGCTCCTCTGACCTGTAACTGCGGAAACAAAGCCGTGTACGAGAGCTGCTTGTAGTGCTGTCCCAGCTTCTTCTTTCCCGGTTTCAGATTATTAAATAGTTTGCCTCGGCAGATGGGGCGAGTGACACTGCTCCACGTTGCCCAGAAATTCTGCATCCATCGCAAAGTGCTGCTGTATAACAAAATGCGGGGCTGGCATACTTCTAAACAAACATGAAAAAGTTGGCTGGTGTGAGCAAGTGAACGTTTTTTTTTTATGTCCCAAAAGACCAACAGCTGTACTAGTGTTCTGAACATCAAGGCACATCTGACTTCCACCATACACCTTATCATACAATTTCTGTACAATCAACTTTTCCTCCGCCAAAACAATGTGATATGAGGAGCTTTCTAACCCTTCCAACCACTGTGTATTCTATCAGGGAGGACCCGGCACCACATAGTGATATATACCTTCCAATCACTATGTATTCAATCAGGGAGGACCCGGCACTACATAGCAGTGATATATACATTCCAATCACTATGTATTCTATTAGAGAGAACCAGGCACTACATAGCAGTAATATATATCTTCCAATCACTATGTATTCTATCAGGGAGGACCCGGCACTACATAACAGTGATATATACCTTCCAATCACTATGTATTCTATCAGGGAGGACCTGGCACTACATAGCAGTGATATATACCTTCCAATCGCTATGTATTCTATCAGAGAGGACCTGGCACTACATAGCAGTGATATACACCTTCCAATTACTATGTATTCTATCAGGGAGGACCCGGCACTACATAGTTGTTGGTAGATCTAAAGGAAATTCTATGGAGTGATTGAAAGGTGTATGGTGGGCTTAAGCCATAAGCTCTGTAATATGTTGGCGCTAGATTAATAAAAGTTAATAATAATAAAATTTTTTATTAGAGGGAGTTCTCTGTGCTGTGGTGTTGGTAGCACATTTATGTTCAGTGAAGAGCCAAAGCAGGTTAGAAAAAAAACTAGGTTATGCTGACAGTTACCCTACAAACCTAAATCTCCTCTCTCTACCTCAGAAAAATACTAGTAGATATTACCTACCAGCATGTGACTGATTAAGGTCCATCTTGATGGAAAGGTTGAGGTTCTCAGAGCGGAAGGCACGATAAGAGTCATGAGGCTGGATGGAGGAAAACTCTGTGATATAGTCAGGGGAACGAAGTGCTACATTATGATGATCATGGGGATTCCCATGGCACAACCACTGCAGGTCAAAGAACATAACCAGGTCAGGTAAGTGAAGAAAACAGCAGTCATCATACCTGCAAAACATTTAATACACAATACAAATGTTACTGTGAGAGAATTGTATTCTATATGCATATATAGCTACAGTTTAGATATGTGTCAGACTATATAAACACACTTCACTCAGGGGTGCTGTATATTGCAAAGTGTATTGCAAACATCCACCTACAGAAAACCCACAGACCGCCCTACTTACCTCAGGCATGACAGCTTCCATCCTAAACATATACAGGAATCTGTTGTGTACAGCCAAGCCATCAGATATCGAATCTGCTTGGAGAACACAGACAGAAAGGCCCACCTGGATAAACGCATGAGTGACCAGGGGTTCAATCCGGACACAACAAAGGCACAAATTCAGAAAGCAGTGACCATTCCCAGAGCCAACCTTTTACAATACAAGCATAATGAAAAAGAGAATTGGATCCCACTAGTGGTCACATTCAACCTATCTCTAGAAGTCTTACGGCGGATCATATAAGAGCTACAACCAGTTCTCCACAAGAAAAGACAAAAAGACTCCAGGAAATATTCCTAGAACCATCTTTTCTTGCCTATAGACAAACACCTAATCTACGACAACCAATTATGAGGAGTTCCCTGAACACCCCAACACAGAATGAAGCATCTCCCTGTAGGCAGAGCATATGTGAGACATGTACTCATATAGACAGTGCAGGCAGAGTACCAGTACCAGGACCACAGCTGGAGTATAGAGTGCAAGGAACGTTCTCCTGCAGATCCTAAAATGTGGTGTATCTAATATCTTGAAAACAAATTCCCTACAGGACTCTATATTGGTGAGACAGGTCAAACCCTTTGCCAGCAAATGAACCTACATAGGAACACTATCAAGAACAAGAAAACAGATGTCCCTGTAGGAGCCCATTTCTGCAACACTGGCCTCAGCATAAGAGATCTCAGGGTTATGGTACTGATGGGGTATTTGAAATCACAGAAAGAGAGGCTGGAATGGGAATGTAAATTCATAAAAATTTTTTTAACTCTGACATTTCTTCAAAACTGATGGAATTCTTCATCACTGAGCAATAAGTGTGTCTGGACTCCTTAACTTTATGTCAATTAGCTATTCATGCCTAATCTCTGATAATATAATAAGACCATTGCTATGAAGGTTTCTCCAAGAAATACCTATGTTGCCATATTTCTCAGCTTCCCAGGTCTATGGACATTTTAATTGCTGAAGGAGGTGAATATCATGGCTAGACCTCTTATCTCTATAACCCCCAATAACTCTTCCTAACACTATCTCCATTAACTAACCCCTCACTCTCACCATCATCAGTCATATGTGTCAAGACAAAACAGTTGCTTTTGTTCAAATATTTATGACCATGTTATTTTGTGTATAAATGTGAGTTTCAAAAACCAGAATTGTATTAGCCTGAAGAAGGGATCTGCGATATCCCGAAAGCTTGCTTCCCTAATGACTTCAGTTAGCCAATAAACAGTATCACTTGACTTCCAAACTTGCTGTATATAAATTAGCGATGAGATAAACCAGTTTCCCCCACTCACTTTGAAGCGGTCCGTACATTGACATCCAGATCTCCTTTGAAGGTAAACTGTCCTGGATTCCAAGCAAACTTGAGTCGATTCCATTCCCAGTGCATATTCTCAGTTGTGTTGTATGGATCCTACAATAACAAATAACACAATTCTAGCTTTTGTAACCATCACTATTTTACCCTGTAAGAACTGCATTCGCTAAATATTGACCTCAGTTGCCAGCTGATGGAGATTCGCTTGTTCAATATCCATGCTGAAGTGTCCATGAAGAAGCAGACGGCTTTTGTCCCACCAGGGTAATGGAGTACTGGGATCCACAGAAGCTTTGGTCAGAAGATCCACGTACTGGCCAACCAAGGTCCAGGCAGGGTCCCAGCATGGTCCCCACACAATCGTGTATAGCTGTATGTCAGCTGCAGGCAGGAGAACAGGATATACATAGGTCATACAAATATTTCAGAGACTTAGGCTGTGTTTATATGGTGCTTAGAGATGCGCTGATATCCCCTGCGTTAATTGTATGCTTTGAAGGGGATGTCCGCACATCACATACATATGCATGACTTCCCGCACGCCTGTTCATGCGGCTTTTAGTGAGTCCGCTGGCTTAGGTTGGCATACAACCCTGCCTCACATAGTGTCAAAATGGATTGAAGAGTGAAATGTTAGTAAACTGTAATAAACTATTTAATGTCACACACTGGAAATGACTACTCACAGTGAAAGTCGTAGAAGAATTTCAGGGGTGGCATGTTCCTCTCTACAACGGAATCACCCCATGGAGCGCCCAAACGAACTACTTGTTTTCTCCGTGAGTTGGCTTGCCCACTTTGTTCAGCCCCAAGCAATCTGCCCGAAAGATGCCAATCCCGGATCTCAAAGAGGTATCTAGGGTAGTCCCGAATCCGTACTAAAACAAATAAAATTAAATTCAGCCATTTACAAACACAATCCTCATTTAAATACATTTCCCTTACAGTCCACATTCATTAGGTTCATTAAAGGTTAAACAATCCATGATGGAAGATTGCAAACACAAAACTGTTAGTCAAAGGAGGTTAATTTACTGAGGAACAAAACAAAGTTTTTAGAAAGGGTTATGAATTGAAGGTGTCCCCTGGGTAGGTGAAAAGATGCTGCACTATGGCTTGTGTCCACTACTGGTCTGCTGAACGCAAAGAGGACGCTTCCCATTAAATGAAATGTGAGGATTGTGGGTACCCTCAATGGGGACTTTTAGAGGGCAAACCCTACTTTGTTATACTTAAACAAATTGATTACAAGGTAGTAGAAGTAATTAGCATATTTATTCAAAATCAGATATACAATAGCAAGTCTAATAACTGAAAACGAAAATTCCCATGTGGGTACAGACTTCTTGATGGTGGAATGTGTAGAGATATTTTGTTGCACACCATGGTTTATCTTGCCAACATGTTTCGCCTTTAACTAGGACAAAAACCTGATAAAGCCTTGTAGTTAAAGGCGAAATATGTTGGCAAGATAAACTATGGTGTGCAACAAAAAATCTCTACATAATCCATCATCAAGAAGTCTGTACCCAAATGGGAATTTTCGTTTTCAGTTATTAAACTTGCTATTGTATATCTGATTTTGAATAAATATGCTAATGACTTCTACTTTACCTTGTAATCAATTTGTTTAAGTACTACAAAGTTGGGTTTGCCATCTAAAAGTCCCCACTGAGGGTACCCACAATCCTCCTATTTACCATTTAGGGGATGGCCAACCCATCTTGTGAGAGACACTAGTTACCCTTGATTCTGATGACATTAAATGAAATAGGATGAAAGTGTATTTGGAGCAGTGTGCCCGTGGTGCTGTTTTGAAGCACCACGTGGTGCCGCTGGAGACACCTCCATTGAAGATCAATGATGAGGTCACCAAGATACGGAACAACAGTGCTCGATGCCGTTAAGGCACGGTTTTTCCCCATCTTTCCTCTGCTGCATCAATAGGGGGGCATAGGCGGGAGTGTGCCCTCAGCCACAGGCAAACTGCCCACAAGCCTAAGGCCATGTCTCCACTCTCACCTCTAAAAAACTCATGATTTTTAAAGGGTGCCACGATGTATTTATTTTGTGCATCCATATATTCTATTTTTTTCCAGCAATTTTGAATGTGTTTGAACGTGTTTTTGTGTCACATTCATTCATCCTCTATGGGCATGTTGACATCCTCTATGCGCACATTGACATGCGTTGACGCGCCTCAGTCCTGCTACGCAACTCAAGAACATTGTGTCAGTGGAGTATGGCCGTGTTTGGTGTGCATTTGACACGAGTCAAAAAGCTGCGCACTAAACGCACTAGTGGATTCTATGCCTAAGATTGAAGCTCCACTGGGGTGGTTTGGGAGCTGCTTTTTTAGAAGCACCCGGACCTCCCCCATCGTTTGACACCCTCAGATGATTTTAATCGACATGATTCTGACACAATTTATAGTCATCTAAAAAAAAAGGGAGGGGAGGGGGGGCTAAAACAGGTTTTTTTCCCACTGCGTTTTGTCTAAGCCTAACTCAAAAAGAGGAACAAGACAGGGCAAGGCAATGGACAGCATTTATACATATACTGGAGGATTAGGTAAGATAAGGCAACACTCACCATAAAATGTTTTTAGAGAGCACTTCATCATGCGACACCACTGAATAACTAAAGACAAGCCCTCAGAGGGAAAAGGGCTGATGCTGTCAATATCTTTCATATTCTCCAGCACCTTGTCTGGTCCATGAAGAGACTCATCAGCCAAGGCTACTATTTCCAAATCAGACATGGTCCACGTGAGCAAAGACTTCCTCATGGGGGTGTTGCTGTAAAGTCGATGTGATCGCTGAATATAAATCTCAATGTTTTTCTTTTCGAGCGATGAATAAAGCTCCTCTACTTTCCTAGCTGGCAGCAACTCTCCGTGTTGTTTTCTGAGAGCCGCCACTTTATCGTCGAGTAGTCGTAACCTTTTGGCACTCTCTTTACTCTCGTCCTTCATCAACTCGTAATTATCTCTCAGTTTAACTTCAAAGATATCATCCAAGAATGCAAAAGAAAATTGTTTCACTCTAAACACCAGATCAGGTGGTAGAGGTTCAGGCCCAGTCCGAGGTGAGCGATGGAGTCCTTTAAGCCACTTCTGCACCCCTATGGCCTCATCAAGTATAAAGGAGAAATCATAGCGATGTGGAAACTCAATGGACACGCTGCTGAGAGACAGAACCCAAGCACGGTTCCTTTCTGTACGAAGTGTGTTGAAATGGCTGCGATGCAGCAGCATGTCTTCCAGTTCAGGTAATCTTTGTGCATCAATGTCTTTAAAAAGGAAGATGTTGTGCCCATCTGCATTGATTGTGAGCTCAGGAGAGCGTAGCTGAAGAGACCCTCCGTGCTGACTAAGCCAGATGTTCTGAGCCATGAAAAGAAAATAGTTGTTTTTAGTAACAGTGGCTTTCACTTTGATAGAGCTCAGTTCCACAGTAACTTGCGTTCCCTTTCGATGAAGACCTGGGCTCCCTGCAACTGGAGTCTGTCCTTGTGGGGGTGAGCATGTTCCAGGATCAGTTCTATCTGCTTCAATGGGCTGCTTTCCTTTGGCTAAGGTTGCCAGTAGTAGATCCTTGCACTGCAGGGTAGACCGCGTATGCTGATATAAGTACATGTGATCCCAAGGACTCCAGTGTAGAAGCAGATCTTCCCCACATTGTACCTGTAACAGAGCAATAAACACTCACACCAAAGACAAGTATCCGGGTACCAGATTTACCACAATCCTAAAGCAGGGTACAGACGTGGGGATATGGTTCAAAACTATGGCCGTTTCTCCAGGCAAAGCTCGGCTGAGGAGGAGCCGGGGAGAGACAGTTTTGCTCTCCCCAGCTTCTCCGATATCTGACAGCAGCGTGGTAACGTCATCGTCTGTACCCTGCTTTACACTCTGCAGAAAAATCGATTTGAAAGTGGACCTACCACCTCACAGGGCACTTTACATTATCAACAGCAGCACTGCCAATAGCTAGGGCAATCACTGCTCAAAAAAAATATTTTTGACAGCAGGAGGGGCGAATTTTTCAGTATTGCCCCTCCCACTGAAGTCCGGCCGTGGCAGTGTTTCATAAAAACTGCCCACAATGGCAACTGGGATGATGTGCCACAAGTGCCCTAGTTCTGTGGGATTTTGAAGTATACAGGATGTAAGGTCCTGTTTTTATTGGACTATAAGACGCACCTGACCATAAGACACACCCAGTTTTTAGAGCAGGAAATCAGAAGAAAAAAAAAATATTTCATGTGTTTAAATGAAAAAATCTCATGCAGTACCCCTTTTCAGCCACAAAAACGGTGTCACTAGAGAGCACACTTCTGCATCTCTTCTTCTCTCTTACACATGGGGAATCGGCACACTGATCTCCCTGTCTCCTCTCTTCTGTGTGAGGAAGCTGCCAGTGAGTGCAGCTTTCCCCACACACACTCTGCGTTGGCTATATCTGCGGGCTCTGCAAATATAGCCAATACAGTTTAGCTCCACACAGCTCTCCCGGCAGATGGAAGATCTTCACAGCCAATCTCCCATCTGCCGGGAGTTCTGGTGGGGAGCCAAGTTGCGATCACTGGCCGCGGGTGGTTCAGACCATAAGACGCAGGCACCCCCCCCCCCCAATTTTGGGGGTGAAAAAGTGTGTCTTATGGTCCAAAAATACGGTTATTGAAGCTCCATCTAGTGGCTGTTCAAAAAAATTACAGCTCCATCATCAAAATGAAATATTCCTGAAGAATGGGCGGAACCAGCTTCTCTTAGCCAGTACTAAACATGCTGGAGCCAGGAATGAGGAAGTGAGGAAGGTAATTGTTTTCTATTCTATAGGAGTTTTCCCAGATGTAAACTGCTGAAAGATTAATATTATGTCAATATAATATTATTATTTTTTATTTTGGAGTATAGAACTGCTTAAACTGCATTGTTGATTGTTCAACAGTGTAGAAAAGCTTCAACCATAGAAAATGCTTGGTAGTACTATTTAGTACTACTACGATTTATAGAATACTTTACAGTTTAAAATGAATGTTTTTATTTATGTTCCCAACATTTTCTATTGAGAACCAAAAAAGAAAAAAATAATACATTACAACAAATTATACACACGCAGCAACTTCATTTCTGCTACTTCCATGTACCTGATAAACATATAATCTCTTTGAATTCTAAAAAAAGAAACATGTTTTGCTGAATAGTTTGAAGTCAAATAAAAAAAACAGGTAATGATTTTTTATTTACATATTGCCCCAATATTTGGGGGTTGGCTAGCCAGGGGGAAAAGTTTGTCTGGTGGAATTAGGTGCGCTTTAATAAAAATAAGACTAAAGGCCCCCATACACGGGTCGGATTCCAGGCCGATCGATTCCGGGCGCGTGCACGCGAAACGATCGTGCCGGAATCGTGTGCAGCCCACCTTGTCCGATCGATCACGTCCGATCGTTCAGGGGCCCAGAATCGGATCCGACAGAGAACCAACATGTTGGTCTTTTTGATCCGATTCTGCACACATCAGGGGGAGTTGCCATTTGTGAGGTTGGACAATCGGACACGGAATCGTCCCGGAATCCGTTGGACAAGGTGGTATGCAGCGATCGGATTCTCTTAATTGGCCGATCGATCACACCTGCGATTCCTGCCAGAATCGCCGGAATCGATCGGATAGGTGATCGAGCGGCCATGGAATCCGACTGTGTATGGCTGGCTTTACACGATAATAACACCTAGTGTATTTTTTGACACTTAAAATTCAGTGTCTTATTTTCAGGGAAACACTGTAGATTTCGTCTGAAGGTGCAAGCCTTCCGGTACCATGGTGGACAGAAAAATATATATACTGTAAACCATTAATTTCTTAAAGCTCTTTAAATTCCATAAAACCTATTAGATTATCTTCCACCACACATATTGCCAATACGGACTATAGATGAAAATACAACAAAATACAAACACAAGTACCACTGCGACTCACTAGGTTAATGAGTAGAATATAACCTACCTCTAACGCTTGGATAGTAGTGTAATAGGAAAAAGACATGTTGGAGAAGTAGAGCAGTGGACCACTAATGTCCTGGGATTTGCAGCATGGTTCCATCTTCTCCGTGATGGATTTCAGCAGGGATAAGGCTACACCTTGCAGGCTCAGACTGCAGCTCTCTGCACTTCCCACCAGGGTAAGCAGGTCCATTCTCACCCGAGAGGCACCTTGGATGATGAAAGACAACAATCATACAACCACACAAAAGTAACATCATCTACATATATTACTGCATTACTGGATAGAAAAAACAAATCTGATGCTCACAAAAGTTTGGGATTGTTCTAACAAAAAATTAGCTGCAGATGATGGGGAGATCAAATCATACCCCTCTTAGGGCATGTTTTTACAGTGCAGTGCTTGGTGGGGTCCCAACAGATCACATACACTTTACCTGCCTGGCCCATGCTCTATTCAGACATACACCAATACAGGGATAAACGTACTGCACTATGTTAGAACATAAGAACAGCTCAGTGCCGTGAGAACAGAGCATATGCCGAGCAGGTTAAGTGTATGGGATCTGTCAACCCCTGCACTTACCGTAGGTGGTCCCGAAGGATCAAGCAATGCTGTGGAGACATAGCCTTAAGGATCCCCCATACACGCATAAATAGGCACTAAATCTATGGTTGCTTCATGCGCCATGCATGGCCATCTATTTGGTGTCCATCTAATGCAGCCACCCATGCCTGTCAGGTCTGTCAAAGAGGTGATGGACATGTAAATCCTGATTGAATGCTATTCCAGGTCCTCATGCAAAGGATAGACCGAGAATAAGGCACCTAAAGAGGTGCACCTTGATTTCCGTCCAATTTACCATGCATGTTCCAGTTAAGATAGTAGGAGGACCGCCACAGTATGGTAATCATCAGTTTTTATACCGCAATTACCTTATGTTTCGGCTTATAAGACGCTCCACTGTATAGGATGCACCCTATACAACGCAGTGTCTCATCCCGGTAAAAATACAGAGGAACTGCTGTTCTGCCGGTTGGAGCTCCGTACTTTAAACAGCAAAGCTGGAGTTAATAAAGGCCGGGAAGCTGTCAGTGTCTTCCCCTCCTCCTGATCCAGTTCTGCAGAGCTGTATGGGAGCAGACGGCAGCTGCCCTCATACAGACCTCTGCAGAGGGACCATCCATTGACGGATCATCTGTCTGCAGATCTGTATGTAAATTGCAGCTTCACTCTGCTCACATACAGCTGAAGCTTCACTCGTCTCTTCACTACAGCTGTGGGCAGGGAAATTGCCACCTGCTGGAGGAGTGCCCTGCTTCTGTATAGGCGTAGCTACCGCTCACATACAGATCTGCAGGCTGATGAGCCGTCCATGGATGGATCGTCCCTCTGCCGGGCTGTGTATATCAGCGACAGCTGCAGTCCGCTCACATACAGAGCTGTGACGGTGATTAGCCACGGCAGGGAATGTGAAGGCATATAAGGCTTTCGGAATAAAAGACACACTCTTATAAGCGCATCTTATATACAGTATATCTAATCTTATATATAATATCTGTGTTACTTTTCAACCCTATAAGGAAGTCATACTAACCCACTAGGCTGGATAATGTAAACAAATTAACTTCTTCTACGCGGACATCCACCTTCCAAAGAACAGCCGGTTTGCTTGTGCCCTCCTCACATGAAGAAATAGGAGACAGAGGGTCTTGTGGAGCAGGCAAGGGATGCTTCGATGCTACCGGCATGAGGCTAAGAACACGGGAGAGACATTCTGCGCATGTTTCTGAAAATTCTATCTGCAGGCCTTGCACAGTGGATTCTATGAAGAGGGTGTCCGCCTGCATTATGCCAACACCCACTGATTGGTTGTAGCTGCCCTGGAAATAAAAACAAACATTAAAATATAATAGATTAAAAGCAAACCTATCACCTCTGCATCAGCCTTCTATTATTGGATAATAGTGGGGACATTGGAGGTCAAAAGTAAAAAAGTGGTAAAAGTGCCAAAATCTAGCGAAGCACCAAACCCCTCCTCACGACATTGCACTGGTTTGCCGGCGAAAGTGGACTTGAGAAGGTGGAACGTCTTCCCAATTCCCCCTGCACCAGGCAGTCTGCCACATCAGAATCGGGTGACACTGGAGGAGCAGTTACCGGATTCAGATTTGGATTGGTTAAGGGAGGGAGACCTGGAAGAGTCTTGCTCCTCCATCTCGCAGCCTGCAGGACCAGACACTCCAGGCATGGTGGTGCGGGAGCGAGCAGGCAGAAAAGGCGAGTATTTTTTTTACATCTAGAAGTAACTGTCCCTGGATTAATATTGCATAAAGGCAAGTTATGTATATGTTTTTTTTTTTTTTTTAAGAGTTTACATCCGCTTTAAAATAAAAATCCAAAATAGTATGGTGAAAGCTACACTTCCAACATTACATAAGGCCAGACAGTGACCTATGAACATCAGAACACTACACATGATAAGAAAAGAGAACTTAAAAAAAAACATGTTCCATAAATAAACGAATTGCACTATTACAATTTAGGCAACCCCTCTTACCTGTAAGCTAAAGGAATCGAGAACACAAGCCTCACCCCAAACATGAGTATTTGGAGGGTGAAGAGCCTGCTGGATGTGAGAGTCTTTCCCCACTCTCCAACACAGGTTACTGACAGACAGAAGAGCCCTCTGGTGAAGATTCTGTGTGCGTAGGTGCTTGAACTCTGGAAGAACAGGAAGAACAAAAGGTTAGAGAAATGTTCATCCGATGGTTGAGAAATGTGACGGATAAAAGGATGAATACATTTTGTAGAGATTAGTCTTCTGAGGCAATAATGAACTCCACGTGTTAACGTGAAACTGCAAGATTGACTTTACTGCAGCAGCACTAACAGGTTGTAATAGTTATAAAAATAAAACTCAACTGACAAAGCTGGTTTCTAAAGTGAGTATTCAAACATGAGCAGAACTTAAGAAACGACTAAAGAACATCTTATATGAAGGAACAGAGCCACAGATGCTCCCTTCAGCTGAGTGCATGACAAGTGATAAGACTTTAATGGCCATTTTAGGATGATTAATGAGACGCCTGGTGCTAAAAGCCCAAGCATTACTGACTGATGTACTAAAAAGTTTGTTACAGAGCGACATCCATAAAGCCCCCCATACATGTTTAGATTGTTACCCACTGCATTCTTGGCTGCCCCTGCGCTAAGCGCATTCCTTTGGTGGGAACTGACAGAACCGATCCACATACCTCTCTGCAGCAGCGGCTGCAGACAACGATTGGCATACTGCACTACATTCCGGCTGGCGGATTGGCATAACGCCGTGAGAACAGCCGCTGCAGCAGACAGGTATGTGGAACAGCTCTGCCAAGAACACAGTGGAGACATACCCTTAGTTTGGATGGGGACGCGATCGATCACACAGCGATCACTGTGGAATGTATGGCCTGCTTTAGCGTTAGACCACTGCAGAGAGTAACTTTTAAAAATATTCAGGTAAATATAAAAAATATATAAAAATACTAAAACACTTCAATTTTAGAATTCGTAAAAAATACTGACTTACCCAGTGACACTGATGAAAATCCCACAGCAAAAGGTTGGGCTTCCTCAAGTTGTACAGACACATTGACATTAGAGATGCATGAGTTGAAAATGATTGGTGCTAAAATCACAGGAAGAGGTCTACAAGAAACAAGGATAAATGAAAATATTGTGTATCCAGAAAAATAAACCAGACAAAGGAAACATCATTTACACATGAAGGGTACAGTGTAATTATTTCACAATAGGAATCCTTTTCTGGCTAGTGACTGCAGGACTGCACATTTTTTTGAGTGCTTTTATTTTTACTGCGTTGTATTGCGGCAACGCTGTGTGCTGGCGTTACTGCATGGTACACAGGTTTCCATGCACACTTGCATTGTGTTAATGCATAACACTCTGCCACATGCATTTTATCATCACAAAGCGCGTCAAAGATTATTCCAAAAATTTGTGTTCATGGAACATTTCGTACACTACGGGGTTGTTTCCATTTTACGTCGGGACCCCTCGTAAAATGGAAACAACCCCTAAATTGCAAATGGGGTAGAACAGGGTGCATTGGCTTTTTAAAAGCCCCCTTTCTGCCTCGGAAAATTATTTAAAAAAAAAAAATGGTAAAGTCATTGATATTGATACACACAAGAAAACACCTGTTAAGCATACATTGTATGGAAGTATGGGTTTTATTCATTTCTATGTAGAGAAATCCTCACTGACAAGTGAGGTGGGGTTGATGCTGTTGACAAAATCACTTAAGGGCTTGTCCGCACAGGCGCTAGCAGCTGACAAAGATAACAGGCGGTGGCGGCCACCGCTAGCGGCTAACTACATGTCAATGCAGCAGGTAGTGGCTGGCCATGGCTCGTTTCAAATCACGGTGGGGATAGCCCCATTGGAAATATTGGAAGTGGTTGCCACACGGCCAAATTCGTCTGTGGGGACAAGCCCTTAAAAACCATTATTGCTTTTTTACTTTGTATCTATTCACATGTGTTATAATACCGCAGTGCAAGTGTCTCCTTTTCACTAGTATGGGAGGTAAAACGCAGCGCACTGTGGTAATGTGGCGTTTGTTTACCACCAATGTGCGCATTAGCGTTACACTAATGCAGTTAGTAAACAACTGCATTTTGCCAGTAAACATCTTGCCCTCCCTAGCGCACTGCTGAGATACAGATTTCTGTACCAAAAGCGCACCATAGACTTTAA
>CM070033.1:170953482-170968754 GCA_036250615.1 Ptychadena robeensis
GGGGAGAAGAGAAGGAGAAGTGCCAAAGATATAAACGTATCAGGGGAAAGGTTTTGGGTCATAGAAAACATTCTTCAGAGTTTTATCAGACAGCCTTTGGTGTCCTTTACTACATTTACAGCACTTTAGTATTAATTTGTCCAAAACTAGGAGCACTTCTGGTTCACCGGGCTCACTGCTGGGAATCAAGTGAAGTGGTAATATGGGTCTACACCTTCTTCCTGTGTCACTGGCAGGAACATGCTGATGCTCTGCCTTGCCCCTCGCTCACAACCAGGAAGCATTTGTTACCTGAAGGGGGATCCCCTCTGTGCTGGCCTAGCCGGAGGATCGGCAGGAAAAAAAAATCACCATGTGGTCCCCTTCTGTGACCTCGCCGTGAAGAGTCCGGGCTCTCCCCCCGAGCATGGAACTGAGGAAGGCGACGCCGGTTGCACCTATTCCAGAGGTATGATAGGTGAACCAGGAGCCACAAAGAAAAGGGACGGGCAGTATCCAAAAGTGGGCATGAACCAGGTTCCTGACGTTCCTCTCCAGAGGAGGAATCACCAAAGACTGAATGGGGTAGGAGAGAGCTGGCCTTTAAGGTTTTAGTTCCTGGGGTTTCCTGATGGGAGTCCATCTCTCGGGTGCTCTCCTGGAAATAGCATTTTTTTTTACATAAAATTCTGAGGTTTAAAAAACACAGTTCCCTTCTACAGTTATGCAATACAATTTTCCTGTCCCCAGAATGGACAGCGAAGACAAAGAACCAGACTGATGAGTGGATATCTCTGTCCTCATGAAACGTATCTGACTGGTTTGGTCAGTGTTGATCGACCATTACTGCTGATAAATATTGTTATTACTCTTTGGTTATAGAATTATTATCTCATATTTTTAAATTGGCAAAATATTATGAAGCACTTTACAGGGTATATATATCTTCATATCACTAACTGTGATATGAAAATTTTGGCTTATATTCAAATATATACAGTAATTTTATCTAAAAAAAAACCCAGGGAAAACGTATTGACTCAAGTATAAGCCGAGGGTGGGAAATGTTAAGTCAGATAGTGGAGTTTTCTGAATGAGAAAATATAGAGAAAGCACCATTCCCCTAGGAATTAATCAAACAGGGGAATCTTAGTGCCGGACCCTCAATAAAGAGAACACAGGTTTATTGTTGTTACAGGATAGGTTTTCAAGGCAATTCTTATGATTCAAACATGAAAATACATTTCCGTTTAGATAATCTTTATTATTAATATTAGAGCAAATACACGGAATGGAAACGGAAACTTATTTTCATGTTTGAATCATAAGTAGTGGAGTTTTCGAATTAAAATTTCACCTTCATGGTAATGCTAGATAGAATAGAATATTTAATGCACTTTGGACCCTTCACAGAGGCTGCCGGTGCAGAGAGACCCGAACAGGTAAGTGTGACCCTGACTGACGTATAAGCCAAGGAGGGCTTTTTCAGCACAATATTTAAACTGAAAACCCTGGCTTATACTTAAGTATATACGGTAGTTTGCGGTTCAACAACTTCCATCCTATTAAGTCCTAGTATGCGTCTGTCTCCAATCACATGTCCCTGCCACGACTATACAAAGATCAACATGTCAGTGGTTTATATGATAGAAAATACTCCTTTAGTGCCCCCCCCCCCCAGACTTCTTACCTGCTTACTGCTCTTTAGTAATTTGCTGGTTAGTTGGTTAAAGCTCACTGTGTAGTCCATCCTAAAAAACAAAAAGGAAATAGGTAATAATTCCATGCAACTACCATCTGCTCGTACATACATACATACATACATACATATTTACTGAACTACTTTCATAAAGTTTTCTGTTAAAACAGATGTACACTAACTAAATGACATTGTTTACTGTACGACTGACTTTTTTCTCTTAAACCCCTAGTTTTCATATATTTTTTTAATCTCAGTGCTACTTTTCTTCGACAGACTTTTTGATGTCCCTTACTAGGACTGGGCGGTAGGGCGATATCTATATAGCCTGGATGATAGAAAATGTCCATCGTGTCATATAAAGCGCTTATCATTTTCACCACGGTAGGACACCTGACGGTGGACATCTAGTGGCAGAACACGATTGAGGGCAGCACGCTTCCTCTATGTGACCATATGATCAGAGATTGGGGTGTAATGGGTGTGCGATGAACTAGATCAGTGGTTCTTAACCTGTGGGTTGGGACCCCTTTGGGGGTCAAATGGCCATTTCCCAGGGGTCGCTGAGCTCACTGAAAGTATCAGAGCTGCTGATGCCCACAAGCAGGATAGGAAGTTATGCTCCTCCAAACCATGTGCACATGGGAAAATAAACAGTGGACATTACACTTACCTAATCATGCTGGAAGTATTGTTGTGGAGTGTCACTTGCATATTTGGAATGCGGATGTGACTCTCTGCACCGCCATTTCCATGTTCCAAAACAGGAAGTGACACTTCACGACGTCACTTCCTGGCTCGCAGACCCAAAAAGGTTGAGAACCACTGTACTAGATCCATGATGGCGAACCTAAGGCCAGGGGAAGGGACAAAGAGAGCGGTCTTGTGGGCATTCTAGTAAAACATTTTTCTAGGTATGTTGGAATTTTATTTTAAGTTATTGAACCTATGCACCTCTATGCTGGGACAGAAATCTGGATCACAGTGGCCTGCCAGGGGGGTTAATACCACTTTTTGCACAGAAAACCAGACTAAATTGTACCACCAAGGGGGGCTAATCACTCTTTTTCAGAGGCATGCAAGCCAGTTAATCGGTTATATTTATATTAGAATTACAATGTGTGCTTTTGTGAACCACAATGTAGTGTTGACTCATTCTGTGTGCATTGGCTGCCCCAGTTTAAGCTGTACCAACTTTCTGTTTTGCCCTTAAATTTACCAGGAAATTCAAGATATTAGCCTATTTTTGTTTTATTGTCTTGTTGTCTATGTTACAGAGAACAAGGGCATCATTTCCATATTTCCGCATTCCAATTTAATATAAACGGTTTATTAATTGAATCAACAAAAAATGTCTATATTGTGATGTACACTGCCTGGTCAAAAAAAGCCACCACCATAAAAAATGTCACATGATAAGCTTCTGCAATGTCACAAGATTTATTTCCATCCAGTGTTGGATTATCTTTTTCACTAAAATCTTGCATTGATAATGGGAGAGTCTGACCGCTGTGCAAAGCCTTCTCCAGCACATCCCACAGATTCTCAGGGGTTAAGGTCTGGAATCTGTGGTGGCCAATCCATGTGTGACAATGAGGTCTCATGCTCCCTGAACCACTCTTATACAATCTGAGCCAGATGAATCCTGGCATTGTCATCTTGGAATGTGTTGTGGCCATCAGGAAAGAAAAAATCCATTGATGGAATAACCTGATCATTCAGTATATTCAGGTAGTCAGCTGACCTCATTCTTGGAGCACATACTGTTGCTGAACCTAGACCTGACCAACTGCAGCAACCCCAGATTTATCCAATAGGAGGCTCGTACCCATTTGCTTGGTTAAATCCAGGTGGCAGCTTTTATTTGTGCCAGGCAGTGTACATAGTCATTGTGATATAAATTGAGCTATATCAGGATATAAAATTTTAGTCATATCGCCCAGCCCTTAAGCCCTATCCCTGTCTAAATTAACATCTGTTGTGCCAGTTGAATATCCATGCTCAGGATAGACTTCATTAAGATGTGCAGCAGCAAATGTGCAGCAGCATGGCCATTTACAGCCCAGAAAAGAAGCAGATGTGACATGGTGACAACACAGGGGAGCAAGGAAGCGTGTTTACCCTGTAATATGACATTTTTGACCATGTGAGGTCACCAGGTATTTTTTTAATAAATGAAATTTGAATTGAATTTACAAAAAACATGTTAAAGATTATATAAGATCTTACTGATTGAGTTTACATCTACTGTAAGCTGGCTTACAAAAACTAATCTTTTAATCTTAACAAAATTTGTTGCAGGTTTTTGCCAATCTCCCTAGAACTCTGCTAAGGTCCAGATTTCTGTTCCAAAAGTGAACCATAGACTTTAATGGATTTTGTTTTTTAATGTTGTAGGCCTGTAACGCACCAAAAATGTCCATACAAGGGTCTAGTAGACATCCTGAATATAATAATGTTTGAAACACACAATTATGTAAAAAACTAATTATGGTGTTTTTTTTAATTATTAATAAAAGGGTATCATTTGAATTCTAAAATGTCTTAAATACTTGTTTTGTATGAAAGATTTCAAAACCGTTTGTATTTATATTAGTTTTTGTAAATAATAAAAACATGTATTCATTTGCAAATGTGTTTTTTTGTTTTTTCTTTTAATTGTATTGAACAGTTATCACTGTGTCCAGTACAATTCCCTTTGACTACCTCTCTCCTCTGGTGTGATGAACACACCAGAGGAGAGAGGGTTAACTGCAAAAGGGCACATCTAGGGCACCAGAGCCTTTATTTTGGCAAGATTTTTACTTTGAACCCCACTGAAAACAGTTTTCATGCAATTTACTTTCGAATTTCCTGCCGCCTCCCCGATGTGACATTATAACGTCACTTTAAGGGGGGGGGGGTTGCCGATCAACTGCAGCAGCCTCCTTCATACATCGGAGCCACCGGGACAGCGTGAAACGATAAATCTGCACTGCCGGGGCTCCCTTCTCCCCCGGACGGCCCCATCGTCTCCAGTTTATGGGGGGTTTATGGTTTCTATGCAGGATTCCAAATTAACCCCCCCCGCTCTGTATCACAATGACCAGCTCTCCAAAATCAATGCATACGCATGTCTTCATGGCAGGGGAGTTTCTGTAAACATTAATAACTGACAAAGATTCACAAAGGTTACATTCCTCTCATACTTCTGAACAAAGGCAAATACTAAGAAAACAAATCTGGGAAGAGGTTTTTAAAGTAATACAGTAAAGAAAATAATGTGCATACCTTTTTCCATCGCTGTCCAGTATGACGCTGATCTTTGAAAACGTGACATGCCATAAAGATTCAGACTCAGCCACATTGAGAACCATAATATTCACAGAGTCCAGATGTACAGACAGCAACTGTAGGAATAAAAGACAGACACAAATCCACAGAATGAAGTATAAATCACATGTCTGCATTCATATTTCATACAATCTTCTGTCTTGGATTGACATGTTTAGATTAAGGTCCCCACACACGTAACAAGTGGGGACTGACAGATGAGCTGTGGAGAGCAACGTTATACCATCATCGCGCTGCTCTCCATCGCTCACAGTATTGGTGGGCACCCTTTGTGTTTTGGCCGTTAGTTTGGATGGGGACGCTGGAGATTTACGGACATGTCTGAGCTTTGGACCGACAGGGATATGTCTCCCAATGTGAACACCCGCAGCTGAAATGTAAAACATTTGTAATGTTCAACAGCTCTTTCAATTCTAATTAGTAAGCATCTGATTACTTTTTTAAGGAAATCGGAATATCAGGAGCTGGGGCAAGGGCCATGATAAATGGTAAATATTGTATTGTTGACCATCTCTAAAGCCAGCCATACACAGTCGGATTCCATGGCCGCTCGATCACCCATCCGATCGATTCCGACGATTCTGCCGGGAATCGGAGGTGTGATCGATCGGCCAATTAAGAGTATCCGATCGCTGCATACCACCTTGTCCCACGGATTCCTGGACGATTCCGTGTCCGATCGGTCGGACGCCTCACCATCAGTCGATCGGCCATGACCTCATCAGGATGGGATCAATCTGAGGGCCACCACCAACGTGCACGATCGGCCCTGAATCAATCTGACAGAACCAACATGTTGGTTCTCTGTCCGATCCGATTCTGGGCCCCTGATCAATCGGACACGATCAATCGGACACGATCGATCGGACACGATCGATCGGACACGATCGATCGGACACGATCGATCGGACAAGGTGGGCTGCACACGATTCCGGCACGATCGATTCGCGTGCACGCGCCCGGAATCGATCGTGCCGGAATCCGGTCGGAATCCGACCCGTGTATGGGGGCCTTAAGACACAAATAAAAACATTTCAAATGATCATAACCAAAAGTATTTTATTTAAACCAGAAGTTCCTCAAAAAATAACACTCACCCTGTCCCAAAGACAGCCGCTGTATTTAGGTAAGACATTACAGGAGGCGTCATGTCTTCTAAACCCAGATACAGATTTACAGATTGCCCCAATAGCTAGCTAGGGACAAAAGTTTGTCTTGTGGGTTTAGGTCCGCTTTCAAGTGTTAAAGTAACTAAAGATTGAGAATTGTTTGCCTGATACCATAAATGTTCACATGGTAGCAAGATAAAGGTTTGTAGAGGACTCAACCATTATAGAAAGCTAGTAAAAACCAGTGCCGATAGGTCAGTAGGAACGTTATGGGAACAAAAAGATCCCATTGCCCAGGCTTTGTAGGAGTTGTATGCAAGTCGAGGGACACTTGCATGGTGAACATCAAGAAGGAACATGGAGGAGAAAAAAGTGACAATATTACTCCAAATACCAGGCAGCAGCGTGATGAATCTGTTACACTTTTTCTATCAGCCCATTAACCCACAAACAACTTACTTGTGATATGACTTTCAACATAGATGGGCTAATTGCTGTACTGTCTCGGCTGGCAGGCTCTGAAGGAGTGTTGGGTGCGCCACGGGAAGGCAGTGATAGTCCTTGAAGATCTGTTCGAATACGAACTTCTCCAAAACACAGGGCAAAGTAGTGACTGAAAGAAGAAGAATGTAAATGAATAAGCATGGTGTCAACAGCATGACTACATAACTGTTAAAAGTTACCACAGGAAAAAAAAAGAAGCATTAAACTACAAAAGAAAAACAAAGCTTTATAGACAGGGCAGTATATACCTGTAGTAAATGGCTTAAACGAGCCAGTACACCTAGCTAGGATGCAATAACACTTCCCCCCAGGAGAAGTTGGACTCTACTTACAGCCTCATAGTACAGGTGTACTGCATGCATACCCAAGTATACTAGTGACTAGTGACACCCCCTGTGCATCATAGGGTAAACCACTGTGCGGCAACAGGACCACTCCTGGGGTCCAGGTATCCACAACTTCCAGCATCCTATGATTATACCTATGGACTTGATTGCAAATATCCTTAGATATGCTCTCCTGATGAAGCGACACAGATTGCAAAACATGTAGAGACTATGCATAGTAGGAACAGACACGTCAATTTCATTGTATTTAAAAAAATATATAGGTTGGTTTTATTACATATCAATAAATTGTATATGTATGTAAAATGTCACCACTGGAGGTATCCTCTGGCTTATGTTCTGCTGTAAGGAACATAAATACCTGTGTATATAACGAACAGTTTTAAAGCATCTGCTTGACCCTCTTGAGTGCCATAAAAATCCCTCTGTCCACAGGACGAGACAAAATGTATTTTGTTCATTTTGGTTACATGACCCAAAGCCAGCTGGTAACCTGTGGATGGAGTCAGCTAATTGGAGGCTCAATCACATGGAGGTCCATCTGCAGCAGAATCTACCATGCAGGAAGCTGACGCAGAGGATAGTGAGGGAGACAGTAAGATGGCACTTATTAATACCAGGCTACATATGAGGTAAGTACCAAACACCATATCCTGGTACTCATCTGAGTAGCTCACTAATAAAGTTATGTGCACCCCTGACCATGGAGCAGATGCAACACAGATTAATGTATCTGCCTAGAACACTTATGTACTAGAATAAGAAAAAGTGAAGTACTTACTGTAACTCATGATTCAGTAGTTTACTAGATACCCAGATACTATCAATTTCCTTTAAAAGACAAAACAAGACAAACAAAATTAACATTTCAGTTTTTTAAACATGTCGGCTAAATATAATTTACATCTGAAATGCATACAGTACTACAGTAATCTCATAAAAACTCCATATTAAGTCACATCACTCACTGCCCCTCAAAGGGACTCATAAGCTGGAGTCCTTACTATTCTGTAGTTATATGGAACAAACTTAAGGCCCCCATACACATTTTGATATCCCTACGTCCTATGTCAGATTCGATCAAAGAATCAACGATCGAAAATTGATATTTGATGCTGGTGCTGGTTTGATTGCTTGAAAGCATAATTGAAAAGGGTCGATTGTAAACACACCAAAACGTCTGCCACTGGATGTGTGAGTATGCTAATTATTTAAAATCGCACCAAAATTGTTCAGGCACAACAAAATAACATTCGATGTATACTCGATGGTTCAAAATTTTCCAACATCACTGATCACTTTTTTGGTCAATTACGATCGATCTAGGTTGATTGAACCATCGGCCGATTTAACTGAAAAATTTAAACGTGTATGGGGGCTTTAAATCTGAGGCCTATTGCCATGGAAAGTCAGAGACACAGTGCCTAGAAGAAACCTATTCACACAAGGAAGGAAATTCAGATAGATGTACTGGCTGAGATTTGAACAATAGTGCTAAGCCAGGGATCGAGCTGCCTCTTACTGTTAGGTTGCCATATGTTGAATCATTTCTGTCAGTAGACCCAACTTGAGCGATCTACCACAAACCTAATCAAAGATTGCTCACGATTTTTCACGCCCCCCATAGCGGCCATAGAAAATAAATGCAGGCGCGTTACAAAATCTTGATTTTTGAACACGTCGATTCATGTCTATGGGCGCGATCGGACACGACCGCCACCGACCCGCGATCAAAAATGCAGTGATTTTAGATGGTGGGCAGAATTGCGGCCACGCCCAACCGTGGCAGTGAGGATAAGACCATTTAAATAAATGGACGCAATCGCCCTGCCGCTATTAAAATCGTAGGTGATCGTCTAGGTAGGGACAAGCCCTAAGGCCATGTTCCCACATAGGCGATTAATCGGCTTGTGCTCCTGATTTTAAAAGAAAAAATAAAATCACCCCCATAATAAAAAATCACTACCATAGTGAATGATTTTAATTCTCTATGGAAGGCAACTTCTTTTTTTTATGAACAGTTGTCTCAGGTGAAAATCTGTCTGCATGACAACAGTTTAGGTTATAAGAACCAGCTAGTTGTTAAAGAATACCCACCCTCTAGGGTGTCAAACTCAAATACACGGCATGCCAAAAAAAACAAAAAAAAAAACACAGATAACGTTGCAGGCCAACCTTGACATTTAATTTGAAATATAATTACACTGCCCTTTGGCCCATTCGTGAGAGTTTGACGCCTCTGAACAACACACACACTCACTGTATACTCAGGGATGGGGCATACATGGACGACATATCAACTGTTCAGTTAACACAGTGTGTATAGTCCATGTATGACCCATCCCTGTGTGTACAGTGTGTGAATAGTCCATGCATGCCCCCATCCCTGTGTGTACAGTGTGTGTAGTCCATGTGTGACCCCATCCCTGTGTGTACAATGCGTAAGTAGTCCATGTGTGCCCCCATTCCTGTGTGTACAGTGTGGGGGTAGTCCATGTGTGCCCCCATTCTTGTGTGTACAGTGCGGGGGTAGTCCATGTGTGCCCCCATCCCTGTGTGTACAATGTGTGAGTAGTCCATGTGTGCCCCCATCCCTGTGTGTACAATGTGTCAGTAGTCCATGTGTGTCCACATCCCTGTGTGTACAATGTGCGAGTAGTCCATGTGTGCCCCCATCCCTGTGTGTACAATGTGTGAGTAGTCCAAGTATGCCCCCATCACTGTGTGAGAGTACTCCATGTACTCCCTATCCCTGTGTCTCTGTCCTCCAAAGACTGAAAGCATCTATGGTTGGAGAGCATCGGTCACTGATTGAAGGTTCGGGGATTGCTGCAGAATCAAAGACCTCCTCTAGACTATCTTCTCTCTACCACAGCGATTTGGGGGGTATAGGCACGGATCAACCTGGTCAACCGCCTATGTTGCCCATGCCTTAAACCGCCAATGGGGAAAACTACCTTATAAAACCAAGAAACCAACACAAAATTTACAGCTCTTCAATGCTCCCCTAATCAGTTTCCTATTTGTGATACATATACTGAAGTTTTGCAAAAAAAAATATTTACATCGAGAAGGACAAAGGAAAAAGATTCTGGGAGTCTGGTTCAGTAAATCAGATGATTTTCAGATTACCAACTAAACCAGCATTAGAGCCAGGCCAACATATTTTTGGGAGTTTTGTTTAGAGAACTAAAAAGACACGTGACCTGTTCCATTAACCTCCACTGCCAATGTCAAGATATCAGGAAACAGGAAGAAAGTAAAGACGTGTTCCAACGTGATTTTCCTTATTTACTGAACAATCTTTCACCCAGGGGATGAGAAGGGAACATAGGAAAAGCGGTTCCTGTCCAGCTCACATCGCAGGAAGCTCATCACATGCTCACCAAAGTTTGCTGCTGCTGCTTTCCAAACTTCAAACTGATGTTCTGGAACCACAAGAACCCCAGACTCCCGATTCTTAGCTCGGCCCCAAGTTTTCTCTGACACCAGCTGGTGGCCAGGCGATAGAGCAGCCATCTGGATTTACAAAGAAAAGACAGAAAAGTTGTAATAGTAGGTACATGGAAAACTGACAGTGAAGTCTGCCCCCTTTGAAGCGGATGTAAACTGTCGTATAGTAATAATAAAAAAAATTTATACACATCGTCCAGGGACAGCCACCCTAAAAATAAATACTTAAGGCTGCCACACACGCACCGAGCATTTTTGCCTCTGACCGATGTGCGTGCGGCCATCGGCAAAATTGGCCGCCAATCGGGGGTGCCCGACAGCTCGGTCGGCCAGAGAATGGACATGTCCGATAATCTTTGGCCGATGCCTTTAGTTAGAAACTAACGTCCAGTATACAAATGGTGCCTGTCGATGCTGTCAGCTGATCTGTCGGCTCTTACTGGGTACATGTGTGGGGGCCTTTACCTTTCCTGCCTGCTCCCTTCCGCAGCGCCATGCCTGGAGTGTCCGGTCCTCCAGGCTTTAAGATGGAAGAGCGAGACTCTTCTGGTTTCGCCCCCTCCACTAATCTTGATCTGAATCATTGGATTCAGATGTGGCTGACTACCGGGCGCAAGGGGGCTTGGGAAAGTAGATGTCACTACTGCCTCAAGTACCCTCGCGTCTGGAGGGCGCGACAGCGCAATGTCACCAGGGTAGTGGAGAGTAGCTGAATTTATGCAATTTTACCAGGTAAGTTTAGTTTTTTCTTTTGGACCTCCCATCTGCCCTATAATCGGCACCTCCACTGCCCATAATAGAGGGCAGAAGCGGAGGTGGTAGGTTCACTTTAAGTAAGGCCTTTGTGTATATTGTGTTAACATTCACTGACTATGCTGAAGTCTGTTTAAAGCATCTACAACACTTTACTCTGACTTCCTTGGCTTTTTTGTGCAAACCTAAAATACATCACTGTCCTGCAGAGGATTTGGTTTGAATGTTATCCAAAAAACAAGCATTAATCTCACCTGTCTCATTCACAGCTAAGAGACTGGGAACTGAAAATAAAGAAATGGCAATCCAACAATAGGCACACTGGGAAGTAAAGCACTGGCAGGACTTTGACATATATTCATTGGTTAGGAAGTTAATAAATACAGGTGTAATAGGGAAACTTGAAAATACGTTGTTATGGTGTTTTTAGACCAGACAGAAACAACAAGTAAACACTTCAAAGTTTTACATTCATTTTATCTGAACCTGTTGCTGGTTAAGCCTAAGTTTTCCCCTCACCTATCCATAGAACGTAACACGCTGCTTGGAAGTAGCCCAGTCGGGTATAGTATAGATACCTAGAACAATAGGTATTAGTATAGTATTTCCTGCGGAACCATGAATTAAGCTGAGCATAGACATGTCATTAATCTGCGGAATTTTCAGCAGATCCACTGTGCGTGATGATGTCATCACACATGGCCGCTAGTGCCCTTTGTGTGCCAGCGATTACTTTGGATGGCCATCTATGGTCGGCTTTACAAATTCGTTACATAGGGTTTGGTTGTAAGTAAAAAAAAAAATTCTCATAGGAAAATATGGAAATGGCAATAATCTGATCCGGACCTCCCAGGTTACCACTTTCCTAACCTTTTCATAATAATAAAAGATGTACAATATGTGTATGATACAACAAATACCAATAATATTCCTACTTTTATAGCAACGTTATAACATGTTCCTATCCTACCAGACACAACAATTTAAAGGTAGCCATACACGGGCCAATTCCCATCCGATTTTTTTTGCAAATCAGGTGCGCCCACTTAGTCAGATTGACCAGGATCCTCCTGCGATCACCATGCGATCCGACATGTCGTTAAATTCCCGTCCGATCCCATTACTTTGCATGGGGACAGCAGTTAACACAAATGGTGCCCAACGATCCTCTGAGGAGCCGGATGCAGCGCAATGGCATGGGCACCTTCTTCCCCCGGAGAACCAGCATTATAGATGATTTTTGGAGCCGTGATACCTTCTAAATAGAGATGATCACATTTTTTGGGGGAAAAGTTAAACTTTGTGAGCATGGTATCATCGTCACACTTGCTGA
This sequence comes from Ptychadena robeensis, assembly GCA_036250615.1. Classification (NCBI taxonomy): domain Eukaryota; kingdom Metazoa; phylum Chordata; class Amphibia; order Anura; family Ptychadenidae; genus Ptychadena; species Ptychadena robeensis. The sequence continues at coordinate 170,965,993 of CM070033.1, forward strand.
AGATGTACAAAAAAGGTCCAGAGTATACTACAAAAAAAGAAAATACTGCTCCAACACAAATAGTTTTTGCAAAACTTAAGTTCAAAGTCAAGACAAAATTTTGACTTTGAACTTAATTTATGCAAAAACTATATGTGCTAGACCAATACTTTTCTAAATGTTCCCACAACCCTTCTCTACATCTTCAGCAATTTTGGTGATGAGATCATGTTCAGGGACTTTGCAATCAGCTCACAAAATCAGCTAGTTGAAAATTTCCACCATTTCTACATCTGAGATCATTGGTGCCTAATGCCAATGTCTCTGTACTGGTTCTACCTGCTCAGTGGTCGAGCGCTCTCAGGATCCAAAACACAAGTCTGCAGCATCTCCTGTGTGTGTAAGGGGATAGTTGGGGGTCCTAAAGAACCAAAGCACATGTAACAGGTGCAGGCACAGGACATAAAGAAAGTTGATCTTACTTTACAAGGAAAGAAAAATAATGTAAAAATGTGAAGGAAGGCTTACAGGGGGTTAAATATAGGTTCTAAGATGCTTCAGGGCTCTTTTACACAGGGCGGTTAAAATAAGCAATTACCGCAACCACCTGCGACCACGACATGAGGTTTTCAATGGTTGTTTTTCAGGCTTTCGCCAATAGACCTGTCATGAGGACATCTAAACGCCCCACAAGTGCCTGCACAAGATTGTAGGTGCTCACAGACAGGAAGCCTCAGGGCCCTTTCACACTATCCGCATTGTGCTTACAGTTTTTTCCGATGGCGGGCACAGTAGCAATAATGTTATGGGTACGCATGTGAATAGGCGGGGCGAGAAGTCATGTATATGTATGGGATCTAAACACTGTGCAAACATAGCCTTAGAGGTAAAAATAAAATTCTTGTGACACTTGTGTGTCCCAGTAAAGTGTATATGAGATGCTTGTGCTCCGCCTGTGGAAATGTGGACTGCAGGGTATTTTAGTTAACGCCCTGCATACCTTGTGTTTTGGTATGGAAACCAGTGTACCATGCATTGACCCTACCTGCCCTGCAGTACCATACCGCAACGCAGCTAGTGTGAACAAGCCCTCCAGCTCATTCCTTGTCTGTACCGTCTATGCAGAGGCATAATGAGGCTACACATTGCAATGTGTATGGGAATGCAGGCCAGTAGCTCTCAAAGCAAATGTATAGGTCCTAGGTGCCCAACCTGCAGCTTGGGGGCCACATGCGGCCCTTTGGCCGTTCTTCGGCGGCCCTCCTCAGTCCTCCACTTGCAGCCACCAAAACCTAACTGTTAATGCATAGGGCATAGGAACTTAGCTGTCCGCCAATCCCCCATATGACAGGTCCTTGTCTGGGATCCTCTGAAGCAGCCCATACACAGGTCAGATTTTCAATCAATCGACTTAAAACGATAAATTTTTAAGTCGGTATAAAATTGTATGTCAATTGTATCATGGGCCATATGTAGTACAAAATTTTTGATCGATTTTTTTTGTCAATCGACATACCAATCGATCCAAAATAGTCCGATTAAAATTTCAATCAGAAGTGAGGTAGAATAGGTAGAAACCATCCAGTCCGATCAATTTTGATCGGATTAAGTCGATTTAACCTCCTTCGTGTTCATCACGAGCCCATCTCGTCCAGAGTTTGTGTGAAGAACAAACTCTGGATGAGCTGGGCTCCCATGAAAGCCGCATATCCTTCGCAGCATTTCCGGGGTTCTGCGGCTTCACTGATCACGGTGACGCGGAAGGGGGCGAGGGTGAGCAGTGCCATAGACCTCCATGTTAATGGAGGGGCTTCTGCTCTCCAGACCTCACAGCCGGTGTCATGAATGACACTGGCTGTGTGGAGGGGGGAGGGAGGAAATGGCAGGCAGTGTACCTTGTACACTGCTGCCATTGCCTGTACCACACTGTTAAAAACGGTGCGGTACAGGCGGTGCGCTAGGGAGGTTAACCAGGTGGACAAAACTCAATTTTCAATCAATCAACTAAAACATTGATCGTTTTAAGTCGATTGATCGGAAATCTAACCCGTGTATGGGCTGCTTTAGAGTGGAAAGAGGAGAGGCGATAAACCTATGTGATAGGTGTATGTAAAAGCCAATTAGCGACCCAGATGGCGCCTGAGCAAGGTCCTCGCCTCTCCTCCTCTAGTGTTGGCGGGGGATCAGCAGACAGTTAAGCGCCCATGCTCCCACTATTCCACCAATGAACGGGAGATGATTTAATTATATATCAGCAAATAACCTGAGAATAGGGACAGGAAGTATATGACATAAAATGTGCATTACCATACTACAGTGTTTCCTGATGCTTGAAGTAGAATTTAAAACAAGTGTTGTTATTTAAAAATTAAAAACAATGACTTTAGGCTATGCCTGGCAATGTGCGGCCCTTTAGTGATGCTGAGGGCCGCACTTGTGGCCCTTCATAGCAACTCAGTTGCCCACCACTGATATAGGTAAAACTGTGCATCTACATATTCGCTCTCTATCCTTAATTTTATTTAAATAATCTGTCCACATTCTATCTATAGTAGTTTATTTTTAACTGTGGGGGACACGGAGATATTCCAAGGGGGGGGGGGGGGCTGAGGAAGGGACAAGCAGGAAGCCAACCATGTGGAGGAACTAGGTACAGTTAGTAGAGTGCATGTAATGTGTGTGTGTTTGTCTCTATGTGAATGATGAATGTTTCGGTGTGATTAGTGTGTGTATCTATGATACATGTCTCTGTATGATTGGTGTGTGTATATATGATACATGTC
>CM070033.1:170977273-170988706 GCA_036250615.1 Ptychadena robeensis
GTTGTTGGTAGATCTAAAGGATATCTGACAGAGAGATCTAAGGGTGTATGGCCAGCTTTAAATCAATTTCTGGGCCGATTTCAGGAGGGCACTTTCGATTTGCGGGCAATTTAGCGGCAGATCGATCAGCGCAAGCCGGCATCGGTCAATCGCCAAATCGAAGCATGTCTTGTTATAAACTCCAGACATTTTACCACATGTCTGTATATGCTGGTTGCATATTTAAGAATCTGACTATTCATTTACAGGTCACAAGATAAATTCACACCAGAGCAAAAATCTGTGGATGTAAGTAGTGTTGATTGTGAATATTCTAGTTGTGATTTTATTGCGAATATTGTCACTCTGAGAATTCGCAAAGATCTCAAATACAGACATATATCTTTGTAATCGCAAATATTTTTTACATCAGTACTCAGAACTACCGTGCATTGCATTCGCAATATGCGCATATACAAGTGCCGAATTGCATTATAGAGATTAAGAATTCTCGAATTTATTGTAAAAAGTGGGAGAAAAATATTTGCGAACACGAAAATTACCTATGCTGCTCATCACTAGATGTAAGTGACTGCAAGGCACTAAGCAGGCTGTGGTATGTTAAGGTGGGGTATATTTTCAGACCCCAATGCTTTTGCAGCACGCCATAACACATATTTTAGTCCATCCTCTAAAAGTTTGGTGCAAGTTGAAAAAACCCCCCAAATGTTTATTTTGGTTGTGTACTTTCTCCAGTAATCCCATCTGGTCTTCCTCTACCTCTTTTTCCCTTTTTTTGGGCTATGTTTGCACAGCTTTAAAAACAATGCGTTTTTTAACCCATCGAAAGCATATTTAATGCAAGTCAATGGAATTGTTTTAACAGTGCGTTTGGGGATCAACTTAATACAATCGGCACATCAAAAATGTAAGGGTATGCGTGTAAATCAATGCATTCAGGCTGTAAAAATTATAAAATAGCATTGCACATACTTATATGTGCAAACCAATGTCAGTGTATATTTGTGTAATATCAAAAATATGTGTGGGGTTCCCCCAATCACAAACCAGACCCCTGTTTTTGCATAGGGCCTGGTATGCCCTGTTTTTGCATGTGGATTCCCCCTCCAGAGTACACCAGACCCTTTGCCCGGCCTAACCTGAAGAGTGTGAGGACCACGAACTGCATGACTCCCCTCCAAGCAATACCATACCCTTTTGGCAGTCCTGGAGGGCCAGAAAATGGGGGGCAGACAAGCAAGAGTACCCCTCGCCTCCCTGTCCAAATGCCATTCTTCAAAGAGGGGGAGACCCCTCGGTAAGGCAAAGGGGGCGCTTTCCCACAAACTTGCCCCAGTATTGTGGGGGCTCATTAAGTATCTAAGGTTCACCTTGAAAAAGAGATCCCCACCCTATGGAATGAGTATAGAGTTTGCCAAGACCTCTTACCCATTTCCTCGCAGGTTCAAGTATGTCATGAACAGGGGGGGGTCACATCTCTGTAACTCCAGTGATGTGACAGGTCGCTGGCTGAACCGCCGAATAATGCCGGTAAGCAGCGGATATATAATTGTGCCCAATTTTGCTGGCGATCGCTTAGTGCTTGCTCAGCTGCAAATCAGATGATGAGCAAGATTGCACGGCAAGTCGGATCGCACTGTAATCCTACATGTCGGTAAATTCCTGGCCGATCACATTACTTTGGATGTGGACCAGCGTCGAGACCCACAACGTCCAGATACTTCCGCACTGCACAGGTTTTGGCATAAGCAGGGTAAACAGCATAGACCCATACTAAAGCGCATTTTTAAAAACAGAGTGCGACACGTCATACCTGTGTGTACTTGCCCATTGAACAATAGGGGAAGAGCTTTGTGCACAGTGGAGCCTTGGCTTAATGGAATCCATGTGTGCTTGAACAATACAGGTCTTCTATTTGAAGGAAGGTAGCAAAGGATGGGGAAAATGACTTTCTATGTATAAAAGTTGATTTAGGTGTGCTTTTACTTCATCTGTAATTCTATTTCAGTGAGTGTAGACCTTTGCCCAGGGACAGAGGAATATATCATGTGTTTAATCCCATCTATGCCAGGCTGCTGGGAGCTCAGGTACCCACACCTGCATGATACAACTTGGAACTCACCCAGGCCTCCAGGAGGCAGTGAAAGGAATGTAAGTATAATCATCAGCTGGCATTAACATAACCTGACTGCTTTCCTATGCAAATCACAGGTCAAAGCTCTGTTTAGCTGTAGTAAAGACGTTTTTGACACAGATCTTAAGCACGCTACTACTAGGCTTTCACAAAGCTTCAGCAACAGTAACTTTCCACATTCACATGGTATATAATCCCCAACAATAAATGAGGATTATTCACAAGGTGTAAAGCCCGCTATACACCTTATGATCACTCCATACAGTTTCATTTACATCTACAACAATGTAGTGCCGGGTCCTCCCTGATAGAATAGTGATTGGAAGGTATATATCACTGCTATGTAGTGCCAGGTCCTCCCTGATAGAATACATAGTGATTGGAAGGTATATATCACTGCTATGTATTGATGGGTCCTCCCTGATAGAATACATAGTGATTGGAAGGTATATATCACTGCTATGTAGTGCCGGGTCCTCCCTGATAGAATACATAGTGATTGAAATGTATATATCACTGCTATGTAGTGCCGGGTCCTCCCTGATAGAATACATAGTGATTGGAAGGTATATATCACTGCTATGTAGTGCTGGGTCCTCCCTGATAGAATACATAGTGATTGGAAGGTATATATCACTGCTATGTAGTGCTGGGTCCTCCCTGATACAATACATAGTGATTGGAAGGTATATATCAGTGCTATGTAGAGCCAGGTCCTCCCTGATACAATACATAGTGATTGGAAGGATTATAAAGGTCCTCACACTACATGGTTTTTGATAGAAGTGGTAAGATTGTAAGTTGTATGGGAGGCTTTAATGTGTTTTGCTATATTTGCAAATGGTGAATGTTGACGCTGCACAAATCTTTCTTGTGAACTCCGTCTATAAAGAAGAATGAATTAGGTCAGGGGTGGCCAAACGTTTTGACTCGTGGACCACATTGGCTTCCCCCCATACATACACAGATTTTAGCATCTGACAGACTAAAAACAATAATTTTTTTTCAATCGTACAATTGGAGATTGATTGATGGAAAATAGAATATACTCCACATGGAATAACCAATTTTTGATCGATTTTTTTTTTTGATCAATTTTTTGGGAATCGTAATTTGTACTCAACCGATCAAAATTTTCCGACATGTCCGATCATGTTTTGATCGATTTTTTTCACAATTACGATCAAATTTAATTGATCGGACCATGTGGGCATGCACCAATTTTCAGTCGACCGATCTAAAAATGTATCGTTTTTAATCTGTCGTCCGCTAATATCTGTGCATGTATGGGGGCTATTAATTTGATAAAGGGGCCCAGACCAAGAGCCTGTAATGGCTAACCCACCATAGGTGTGCCAATTCCATGAATCGATGTGTTAATAGACAACGTGCGACAGGGACGTTGTTTTCTTTTTAAATTTTCTTAAAAAAGATGAGCACATTGTCCCCAAGGCAAAGTTTGGACACCTCTAGGCATTATGTGCACTCATTGCAGAGAACAAGCAGAGGGGAGAATCTTATCAACAAGGTGACAAAGGGCCAGAAAAAAAAAGCTACATAGGCCCTAGTTTGCCCACCCCTGGGTAAGGTAGATGAAAGAGAGGGAGGAGAAAATGTAATGCAATACAAAGTAAGCAGGGTTGACACCACAGGTATTCAGAACTGTGTTTACTGTCTCTGTCAAAGAGGAAACCATCATACTAGATATCTGACACATCATCAGTCATTGTTGTTCCTGCAGGGTGTTTAAATGGATAAACCAAGATGTACATGTAGTGCAGATATGGCCTTGACATATTTAAATGCAAAAGTAAAGACAAGCCCTTACGTTGCACAGCGCCATAGGATGTATAGAAGATATACACATTAACGGTAAAATCATCCACAAACTAAACAACAAAAGAATGAAACAAAATAAAAGAGAATAAGATTAATAATACAATTGGTAGCATTTGGCATGACTATGAGCTCTGCCACATTTCAAGGTGTCTGTCAGTTAAAACATAATACAGGGGCTTGGTAAGGCATACATAACACTTGCCTTATTGCCTTTTACAAATGGAATCACAATGTTAACCCTTTGTATTCAATTGCACTTCTTATCAAGAAAAATTTGTTCTGCTGATGTGTGGCCATCAAGTAGAATGAGCCCATGCTCCCATAACAAAATAAAAACCAATATCGACACGAGGATGCCCATTCAAACCGTGCCCCTGAATTCATTGCTAACATTTCTAAACGTTACAGGTTTTCTGAGAAATCCTTGTCGAGCTCAACACTGTGCGGTTAGGAAAGAAGACTAAAGGATGCTATGAAGTCTAAGTAGGGGCCGTCATAACTCTGAGTGTTTGTAGTCAGTCCTGGGAGGCTCGCTCGGTTTCATGAAGATGCCTTCCATGACTTTCCAGTAGTTGTGCTGACTTGCGTACGTCATCCCGTGCACTTCTCTCTGCCCATTTATCGGTCGTCCGTACTGTTCTCCTGTGACGGAAAGCAATGCACTGGTCGACGTGTGTTTGAACCGCACCTCTTCATCTCGCTGCCAGTAATCTCCATTGCAGAGTACAGTCCAGTCATCGAGGATGTCTCCTTCACCCTCCTCTCCAAATGCACTGACCTCCTGCGTAAAGAAAGGAAAGGTTTAGCAGAATAACCTTCAAAAAATTTTGGCCTTAATTTGGTCATAGTGCCTCCATTAGCAAAACAGAAAAAAAAAAATGGAAGATGAAGGTAGGATTATGTTTTCCCTCATTGCAATAATAACGGATCCCCTACCAGATCCACATATTTCATTAACCTCCCTGGTGTTATGCTTAAAGCCAGTACGTGTCCGGTGTGTGACGGGCACACACACTGGTGTTTGGCGAGCCCACACCACAATTCTGCATCGATGCAGGCTCGCGGATTGCTTCCGGCGCAGTGTCTTTGCTGAGAAGGGGGCAGCACCATAGACTTCCATGTTAATGGAGGCGGAGGCACTTTTCTTAGCCCAGATGTGTAGAGAAGCGGGGAATCATCTTACAGTGGCCATTACATCTGACGCAAAATTCCCATAACAACCAGGAGGTTAATTTATGGTCGCCCTTATAGCAGGTCAGGATATCAGTTCTATTCATGTACTTAAAAAATATGGAAATCTAACACACTTGGGACAGGCCTGGGTCAGCAATAAAATAACACAAACAATTGTACAAGCAAAAACCATTGCAACATACTTTGAATAAATGTAAGAAAGCAGGGAATCCCTGGATAATCCATTTTCTGCCACTGTACTTCAATAAAGACTTGTTAGATTTTTCTGTCTAAGGCTATGTCTCCACAGCGTTTTGTGTGATTTGTCAGGACCCCTGCGTTAAGCGCAGTGCTTGGCTCGTGTCCCAACGGATAACATACACTGCACCTGCCTGGCTGATGCTCTGTTCAGAAATCCGCCAATGCATGGGTTAACGTACTCCACTATGTTAACCCCTGAATCAGCAGATTGGCTTAGTGCTGTGAGAACAGAGCATCCGCAGAGCAGGTAAAGGGTATGTGATCTGTCTGTATGTGAGCACTGCGCTTAACGTAGGGATCACAAAACACTGTGGAGACATAGCCTAAGGCTGCACAGGATTTCCCCTTGCGTTGACCCCAGGGAAAACCACCTAATTCAGCCGACCCTGTATTTCCCTAAAGGAAATCACATGCCAGTCTTTACTGGTGCGTCATGACCATGCTTGGGGGCGGCGCTGGAGCGGATTTACAACCCCCAGCTAGATCTGGTGACGTGTCCATAATGCCACCTGCAGTTTCTGGGGCTACCTAGTGTAGCCCCAGCCTTATTTTTATTATGTACTCTTTTATTTTTTGTTTATTTTTGTCTTTTTTGCATTTTCTATGTTAGGTGTTTGTGACTACAAGAACATGTATTTCTCCTATTTTTTGCCATGTGATGTATAATGCTTAAAATTGCTTATGTCCAAAGGAAATATTCTACTGTTCAAATGTTTTTGTTCTATAGAAATTCTTAATACATTATTATTCTGGAGTCAATCCCTTTTTTCCACATCTTGCTGTCCGTTCTCTGCTTCCCAATCTCCAATCATTGATATTTTGCACGTTAAAGTGCCTATAGCTGTGCATATCTAAACTGCATCACAATGTCTCCATTATGCCTCATGTGATTTAACCATACCAACATTTTCTAACCAATCCAAAGAATGTGTCTTATTTTGGCCATAAAAATACATTTAAGAAATCCTTAAGAGTTAAAAGAGGTGGAGAAGCTGTCAGCTTCCCTGTCGGCAGAATAGTCTTTCAGCTGTAGGTGGTCACACATTCACCCCATAAGACAAACACACTTTACCCCATTCCTAATCAAAAACTGAATGAATTGTGAATGAACACTTCATGTCATTGTCCTTTCCATTGTACTGAAGTGATGTCCATTACCTGGTTTCCTGATAACGGGGAGGTGAAGTGATGGCTGTGCAGGTTGCGTCCGGTATTAACATGAGTAAGTCGGATAGACTGTCCACATTTTACCAGCGTTCCTCTCTCGCACACGGTGGAGAATTTCCCCCGAACTCTCCAGTAACTATTCCCGTCATCTGCAGCGGTGACTCCGGTCACAGACTGCTGACCGCTGCCTGCGGAGAAATCATTGATGATTATTAAAGAACATTGGTCATTGGTTATTCTTAAAGTGGTTCTAAACTTAAAAAACAAAAAACCCCAAATAAACTTACTTACCTACACGGGTCTTGATCCAGGCATCCCAGCGATCCCTACAGAGGAAAATCCCATACTTACCTTCCCCTCTTCCCCGCCGCCATGTCTGGAGTGTCCCACCCTCCAGCATGTAAGATGGAGCAGCAAGACTCTTCCGGTCCTGCTCTCTCCACCAATCCAAATCTGAATCCGGTGATGCTCCGCCCCTTCAGTGTCACTGAATTCTTTTTTTTTTCCCCCAAACATTCTGAAACTGAAATTTGTTCCATTACCTCCAGCCAAGCCAAAAAGCAACTGCCAACAAGAGATCTTAGCTGCACAGTGTTCTCCCCAGAGCAGATTGGCCGGGCGACCCGCCCGGGAGATTTTAGTCCCCGCCCGGCACACAAGTCCTCCGTGGCGAGCAGCCTGACAGGCGGCGCCTCCCATTCTTCAGGAGCGCGCCACAGCCACTGAAAGACTCCGGCCCGCGGCACACTACCGGAGCCGCGGGCCGGAGTCTTTCAGTGGCTGCGGCGCGCTCCTCAAGAATGGGGAGGCGCCGCCTGTCAGAGGACTTGTGTGCTGCTGCTGGCCGGCAGCCTATCAGAGAGGCCGCCGGACCGGTGCAGGCGGCGCGATGACGTCATCGCGCCGCCCGGCTGAAAAAAAATTCTGGGGAGAACACTGCTGCATTACCACCAGCAATGCCCAGTCTCTGAACACAATGGCCTACTTATGGAGGGACACATTTTACAAAAATTGTTGTGTATTTACATACATTTTGCATTGCAATAAATACATCATGTCACACAGACTCATCTCTCTTCCCATATGTAGATAGCTGCTCATGGGTAAGTTGATATTACTATATTGTAAAATGTGTCTCTCCATAAGTTGGTCAGAGGGTTCAGAGAAGGGATACTGTTCATGTAAAGACACATGGTAAGGTTTCAGCCCTGCACACTCTGGTGGAGCTAATCGGTACCTCCTGGCACTTGCCTATTGGCTTGGTGGGAGGAAAACAGAGTGAATACTGCATGGACCAGTCCTGCTCATTTGCTGGAACATGGAACATTTTTTTTCAAACATAAACTACGGGGTGCATCTGATAATCCAATGTGTCTTATTAGTATTTATTAGAATACAGTAATTACTAGAGATGGTTCACAAGATACCTAAATGTCAATATAAGCATAGAAATTGTATGCAGATGAAAACAGAGTTAATCAACTACAGCAGCTGTTGTACAGGATTGGCTTTGTTTCAGTCTGCATAAAATGTGCATGCTAATGTTGAAATGTCTGCATCTCATTCACCATCACCATTAGTTACTTCAGTTCACTAAAGTGAAATATTACAGATGTGTATAGTAAGAGTCTTTATGTAAGTTTACTCCGAGGGGTTTATCAGAGATGCCACTGGAGATGATTGACAAGCAGCACAACTTAAGCCCCCACACACAGGTTTATACCTGTGTGATCGACCCACTATAGATCTGACATTTCTTGCATTTCATTGATTATCTCTATAAAGCTAGTCACACATGCATAGATTCCCGTGCAATTGTCCCCCGATCAGTGTGGTGACGTCACCACACTGTGATTGATCTGGGATCAATTGAACGGAAATCAATGTGCATCAAATGGGCACATCGATTCCTGTTCAATGGGGACCCGTTCTCCCCAGCTCACAGCAAGTGTGAATCACAACACCGGCTGCTAGCTGGGGAGAACAACTTCAGAGACAGAAGTGCTGGCTCTGCGCCTTCACACGGACAGTGCTGCTCCAATACTCACGTCGAGGGAATCGAGGAAGACACACATGGGTAGATTAGTAAACAGATTAGAGTACAATCAAGCACTGTGAGCACGCACATTAATTGAGTGTACTCAAATGTTTTTATAGATCTACCCGTGTGTGCCTGGCTTTAGTCACCAAATACAATAATCGATGATGTGTGCACTGAATAGCTGTTCTATGGTTATATTTCTGCTGGCAGTATGGCAGCAATTTAGAAACCAGACCAGGTGCTCTCTGAATGTAAATAAAAGTAAGGAAGAAGTTAACTAGAAATATAAATCAAGCAATCGTAACTCAACAAGAATAACCTTGAATTTTCATGAATCCAACTGAGCAAAGCCAAGTTTCTGCCGTGCAAAGTAAACAAATGAGCAGCTTGAGATTTCTAGTTAAGAACAATGACAAATCCATGATCCATTAACAAAGCTTTAATACAAGGATAATGGATTTCACAATCTCATCCACTGACAATTATAGGAATGGGCAAATAAATAAAAAAAGAACATTTTTGGCACTTAGCATTTTTCGTCAGTGACGTCATCTATCACAGTGCAGAGCTTGAAGTTCTACAGTAAGGAAAGATACGATTGCTAAAGAATTACTGTATTTTTTGGACTACAAGACGCACCAGACCATGAGACGCACCCAGTTTTTAGGGCAGGAAAACCAGAAACAAAAAAGATTTAAAAAGTTTTCACATCAATTGGGTTAATACAATGGATTTAATGGATGCAATATTCAATTCAGCCAGTAGGTGCCACTAGCAGCAGTACACTCTCAGCACAAAGTCATTCTCCACACTGATCGGGAGAAGAGGGGCCAACAGCCTCAGAGTGTCTCCTCTCTTCTCTTACTCCGAGTCCGTGGGAGCTGCGAGTGATTGCAATTTCCACGGAGAGGAAAGACATATAGATGCCAGTTCATCTATCTCTTTATTGCTTATCCCAGTAGGGCTCTGAGCTCTGCTGGCATAGGCAATTATACAGTACAGATGGGAGAGCCGGACAACAGCCAGCATCTCTCAACTGACAGCTCCTCCAGCTAAGGCGTGGACTCTGGGTTGGCGCATTCGGACCATAAGACGTAGGCACATTTTCCCCCCAATTCCGAAAAATACAGTACTCACTGTCCACTTTGAACGATCAATCAAAATGTTGTCCAAATCAATGGGAGAATCGATCGAACAGGAATCCAACATGCCGTTTTTTTTGGATCAAACGCTCGCCTTCTATGTACATTGGTGGTGGTCATCGATCGACTTGTGACATTTTTTGTATGACAATGACATCATTTTAGATCCAGAACATTCTAGAAATCGATCTGGGAAAGTTGGATCATCCAAAAAGCGATTGTACAAGAAGGGGTGTTGATTCGATAAGTTCACAGTGAACTTAAAATCAATTGATAGTCAATCGGGAAGAAATCGACCCGTGTATGGGGACCTTTACTCATTTCCTGTTGTGTATATAAGACTTTCTGCAAAGGAGATGGAGCAGACGAAAAACTAAGGGGGCCAAACCACTATCGACTTCAGCCAAATAGGAGAAAAAAAAGTAATAGCTTTAGATACATCTACGCAATGGTCATCTATTCGGTGTACATGTGTATGACACCATTGAATGAATGAGTCGTATACACAGACAATAGTGATAAAGGAACATAACATTGTAGATGAAGACCTGTCATGGCACACAAGACCAAGTGACGACACACCCTGCCTGCCACGACATTACCTTACCTGAGCCGTATCTGACGTCATGGGAGTGAAGACGCACATTGTGTTTGGTGTTCAGCAGCTTCACCACCGAGCCGCACGTCACCACAGAGATTTCAGACGCGAAGCTCTGAGGGAGCAACAATGGGGTGATGAATAGCAGGAGAGAGCCCGCTCCTTCCTGCGCCTTCATCATAGCTGTCGCCGGCCGGGAGCACAAGGGAAACGTAGGCAGCTCGACCCGGAAGCAGAACCCTCAGACCGTCATTCGCAGGCATAAGGCTTATTCCGCCATTTTTGTTGATGGCAAACTTACATTGGATTTTCGCATTTAGGATTACCATTAGCCAGTGGTTATTAGAAATGCTTATTATGATTACACAAATACTATTTCTATGAGCGCTGGAAGCAACCACACTTTGTGTTTCATTCCCAGCGAACAATCACACTAATAAGTCACTGAAGATATTGATGTATAATAGTTCCGCAGTAGCTGAGAAGCCACCGGCAGCGGGAGACGGTGCATTTATTTACTTCATTCGGTTTGTTTACAACATGGACAAAGTTACGCAATCCATTTCCGCCATGCATTGCGTATGCGCAATGATCCGCCCACAAATGTGCACGAATAGCGACCTCGCCGTCTTTTTCGCGCATGCGTAGTCAGGGGGTTGCGAGGCCTGGGGAGGGAAGTGACGTCAAGTTGGGTTTCTCAGTCTTCTCCCCTCCTCTCGGCTCGTAGCTGGAAGTGGGCCCTCCGTTCTCACAGTGTGGTACGGGAAGACCCGAGCGGGGGACAGCGAGGAACGGAGTGTAGGAGCCCGGCGGCTGAGGTGAGCCATTATTCCCGGCAGCACAGGCCGCCATTTTGGGCCTTGTCGCATTGCTGCCTCCTCCAGAGGCCTGAGACAGGTTCAGTGTGATGGTGAGGAGGCAGAGCGGGGTGACTGGTGAGGCCTGGCGTACAGAGCTTTGTATTATACTCCGTATTCCTCTTATGACCTCACACACCCGTTCTCATGGACGCTGCTCTGGACGGAATTCTAGATCGGCGAACCACCCTCTGTGAGGATGAGAGAGAGGGGGGGGGGGG
>CM070033.1:170988979-171003290 GCA_036250615.1 Ptychadena robeensis
CCCCCCATTAGCTGAGTGATACCTACGGCCCCCAAACACAGGTAAATTTTTGGTTTATTTCCCAAATCCTCGATTACAACAATCCCAAATGTTAATCGAACAGTAATCGGTAAATTCCTATGATTGCCATTACTTTGAAATGGGGCCGAGGATTCCCATCCAAAGTAATGGGCAGGAATCAATTGCCCACGGTGGTGGTGCGTGTCGAGTTAACGAATGATCATTGATTAATTTGGGAACCAGCCTGTTTATGGCTGGTTTAAGAGAGTCAGTGCATGAAAGGCTGTACACAGCTCGTCATTGATGTCCTTGTCCCCACTGGTGGCACCATTGCGTTATGCGTACCATTGTGTTGGGTATACAAAATAATGGGAAATCCGGCAGGGTTTCACATGATAGTAGCCACATGATAGTATATTTCTCCAATGCTCATAATGCTTCTCCAGGGCTCTTTCACACTACACCTGTTGCTGGGTAACGCACATGAGCTGCAAATAAGGCAACCTGTGTTACCATACACGCTGTCATGCGCTGCAATGCATTTCGCATCAGATTGTCTGCGTGTGGTGACATCATCATGTACGGCCAGACGTTCAATCGGCCGAGCACCCATTGTGTGCCGCCATATACTTTGGATGGGAACCCCATCCAAAGTAATCAGATCGGACAACAAAATACGGACATGTCTGTTCTTTGGCCGGTCGATTTATGACAGGATTTATGGAGGGTGCGCTGGATTTGGGGCGGATCGATCGATGTGCATGCTCGATTTCGGCTGCATACGAAGAGTCTATGCCTATCTTTATATATTTGTTTGGATTTGCTGCCGTTTGTGGTTTCAATACCCTTGTATTCTAAACGCAAGCACCATCCCTTTTAACATCACATACAGTGTGTACCTACCATCATGCGTGGGTTGCCTGCACTGTGTGTAGTGTGAACAACCATTACTGTTCTCTTCCTGGGACATAAAGCTGAATTTTAATCTCCATATATTCGTTTTTTTTATTCTACTCATTTGGATACTACTTAAGCTGGCCATACACCTTTAGATCTCTCTGTCAGATATCCTTTAGATCTATAAACAACTATGTAGTGCCGGGTCCTCTGCAATTGTACACAGATAGACTTGATGGTTTAGAATGTCCCTCATATTACATGGTTTTGGTAAAACAAAAGGAGATCTAAAGGAAATCTGACAGAGAAATGTAAAGGTGTATGGGGACCCTTAGGTTGGTTACATTTCTGGACGTCTGCACTTTTCTCTTTCTAGTTTGGGTAGATCCTGGCTGGTACTAGACCCCCTGCTCGTGTTTTGTCAAGGAAGTTTTCCTCTCCGTCACATTTCAGCCGGATATGAGGAGCAAGGTGTTCTGCTTCTGTTCTGTCCATATCACAATACAGTTTACATTAGCATAACCTTACAATAAAGATGTTAAAACTCTAAATACACCAAACCCAATGTGTGATTGATTCAGATTTAAATATAATGTGCACATTTTTGTTTTTTATTTGGAAAATGTATAAAAACTATAACCTGTAATATCCTAGCCAGACAGTGAGAGGCCAGTCTAGGAAATGTGTTTGCTTACTGAGAATAAAGCAGGGAGCAGACCTGCACATATGGGCCAGATCGGTCGTTTCGGGCTCCATGCGCGCTCACGGCCATCTTCCTGTCCCATCTAATATGCGCCTATCACTGTTTTTGAGTGGGATAAATCCCGCTCGAAAACAGGGATATCGGACATGACCGTAAATACGGCCGATGTCCGCTGCTTTACATGGAAACTGCGGGTCTCCAGGCAAAGCATCGGCTAAGCTGGGGAGAGCAGTGCTGTCTCCCCGGCTCCTCCGATATCTGACAGCAGCGTGATAACGTCATCACGCTGCTGCAGGGAACATCGGACGGCTCGAATATCTGTACCCTGCTTAAGTGTAAATCTCAAATGGATCAGCACCCTGAGTAAGGTAAACATTCAGAAAAACCAGAATGGGCTTTATGTTTGCTACAGCTGATTTATCATAAGGAACATAATATTTAACCCTCTGAGCGTTTGCCACGTGGCACGGTTTTTTTATAACCGTGCCACGGGCAACTGCAGCGGAGCAAATTGTGCTCCGCCGCGATTGCCAGCTCAGCTCAGGGTAGTAAACATAAGTCCGGCGTCACTGGAGACGCCGGACTTATGCTGACGAAAGGCAACGCCCCTCCATTTACATGGAGGTCTATGGCGCCGCCTACCCCCGCCCCCTTCGAGTCACCGGTGACGCGATCGGGGGTGGACCCGGAAGCATCGGCACACATGCCGATGCTCCCGACTGCCGTCAGAAGACGGCGAGACCTCGGGCGCTCCTCCGGCTAACTGGGTCTGAGTTTCATGATGCATGAAACTCAGCCCGAGTTAATTTGGGGAGAACGCTCAGAAGGTTAATGAAGAAAAATGACAATCGTGCATAGTATTTGGTAGTGGAAGTACTGTACATTATTTAGGGGTTGAAATGCATCACCAGATAACCCACACAGGTACAGGTTATGACACAGGAGGAGTAGAGGACCCGGCCAAATCAGTCTTACAATCTAAAGCTAGCCAGATCTGCCCATATTTTTTTGGGCTGATTGACCGCCGTGTACGTTCCTGAAAATCGTCCAGTGGTTACTTAAATCGACTGCCCACCTGGTGAGATAGACCAGTAATCTGCCGCATTTGGGATCGCACGGTGGTCCGCCATGTTGGTAGGTTCCTTTCCAATACCATTACTTTTTGGGGATGGAAGTCCGCATCTAAAGTACACAAAGGGTGCCGGCCGATCCTGAGGGAGGATCATCATCTAGCTGCAGTCTGTCCCTCAAGAATCGAGGGAGAGTCCAAAAGTGTATGGCTACCTTTACAGGATGGGGAACAGAGTATTTAATAGGAGGGGGGGGGGGACTGACATGGTGGTGATGAAGGAAAGATGGGTCGGCCAGCCTGAAAAGGTGGGTATTCAGTAGGGCAGTAACGACTTGAGATTTTGTCATCAATCGAGTCAACTAGTCATAGTCGTGATGACATCATCAAACAATGACTCCACTTCAGCACGCGCACAGAGAGAACCAAAAAAAAATACATTTTCTGTGCGCAAAAATGTATGCAAAATTTCTGTTAACGGTCCTCCCTCTGATTGGCAGGATTAGCATGGGGGGAGGTGAGTTGGATGCGGAGAGAAGCTGGATAACACAGGTTGGCTTTTTGGGATGTTGGCCACTATACATTTGAGTGTGTAGTTTTATTGATTATAAAATCTTACAAAAACCTCTGAGCATGACATTGTGAATGGATTATTTACCAAAAATATTGAAATATTAAAAAGAATGAAAACTTCAGCTGGATACATGCAGGAGCCAGGAATATGCCCATCATTTAATATGTATGGAAGGAATGCTTAGAAGTTGCTGAGATTACTACGGCACCAGTTTATGAGGAAGCAGTTAGACTGGTTATTAAAGAGTCATATGGCCATGAATATCAGTGAGGAAGCTGCTGGGCCCAGCTTAACCATACATCTGGGTTGTTGGACTCCCTTTCGCAAAAAAACCAACCTAATTCTTTTCAGAATTGTATCCATTTTCTCCCATGGTCTATTGATGATCTAACAGATTGTTGAGTGAAGTCTGCCCAAGACCATCCCGAAGTTAAAGTCAGGAGTCCTGATGCTAGTAATGGGTGCTCACTGTGTCTGGCATCCAGTGCTAGGGTTGGGGTCCCTCACCTATTTGGTCAGAATAGTTATAGTTTGTATTTTTTCAGTTAACGAAACGTTTAAGGTTTTTCATTGTAAACAAACAGTGAAAGGGGAAACAGGTTACAGAAACTAAATCAAATTTAGAAAGAGGAACAGAAACCTGAATCACGTTATTGGCTTAAACTAAGAAATCTGATAAGTTTGATGATGAATGGAGGCCGTATTACGAATACCCCAAAAGAAGTACTTTGGAACAGTAAGGCTGGGTTTCTATTGCGTCAAATCCCTCTGCTTGACATATGCTAAATGGAAGGATGTTGATGTAGACCATTGTGATCCATGATGCTGTCTCCACATGCGTTTGTGCCCAGTTGCGTTAAAATAAACGTAGACCACTACGTTGATTTTGACGCATCCCTTAGTAACACAAGGGGGATGCGCCAATTCATTGAATCTTTTGCCGATGGATAGGCATCAGTCAGTAACAGACTTTTTTCCCCATAAAAAAAAAAGTTAGGGGGGCCCCCTCCACTAAGCGTATTGCTTTGGGGGAGGTCTCAACAGAGCACATTTACTTACCCGCTCGGCGGATGCTGTGTCTTCACAGCGCCGAGCCGTTCTGCCGATGCAAGGCTGAACGTAGTAGAGTATGTTGAGCCTCTGCATTGGGGATGTCTGGACACAGCATCCGCCGAGCAGGGGTTCCTGACGGATGTGGAAACATAGCCTTACATGTGCCCTGACAGAAGCTTAACGGATGCTTCTCAAGTGCCCCCAATGCGAGTGCGTTGACGGAGGGACCTTGACGGAGTAAAAAATGTAGTGGAAACCCAGCCAAACATGTTTTATTTTTGAGATTGGTTAGATGTTGACCCTGATAAAGACCTGTCACCTTTTCTCTTGCTGTTCCCTATAGTCTAAGTACATTTGGCTATTAGAGCTTGCTTGTTTTTAACAAATAATGATTCAAGCAGAGTAGATTACAATTGTAAATTTTAATTTTGGGATATGTTTGGGGGTTTTGTAGGCAAAAATACAGCATCTGTAGCGCTGGATTTTTTTATTTTTAAACATATTTTTCTAACTCAGGGGCAGGCAACCTATTTGACTCATGGGCCACATTTGCGCCTTAAGGCTTTGTTTCCATTGCGTTGGGACCCCTCCACTAAGCGTACACACTTAGCGGGAGGTCCCAACGTAACAGATAGACTTACCTGCTCGGCAGAGACTCTGTCTTCATTGCGCTTAGCCGATCCACCGGTGTAAGGCTGAACGTAGTCGAGTACGTTCAGCCTTTACACCGGCAGATGTGTAAACAGACCATCCGCCGGCAGGCAAAGTCTGTGAGATACGTCCCGACCCCTGCTTAGCATATACGCTTAGCATAGGAGTCCCGACGTATAATGGAAACAAGCCATAAATTTTATAAAGGGCCCAGACCAAAAGCCTGAAACGGCTTGCCCGCCATAGGTGTGCCAATTCCATGCATCGCCGGCATCACTGATGATGGCGTTGATGTGTAATGGGTGACATGTGACAGGGACGTTGTCATCTTTTTCCTGAACTTAACATGAAATGCTCATCAATTGCAATGAGCAGAGGTAATCCCTACAGAGACTGCCTGTTGTCCCCATAAAGATGCGGGCTATGATCACGTCACTGCATCATCCCCATTACAATGTTTGGACACTTCTAGGCATTATGTGTACTCATTGCGGGAAAACAAGCAGAGGGGAGCAACTATGTGACAATGGGCCGGAAAAGAAAGCTAAATGGGCCTGATCCGGCCCAGTGTTCTCCCCAGAATTTTTTTTCAGCCGGGCGGCGCGATGACGTCATCGCGCCGCCTGCACCGGTCCGGCGGCCTCTCTGATAGGCTGCCGGCCAGCGGCAGCACACAAGTCCTCTGACAGGCGGCGCCTCCCCATTCTTCAGGAGCGCGCCGCAGCCACTGAAAGACTCCGGCCCGCGGCTCCGGTAGTGTGCCGCGGGCCGGAGTCTTTCAGTGGCTGTGGCGCGCTCCTGAAGAATGGGAGGCGCCGCCTGTCGGGCTGCTCGCCGCGGAGGCCTTAGTTTGTCCACCGTGGTCTAACTTCTGGATTCCTTCTTCTCCCTACTGAATTTCCTGTTCTATGGATGCAGCTAAGCCATTGCACATCATGTTCCACGAGGGGCATGTTTTTATCTTACATAGTCATGAAGGCTTCCGGAATAGGTTCTATCTATGCCATGGCATGGTAAAGTAGTTAAGCCAAGATAAGGGAAATGTAACTGGCAGGATCACCAAATGATTTTATCTATGCTAAATGGCTTTTGGATAAAAAATTCATTTAGAGCCTTTAATGAAACCATTTTAACAGTAAGGCAATTACTGACTAAATTTTAAATCTATTTTACATTACATAACACAGACACAGAATTACAGACTGTGCTTTAAGAAAAATAAATATATATATTCCTCATCCCTTACTCCAGGGTCTGATCTCAGTGCGTTCCCTGGCATTATTTGAGGATACAGTAAATGTTCTCCTGCTACCTCTGGAAACCCATTTTCAGGGGACAAGCAGAGCTGAGCATACATGTCATTAAAAAAAAGTTGGTAAAGAGAAGCTGATGTTTGTGTCAATGTAGACAGATAGAGATAGAATAAAGGTAAAATCATTCACATCTCCCAGGTGTCAAAGGTAAGAAAGGGTTCAATTGTTTTTTAGGAGTCAGTTCAAGCACATACAGCCTTGGGTCTACTGTTGGCATGAAATAGAACATTTCACTCATCGTTGTTTAACCCTTTTGTTTTCAGAAACCACAATCAACATGTCTGACTTTGTGGAAAGTGAAGCTGAGGAATCTGAGGAAGAGTATGATAATGATGGAGAAGTGGTGCAGAGGACAACCAAGAAGTTTGTGGAAGATGATGGTAAGTCAGAGTACTGAGACATTTGATAACGATTTCACATGCAAAAATAAATAATTTTCTCCCTGGAAGAACACTGAAATGTCCACTGTATAGAAAAAGAGCGCAACAGAAATAAAGACAAGTCGCATAGGCCTGTCATAGTCTTTCAGAGACCTGTACTGTAGCCATTAATGGTAAAGAAATACAATTAGACCTTTGCTTAACAACTGTGCATAACAAAGTTTGCAGTTGTGTCGTTAGGATATGCTGTACTCCCTTTTCAGTGACTGTCCTTGAACCCAAATAATTATGCAAGGAAAGCTAATGAAGCTATGGTGTAAGCAGCAGATCACAGTGTAGATGGCATGGGAGCTGTAACCGTAACAGTGCCATTCCCTTGTGTTTCCTTCATGGTAGCTGCATCACTTTAAAGTTATGCTCCCCGATATCCCTCTCCCAGTTGCTTGATTTGGCACCTTGGAGAACTGGAGCACAATTTATATTAGGTTTAAATATGTAGCATGTGCTTAGCTATATGTCCCTTACATGTACATTCTAATGATACACATAAGATGCAGTTTTAATTATCTGGTCCAAAATCATGCCCATGTTCAATGGCCAATAACTAGTTCTAAGTCACCACAGCAGCAAGATTGTCTTGTTACAGGTGATAAGGCACTTATATGCCAATAATAAATCTAAACTACTTTACCTTCCAAAAAGCAGTAATTTCCTATGGTTCAATTTATATTGTACCTTCTTCTACAATAGAAGACATACCTTTGCTGTACTCTTGAACTTCTTTTTCTTTTCTAATCAGATGAAGAGGAGGAAGAGGAGAACCCAGAGGACCAGGATGAACAGGGAAATTTGAAAGGTTTTATCAATGATGATGATGATGAAGACGAGGAAGAAGAGGAGGAGGATGACCGAAGTCGTTCAGGGGGATCAGAAGATGAAATTGGTCACAAGGCAAAAAAGCGTTGTAAGTTTTTGCTCTGAAACATTGATAATATGCCTTTAAATGAATTATGTGTGCATTGTAATCGCTGTGCCTTTCTCCTGTAAACCTGCAGCATTTGATGACAGACTGGAAGATGATGATTTTGATCTAATTGAGGAGAACTTGGGGGTTAAAGTGAAACGTGTAAGTTACTTAAAGACACAAGTGATTTATTCGGGAAACATTCCTTAACTCTTCCTTAACTCTTATATGTAATTTTACATTTATTTTAAGAGCGCTGTATTTACATGTCTTCCTGCCAATACAGCAAAAGTTCAGACGTGTGCGAAAGATGTCTGAGGATGAGGATGAGGAGGAAGATGCCGGAAAAGAGGAGCATGAAAAAGAAGCCATTGCTGATGAAATCTTCCAGGATGGAGAAGATGAGGATCGGCATGAAGGTGCTGACCAGACAGCTATGGAGGCTGAAGCGGAGGAAGATGAGGAAGATGAAGAATCTGGTAGGAATTTTTTTTAAAGCACTAGCACATTGTAGTTTAAACACAACCCTAACAAACCATGTCTAATGATTTATTTTGTTGGCTTGCAGACATTGATGACTTCATTGTTGATGATGATGGGCAACCCTTAAAAAAACCTAAATGGAGGAAGAAGCTTCCAGGATACACAGATGCGTAAGTCAATGTATTAGACTGTGCTAGGAAAAAACTGATTACCATATATACTCCTGTATAAACCGACTTTTCAGCCCAAAAATGAGCTGAAACTCAAGTCAAGGTCCACTCACTTGTCCCGGATCGCAGAATCGGGGGCACTGGTGTTCTGTCACACTAGCAGCCTCTGTGAAGCTCTGTTACAACACTAGCTGATGTAATGTAAACAAACTCCACATTGCGATCTGGTGGCCGGTTACTGTTAGTGGTATTGCTAATAAAAAATGGTCCCAATAATAATAATACATTTTTTAATGGAAGTAAATTTCCTGTTTAAACATAAAAATTAATCACAATAAACCTGTGTTATCTTAACTTTACTGAGATTTTGGCACTAGGAATAACCCTGTTTTGATTCTTAGGGGCAATGGTGCTTTCTCTAGATTTGTTCTTATTTAGAAAATTCCACTATCTGACTTTGCATTTCCCACCCTCGGCTTATACTGCAGTCAATACGTTTTTGTAGATAAAATTAGGTACGTTGGCTTATACTCGAGTATATACCGTAGTGTGAATTTGTAAGATATTGGCTAGTGAGCGGGATAGGAGACAGAGTGTAGCACCTGCAGCCTATAAAGTAATAAGTTAGGTTTTAGCTGCATTATACAATGTTTTGGATATTTTTTTTCCTCAAAAGTTACCTTTTGGAGTTTACTCTAGGCGATCACTCACTGGATAGTAAGATGCACACATAGCTCAAGAGAACAGGTAATCTCTTGGCTGAAGACATAGCCTATGATATCTTAGTTTTGATAGATTAATTGAAATAAAAAACATTATATTTATTTATATTTCAGTATTGTGCAAGGAGGCACACAGGTTCAACTTTAACCATGATATGAAATTGGAGATTCTGTACTTTTGGAGCTACAAAAATGGGTGTAAGATGCCCGCAGCATAAATTCTGGGGTTTTCTACCTATACTGACTTGTGGAAGTTAAGTGGTAAAACATCTGACAAGTTTTCGGATAAGTCCTATGGAATTTGACCTAACTGAAAACCCTCATCTGCATATCAAAAATACATTTAAGTAAAGTCTAGTACAGGGGTGGGCAAAGTTTTTGACTCAGGGGCCACATTGGTTTCTTAAATTTGATAAAGTGGCCGGACCAAGAGCCTGTAATGGCCGACCGGTCATAGGTGTGCTAATCCCATGCATCTTTTTAAATTTCCTGGGCCTTAGTTTGCCCACCCCTGGTCTAGTCACACTTTAAAAGCTGCTAAGCTCCTTTCACACATTGCAGACCTCAACATTATCAAAAAGTTTTCCTTTCTGAATGTTACCATCATATAAATATAGCTTAGTTAGGAATTAACCTCCCTAGCAGTTATGATGAGCACAGGTGTTCTCCCGTGAACCCTGCATGCCCCTGGAAAGCTGTGGCGATTTTCTCTGCAGCATTTCTGGGGTTGCGCAACGGGTGGGGGGTGATGTGAAAGGGGTGGGGGGTGGCCACACCATAGACCTCCATGTTAATGGATGGATGTGGGTTTCCTAACCCACATTGCTGTCGACAGGTTCAGGAGGAGGGGGGATTTTAAACAGTGTACTATTTTATTCCAGTCACCTATTCTAGGCTGCGCTTACAAGTTATAACGGACTTGGTCTTTTTTACAGCGCTTTGCAGGAAGCCCAGGAGATCTTTGGTGTAGACTTTGACTTTGACGAAATTGAAAAGTACAATGAGGAGGATGAAGAAATGGAGGAGTATGAATATATGGATGAAGAAGGCGATGGGGAAGCACGTGTCCGTCCCAAGAAGACTGCTAAGAAACGTGTTAGCAGGCGAAGCATTTTTGAAATTTATGAACCCAGTGAACTGGAGAGCAGTCACCTGACAGATCAAGACAACGAGATCCGGACCACAGATCTCCCAGAAAGATTCCAGGTACATACTTTGGGTTTGTGTTTTAATAAAAGACTTTAGCAAAGTCAAGTTCCTTGTAAATCAAACCTATACAAAACCATTTGTGTCCTTGATGATCCTCCGTTATTGATTCCTAAGCCCTTTGAATAAAGTGTTGAATTCCAGTTTCTGGCAATTTATGCTTTGTTTATATACCATTCATAACTAGATAATTGGCAATATCTCTCTATTTTTTTGTCTTCTAGCTTCGCGCCATTCCTGTGAAATCTGCTGAGGATGATGAGTTGGAAGAGGAGGCTGAATGGATTTATAGAAATGCATTTTCTACACCAACAATCTCTCAACAGGTACCACACCGTCCTGGAAATTAAAAAAAAACATTTTTGTACAGTAACTGTACTTTTATTTATCCCTCCTTTCTCATCTCCCTTTATACCCTAGTTATTGTTATTGGGCCCCATTCACATGGTCATTCATGAACGGCAATCGCCTGGCAGACATGACCTTTTGCAGTCACCCATGCGCATAACTTGGTGGCGTTACTGGCCATACAATATGCACAGCAAAGCGGTTACATCAGCTGCTCTAAAAACCTGTCCAAGTGAATGGAACCATATTATCATATACTTTATTGTGATTGTTATTATGCAGTTATTATTGTTGTTATGCAGACCTTTACAGTAGCTAAGGGTTAAAAGGCAAACTATCTAACAAAAGGGTACAAATTGTAAACTGTCCAATCAAGCATGCAATTTTGTTAAAATTTGTGTTTGTGTTAAAATTCCTGTGCATTTTTTCTTTGCTGTCTGTGTCCTACTATGAAGATTTCTTTCTATCATAGAGACAGTAACAGAAAACAAGGCAAATTTTCTCAAACTGAATGTGTTTTCAATCAAGACGCTCAGCGACGTTTAATAAACAATAGCCTAAGGCTGCGTCTACACTACGGAAAACTGCGTGGGGAAAACGGCACAGTGCAGCCGCCCCCTATAATCCCCTATGGGGAATGACGTGCCATACTGGCCCGGGGCCACGTGCCGTGCCCATTGTTTACCAAACAATGTGTGACATGCACAAACTGCGCCACATAGAATACGGTATTGCCAGCACGCCCATAACGCCCCCTGCGGTTGCTGGGGCCTTGAAGTGTAGACCCAGCCTAATATTGTAAATTTGTCCGTCCGTTTTATTTCTCTTTGGAATACTTTTTTTTTCTCTAATACTCTAATTTTAATTCCTGTCCTGTAACAGGAGAGTTGGGATTACCTGGAACGTGGACAAGTTACTGCCAGCTTTAGCCGAAAGGGACCTAGCACTATTCAGAAAATCAGAGAAGCTCTTAACTTCATGCGGAATCAGCACTTTGAGGTAAGTCACTTACATCACACAGATTGGTAAGTCTATTGTGCTTTTTGTTTTTCCCCAATTGAATTTATTGCCAAGGAATAGTTGTGTGTTTGTTTACTTTTTGGTGTTTATTGGGATTTTATCTTATGTTACCCAAGGGTTATAACATATTGATGATCCTTTTATAGTTTTGCGGTAATGTTTTGTTTCCTTCTTACAGGTTCCGTTTATTGCCTTCTATAGAAAAGAATATGTTGAACCAGAGCTCAATATTAATGATTTGTGGCGTGTCTGGCAGTGGGATGAGAAGGTAAACGTTCCTTGCTTACCATAGCTGCACTTGGGTTTTGACAGATTCCTGTTTATATTGGTAGGTCTTTTGTCCAACGCCCATTCCTATTTTACTTATTGTTTTTATTTCTAACATACATACATATACAGCATGTCGTAGCCTTGCAAGGGTTTCTGGGATGCTTCAGACCTGTACACCCCTCCTTTCTTTACTTGGTCTCAATAGTATGGTGGTGACTGTGCCAGTCAGTAATTACTCCCATAACTCTCCCTCTACTGGTGACGGTGTCGTCAAAAATATTGTCATTCTTTGGATTTATAAGTTTGTAGTAATAGTAAAAAGCCTTTTAGCAATACAGTAAATCAATTCTGTTACATGTTATGAATCCTCCTTGTAAAAACATTAGCTAAGGTATCCAGTATGGGTATGTCATGGAAACATTTCTACTTCTTGCAACATGACAAAAAATTACCCTATTATTCTCAAATGGTATTTTCTAATAATTTCAATGATTGCTTATTCTAACTTTCTTTTTTTTCTTTCAGTGGACCCAACTTAAACTAAGAAAGCAGAATCTGATGCGTCTGTTTCAGAAAATGCAAGCCTATCAGTATGAGCAAATTGCTGCGGATCCTGATAAACCACTTGCTGATGAGATAAGACCTCTGGATACATCAGACATGGAGAGGTAGATGCTTGATTGTATTGGAGAGCAATGACTTTATGTCTTCAACACTTGCTGTATCCCTGCTCCCTGGCACACATGCTACCTGTTTTTCTATCCATTTTTTTTCCAAGGAGGAATTATTTTCTCAGCACTAAGTCCCAAGGCCATTTATATTTTACCCCTTTGCACTCACCGGCTAATGCGTTTCAATCTCTCAGAAACCATTCCACAGCAAATGTAAAAATCTTTGTTCTCAGCATGTGCATTAATGCTTAGGGACCTACCTGCAGCACATTCTTCACATCTTTTGCCCACTGACATCTTGTCCAGTGGGGATCTTGTGTCCATTGCCCCATTTCTTGTTTTTAGCTCTGCTTAAATTCACATATCTCTTTACTTTTCCTGGACTAGATAACACAATTTGTTGCATGTTTTTTATTTAACATTTGTTAGTTCAATGCATACGATATAGAGACCATAGAATTGTGAGATAGCATATGGAAATGGCAATGACATAAATAAGGTTCATGGCAGGGGGGTCCAATATGCAGAACATGATTATACCGTTCCCTAATAGAGGTATAGTGATAGTCACATAGTGACAGTCATGGTAACGCTCCCTGTTTTTAATATTCAGTATACACCCTACCTCAGTTTAATGACCTTGTGCTCCTAAAGGTCATCAATATCTTCACTGACTCTGAATACCCTGTGTTTTGGCACACCTGATTTTCAACCTTTTATGCCTCTGTTAAACGCCTATGATTCAATTACTTGTCTTTCATGCAGCATCTCTATAATTATTTTTGTAATGTTTTCACCGCATCTTCTTGAACCACTATAACCATATAACCGTTACTGTGTCCTTATTGAAAGCTGAATAACCATTTGAAAGTACAAAGATTTCCTGTTCTATATGCGGTCAATAACATCCATTTACTTGTCTTGCTGAATACTGCCTGCTGTCAAACGTCTCAATTCTCTCTTGTCCATTTTCAAACTCTAACACTTAAGCTGGGCATAGACGGGGCGATTTCCCGTCGACTGCCGAGCCGACCTAGCGGGCGTGATTATATCATCCAGCGTGGCCGCTAGTGCCGAGAATCGGCTGGGCACCATTTGTGTGCCGGCCATTACTTCGAACTAATGGGATCCAATCTGAATTGTCAGTCATGTCGGATTTCTGTGCGATCTGACATGACGGCAGATTTTTGGTCAATATGACCAGTTGACGCACCTGATTCCCACATGATGGCCGATCGGATGCTGGAACGCGAACCGTCTCTGCCCAGCTTTATACATAAGTTTAGGAAAATACCTTCACCACAAGCTAATGTTCACTTTTGTTGTTGCCTCTTAGCACGAAAGCAGAGGTCACAAACCATGTCATCAAGAAAACATATGTGTATTTTAATATATATTATGCATAGTTGTAAACTTAGGTTATGTTCTTTTCATTAGGCTTAAAGACATCCGGTCAATGGATGAATTAAGGGATGTGTATAACCACTTCCTACTGTACTATGGGAGAGACATTCCCAAGATGCAAAACGCAGCCAAATCCACTCAGAAGAAGCTGAAACGCATCCCTGAAGAAGGAGAGGAGGAAGGTTTGTATATTATCAATATCCCTAGAACAGTTGTAACATACTTGACTACAGCTCAAGCATATGTCTGTGAAGGTTCTCAGGTCATTGTATATCCAGGTCATTGTATATCTATAGTGTTCAATACAAATTAACTGGACTTGCTGTGTTTTGTTTCAAGAATGTCCTCCAGATACAAAACACTGCAAGACCCGTTAATTTGAATTAACCACTGCAGATAGCTAATGCATATCA
>CM070033.1:171003300-171015844 GCA_036250615.1 Ptychadena robeensis
GGGGGGGGGGGGTGCAATTTCCTTACCTGTTGATCTCTTTAACTTGTGGATTTTGTGTTGAAATGGTTTGGCAGCTGTAAAGTCAACAGAACAGTTCTACAGTGTGGCAATTATGCAGTTAACATCTGGCACAATCAAGGCCCCCATACACATTACAATCTATTTATACAATTTCTGTACAGTAATTTTTTCTTCTACCAAAACCATGTAATATGAGGATCTTTCTAATCCTTCCAATCACTATGTATTCTATCAGGGAGGACCCAGCACTACATAGTTGTTGGTAGATCTAATGGAAATGGTATGGGTCGATCTTAAGGTGTATGGGGGGCTTATGTCTTGGACTGATCTTACACGAACCTAAAGAACAGATGAGAATTTAGATTTTTAGCCTTTAATCTCTGTTTTATAAAATTTTGAATAAATAAATATTTCTTAGGTCACCACTGACAAAATAGACTTCACTTTTCATCATTCTCTTAATTGCCCTTGTTTTACAAGTTGTTATAAATTATTTCCAGGGGCTGAGCCAGTAGAACAAGAGGAGGAACAGAAGGGACCAGAGTTGAAGCAGGCTTCCCGTAGAGATATGTATTCTATTTGTCAAGGAGCTGGTCTTGGTGAGTGTGTTCTTGTTCTTCATCCTAATCATGTTATACCTGGAATGCTTTTCTCATTTCACCGAGGTTCCAGTGCAGATGTTCGTAATTTATTGTGTTAATTTAAATTCTAAAAACAGATCTTTTTACCAATTTTATTTGCACCTGGTTGAAAAACTTTCAATAAACCTTCCAGTATAAGCAACCATGACTTTTATGTTTTTGCTTCTGGTTGAATTTGTATATCAGGCAGTCTTGTTTTTTACTTTTAGGATGTTGATTACCAAAGTTCGCATTCTGATAATTTTATACATTATGTCTTCTAAAATCTTACAGATGGCTTGGCAAAGAAGTTTGGTCTGACACCGGAGCAATTTGGAGAGAACCTGCGAGACAGTTACCAGAGGCATGAGACTGAGCAGTTTCCAGCTGAGCCCCTAGAGCTGGCCAAAGATTATGTGTGCAGGTTAGTCCAAGATTTAGATTTACATGCAAATATCTGTACATGGTGTTCATTTTGGTCAAACCATGATAACCTCCCATCCCATATCCACAGTTGCTCCCTTCAATACCACACCTAAAACCAATTTAAGGCCCCCATACACCTTACAATCTTTCCATACAATTTCTGTACAATCAACATTTCTTCTACCAAAACCATGTAATATGAGGACCTTTGTAATCCTTCCAATCACTATGAATTCTATCAGGGAGGCCACTATACTACACAGTTGTTGGTAGATCTAATGGAAATTGTATGCATCGATCTTAAGGTGTATGGGGGGCTTTAGACTTGCATCTGAAGCTATATAATAAACCACAAGGAATAGACAGTTTACAGTGTTATAAAATAAAAACCTCTATATCCAGGATTACCTAAAGACAGTTTATACTCTTGTTTGTTTTAGTCAATTCACAACGCCCGAGGCAGTGTTGGAGGGAGCCCGATATATGGTTGCTCTTCAGATTGCTAGAGAACCGTTGGTTAGACAAGTCCTGAGACAAACCTTCCAGGAACGGGGAAAACTGAATATTGTGCCAACTAAAAAGGGCAGAAAGGCGAGTATGCTTTTAAATTGCATTGCTTGCAAAGAATATTTGACCTTTTTTATATTTTTCATCATCATAGAAACATACATTTGGTTGACTGGTGTATGTTCTATATGTGCAGGAAATCGATGAAGCCCATTTTGCTTATGCTTTCAAATATCTGAAAAATAAACCTGTAAAAGAGCTCCGGGATGATCAGTTTCTCAAGATGTGCAACGCAGAAGAAGAGGGTTTAATTACCATTGAGATCAACATTGATATGAAGGATGTAGAAGGGTAAGTGTGGAATACATTTTCTCAAAGCTTTAGAGCTTTTAGCTCCTGGTTTTTTTGTTTTTTTTTTTGTTTTGTTTTTTTCATCAAGATTGATGTTAAGGCCTTCTCATTCAGGTAACTGTTTAGTAAATTGGTCATTGTGTTGCCTGGCTTTCTAAAGAGTTGTCCAAAGCTTTCTACAATCTTTGAAGTCTATGAGCTGGAAGCCTGTATGTGCAGGACATTTGTAGAAGTAATATACTACAGAGCTGCCGTGTAAGGAACACGTCACACTAGTGATCCAGCCAGCAGCAAATACAGTGCACAGACTTTGTAGTCGCCAAGAGAGCAATTCCATGTTTTTTGCATTTGGAAAGAAGATGACAAATTCAAGCACTGTGTTATCACTTTGTCACTTAAGGTGGCCATACTCAGGTTGATACCCATGCAATCAATGAACCCTCAAGTGCTGTGTGATGACGTCACCACGCTGTGCTTGAGCTTCAATGATTGAACGGAGAATCGGTGCACAGCATTTCTGCACAATCTATCCCATTTGATACCCACGGTCTCCTGGAAAGGAAATCGAACAGGGATTTAACAACATGTTGCTTCCCTGTTTGACTAAGCTTTCTTTGAGCAGGATCCATTTATCCTGTTCCAAGAAAGGCTGGATACAATCAATCCAATAACATTGATCACTACCAACATGTACGACGATCGATTGTGCTCGAATCTATTCAAAAATCGACCCATGTTATGGGGCCTTAGGGTCCCCATAAACCAGATTTCTCTGTCAAATTTCCTTGAGGTCTCCTTTTTGTTTTACCAAAACCATGTAATATGAGGAACTTTCTAAACATTCAAGTCCACCTGTGTTCGCAGAGGACCCGGCACTACATAGTTGTTGGTAGATCTAAAGGATATCTGACAGAGATGAATGGCTAGCTTTAGTAATCTTGCAATCAATGCCTCACTGATGTAATCTTATTTAGTTTCCCTGTTATTAACTGTTCTATAGATGATTTGTGGTGGTCAATGTCTCTCCCACCAGCATGTGTTTGAGGAAAGCACTTTTCATAATCTGTAATTATGAAGAAAATATAATTACATATTTTGTAGCATGTGTAGAATTTATATGCCAACATTGCTGGATATGTTAGTTTGCCCTAGCTCTGGCAGCTTTGCTGGATACACATAATTTGTTTGCAAATATAAAGAACAATATAAGCAAGGAATTAGAAAATAAAATAAATGTAAGTGGTTTCTAATGTTACAAGCTGCAACTAAATCCCTTTGTTCTGTGTTTTATAGCTTTGGAAATGAACAGACCTACTTTGAGGAAATCAAGCAGTTCTATTACAGAGATGAGTTCAGCCACCAAGTTCAGGAGTGGAACAAGCAGCGCACACTGGCTATTGAAAGGTCTTTGAAGCAGTTTCTCTATCTTCAAATGGGCAAAGAGTTGAAGAGTAAACTTCTTCTTGAGGCCAAAGAATATGTTATTAAGGTGAGAGAGCAAACAAGTGCTATACATTTTGTTATGTTGTGTTGCTAATAAAAATGTAAAGTCCTTCATTAATGTTTGTTAATGTAATATGTTCCTATTTTAAATGATTTTTGTTTTTATTTTCCCCAGTCATGTAGCCGCAAAATGTACAACTGGTTGAAGGTAGCTCCATATCGGCCAGATCAGCAAGTGGAGGAAGATGATGATTTTATGGAGGAAAACCAAGGGAAAGGAATCCGCGTACTAGGCATGGCTTATTCTTCGGCAAGGTATTGCTTGTTTTATATTTGGAACTATAGTTCTGCGCTTTTGTGTTTCGTTTTTTTTTGTGTTGTTACATTGTCTTATTTTTGTTTTCCAGAGACCACCCTGTGTTTTGCTCTTTGATTAATGGTGAAGGTGAGGTCACTGACTTTCTCCGTTTGCCATACTTTACAAACCGAAAGAATGCTTGGAGGGAGGAGGAGAGAGAGCGTAAGGTAAATGTTGGCCTTTTCAGCAATTTGTGTGATTTTATGTGATTTGCAGCACTTGTGTATTAATGAAGGCTCCTCTTACATCTGGCAGACTCAGGACATGGAGAGCCTAAAGAAATTTTTGATCAGCAAGAAACCACATGTTGTTGCTATTGCTAGCGAGAATAGGTAAGTCTCCGTTTTATTTAAATGTACTGTTTGTCTTTGTATTTCTTTTAATATTAATGGGCTCCGCAGACAAATTAGTCCAGGACATGCAAGTCAAATCTTGTTACACACTCATGTATCTAAAGGGCGTCATGGATGCATCAGTGGGGCCTTGTGGCTGGTGTTTTGCCCATGGTTAGGGCTAGTTGACAATTGATAACGATGGGATTACTCCTAAACTTTTCACACACCGTTGGGAGTATGAAATGTCCAAGGGAAATCAAGGGGCCAAACCCAACCTCTGAGAAACAACCCCACACCATAGTCCCCCCCCCCCCCCCCCCCCCCCCAGAACAAATTATACTTTAAACAAAATGCAGTGAGTACTATACGGACATTCACCAAACCTCTTACATAACTAGTCAATGAAGCTAATCTGTGATGTCATGCTTTATATACACCCCTACATCTGAGGGTCACCGCACTTGGTGATGTACGACTTAGGATAACATCCCTGCATGCTAATAAGCTTTCTTTACACACTTAATCCCCCCCATACACCTTTAGATCACTCCATACACCATACAATTTCCATTAGATCTACCAACAACTATGTAGTGCTGGGTCCTCCCTGATAGAATACATAGTGATTGGAAGGTATATATCACTGCTATGTAGTGCCGGGTCCTCCCTGATAGAATACATAGTGATTGGAAGGTATATATCACTGCTATGTAGTGCTGGGTCCTCCCTGATAGAATACATAGTGATTGGAAGGTATATATCACTGCTATGTAGTGCTGGGTCCTCCCTAATAGAATACATAGTGATTGGAAGGGGGAAGGGTTAGAAAGGTCCTCATATTACATGTTTTTGTAGAACAGTTGGTTGAACAGAAATTGTATGGCAAGATTGGAAGGTGTATGGGGGCCTTTAAAAATGAAGGTATGCAGACTTAAGCCCCCCCCCCCCCATACACCTTACAATCTTGCCGTACAGTCAACTTTTCTTCTATCACAACCATGTTACATGAGGACCAGTCTTAACCTTCCAATCACTATATTCTATCGGGGAGGAACCGGCACTACATAGTTGTTGGTAGATCTAAAGGAAATTGTACAGAGTGATTGAAAGGTGTATGGGGGCTTTAGCAAGAATTGGTGATTGTTTTCTGGGAAACTATAGCAGCATTTGCAGTGTGTGTGTCTCCTAGAAGCAATTGATACCTGGATGACGCCGGAACCTGGGTACCAGTGCTGTGTAGATGCCATCAGGGAGGTCTTTACTTAGTCACACTCTATTCATTAGGCTCCAACTAATTTGATGGGGTGTCCCAATACTTCTGGAATTTATAGTGTAAATCTGTGGTCTGTTGTGACCAGGTCGTTTTGAATGTTCGCTCTGCGAGATACACTGATGGCTTCATTAGGACATTTGTTGTATTTGTGGCTTCTTTTTCTCCAGAGATGCTCAGATGATGATTGATGATGTTAAACGGATTGTTCAGGAGCTCGAGCAATCGCAGCAGATGTCTACTATTGGAGTGGAGATGGTTGATAATGAGCTGGCTGTTTTGTATATGAACAGTAAAAAATCTGAGGTAGGCATGTAACAATTTTGCTTACTTATTGCTATGATAAAAACATTAATACAAGTACCGTATATACTGAAGTGTAAGCTGAGTTTTTCAGCACACAAAATTTGCTGGAAAAGACCCCCATAGCTGGTGGGTTGACAGATCTTTCTTTCTGTATTATGTATTTTCTCTACTGCATTCCCCAGCTGGACTCTGCTGGTGAAATAAAAATAAACTTGGGCAGCAGCACCATCTTGTGGACATTTTTGTTAATTTTCTACTGTGGATGGTGGAATTTTGTTTTGAGACTTTGACTTTGCAAGGAGCTTCTGCACTTCCCACCCTCAGCTTATACTCCAGTCAATAAGTTTTTTTTGTAGGTGAAATAAGGTACCTTGGCTTAAACTCGAGTATAAATGGTATATAATTTTATTACTAGTCATGTTTAGCTACAAATGTCCCTTCTTTTGGTTTCTCATTTACTATATACATAGATATATGCTTCAGTTTTGAAACACAGGTTTGATTGTAACCTTTTCTTGCAGAGTGATTTCCGGGACTATCCCCCAGTTTTACGTCAGGCTGTCTCTATTGCTCGTCGTATCCAGGACCCTCTGATTGAATTTTCCCAGGTCTGCAGCACTGATGACGATATCCTGTGTTTGAAACTTCACCCATTGCAGGTAATTTCAACTTCTGTGTGCAGTCTAGAAGATTTTGTATTTCCTTAAGATATCAGTGTCATTACCTTTTTTTGCTTTTTATTTTCTTGCTAGGATTTTGTGGTAAAAGAGGAACTCTTGAACGCCCTGTATTGTGAATTCATCAACAGAGTAAATGAGGTTGGAGTGGATGTAAACCGGTCTATTGCTCATCCATACACCCAATCTCTGATACAATATGTGTGTGGCCTTGGACCACGTAAAGGAACTCATTTGTTGAAGGTAAGGAATTATACTTTTTAGGAAAAATTTTTTAGGAAGAAATTCATTTAGTAAACGGCTTTTTGTTTTTGGGTGTTTTTTTGCGTATGTTTATTAACGTTTATATGCTTGGACAGTGAACAAACACAGAGTTGTTCATAAAAAAAAAAGATAGGCATTAGTATCATGAGTCACAGTCCAAATGACCATAAAGTGAAAAATCAAGACATGGCAAAGAATTCTATTTTCACAGTTTATATTCGGGTTTCAATAGTCAATAATAATGTGCATTAAAAAGAAATAATAATGCGCTTATGAAAAACTCAACCCGTCATCCGTAAGTACTCCCCTCACCCTACTCTCCCCCCCATTAATCAGAGAGGGTGTCGTGCATCCCTGAGTAGATTAAACTGCATTGGCTCCTGAATATCCCACATAGGTGCTCAGGTATCCCACTGACCCCTCAATAATCTAAATACGTGATGCTGCTAGCTGTGAGTTGTATAGCTTCGATAAATGTAAGGTTAAATTTAAGAAGTTCCCCTCTATTTTGTTAATGAGATTATTTCTAGGCAACCTAGCGTACCCATGAGTGTTTCTGGTGCATACCAGGAAGTGTGCTGAAACAATTGCCTTACTGCCTTCAATTGGTTAGAAGCTAGCTCTGCCAAAATGAATCGTTTCTAAGTTTTGGAGAATTCTGCTATTCTCTTATCGGATTGTTTATGGGCATAAAGTTGTTCCTAGAGCGTATAATGCCATTAAACCACATAGAAGGAAGTGATTTAACCATCCCGTTTGATAAAGATGGCTTTCTTTACATACAGCAAAAATATATGCTTCCACTTGTAAAGCATTGGCCTAGGACTGGAGTTGTCCTTGTCCACCTGTAAAGAGAGCAATAGCCCTATAGAGGCACTTCTGGCTAAATGTAATCCCATGATCCCATTCATATATTACCATATGACTTGGTCCCAAAAGCAAGATATGTGTGGGCAATGCCACATTAGATAGAAAAAGTTTGGCCTATGAACCCTGCAATTTGGACAATCTTGAACCCAGGGTTCAAATGGGGACTTTGGGGGGGAAAAGCAATCATATTTTATTAAGAAATATTTTAACTATAGAAAAATAACAAATAAAAATACTAGTAGAATTGGGGGCAAGAAGGGTAACACAAGTTAAATATAGGAACAAGCCAAGCACACCAACTAAAACTTTTTAGATCACATAGGGATACATCCCATTCAAATGCAGTACTAATTTGTTTTTAATCATCAATTAATCATGGTTTTAAAATAATTTCCTAACTAGGATTTATTTTCCTCCTCAGATTCTCAAGCAAAACAATACACGTCTAGAAAATCGCACCCAGCTGGTTACCATGTGTCATATGGGTCCCAAAGTTTTTATCAATTGTGCTGGTTTTATCAAGATTGACACAAACTCTCTTGGGGATAGGTTTGTATTTTAAATTAAAGTTCTTTTAAATTGATGTAAACTGTAGGGCCAAGGCTCACTGGGGTGTTTCGGTGTCTCAATGGACTGCTCGTACAGATGCAACGTGCTCAATTTTAAAAAATGCATCTTACCAAGTTTTTCTAAGCACATCATGCCACAAGTACGTTCTAAGCCCTTTTGGTTTTAGCTAAAATTATCATCTGTGCAAGGAGATTTGGTGTGGTTGCAAGCTCTGCTGGTAAAGCAGAAATATAAAGAGGAGGTCTGGCCATCATTCCATATGCTGTATAACTTTATAGAACAATCTGTTATTCTCTAACTTTGTTGCTCAGACCATCGTCTATTACAGTTAATACAGTGTCTTGCTGTCCTGATTTCTTGATGGGACAGTTGCCTAAAATGAGTGTCGGTTTTTGCAGTCACAATACATTTTTAAAAGAATTAGTAGTTTTTTCAGTTATACTGTGATGTTGTATAGGTTGTTCTATTTTCTCCAGCATAATTTGAATTTAAAAAATTTTTTGTTCCCTATATCTAGTACGGATTCCTATATTGAAGTATTGGATGGCTCACGAGTACACCCTGAAACTTACGAGTGGGCCCGCAAAATGGCAGTCGATGCCTTAGAATACGACGAGTCAGCCGAAGATGCCAATCCAGCCGGAGCCCTAGAAGAGATTCTTGAAAACCCAGAAAGACTGAAGGATCTGGACTTGGATGCATTTGCTGAAGAACTTGAGAGACAGGTACTCCTTTTTTTTTTTTTTTTTTTCATACTCTTCTTTCACCTGAACTTCAAACTTATTTAAACTCTAACTATAATCTTCTACATTACAGGGTTATGGCGATAAACATATCACATTGTATGATATTCGAGCTGAGCTTAGCTGCCGGTACAAAGACCTTCGAACAACTTACCGGTCCGCTAACCCTGAGGAGGTCTTTAACATGCTGACTAAAGAAACACCAGAGACTTT
This sequence comes from Ptychadena robeensis, assembly GCA_036250615.1. Lineage (NCBI taxonomy): Eukaryota > Metazoa > Chordata > Amphibia > Anura > Ptychadenidae > Ptychadena > Ptychadena robeensis. The sequence goes on from CM070033.1 coordinate 171,012,275, forward strand.
CTATATTGGTAAAGAGTTCTGTCCCACCCTTATTCCTTTCTTTTTTTTATTAATTTTGTGAAAAGTAACAAGTAATAATTATTAGCGCAATCTGTACAATCACATAGTAGCAAAGCAAATGTAGGTGTAATTTTACATATGGGAGGGTAAGAAGGGGTAAGGGAAAAGTAAGTATTTTTGGTCCATATCAAATCAGCAATACAATCTTCAGTATTCAGGCTGGGAGGAGCAAATTTGTCCCCATTACAGAACCAAGTCTTACATATCACTGGATGTAATAATACCATCATAGATGGTGCTTATCATTTTTTTTTAACAAGAATACACTTTATTGAATAGAAAGGCAAATACAAGAATATACATGTATGAAGAAAAGAGGCAAAATCTGGCTTATCTGCGGATGGTTTACACCCTTAATCCATCTGGAATGGGGATTCCTTTATCAAGCACCTGAATTTTAGGCTTGTGGCCACTAGCTGGTGTAATGCATTCTGTATTTTATACTTGTTTGGGTTTTTTTTTGATCATTTCTACATATATTGTTTTGTTGTTGTGCATGTGATTTTGACACATGGACATCTCCACAATAAACTCTTGTTTTTTTTAGTTAGTTTACTTCTTTTGTTATGATCTACATTTAAAGCTGTTAAATTCCCCCTGCCCCTGTATTCATACAGGGGAGATGTTGCCTCTTTTCTTCATATTTGAATTTTGGGATGTTGGCTTCATACACTTACTGTGAGGGAGTCTCTCCTACAAGAATATACATGTTTTACACTTGATATAGGGAGATATATAAGGGATAACCATGTAAACCATGTCAAGCAGTATTGTAAATGACAAAAATAAACACACACACATCCCCTTCCAAGAAACCAAGGGTAATGCATGAGACGAGTGGCGTGAAAGTCCCTGGATAAAAAAGGGAGGAAACGATAATGCGCACCGAGACCAAAACAGGGCTCTCAGTCCACTGAGCACGTGTCCACCTTCTCCATCCATTTTCTCCCATATCTTGTCGAATTTACCCTCCCGGACCCTATTCTTATAAATGCATTTCAACAAGGGGAGGATGACATTCACTGATTGTTTCCATCCCTCTAAAGTAGGGGGGACAGGGCTTTACCATAGACGGGCAAACAATTTGCGTGCATAGAAAAGATCATTTGTACTTTTAAACATAAGATTGCTAGTCATGTATTGATCCAAGAATATAGTCCCACCCCCATATGTCAATTGTTCTTATCACATAAAAAAAAAAAAATCAATTTTAGAAAATCATTCATTTACTGATAAAATGTAATCTAGTATAAAACATGTTGGGGGGTTTTCTGGGCAATATTCATTTATTTATTTTTTTACTCACCCAGGTAAATTGATCACTTGCAATGTTACTGGCATTGCTCATAGACGACCTCAAGGAGAAAGTTACGATCAAGCTATCAGGAACGATGAGACGGGGCTTTGGCAGTGTCCATTTTGCCAACAAGATAATTTCCCAGAGCTCAGTGAGGTAAGTTATTTAGAAAAATAAAAAGGTAACACATACTGGCATTATACTTGTTTTTTTTTTTTTAACAACTGGGTGATTACTTTATGTTTTAGGTTTGGAATCACTTTGATAGTGGATCTTGTCCTGGTCAGGCTATTGGTGTAAAAACCAGACTAGACAATAGTGTGACAGGCTTCATCCCAACCAAATTCATCAGTGATAAAGTAGTAAAACGTCCTGAAGAAAGAGTCAAGGTATGTATGAGGTTTTGTTTAGACAATTTTATGTGATGGATTGAGGTAATAGGTAAACCTGATGTGTATGTTTCCCTCTTGTAGGTGGGTATGACTGTCCACTGTAGGATAATGAAAATCAACATTGAGAAGTTTAGTGTGGACATGACGTGTCGATCCTCTGACTTGATGGACAAAAACAATGAATGGAAGTTACCCAAGGACACTTACTATGACTTTGATACAGAGGCGGCACATCTCAAACAAGATGAAGAACTAAAGAAGAAACAGCAGCGTACAAGTGAGTAAGGTCTTCAGTAGGATTGTTGGACCTGGAAGCCATAATTTAAGCTTGAAAATTTTACATAAGAAGTTGTTTTATTAGGCATTTATCCATTCACACTATTGTCTTGTTTTGTTGCATTGTAACTTATATAGGATGGTGATGTCCTACAGCCTTCAGTCATTTTACCATCCATGCCTTTGTTGGGTGCTACTCAATGACACTTTTATAACCTACTGGGTGTTTTGCTTTTGAAAAAAGTGCGTCACGGGCCATTTTATACACTCATTTGTCTCCCTTAATACATCAATGCCGGGTGTGCACTGTAAATGTGACGCTGCCTCCATTACATGGAGGTCAGTAGCACCGCCTACCCCCGCCGATACAGAGGATTGCTGGGGGCTGTCAGTGGACAGGAGAACATGCCCACTATTGAGTTTTGTTAGCAAAGAAACTCACCCTTAGTTAACCCAGGAGGTTACATTTTTATAGGTAGCTGGAGCTCGGAGACTCTCGCCAGTGTAATTAGGGGAGGTAACAGTCGCACACACCATTCCCTTAACCCTCTGAGCGTTTGCCACGTGGCGCGGTTTTTCTATAACCGTGCCACGGGCAATCGCGGCGGAGCACAATATGCTCCGCCGTGATTGCCAGCTCAGCTGAGGGTTGTAAACAAAAGTCTGGCGTCGCTGGAGACGCCGGACTTCTGCTGACAGAAAGGTCTACCCCTGCCCCCTTCGCGTCACCGGTGACGCGATCGGGGGCGGACCCGGAAGCATCGGCATACATGCCGATGCTCCCGACCGCCGTCAGAAGACGGCGAGACCTCGGGCGTTCCTCCGGCTAACTCGGGCTGAGTTTCATGATGCATGAAACTCAGCCCGAGTTAATTTGGGGAGAACGCTCAGAAGGTTAACGTCCATCTAAAATTAAGTTCCTTAAATTTTACTGCCTATCTTGCCCAATATAACTGGTTTGGCTCAACAATTTCCTAGTACCGAATATACTCGAGTCTAAGCTGAGTTTTTCAGTACAAATATGTGCTTTAAAAAAATCCCCCCTTGGCTTGTACTTGGGTCATGGTCCTGCTTGCCTGTCCAGGTGGTCTCCATGTGTTCCCACCCTCGGTTTATTCTTCAGTCAATACGTTTTCCCAGTTTTGTAAAAATTAGGTACCTCTGCTTTTATGTTTTTGGTTTTTGACTAGTAACTTTGTAAAGGGCAATAATATGTAAATTCAAAACTCTGATTTTAAAATAAAAACACTTGTTGATTTTACAGCTTACATCAAACGTGTGATCGCACATCCCTCTTTCCACAATATTAACTTCAAGCAAGCTGAAAAGATGATGGAGACTATGGACCAGGGAGATGTTGTCATTCGTCCAAGCAGTAAAGGGGAGAATCATCTGACAGTCACATGGAAGGTCTCTGAAAATATTTACCAACATGTGGATGTAAGAGAGGAAGGAAAAGAAAACGCCTTCAGTCTGGGGTCAACGCTCTGGATTAACACTGAGGTATTGGCAAATGAACTTGTGCACACTAAAGCCCCCCCCCCC
>CM070033.1:171015944-171026932 GCA_036250615.1 Ptychadena robeensis
ACATGGTTTTGGTAGAACAAAAGTGAATTGTACAGAAATTGTATGGTAAGATTGTAAGGTATATGGTGGGTTTAAAAAGTTAAATTAAAGTTAGCTGTACTTCTATTTATAGCATGCACGTAAACATAGGTGAGTGAGGATATACTAAATTTCACTGAGCCCAGAATGATTTTCTGTTCTCATTGTCAATGTTTATGTGGCCTTTTAGTTGGCAAACTGTCAAGCTTGCAGTTACACATTTGGGACAATGAAACCACAACACTGTAAAGCCTACTGCTCTCCATTGTTTTGTTGTGCTTTCCAGTAAATATTCTAAGCATGCGCACTGTTAGAAGTCCATTCTAGTGAGAAACGATATGGTCAGTGTAATCTTTCTCTCTTCTATTATTGATCCTCTTTTGTGTTTGGCTTCCTTTTAGGAGTTTGAGGACTTGGATGAAATTATTGCTCGTTTTGTGCAGCCTATGGCGTCTTTTGCCAGAGATCTCATAAACCACAAATATTACCAGGACTGCAATTTCGGTGAAAAAAAGGTTAGTGCATGATTTTTTAATGGTGTTTCTATTTTTAGTTCTGGATGTTGATTAGGAGGCTAAAAACTATGTTGGGTCTTGATTGCTTGATGTTAATACCATTGGATGAATTCACTCTCTCCTATCGCCAGGATTTAAAATGATCACAATTCTGAATTCTCACCACAACATGAATTCTCTTTAAATTTAGTTCAGTCATAGGCTTTCCTTTTATATATTTTGCTAGCAGGAGAAGAAACAATGGAAATATCTGAAATGATAGATTTGGCTTTCAGTATACTCTAACTGTAGCATACAGTAACATTTGTTGCATATTACCTTTGGGATGAATAAATGAAATGGGTAGGTAGATCTTTTTTCTCATGGGTGGTCCCAGGGAGATCGGCACCCTGGACGAGCGCAGAACTATTTTCCTCCCACACAATTCCTCCTGGCTGGCAAGCTTGTCGGCTGGGTGGATTTCAGTCATCAGCCATGGTCATGGAGCTACTAGCCTCCAATCAAGAGTAGCATTTGACGGATCTTTCTTAGGAGAGCTTCTCCGCCATCTTAGCCCAGTACTTGGCCGGGGAGGAAGTGGGCACATAGAATGCACAACCAAGTATTCTTGTGGGTGTAAAAAATGCTTATACAAGTCAGTATAGATTGAATGTATGTGCGGCCCTTTTAGTGATGCTGAGGGCCGCACTTGTGGCCCTCCATATCAACTTATTTGCCCACCACTGTTCTATATAATCAATGGAATCTAGACTGTTGGAATTGTATTGTTTTACACTTGATATATAATCTTTCCTCCAACCATTTTAATTTCTTTTTTTTTCTCCATATCCAGAAATTGGAGGAATTATTAATAAAAACAAAAAAGGAAAAGCCTACATTCATTCCATACTTTATCTGTGCTTGTAAGGAGCTCCCGGGCAAATTTTTGCTTGGATATCAGCCCCGAGCTAAGCCGAGGTGAGTGCTATAACTACTGACCCTGACATTTATAAGAGGTACCTCCCGACTGTTCATAAATCTTATCCTTTCACCCATTGTGATCTGTTCTAGAGTTGAATACGTGACTGTGACTCCAGAAGGTTTCAGATACAGAGGACAGGTATTCCCTACAGTTAATGGTCTTTTCAGATGGTTTAAAGATCACTACCAAGACCCGGTACCAGGTAAGGGATGTGGAATCTAGGATTGTGAACACTGAGTAAAAGCAAGGATGTGTGTGTGTTTTTTGGACATTTCTTAAAATGTCTCTAAAGTCATAATGGTTTTTCGATTTATTGTTAAATCATAACTTCTGTACCGGACAGGTATTACTCCTAGCAGCAGCAGTAGAACTAGAACTCCGGCCTCCATGAGTGCCACCCCAGCCAATATTAATCTTGCAGGTAAGTTTACACTCTTTTCATTTCATAATTTATGGACTATGGTCTTGTTTTTCTGGACTAATTTTAATTCTTTTGTAGATCTGACCCGTGCTGTGAATGCTCTCCCACAAAACATGACCTCCCAGATGTTTAATGCTATCGCTGCGGTTACTGCACAGCAAAACCCCAATGCCACCCCAGCCCAATGGGCGTCCAGCCAGTATGGTTATGGCGGAGGTAGTGGAGGTGGGAGCAGTGCTTACCATGTAAGTATACATTACAAGTACTTTAAATATTATATTTCATTTAAAAGTGGACCTTAAACCCCCCGAAGATATGGAGCGGTCATGCGATCCCGACTCATCCGGAGTTTGCTCAACTGGGTTCGTCATGACCGCTAGGAAGGTTAATTAACATGAGCAACTTTTGCTTATGGGATTAAAAAAAGTTTTGAAACCTGGTCGTGTATTTAAACAAACAAAACAAATTAAAACTTTTATCTAATTAGCTAGCAATCACATCTAGCCATTCTCCCCAGGGATTCATAGTGATTTTAAGAGTTTGTTTTATTCTTAAAAGCATTCTAATGCAATTATGTGAGTATATAAATCTCATTCTAAGCATCATTGCTTAGTTACAGCAAATTTGTAGCACAGACAACCCTTGCTCCATACTTTTATTCTGCACCTATGATGTATGATTCTAAATTATTTACTTTAATTCGTTTTCTGTCTATTTTCTTTTAGTTTAGATGCTTTGTTTAACATTTTTTTTTCTTTTATTTTAGGTTTTTGCAACTCCAGCCCAGCAGCCTATGGCTACACCTCTGATGACCCCCAGCTATTCTTATGCTACTCCCAGCCAACCTATTACAACACCACAGTATCATCAGCTACCGCCAAGTGCTACCCCAACACCGGCACCCACACCACAGTCTTCTCATTCACAGAGCTCATCATCAAGTTCCAGACACAGACAGCAGTCTAAGTAAGTATCCTTTCTGTTGAAGCGCACGGAGTGGTCATTTGATTTCCCTAGTCTTTTCTGTTTGTTCCAAACCATCACATTTGTTTAAAATTTCTAGATCACATTGAGTAGGTAAATGATCTAGTCCCCTCCCCTCTCTGATATTGCAATTTGAATATTTGTACTCAACACTACTCCCTACTTCAGCAAGGGTTCTCAACACTTTCTGCAGGCTATTGAATGTAGGAAGGTACGACACAGAATGTATAGAAGAGAGCTAATGCAGTGGTCACATAGAGATAAGTGTGGCTCTTGTAATAAATTGATCAGGAGAATAGAACAGTGATGGCGAACCTATGGCATGGGTGCCGGAGGTGGCACTCAGAGCCCTCTCTGTGGGCACGCAAGATGTCCGCCTATTGGCGCTCAATACTGTCCGTTCTCTTCTGATTGCACACAGTGCCCCATACCATTGTGTGCGTGTGTGATTCAGATTATATTGCCATGCTGGCACTTTGAGATAAATAAGTGGGTTTGGGTTTCAGTTTGGGCGCTCGCCCTCTAAAAGGTTCACCATCACTGGAATGGAATATAGTCTTCGTTGGCATTTTATAATTAGGAAATGACAGCTCGCATAGCTAGAAAACATTGTAATTTTCCCCATGAACCATGCCATTTTTTTCCCATGTCCCCTTTGCCCGTGTCACTTTTCCCCATGTCATTTGTGCCATGTCACCTTTGCCCATGTAATGTGACATGGCATGCCCATGTTTTCTCAATATGGAGAAGATATTGAAGTTGGGAGGTGCAGTGGGAGTACCTGCGCCTGTAAGGTCATGGCCAGCAAGTGGTGGGCCGGGGGTTGGGCACTTAGAACATAAAGTATGTAAAGATAGATGGATTCAGTCTTCATTTTGTATATTTGGTATCTCCCCCCTTATGCTTATGCTGGCCATACACCTTTAGATCTCTGTCAGATATCCTTTAGATCTACCAACAACTATGTAGTGCCGGGTCCTCTGCGATTGAACACAGGAAGACTGGATGGTTTAGAAAGTCCCTCATATTACATGGTTTTGGTAAAACAAAGGGTGATCTAAAGGAAATCTGACAGAAATCTAAAGGTGTATGGGGGCCCTTACTTTTGAAAGTCAGCCTGCTTTAACTGCAGATTATATACTGTTTGAATACCCTGCAATTAAGCCGGTTGGTTACATCTTTACCTTTTGTCTGTTACCAGAAGCAGTAGTCAGACTCCTATCGACTGGGGCAAAATGGCTGAGCAGTGGCTGCATGAAAAAGAAGCAGAAAGGCGGAAACAGAAGCAGCGGTTAACCCCTCGTCCATCCCCAAGTCCCATGATCGAGAGTACTCCCATGTCCATCGCAGGTGATGCCACACCACTGCTGGATGAAATGGACCGATGAGGACAAGAGATGGGAAAACAACTCCAAGGACACTCGAAAGCGTCACTTTTGCTGTTTATTTTTGACAGTTCTAAAAAACGTTTTCTCTAACTCACAGTGGAGATCGTTCATTGGTGGGCTGACGAATCCACCATGAGAAGATTGGACCCTTCCGGTGTAACACTTGTATTTACGTTAGCGCTTGGAAACATGCTTTAGCGCTATGCGTCGGATTGTGTTGATATTAAAGTATTTGTTTGCTTTCAAATGGAAGTGGCAAACGTGCTATGTTTGCCTCAATAGAAAAACAGTTATGGTTTTATGGGCTATGTTTTAAACATAGGATGGGCATCGCTGTACTTTTTTTAAATTGCATCTTCTGCCAAAGAATGCAAAATAAAAATCGAGAGGTCTGACGCTAAGATCTCAAGTCTCTAATCAATTGGCTGATCACATTGACTGACTGGCATTTTATACAGATACAAGGAACTAAAGGCTGACGGGGGAAGCATTAAGTGACTGGAGGCAGACAAATACAGTCTTTTCTTCTAATATTCTCTAAAAAGATAGATGACTTAAGAACATGCTACAAAGTTTTATTCAGTTTGGGTATTTATTTTTCGTCTTTGCGCTATTTCCGCACTGCAATGTGCCACACAGGCTCCATGCGTACGTGCATGTGACATTAAGCTTCTTCTTTTTTTTTTTTTTTATGATTTCCATTGCAGTGTACAGGCGTCGTAGACTTCGGATGGCATCGAAAACTGTCTTTTATTTGAATTTTCTTATTTTTGTTTTGGCAACAGGCAAATAAAATAGTCTGGACAAAATGATTGATGGCTTTTTGTTGTACATTACATTTTGTATTAAACATTTAAGGGGGGGGGGGGACATCAAAGGGGGAGTTAATCTTAACTTAATCTTACTTAACCTAACTTTACCTAAGAAACCTGGAAAAACTGAGCAACTCGAGTATAAGTCGAGGGTGGTAAGTGTAGCTAAAGCCTGGCATACACACGCCAATTAGCGGCCAATTTTGCCGCTGACCGATGGGCGTGCATGTTCACGCCACAAAATCGGCATGTGCCCACATGGGGTGACAGATCGCTGTCGCCCCACAGCTCGGCCGGCCAGAGAAAGGACATGTCCGATGTTCTCTGGCCGATGCCATTAACTTCAATGAAGACCAGTGTCTTCATTGAAGGTAATGGCCGGCACACAAAGGGCGCCCGGCCGATGGAGTCAGCCCGAGAATGCAGCGTGATGACGTCATCACGCTGCATTCCAGAGCTCATCGGAGCCCGTCTGTCAGCACCCGTCTGTGGGTGTATGGCAGCCTTAAGGCACAGAAACACAATAAATGCTTTTGTTTCAGGGTTGCATTTATTGTTAATGACGGCATGCATTGATGTGGATTTTGAAAGCGAGTTTGGGGCCAAGTGCTTTCACATTAGTTGTGCTGTGTACATGCAGCATTAGAATTGTGTTACAGATACGCAACACTGTATAAACACAATGTGCTGGATTGTATGGGAGCATCTAGCGCAGTGGTAAAAAAAAGTGTACTGCAAGGTGTTATGCATGAATATACTGCAATGCAAAACACAACACAAGTGTGAACTATGTGGTAATGCTAGCGTGCTGCATTGTGGTGAGGGGAATGTGACAGGATTAGGCTTTATCCATGCATTTTACCCGCGGTTCACCCACAGTGTAGAATTGTAGCATTTTTTTTTTGTCTATTGATGTCAATAAATTATGTCAAAAACCCAGGCCAAAACCACACTTTTGGGATGCAGATTGCGGTGAGACTCCGAAAACGCAGCAAACTGATTTTTATCGCATCTGTAGATACTGACCCATTGGAGACCATGGGAGAGGTTCAGGCACATTTTTGGAGCCGCTCTCAAACCACCTGAGGAGCCTCACCCTAATGTTAAGGGACTGAACTCTCAACTATATATGTTTAGAAATGTTATGCTGTGCATTGTAGTGCATTTCAGTATGATTTCCTCCCTATTCATTTAAATGGGGGGGGGGGGGGGGAATGCAATGGACAATGTGCACACAAACTGACCTCTGTGTTCATCACCCTTAAATAATGACCACCTAAGACCTTAACCCTCCACTTACTTTCCTTCCCCCTGATAATACACTGAGCAGAGTTTGAGGGAGCAGATCAGCTGTGATTGGCTGCTCACCAATCCTCAAACATGGCATTGGGAGCCCGACCAGGTAGGCAGAGATTAGCTGTGAGTATAAGCTAAGGGGGGCTTTTATCCTCTCGTTTGGTGGCTGAAAAACTTGGCTTATACAAGAGCAGCCATTCTCAACCTATGGGACGGGACCCCATTGGGGGTTGAATGACTTTCACAAGGGTCCCCAGAAACATGGTGGAAAGTTAGGAGACAGAGTAACACCCCCTCATGGATGGGGCATTGTTTCCCCCTAACTTCCCACCTCGCACATCATGTTTACAAGCGGGGTGGGAAAATAGGAAGGAGGAGACATTACACTTCCCTGATCATGCTGGGTGCGACATTGCAGAGTGTCATTTCTGGTATTTGGAATGTAGAAGTGACACTCGGCGCCAGCACTTTCACGTTCCATATACAGGAAGTGACACGTACTGCTGTTACTTCCATGGTCACGGATCTAAATAGATTGAGAACCACTGCTCTTGAGTATAGTAGTTCAAATGTTTCCTTTAAGGGTTCCACCGTCCCTTTCATTGACATGCTAATAACCTTTTTACTTCTATAACTTTATCCCTGTTTGCATAACATCACTCAGTTGAGGGTCCTTTCACACTATACACCCAGTGACCCAGCGTTGCAGTTTAATGGCAACTGACCCATTTGCAGTAATGCAGTAAATAAACCCTGCTTTGGTGTACACAGTGTATGGGAGACGTGCTGTAGTACAGAAATGTGTTGCATTAACACAACCTCAACTCTGCAGTGTAAATGATTGCCTGTGTACCCTGACTGAACGTGGTGAGCATGGTGTGATAATGTTCCTATATAGAAAGTTCCTATCTGAACTGTATTGCTTATATCAGCTAGGCCCTGCTGATATAAGCAATGGTGAGAGGTGTGTGGAAAAGCTGCACTCACGCTGGCAGCTTCCTCACACACAGCCTAGAGGGGAGAAATGAATGCATATTCCCCTGTGTGTGAGGGAGATGACAATCTGCCGTAAAGTGTGCTCTCTAGTGACACCACTTTCAAATGTGGTTAAAGTTGGTAGTGCAGGAGTTTTTTCCCCCAATTCATTTGAACTCTTTAAATATATATTTTTTCTGCTTTTCCTGTTAATCCTCCCTGTGTCACAGTCCTGCTGGGATTCGTTAACCTTTTCCCAATCCTGATTGGTGCATTTGTAGGAAATAATGTTCACACGTGTAAAACCCAGTGGTGTCAATATATCTTTAAGAAAAAAGCATATAATAAATTACAACTTTCCAAGTAATCCCAATTCATGCAGACATACAGCCGTCCAGCTCATTGGCGTAAATGCAGTTTATGTTAGAAAGCGGATTGTGTCCTCTCATCTCATGCGATACAGAAAAAAAGTATTGATTATAGCAAAATATGTAGCAGCAGAGTGGTTAATGTCATTATTTTTGCACGCTTCCCTGGAATTTAACCTAGTCACCAACATTTGTATACTGAGATCTGATTGGTGGAAATACTGGTCAATGTGTGTGTGAGGCACCACACAAATCTGTCTTGGGTCTCTTCTTCCTCTCTCGACGCTCTTTGCGCTCTTGCTTGTTCTTTCTTGGCGGTCTCCTGGTACAGGGTCTGCGTCCTGGTGGAGGTGACGTTACCTTAGATTTGACTTCTTGGTTTTCGTCGGTAGGAGTCATTGTCGGTGTCCTCGCATCGCTTCTGATTGGCTCATCATTAAGGACGTCGTTGAATGGGTCCTGTTTGGGTTCTACATCCAGGATGTCCAACTGTCGGTTCTCTGGCTCGGTCTTCTCATCCTTTTTACTGTTTTCCGCCCAAATGTCTTTCGCTGGAGATTCAACCTTCTCCTTCTTAGCCTGATTTTTTCTTTTACCCTTAAGACCCTTTCCCTTTTTATTCTTCCTTTCCTTCTTTACTTTGTCTTTCATCTTTTTCTTTTTGCCGGAAGTGTCTTCCTCCACTCTGGGCTGGTCGGGTGAGGTGCCAGGACTTGCCTTCATCACATTTTCAGTGGCTCTCACGACTTGTCCCAGAGTTGGTGGCTCAGGCTCTGATGGTGGTTGGGTGGGACTGGTCTCCTTTGTCTGAGGCGGTTTATCAATGAGATTTCCTCCATAATCGTACAGCCCGGAGTCTTTCAGAACAGCCATGGTCATGTTTGCATACTTCTCACACCTAGAAACAGAAAAAAGATGTATATCATATATATAGATGTATCTCCACTCTAATGTATTATACAGCGCTGCGTAATATGCTGGCGCTATATAAATAAATTATAAAAATAATAATAGATGGCGTTTAGAGCTTATGTATATTCCTCATTAGGCTATGTTTCCACATGTGTCAGGACCCCCTCCTCTAAGCGTATTGCTTGGCGGGAGGTCCTGACAGAACACATTCACTTACCTGCTCGGCGGATGCTATGTCTTCACTGTGCCGAGCCGTTCTGCCGATGCAGGGATGAACGTAGTCGAGTACGTTGAGCCTCTGCATCGGCGCATGTCTAAACACAGCATCTGCTGAGTAGGTAAATGTATGTGCTACGTCGGGATCCCTGTCAAGCACTGCGCTTAGCGGAGGGGGTCCCGACGTAAAGTGAAAACATAGCCTTAGTCACAATGGATGTAAATCAGCAGCTCCATTAGTGCTGTGATGTACATAGTCTGTGCAGAGACATTTGAGGGGCCCAGGATAGCGATGGTAAAGGCCGAGTGCCCAAAGAAAACACATAGCCACTTCTTTATCTTAAAGTGCCTCAGGCGCAGCATCTGGATGAAAACGCAGTAGGACACAGATGCTCAAGTGGAGACTGGCCAATGGATGGCTATGGTTGCGGTCGGTAGTGGCCAACCACATAAGTGGAAACAAGCATTAAGAGAGATCTGCCTGTGGGTGGATCTTTCCTCCGGCTCTGTGTTAACTGAGCTGAGCTGCTTTAGCCCAACTCACACACAGTGCAGATATAGATGGGAGAGCTGCCATGTGCACTGTATGTGAGTTGGGCACAAGCTGCCCACCTCACACACAGCTCTGCCAGTCAGGGCTAGACGCAGGGAAGATGTCAGAGACAGCGTTTCCACCTCTTTAACTCCTGCTGTGCTGGTAAGAGCACGGCGCTCCGACCAGCAAAGTACAAGAAAGCCAAGATATTTTTCAGCCATCAGATGCTCCAAAGTAGAGGGTGCGTCCTATACATCAGAGCGTCTTATAGCCGGAAAAATATGGTATTTAAAAGCAGATTTTTGGATTACTTATTGGACAGATGAAATAGAACAAATAGTTCCGTGTATTTGTGGGGTTTGCATAGGTGGCTCGGTGAGCGTACCGCACTGACATACCTATACGTATTGGAAGAAGTCTCTGCATTCATTCTACTTACCACCCATACCATGTCCTCCTCTCACACTGCTCCTTGTAGATCAGCTCAAAGCACTGCACCTTAATGACATTGAAGAAAGCCTGCCCCACCACCCGAGAGGTCGTATCGTTGACTTTTCGGAGGCATTCCTTAAACCTAAAAGAAAACATAATAGCAATGAATAGCAGATAATGGGGTAGTAGTAAAGCTCGTGTAAGCAGGCTTCATATTTATTTCAGTCATTTATGTAGAATACAACTGACTTGGTAAACCCGTAATCTGTATTTTCTCTTTTTTATAGTAAACAAATCTGTTTCTGTGTGCTCTATAAATGTAAAACCATGTCATAAATTGGTAAATGCCAACAGTTCTTGTAGTTTGAACCTCCTTTTTCTGGTGGCAACATTCTCCAGTCTGATCTCCCCTCTGGACAATCTACGCATACTCCAGTTTAGATAGATGAATGTGTCACATGACCACCATTTGTCACATGACCCAATCTGCACAGGAAAAAATGGGAATACAGCTGTGACCTCTGCAGGTCAACTGACATGCTGCAGCTTAATACCATGCAGCACGGACATCTAAAAAGATCACATGACTTGAATTTAAAATATTTAAACCTATTAAAACTATGATTGGTTAAATAAATGACTGAAAACAGGAGGTGGCTCGTCTCTGGTTTTCAAGGTTACAGTGGACCCTTGAGTTACAATTGGCTTGACTTATGACCAACCAAAGATTTGACTTACAACCAAAATTATGGCTGAGGTCAGAACATGTACCGTATGTGTCTGCTTGCACGGTGTCACTAATGAGTACAGCACGTCAAAATCTCACTGATCTACAGAAGTCTACAAGTCCGGATTCCTGATGTTCTTACGGAAGGGGACTCTCCTTCCCAACAATAACCACCTTCCATTTCATCCTCTCTTCCTGGGAGCCAAACATGTCACCTGGAATGGTGATTCTGGTAAATTTTTGGTGAGAACACCAGGAAAATAATTGGTGTAGCACATTCAGTGGCTGTTTTACATAGGGGCATCATCTGGGCATTGAAAATGTTTTCCAATTACCCCCCAGCGCCCTGACCCAAGAGAGAAGATTGTCTCTGGAGAAGTTCTGGTGAGTCCATACGTCTGTGACACCAGCAACAGCCCCCCCCCCCC
>CM070033.1:171052487-171065583 GCA_036250615.1 Ptychadena robeensis
CGCTAAGCGTGTACGCTTAGCGGAGGGGTCCCAACGCAATGGAAACAAAGCCTAAGTGATCATATTTGGCCCACAAGATTTTAACATATTATGATGTCTAGCTACAATGTTTCCTGTCTTTAAATCAACTGAAATATTGACCCCAACATTTATCTTCTGTAGTTTCGGTCCTCACTATACCCCCAATACTGTACTTAGCTAGAAGATAACTTTCTGTAAGTGAATTTTCTGCTTATTGGCTACAAAACGTAGTTTTTCATTGGCCACCAAACAAGCGCCCATAAATCAGGGGTCTAGTTTTGGTGGGATTGCCAAGCTGTAAAGTCCTATAAACTATTCTGCCAGTATATCAACTAAGCTTAAAGAAATAAGGGTCATAGACCCACATATATCCTTCATAGTAGGAATAGCCTTTTCAGCCTTGTTGTCTTCAATGGTCCATGCCAAACTGTCTGGGACGTGTTCCCAGTCTCACAGAACTGCTGCTACAATATAATCATTCTTCCCACTTCCCTGATGTAATGAAATTAAAGATTTTGTTAATTAAAAGCAAAAGAGAGTCCAGGTGCACATTAATTTCAAAGTAAAACTGTATCAAAGTATGAGGAGATGGGTTTTACTTCCTCCAAAGGTGGACTTTCCAGTCATGTGAGGAGGAAGAAACAGTCTACCAATAAACAGAGGTGGTCCTAGGGACATGTGCAAGCACCCCCTCTGGGGCCCGCAATCCCCCCCCCCTCCCCTCAGGAAAACATCTCTGGTCACTCCCGGGGTGCTGGTAAGGTGAGACTTATGGACACTGTTCTGTTCCCCCATACAACAGCCCCCACCCCTGAAAATCATCCCCACTCCCGGGGAGAGAGAGCACTGCAGGGGGATCATGCTGGGAGTCTCTTCTACACCTTCTCTCTCCCCAGGGGAGCGTGCAGATAGGTGCATGCACTATGGGGGAGACATTGCTGCCCAGTTGCTGTCCTGGTCATCTGCCCATGTTGCCCATACCTAAAACCACCACTGCCAATAAACTTACCTTCAGTTGTGCAAAATCTTCTCCTGTAATTAAGAACCTAGCCTGTGATGCCAAGAACTTGCTATGGTATACATATATGACAATTATATATTAAAATTTACATTTCAATTCCTAGAACTTACAAAATCTGAATGTCTGTAAACCTTCTTCATGTAAATACGCTATACTGTAATGTTGGCACAAAACATTATTATAAAGTTTCCTCTATTTAAACTGTATTTCACTATATAGTTATTATTTTTAGCTTTCATTCATATAGCGCTAACATATTACGCAGCGCTGTACATTAAAAAGGAGTTGAGATGCAACATATGATAAAACACAGGTACAGGTTATCACATAGGAGGAGTTAAGGACCTTGGGGAATAGAGTATACAATAGGTGGGGGCTTATGGGACTGTCAGGGTGGTGAGGTTAGGAAGTGAAGATGGGTAGGCCAGACTGAAGAGGTGGGGTTTCAGGGCTATTTTGAAGGTGTTGAAAGTCGGAGCAAATCTAATGGGGGCGAGGAAGAGAGTAGGCGCAGCCCTAGAGAAGTCTTGAAGATGTACATGTGATGATGTTATGAGTGTGGATGTCATTAGTAAGTCACTGGATAAGTGGAGGGGGCGGTTAGGGGTGTATTTGTGTACCAGGTTGAAGATATAATGAGGACAGGAGGTGTGGAGTGATATAAAAGCAAGGCACAGAACTTTGAATTCAATTCTCTGGTCAAGTGGAAGCCAGTGTAGAGATTTGCAGAGAGAAGCAGGAGCTGAAAGCATGGGTTCAGCATGACTGTGTTCATTATGGCTCCCCTTCTAAAAGAGGTCTTTTCCGGTCATTCACCTTTAGATTGGGTCCCACACAATCCTCTTTTCGGCAGCATACTTGTCATTCTAGGAGGCAGCGCGGTGTAGAATAATGCTCGGTATTGTAAGATGTAAAAGGAAAAAAAATGCGTGGTGTGAGATGGCGATAGAGACCCCCACGAAAGCGGGAATTTATGCTCCAGATCCCAGAGACTAATCCGCCCCTCCCTCTCTATGTCTCACTCCATTCCAATGGCTCTGCTATAATAAAGTACAATATTATTTCTATGGTTGGCTTACAACCCGGCTTCCGACATAAACAGGATCGTTCAGGTTTATTATAACTGCAATGTAATGAGTGGCTACTAAATAAATTGGTGTTTTTATTGGGGAAATGTGTCTCCATAGTTCTGTACACATAATGAAGTGTTTTCCAACTATTACTGGGCTTTACCTATCGGGTTTTCTCCCCCCACTACGGTGCAACGTTATCAGCGAATATACATCCTCTTTAAAATGTGTCTAAAATTTTATTCTAGAATACTTTGCTATACATAGTAGTTCATTGTCATTTGCAAGGTACCCGTGTCCTGTCCTGCAAAATACGTCTCGGGCTTGGTTGCTTTTTGTCAGTTGAACAGGCCCATTGGATATAATACGACCGTCCAGGATGTGCTCAACATGTGTTGCCTAAAAAGGAATAAGTGTGAACCGTGCCATAATCATTGCTCCTTCACCACTGTGCTTCACAGTTGGTACGAGGATGTTTTATGGTTAAGTAATACATCTGTGAAGGTTCTCATTCATCCAGGTCATTGTATATCTGTAGTGTTTAATTCAAATCAACTGGACTTGCTGTGTTTTGTTTCCTGAAGACGTTTATCTAGTCATCCGACTGGCTTTCTCAACTCAGAGTGACTGTACACGATCTTACTGGGAATATATACTCTGGGGTATAGCTCCAATCCACATAATGTGTTACCCAGCATCAGAAAAACTAAGAAGGATCTTTAATAAACACCACATCACTGTCTGCTTCAAACCTGGCAACACACTAAAGGTGGCCATACACAGGTCGATTTGACACTCGATTCCTGGCCGATCGATCACCAGGCGCGTGCACGCCGATCGATCGATGAGGAATCGAGTGCAGCCCACCTTGACCGATCGACCCCGCCCGATCGACATGGCCCCCAAATCGGATCGGCCAGGGAACCAACCTGTTGGTGTTTTCTGATCGATTGGGCACACATCAAGGGGCGTTGACATTTGTGAATCGATCGACTGGTAACAGAATCGTCCAGGAATCGGTGGCCTAAGGTGGTGGACTTGTATGGTCGACGCCTGTGACTTCACCGGAATCGATCAGATTGTCGATCGATCGCTCAGGAATGGACACGTGTATGGCTAGCTTTAGGCAACAACTGGTCCACCCTAAAGACCCAACACTTAAACACAAGAAGAGCAACATTGTATATGCAGTGCAGCAAGGAGTATTCTGACTTGTATGTGGGAGAAACTAAACAACAGTTACACCAGCGCATGGCCCAACATAGAAGGGCCAAATCCTCTGGTCAGGACTCAGCTGTGTATCTTCATCTAAAAGAAAAAGAACACACGTTTGAGAATTCATAAGTTCATATTCTGGATAGGGAGGAGAACTGGTTTAGGAGAGGCATGAAGGAGGCCATATATGTGAAAATGGAAAAGCCAAGCTTGAACAGGGGTGGGGGTGCAACATCTATTGTCTGCCACTTACAATGCCATTTTAACACCTCTCACTGCAGATTACAGCAGATTAATAACACCTCACAGCTCCAATCATGCTAATGTAATAACACCTACCTCTATGAGGCTCAGACCCCATACTGGTTAACACATTATGTGGATTGGAGCTATACCCCAGAGTATATATTCCCAGTAAGATCGTGTACAATCACTCTGAATTGAGAAAAACAGTCGGATGACTTAGAAAATGTCTTCAAGAAACAAAACACAGCAAGTCCAGTTGATTTGAATTAAACACTACAGATGGTTAAGTAACACAGTTTCCTTGGTATCTCCAGAGCAGCTGCCTTCTCTGGCATATTGAGATTTATGTGGACTTTGCATCTGGCTTCAGCACCTGTTTTGTCTTCTTACAGTAAAATAAGTCAGAAGAGATATGTGCCAAATACATTCTGTATACGCTTCCCTGTTTGTATGTCAAGATGTCAAGGGCAACAATCTGCAATACTTCCTCATCAAGATCAGTAGAAGACAGCTATTCCTTAATCGAGTCATGATTTCTCAAAAACAAAAGCAAAGTCATTTTTGGGAAAGTTATTATTTCCTGAAACATTGTTCGAAAATACAAGTCGGCACAAAAGTTAAAAATAAGGTTGAGATTTGGGAAATGACTATGGATAAGGGTAAGGTGAAATAAAAGTAAATATAGCAATGGGATTTAAAGCTGAACAGTGTTGCGTTCATCCTCTACTAGTGATGACCGAACATCAGTCGTGGCTGTTCGCAAATAGGAGAATCGAACTTCTGCAAATACCCGCCGTTTGCATGTTCTCGGCGGACCACCATTGACTTTAATGGAGGGCGAACTTCTCAAACCTTCAGGTCATATTTGTAGCCAAAATACCAATGAAAAAAAAAGTCAAAAGGGTGCAACCACCTGGGCAGTGTCATGCCAGAGGGGGATCAATGGCTAAACTTCCCCCCAAAAATATGTGTTTTTTTAAATGCTGTTTCTTCAGGTCTAATGGCCGGAAATCACATCTAGATTACAGATTTTGACAAAAGCTAGCTGACAGCACCTTCTGCAGCGCATTACATTAATCAGATCTCTGCAATGCTTAATACAGCATACCCCACCCCCAGAAAAGGACTTTGTGGCACAGTAATGATGAACTACATGTAACAGAATACCTTAGCTAGAGCTACTGATCACTGCATGGAGTATAATAGCAAAGTAGCTAAGCCATTCCTCAATCAGCAGTGGCTCTCCCTATCTATCTAGTACTGCAGACACAGGATGAATGTAAAATGGCCACCGGGCCATGCTTCTTTTATAAGTGGGGGTGTCCTCCAGGAGTAAAAAATTTCCATCTGACTGTAAGGTGAGGGGTCGCACTTTGTCTCCATGTTAAGGTATAGGGGGCGGGTCGAACACCCATAATGTGCGCCGGCATTGCGGACTGCGAACAGGCTATGTTTGCTGCGACCTGTCCGCCGGGTGAACTTTTTGGCCATCACTATCTTCTGCTGTGTAGAATCAAAAATGGAAAGAAAGGGTACTGGAGGATGGGGCTTGTCATAAATCTACACTCTTCAAATAGAATTAAAATAGGGTCTTTATTGGTAATGACCAAACAATAAACATATTAAAACAAGTTAGCTTAGTCATACAGTTCCAAAAGTTACACATTATAGTCACAGTTTTGTTACATGTTATTCAAGGCCACCAGTACTGCCCCTTCACCAAAGGTAGGCAGGATCGGTGACCTGACGAATCCTGATTAGTCCGTTAAGTCCATAAAATGGACAAGTCCTGAATATCTCGACGCGTTTCTCCCCTTTTAGAACGGGGCTTCCTCAGGAGATTATACTATACTTACTATGCACTCCAGTCCAGTCCATTGACATAGATATTTGTTGCCCAATGCAAAATAAAAACGCATAGGTATGAACCCTGCCTTAGTATCTATCGAGATGTATTTTAGCTGTCTCATTTTGGCAATTTTTAGCAATAAAGGAAGGGAAAAGGAAGTCCAGTCCCTCCCTGTCCACAGCTTATGAACAATACTGTTCTAAACAGAATCACCCAGGATGTCAGGGTGTTAATCCGTAAAATGTCCACCAGCCCAGCAGTTTATAACTAGCAGAAATCCAATCTGCTGAATGCTGTCCAGGAGATGGATAAATTGGTCGGACTGGGACGTCCATGCTGGAGTTCAGTTTTGCAATAGTAGGAAAAGCACCCCACACACGTTTCGCATTTCTGACAGTAGATTGAGCGGCCACGCGTGATGACGTTTGACTCTTTGTGTGCCGGTACTTACTTTAGCCAAAGTACACTTACAAAAGTAATTACATTGGTAAGAATTACGGACATGTCCTTATGGATAAGATTGATTTAGCGGCCGATTTCGGGCCGAATTACAACTATTAACTTTAGATTTCCAATCAACCAAAAAATCGGATGGAAATCTAAGCGTGTATGGGGGGGCTTTAGGAATTATTTTTAGGTTTAGAGTATTGATGGGTTGTAACTTCTCTCAGCATTTTTCTGTCTTTTCCACTAACGAAATTTCCTCTCATTCCCAGCCTGTAGACACAACAAGGAATATTATTATTAACTTTTATTTATAAACTCAGGGGAAATTTCCGGTGCAAACTGGTAACCAGGACCACCATCAGAAATTTTGGGACCCCATACTTGGTCATTTTTTGGCCAAGCAGCAGACCGCCGGGCCTCCCTAGATGGCCAGTCCGGGAGCACCTCCTGTACTGGCCTGGCAACGGCCTTGCTATTACCTATTAGATAATACAGGCAAAGATGTGGACAACAATGGTTCCTACGTCATCAGTGACACAAGGGGCTGGCCATCTGGGTGGGCATGCCAAGCCCTCACATGTGCAGCTCCTTGATGATGCCGAGTATGTGCAAGGGGGCCAATTGGGCACAAAAATGTACACAGATTACTTGGTTATCAGTTTACATTTTTTGTACCACTTTCAATACCCAATTCCTCATAGAATCAGATTGCCAGGAAGGTAAAATTATACTTGAAGGGCAACACAAGCTACCATACAGGTACAGACTATGTCACAGGAGGAGAAGAGGAACTTTTTACCTATTCAAAATGAACAGGCTGCACTGCATCTCAATGAAATTATTTTAGTAGTGAAACCCAGTGTACCCATATGGGGTGCTGCAGTGCATGTGTCATGGAGGGGGGCTGTAGGTCACTATCGCACTTAAGCATGCTATACAGTGATTTTATTGGGCCAATAATGTAAGGATGACCAGTGTCATGTACAACACCATTTGTAGGATATATTCTATATGAATTCAGTGACACCAAGTGGCATTCTCTAGTATATACACTGATCACTAAACATGCGCCTTGTGCAGCTAACCAGGCTCTGACCTGACAATCCAAGAGGCTGAATGTGTCCTGTGATATCTGGCCTCAAGATGTTAGCGGTAGATATTTATGGATAAGACCTTTTTATCAACAATTCACAAGTAAACATACTACACACATCTGCTCATTGACAGTATATTGACCCTGCTTTACACCTAGCCGTCTTTGCGTCTGTTAAGGGGACACATGTTGAAAGATGACCTGTTGATACCGACATCCCTCATTCTTTTAAAGGGGTAATCGTACGCAACAAGACTCATGGCGTTTCTAGCATTTGGGGAGCCCTATGAAAAAGTTATGCCTGTGGCTTGATCCCACTAGCGCGTCAGGCAAATGGCTGCGGCTGCCTGTGTTTTTGATCGCGGGTGGCAGTGGCCGATTGCGCCCTATAGACATGAATGGACGCGATCCAAAATCGCATGTGGCTGGGCGCGTACAGGGGTGATCTTGCTTTGTGCACTTTTTTGGTGCACTTTTTCAAATTGCGTCACCTGGTCAATCACACACAATTGTGCGCAATCGCAGCCACCCGCAATTGTGTGGAAACAAAAAACGTGGCCGGCTGATCGATCTTAAGGTGTATGGGGGGCTTAATACACTCACCTTTGCACATGCAACTTTTTATGCACGTGCAAAGTGATCCTTGCCACCCCCAGAAGACATTAAGAGTGTTGTGTTTTTCACAAATGTGCAACTGCCAGCACTATACGCAACATTTTAAAATGCACATGTGAACCTAATTCAATTCACCTGCTTATAGACCTAAGAGGGTGACTAATGAGTGTATAATATATATTTCTTCTTTCCCCCCCATACACCTTTAGATCACTCCATACAATTTCCTTTAGATCTACCAACAACTATGTAGTATAGTGTTGAAATTGTATCTGCTTGTTGAAGAGAGAAAATATCTAAACAGAAAAATGCAAAGTGAATCTGTTAAGCTGGCCATACACCTTTAGATTTCTCTATCTGATATCCTTTAGATCTATCAACAACTATGTAGTATAGGGTCCTCTGCAATTGAACACAGGTAGACTTGATGATTTAGAAAGTCCCTCATATTACATACAAAGGAGATCTAAAGGAAAACTGACAGAGAAATCTAAAGGTGTATGGGGACCCTTAGTCATATTTCCTCTCTTCTCAAAGTTCAATGGGTAATCAGATGTTTTCCTGAAAGTTCTGTATGTATTCCTGGCTGGATGAAGTTATGCTGGAAGTAAAGCTCAGCCTACAATGGTGCACTGTCAGTCTTTCGGTCATGTGTTGCTTGGGTCAAAGGTTCCTTGGCAAGCAGTGAGATGGGGCCGCTCCAGGAACATGGTCTGCAGGGTCTGTGCTTCCCCTAATAGCACTAGAAGAATTTAGCTCCAGACACAGCAACTGAGAAGTAACAGCGAGGATAGCAAGCGTGCCGGGTTCAAAATAAACTTCTGAGAAGCTAAAATGCCAGGTGAGAGAACTGTTTTAACAATGATTGTGTTATGTGTATGTGTGTGTGTGTGCGCGTTATGTGCTGCAGCCAAATACAGACTGACCTTCCCCCAGAATCAAAGGCCAATTCAGTGGTTGATCTGTCTGTTTGCCCCATGAAGAAACTTAAGCTGGGTACACACATAGAGATATGGGCCAGATCAATGGTCGTTTCGAGCACCATACTCGCTCACAGTCATCTATCTGGCCCATATAATATGCGGCCATCCCTGTTTTCAAGCAGGACCAATCAAACCCGCTCGAAAACAGCCATATTGGACATGACCGTTAATCACGGCCGATGTACGTTGCTTTGCATGGGTCTCCATGCAAAGCATCGGCTGAGCTGGAGAGAGAGCAGAGCTGTGTCTCCAGCTCCTCCGATATCTGACAGTAGTGTTATGACGTCACCACGCTGCTGCGGGAACATCGGATGGCTCAAATATCGAGCCGTGTGTTCCCTGCTTTAGGGCCCACTTACAGATATCCATCCACAGGTGATTTTGCAGACTGCTCAGGGGTAGATCGTCTGCAAAACGGAGGCGCCCACCTGGAGGGATCAACAAGAATAGCACTGCAAGTCGGTTGCACGGTGATCCTCCTTGACAGTTCCTTTCTGGTCGATCGCTATACTTTGGATGGAGACGGGGGTCTACGGGACATTATGTATGAGTGGCACATATCGCGATTCCTGTACGTTTGCCAGACGGACAGAAGCAGCACCCCCACGCTGTCATCACTCGCTGGCCGAACGCACAAGAATCTACCTGTGTATGGTTAGCTTTAATGAGAACTAGAGATTTCCTAGCCTACGCTTTGTTCTATTGACTTGAATATTAAACGCTACGTAATATGTTGGCGCTATATAAATAAATGAAGATGATAATAATAACCAACCACAAATGATGGAGATAGAGGATAAAATGGATGAAGCTGGGATCCCTCAGGTTGGCAACCGAATTGTATTTTGGAGTGTGCACACAACTTTGTCCAATTTACCGAGTTGGTTTTGCATTGATCGCACTGTGTGGTTATGCTGTTGATCGATGTCATACTGACTGCTGATATTTAAGCTGCGCACACTTGATGGAATTGCAAAGCGATCAAGCAGAAGTTGGTGCGCGTATGGATAGATTTAGTCAGATGATCTCTCTGGAAATACAAGGAAGGGCTTGTGTGTTTGGGTAACACATGCAGAGTCACAAGATTCTTGGAATTCAGCACATTCTGATGTGTATAAGTATGCGCACATCTGTTTCCGTTCTAGGAGTCCACCTGTCTTCTCATGACAGTTTTTAGGGTTGGTTCACACTTCAAGGACCTTTGACAGCCACGTTGTGTTGCCATAAACCTAGGGTATTCCAATGGAAACCTGTTGTACCTTTCACACTGCCCCAGCTTTGCATTATGTTACCTCAGCGCAAGCGACACCCATAGCCCCCCCCCCCATACACCTTACAATCTTACCATACAATTTGTGTACAATCAACTTTTTTTCTACCAAACCCATGTAATATGAGGAGCTTTCTAAACGTTCCAATCACTATGTATTCTATCAGGGAGGACCCAGCACTACATAGCAGTGATATATACCTTCCAATCACTATGTATTATATTAGGGAGGACCCCGCACTACATAGCAGTGATATATACCTTCCAATCACTATGTATTCTCTCAGGGAGGACCCAGCACTACATAGCAGTGCTATATACCTTCCAATCACTATGTATTTTTCTCAGGGAGGACCCGGCACTACATAGTTGTTGGTTGATCTAAAGGAAATTGTATGATCTAAAGGTGAATGGGGGACTTTACACCAGTTTGGAAGATGTAGCACAGCTAAATGCATTAACATGTGGTTTTCTTTGCTTGCAATGGACCGAATAAATATTGATCCCTAGTCTTAGCCCACATACACTTTTAGATCACTCCATACAATTTACGTTTAGATCGACCCACACTTATGTAGTGCCGGGTCTTCCCTGACAGAATACATAGTGATTTGAAGGTTTAGAAAGGTCCTCATATTACATGGTTTTGGTAGAACAAAAGTTCATTGTACAGAAATTGTATGGTAAGATTGTAAGGTGTATGGTGACATTGCTTTACATTGATCGATTGTACCACCACACAGTGTGATTGATATAAACACGACTGATTCCTTTACTTATAAAAGTGTGCATGCTCCATAGTACAAACGGATACAAACCAATTGAAATACCTAAAAAATACAGAAAATCACATACTTATACGATCAACAAATATTTACCAACGTGTCTGATCACTTCTCGATCAATTTTATGTTCACTTTTGGTCAATTGTACTAGGTGTGCGGGAATCAATTCCCGTTCGATTGACTTAAAAAATTAACCATTTTAAATAGATCGAACTGAAAAATTCTACTGTGTATGGCCACCCTTACCACTAAAGGCTGGGATACACGGCTCGATTTTTGAGCCGACAGAGAGATCTCGGCAGTAGCTTGATGACATCATTGCGCTACTGCCTGGCTCCCCCGATATCGGGTGCCAACTGTCAGCCCATCCTATACTTTAAATAGGAAACCGCGGGTCCCTATTCAAAGTATAGGATATCGAACAAGATTTACCAACATGTTGGTAACCTGTTCGGCCGAGCGAGATCTATTGATCTCATTCGGAAAACGGCATACACGGGTAGATTTTTTTCACAGATTCCTGCCCAGCTCAGTGCTGTGAATGCACACGACACTCGGCTGTGTAGAAATCTGGGAAAAATCAACCTGTGTATTTCTACCTTAGGGTGCCCATTGCCAGTGAACTCCCTCAACTGTGTGTGTGTTCCTGGTGTGCAGGATATTGTCCTGAGCCGCACTACAACGTCCAGTATGCAGGAATTTTAAGTGCACAGCAGTAGAGATGGTCGAAATGAATACAATTTGATTATACTTAAATTTCGAGTTTCTCAATCGAATTTCGATTTGACTGCGAAATTTTTACTTTTTTCTACTCGAAGTCGAAAATTCAACTCAAAAATTTGCATAAAGCCTAAAATTCGCATAAGGTCAAAAATTCACATAAGGTGGAAAATTTGGATTTGCTGTATGAGCTATAATAAAAGAATCAGTGTACATAGTAGCAGAGCTTTACAATCAGAGCTGAGATTTAAACCCAATTTATACACAAACTTGACATGTTAGAGCAAAACGTATTGTTTTCAAATGTTTCCCCAACTCTTCCCTACAACTCCAGCAATGTCCCCCAACCCTTCTCTACAACTCTAGCAATGTCCCCCAACCCTTCTCTACATCTCCAGCAATGTCTCCCAACCCTTCTCTACAACTCCAGCAATGTCCCCCCAACCCTCCTCTACATCTCCAGCAATGTCCCCCAACCCTTCTCTACAACTCCAGCAATTTTTGTGAGGATACCATTTTCAGGGGCTTTGCAATAAGCTTACAAAGTTAGCTAGCACCATGCGTATTTTCGCCAATGTGAAATTACGTCTATGCGAATTTTCCAATCACTCCCGCATGCGAAAATTTTAAATAAAATGGCGCTACTCGCACGCGAAATAGCGGCACGGCAAATCAAAAGCAAAGTTCTTTTTTAAGTTTAAATTTCGATTCCAGTCGAAATATCAGGCTGATTTTCGACTTTTTCGGCAAAAAGTCTAAATGACCCCATCAAAATTCGACTATGCGAATTTGCGGCGAAAAAGTCGAAACTTCTACTTAAAAATTCGCACTGCGAATTTTTCGACCATCCCTACACAGCAGCACGCCATAGTGCATTTCAATGTGTTGCTGTGCCGTGTGTGGCTGTGGGAGAGGTAATTTGGGGGTACCATTATTCTATATTTGCACTCCAAAGCACTCATTTGCCATACATTTGTGTGTGTTGCACATGTTTCTGAATGCATCAGATCAAGGAGCCTTTAATATTCTACTAAAGTATTGAGTAACACACTGTAACATGAGGACTGGGTCCTAAGTTAGCAATACTTTCTTATGTAAGTTCTCCGTGCTGAGCAAGACAATTCTGACAAATGACTAGGAGAGTCAGGGTGAAGTAATGTTGCATAAAAGAGGACTTGCCGACATATGTTTGAATACAGATTTCAAGTGTAACTGATATTTTTCTAAAGCCCCCCATACACCTTTCAATTACTCCATACAATTTCCTAGATCTACCAACAACTACCATATTTTTCAGACCATCAGACACTCTTTCACCCCCAGAAATCTGTCACCCGTTCGCGCCTTAGCTCCTCATCAGCGTCTTCTCTCTCCCAGCAAGAAGATTAGCCAGGGAGGTGGAGAAAGAGCTGCCAGCCGGCATGTCTCCTGTCTATCTCTGCCTGTGTGTGAAAGCTGCACTCACACTGCAGCTTTCACATAAACACAGCCGTAGAGGATAAACATCTGCACACAGCTTCCCCCATGGCCGATGTGTGATAAAGATGCTGTAATGCAATGGCAAGTGCTCATCTTGTGACTGAAATTTGGTATTGTATGGAGATTTTTTCACCAATTGAACTTTGGACACTTCAGATATTTTTTTGTTTCTTGTTTTCCTGCCCTTAAAACTGGGTGCGTCTTATAGTCCGAAAAATAAGGTATGTAGTGCCGGGTCCTCCCTGATAGAATACATATTGATTGGAAGGTATATATTACTGC
>CM070033.1:171065683-171075958 GCA_036250615.1 Ptychadena robeensis
TTGACGATATTCGCGATTAATATTCGGAATCCGAATATTCGCGATCATCACTACTACCCATGGCCACCTCCAGCTCAACTTCACATATCCCAACTAGACCCATCAAGACCCCCATAGAGGGTTGGGTATTCGTGTCCAGCAAGAAATAGTGTTTGATATGTTATATTTACTTGAATGCATTCAAAAATAACCAATGCACTGGGGTGAATGATATTCCAATGCCACTGTGAGAATATATTCTGTTTCCCCAAAAATAAGGCATCCTCCGAAAAAAGGGCACCCTTACATTTTTGCCTCACGCTGAAATATAAGACACCCCCCCCCCAAAATAATGCACCCCTGAAAATACAGTACTGTAACTCTGGACAGGGTGGATCAAAGGGGGCAATCACAATGACACAGGAGGATCAGAAGGGGTTACTACAATGGTAATCCCCCCTTTGAGTCTCCTGTGCCATTTTGATTCTTTCCTCTGATCCCCCTGTGTCATTTTAAGTGATCCCCCCACCCTGATACCCCAGTGCCGTATTCTTCTTCATGGAAAAATAATTAGGGCATCTTTGGGAGCAAAAATCAATATAAGACACTGCCTTATTTTTGGGGAAACAAGGTAGTTCATAATCAGTCTTAAGCCTTATTTTCTGACTTTAGGACCCATTTAAGTGTCAATTAAATTGCCTTTAGGTGTATTTTACTTTTTCTGGTAGCCCTTTGTAACTAGCTGTGCTGACTCTGAGTAGTTGAGTAAGCTTATTCATTTCAAATACATTGCCATAGGTTGCTGTGTTTCCCTGTGACAAGTCCCCGTCCCCTGTGATCAGATGTACGTGATGTAAACTTGAATGCCAATAGAATGATCCTTCTTTAGAAAGATGATTCATGTACAGACAGCTGCCAATACGTAGATAGATCAGGTTCCAGAGGAACTTGAGATCCACCAGTGCTGCACAAGCAAAAGATGGTTTATAACAGTGGTGGTCAACTAGGCAAATATAGCTGCCCAAAATGTCCAAAGGCTTATTCTTGTATATTTGGAAGAGCCCCCATGGGGGTGAAGGTGAGGTGATGATGGACATCATTCAACCAGTGGTAAGTCTTTGTGTCTCATTCATTTTTAAAGTTGCTATTGGGATTTTTGGAGTGGTGTGACTAGTATAGAGGGCAGAGGTGGCAACACATTAAAGCGCCTCTTAACCTCACCTAATGTACTTTATATCAGTGTTTTTCAACCTTTTTTGGGCAAAGGCACACTTGTTTTTAATGAAAAAAAACGGAGGGCACCGATGATATACATAATTGCGGCGCACTTCCGGTCCCCGCCGGAAGTACGTCATCAGCAGGTGCTCTGTTGAAACGCAGATGCGTACCAGCAGAGCAAAAACACCGCCCCTGGTCTGTGGGGATGTGTGTTGCTAAGCAACCGCATCCTCACAGAGCCGGTCCGTGTATAACACGGATTGGCTGTATAAGTCTTATAGTATAAGACTTATACAGCCAATCCGTGTTATACACAGACCGGCTCTGTGAGGATGCGGTTGCTTAGTCCTCCTATCTAGCTGCCTCTTATAGTATAAGACTTATACTATAAGAGGCAGCTAGATAGGAGGGCCGAGGGTGGGACAGTGGTTAAAAAACACTGTTTTATATCCTTCTGTGAAATTCTCCTTTTGAGGTTGATCTATCAAAAAAATATCACTACCATATATGCTCAAGTATAACCTGAGTTTTTCAGCCTGAAAAATGTGCTGAAAAAGCCCCTCAGGGCCCTATGTACTTGTGCAGGAGTTCACTGGTCTCCCTTTAGACACGTGCAGCCCCTGTGTCTGGTCCGATTATTCAATATTCTATCAGCAGCATTCCCGAGATCGGCTGGTGAAATGTAAAAAAATGGCATGACAGCGCCATTTAGTGGAAAATTTGTTAATTTTTACTGGAGAAGGTGAAATTTCAATTAGAAAATCCCACTACATATGATTCAAACATGAAAATAAGTTTCCATTTCATGTATAAGTCCCAATAATAATAAAGACGTTTTAAATGGAAACTTATTTTCATGTTTGAATTATAAGAAGTGCCCCAACCTGTAATAGCAATAAACCTGTGTTCTCTTAACTTTATTGATGGTGTGGCACTAAGATTCACCTGTTTGATTCATTCCTTTGGGAAATGGTGCCTTCTCTATATTTTCTCATTTAGAAAACTCCACTATTTGACTTTGCATTTCCCACCCTCGGCTTATACTCAAGTCAATACGTTTTCCTAGTTCTTGTAGATAAAATTAGGTACCTCCTGGTCTATGCGGTAATCCTTACCTGTAATATGATAATCCTGAATTTTCAATAATCTGGTGCCATCTGGTGGTCATACATATTACTGCAGGGGATTAAATATGACCACCACTTCCACAGGTGAGAGCACAACAGCTCTTTTTTATTTATTTTTTTACTTTAGGAGCAATGTAAGTCATACTTTTCACTATAAACTTTTCTGGGATCCATTTTTTACTTAATTCAATATTAAGATACTTAGATATTTTTTCATATTAATTAATATTTCAATACATCAGTATAGTCATTATCTTCTAAAAACAATTTAAGATTTGTAATGTCTTTGTGTTTTGAGCTATAAGTTTCATTTGCAAAAGTTTATGTACAATATTCCGGAGCTCCAGACCTACACTGAGGTCTACAGCACAGGTACAAGTGTCAATTACCCACTTGCTTCAAGCCCAGGTCACCCTGAACCTGTGTATGCATTCATTTGTATCTGTAATGCCTAGAGTTCAGCTTTGTCCAATTCATATTTTTAGGTTGCGGCTCCTCGGCTGTCCACTTGGACCTGTTTAAAAGTCCAGAAAACAAAACCCATGGCTGGTATCTCTCCCTGATGGCTCCCAATGAAAAAGGACCAAATTACGCCTGGTTGGACCCATCAAGACTATATTGTAATCAGCACGTAAGTGTTTTATAATTGTTACATTTCTTCAAAAAAAAACACACAACTAAATCTACTAAAAAGTTCTAATTTGCTGATGTTGACAGTAGAGGTTCTTCATACACTTAAAGGCCCCCATACACGTGTTGGATTCGCACCGGATTCCGGCACGATCGATTCCAGGCGCGTGCACGCGAAACGATCGTGCCGGAATCGCATGCAGCCCACCTTGTCCGATCGATCAGGTCCGATCGTTCAGGGGCTCAGAATCGGATCCGACGGAGAACCAACATGTTGGTCTTTCTCATCCGATTCTGCCCGGATCAGGGGGAGTTGCCATTTGTGAGGTGGAATCGGAGGTGGAATCGCACACGGAATCGTGCCGGAATCCGCTCCGACAAGGTGGTATGCTGCGATGGATACTCTTAATTGGCCGATTGATCACACCTGCGATTCCCGGCAGAATCGCCGGAATGGATCGGATGATGAATCGATTGGACATGGAATCCGACACGTGTATGGCTAGCTTAAGGCAGTAGTGATGGTCGGACTTTGGTCAGGTCCGTCCGTCAACAGGCCCCGTTCGCCGGCGTGAAGGAGCATTTTCACGGCAGGTTTCAAATTCCTGACTTATTGGCGGGAAATTTGAATCAAGTGACGTCACATCCGGTACCTGGAACGCATAGTTCCTGATTCCGATTTCCGGATGTAGCGTCGGTGATCTCACTTCCAGTTTTCAGAGATGGTTTTTTCACTGAAAGACCTGGTTCTTACTATGCATTGTGTTCACACATGCACAAGTGCCAATATGAAGGTAATGATGACTGGAGATCACAAATTCTCTAAGTTATTGAGAATAATAGGTGAAAAATGTGCGATATTTTGTGAATATGAATATTGCTTATGCTCATTACTACGTTTTACATCAGGGGATAGTATTTATTATTATTATTTATATTGCGCCAACATATTACGCAGCGCTGTACAATACATTAGAGTGGAGATACAAACACATGATAACACACAGGTACAGGTGTGAACTAGGAAGGAGTTGAGGACCCTGCCCGGACGGGCTTACAATCTAAGGCTTTGTTTCCATTGTACATCGGGAGCCCTCCGCTAAGCGTATACGCTAAGCAGGGGTCCCGACGTATCCCATAGACTAAGCCTGCCGGCGGATGGTCTGTTTAGACATCCGCCGGTGTACAGGCTGAACGTACTGGACTACGTTCAGCCTGACACCGGCGGATCGGGTCGGCGCAATGAAGACAGACCCGTCCGCCGAGCAGGTAAGTCTATCTGCTACGTCGGGGACCCCCGCTAAGCGTGTACGCTTAGCGGAGGGCTCCCGACGTAATGGAAACAAGCCCTAATAGAAGAGGAGGGAAAACTTATCCAAAAGGGTCACATGCAAAAAAACAAAAAAATAAACAAATATAAATATATATAATAAAAATATAAAAAATCTGTAAGATTTCTGGAAATTTTAATTAAAAAATACATTTTTGAAAGCTTTCATTCAGCCCTTTCCAACTGTTTGTTTCACACCTGATTAAATCACTTTCACTGTCATTTTTTTTAATACGGAAGGATAGCGCCATCGCTCATTTTATTTTTTTTTTATCTCTCAGAGAAGAGGTCATGTTCTGAAATGGTGTTTCTCGACACCTTGACACCTTGAATGGGTAGGAATCCCAGATTTATAATTGATATGAATGTGAATAGATTTTTAGTTCTTGTAACTTATAGCGGACCTACCACCTCGCAGGGCACTTTATATTATCGGCGGCAGCACTGCCCATAATTAGGGCGATGACTGCTCAAAAATAACGATGTTCTGACAGCAGGAGGGGTGATTTTGGGGGGATTTCCCCTCTCACTGGGAACTTGGGACGTATGTGTCACAAGTGCCCAGTCCTGTGGGATTTTGATGACTGCATCATGTAATGCAGATGAATATGTCAATGTAATGCAGTGGTTCCTAAACTTTCCTTGCAGAGCCCCCCTTTTCTATTTAGGAACATTAACATCCCTATTTAAACGCAGGTTTAAAATGAGGGCCTGCGCCCCCCTGGAATACCTTTGCACCCCGCCACCCCAGTTTGGGAATCACTCATGTAATGTATGTGATTTTTTATTTTGAGTATAGAACCGATTTAAGTTGCCCGATCACTAGTGATGGCTGCAGTGTTCGCACGGCGTACAGTCCTCATGTTCAATTTTCTTCTTGCCGGTGAACGGAATGTGAGTGAATGTGAGTATTCTTCGGCGGGATCAGGCAGGCAGGAGAAGAATTTTTTAGTCTCTCTAGAGACTCCACCACGACGTCACTTCCGTTATTTGGAACTGTGCGTTTTTTTTTGCGTGTACGTAATTTCCTGTATTTTTACAAAGTTAAACTTTCAGTTTTCCGCGAACACGTGGACTTCAGACTTTTCCAAATGTCCTCCTGTCTGCGAACAGATAAGGCCGATGTTGGGCCATCACTACCCATCACATTTAGATTTGCCAATAGTAATGGAGTAAGAGCCAAAGTTATCCAACCAAGGTCATTTCCTGAGTCTATTTGGAAATCTTCTTGGCTGCACAGTTGTAAACCATTTTTTCTACGAATAAAGCTGGCCATACACCTTTAGATCTCTCTGTCAGATATCCTTTAGATCTACCAACAACTATGTAGTGCTGGGTCCTCTGCGATTGAACACAGGTAGACTTGATGGTTTAGAAAGTCCCTCATATTACATGGTTACATGGTAAAATAAGATCTAAAGGAAATCTGACAGAGAAATCTTTTAAAGCGTTATAATAAGAACTATTTGTGATTTTTTTCTTCTCTTTCTTCAGGCCTTGAAAGATTGCATTGAAGATCTACTTAAACCATTTACACATAACCAAATAGATCTTGTTGCAGGGATTGATGCCATGGGCTTCATCCTCGGTATGTGGTTTGAAAGTAATAAACTACTACTTAAAGGGCACCTAAACCCGCCAGACAAACTTTCCCCCCTAGCTAGCCAACCTCACATTATTGGAGCAATATGTAAATAAAAAATGGTTACCTGTGTGGAGATATCTGTATATTACCCCCTCACCCCTCCTCCTCTGTGAATCGATCTCCTCATCGCCGCGGCGCCGAGCTCCTCAGTGTCTGGCTCCCGACATTCCTTCTGCAGCTGTTCATGTTGTTTTTTTCCTGCTTATACTTTGTCCATTGACACACATTGTATCTGGCACCCCCGGTGGCCGCTGGCGTTATTGCAGCCTTAACTCATGCAAGCCTGGAAGCTAACAGTGAATCTAAAATGGCGGCTCCCACAGACGTCAGCAGGATAGCTAAATATATTGATGTAGAAACATAGCCTAACATTAACATTGTCTTTGGAGAGATCACTGGTCCTAGCGTCATAATGATATTACTTGAGTTTTTGTAGAATCTACAGAAGGCACAAGTACAACTACTCATTGACCATTACACATTGCTTCCTTGCATCTTCCTGTTCTGGAATAGGTGCCACGATTGCATCACAATTAGGGAAAGGATTTCTAGCGATCAGGAAAGCGGGTCATCTTTGTGTGAAGACATATAACCAACCATATGTGGACTATTCTGGCAGGGAGAAAAATCTGGAGGTTCGTACAGATGCCATCAAACCAGGTTAGTAATTAGGTTAAAATATTTCTACCAACAACTATGTAGTGCCGGGTCCTCCCTAATAGAATACCTGACTGAAATCCATTCTGCCAATTTTATTATTCTGCCCTAAGGGCTTGTTTCCACTAGAACGATCAGCCGCGGATGGATGCGTTTTAAATAGCTTCGCCGTGTGATCCGACCTTTCTGATCGCGTCTGATTGTGCCCATAGAAAATGCATGGACGCGGTAAAAATCGCATTCATTCATGTCAATGGATGCGATCGGGTGCTTATTTGTTGCAAGGGGATCGGGAACGGTACGTGGATAAAAACACGGTACGGTGCCATTCAAAATCGCCCCCTAAACTGCGTCCATGCGCAATCGCAAAATATAGAAACTGAGATGTTTTTCAATGAGAGCAATTCGCCTAGATCTCAGTTAGATCTCTCAAACTGTAGTTCTCAAGTGAAATAAAAACCATTTGCTTTAGAATAGCGTCGATATGTTATAGAATGTTTCTATTTCTGTTATCTATGTCGGTTTATTTAACTTTAAAATTCCTAATTAGTATTGTGTATCTGGTTGCGTTAGGTCTTCGTATACTCTTAGTAGATCAGTGGATTGAAACTGGAGGAACTATGAGGGCCGCTATCAAACTGGTGGAAGAACAAGGTGGGATTGTTGCAGGTAAGTGTTACAGGTCACAAATACATAAAGCTAGCCATACACGGGTCGACTTTTGCACGATCGATCTTTGCTTCAGGCAATGACTTCATGCAGGAACGGACATGTCCATGAATCCTGGTCGATCATGGATGGGGACCACACAACTAGTGTTGAGCTTGAATATTCGAATTGCGAATATATTCGGCGAATATAGGCTATTCGAGAATTCACAAATTTCGCGAATATGGCGGCGGATATTCGCACTTTCGAATATTTGCGATATTCGCCATTGGAATGCTTATGGGCATGGATTGTGAAATAATAGCTCATCTCATTCATTTTGAAGCTAATCATGAGGCGATTATAATTGCGCATACATTTTTGCAATGCGCTCGAAATTGCGAATATGTGCGAATTCGGATATTGCCTATGCCACTTATCACTACACACAACCTCATCACAGCCAGCACTGCTGCCAATGGTTGTTTTACATATGGGCAATTGCCCAGGGTGAGGGGGGCAGCATCCACACATACTGCCCTATGTAAAACCCATCTGCTCTGGTCGCCTCGCCACCGACACAGGGACAAGGGACAAAGCTCACCCCCACTGTGTTCCTTCTCTCACTCGGGGGAAGGGGTGCCGGTCAACAAGGACTCGGGCAGAACCACCCCCCCCCCTTGGGGGAAGGGGGGGGGGCGGACAACATAGGGATTCCTTGGCCAGGGCGTCGGTCTCCCTAGGACCGCCCCTGGCCGCTGCACACACAGCTCAGAGCTGGGACACAGGGAAGGGGGGAGCCAAACACGGGTTGCTGTGCACAGTGCGGGGGGAGCCTTCTCCTTGCATGCTTCCTGTGTCCCACTCTGCCTGTCAGCAGCTCCCAGCAGGTGTTCTGTGATATTTTCCTAAATTTACAGCTCTTTACTATTGGTAAGAGTCTTGATATGAGTGAGATTAGACTCGGATGTTACAGTGTTGCATTGCCAAAACTATTTTTCATGTCATATAATTTGTTAAACAAAAAGCAGCCTCATAAACAATAGATCATCAAATTCCACTTCCATTGTGATATTTATCCCTCAGTGATTGTTTAATGTCATTTCCTCCAGGTGTGGCTACCATTTGTATTGAAGACAGTGAAGGTGGCCGATGGGTGAGAGAGAATTACAAATGCTCTGACTGTGTTCCTGAAGACCTCAGAAGCCAGTTTAATGGGCATTTTCTGCAGAGCTTCAACGCCTTCAGCAGCCAGCAAGTGAATAATGAATGATGTGTTCACTAGCAGATATCATATCGCATGGATCCATCAATCCTGGAACCGGCCACTTATCGTATACAATGTGCAACTTCATCTAGGTTACACTCAATATTGTGTCATGATGTCATAGCCTGCTCTCTTGAGGGGCTCACAATCCTAACTATATGAGAAATGAGGTAACTAAAAGACAACCAGTAAGGTTTGGATTACGGCAGTGGTTCCACAAACTTTCCTTGCAGGGCCCCCCTTTTCTGTTTAGGAGCAATATTGAGCCCCCTTCCCCTCCCTATTCAAGCACTGGTTAGGAATGAGGGCCTGCGCCCCCCTGGAATACATTCACGCCGCCCCCAGTTTGGGAACCACTGGATTACGGTAACTTTAAGAGAGGCAGCCTCTTCCTGTTTCTGGGACAGTGACATTAATGGGAATAACCATGAATGGGGTTCATACTACCGAAGAGATGAACTCCCCAAAAGTTGGCTTTTTGCAATCCTGCTCCTTGACATAGGGCGCCAAAAAAGAAGTTGGGCCTTTAGGCGCTTGGTGCTCAAAGCGCTAGTGAAGACTAAATCTTGTATTTTGTACCTATCTATATACATCTAGTTCTGGTTGTATGTCACGTATATACTGTATGTCGTCAAGTAAAGTCATTATACTGTTTCTATCTGTCTAATGTAACAGTCTGTACATAAATCTCATTGGTAAACCGCTATCCCTCTGTCTTTAAAGGCCTCCATACACGTAGCGAACCACGGGGCGATTTTTCGGCCCACTGAGGTGGGAGCGCGCTCGCAGCCTTCGTTCGGCGGCAAAATCGCCCGCAGGTGTCCACATTAGGTGACAGATCCCTGTCGCCGCAGCCAGACAACAGACATTTCCATAAATCTCTGGCTGATGCCATTAGTTTGAATGGGGACCGAGGGCCCGGTTGCTTTCCGTGCTGCTGCTTACTGTCTTTCAAATAATATAACTTTGCACATACATCTAATGTATAAATAATCTTGTATCTGCAAAGTTAGAATTTTATTTATTTTTTGTTATTTTGTCCTAACTAAAAAAAAAATGTGTGCCCCCCCCCCCCAACATTAACCAGACCCCATTTTTAAATCTGGTATGCCTGGAAAAGGTCCTGGTAGTGCTTGGATGGGAAAAAACTTGGTGGGGGCCCACACTTTTCGTGGTCCCCAGACGTTTAAAAATTTTTTTAAAACAGCATTGCATCATAAATGGCTCACTAACGCATCCCTAACGGATGCAAACGCAATCCTCTGTGTTTGTAAGGGACACAAAAGGTAAGTGTAATGTCACCTCGCTTATATTTTTACACTTGGCACATCATTTGCACAAGCGTGCAAAACCATATTATCCAAAACCATGTAATTTGAGGAGCTTTCTAAACCTTCCAATCCCTATGTATTCTATCAGGGAGGAGCCGGCACTACATTGCAGTGATATATACCTTCCAATCACTATGTATTCTATCAGGGAGAACCCGGCACTACATAGCAGTGATATATACCTTCCAATCACTATGTATTCTATCAGGGAGGAGCCGGCACTACATTGCAGTGATATATATCTTCCAATCACTATGTATTCTATCAGGGAGGACCCGGCACTACATAACAGTGATATATACCTTCCAATCACTATGTATTCTATCAGGGAGGACCTGGCACTACATAGCAGTGATATATATCTTCCAATCACATGTATTCTATCAGGGAGGACCCGGCACTACATAGTTGTTGGTAGATCTAAAGAAAATAGTATGGAGTGA
>CM070033.1:171086863-171100302 GCA_036250615.1 Ptychadena robeensis
CTTCTCTAATGACTTCAGTTAGCCAATAAACGGCATCACTTGAACTCCAAACTTGCTGTAAAATAATGCATAGAAAGTTTGTTGTTGTACAAGTTCAGACTTGTAAATAGGCCATTGTACAGGCTGTTAGGGAATTACTGTGATGAGGAAATATTAGAAGAATCTGCCATGATTGATCTTAGCTACGGGTTAGGTAACTTCTATTACTCCATAGCAAATTAATCATAACCAAATGGAAAGAACATGGCACAACAGCCAGTCTGCCAAGAGCCGGCCATCTTCCAAAATTCACGTACTGGGCAAGAAGGACATTAATCAGTGAGGCAGCACAGAAACCCTGCAGGAGCTGCAGAGACAAGAGTATCTATACATAGGTGACAATAAGCCGTACGCTCCATAGTGTTGGCCTTTATGGCAAAGTGGCCAGAAAAACGCCATTACTTTCAGCTAAAAACAAAAAGGCACGTTGTGAGTTTGCGAAAAGGCAGGTGGGAGACTCCCAAAATCTATGGAGGAAGGTGCTCTGGTCTGATGAGACTAAAGCTGGCCATAGACATCTTTGTGAGATCAATCGCTGAGATCACAAATCTATACATGCATAAAGTGAACAATCGATCGGCATGCTAAGAAATTGCACATAAATTGATCGAGCAGGATTCAGAACTGTCTGTAATTTGTAGTTGATATCAGGAATGGAGAGACGTTATTAGAGACATGCGATCGTTTCTATCGAGCGACCAATGTAGGCCTCATTCCACTTTCATCCTTTTCAATCATATTTTTTGTGTAGTCGATCTTATGATCAAAGACTTAATTGCATGTCCCTATTGTATAACAAATTGATCTCAGGGTAATCTAAGCACCTATGGCCAGCTTAAGCACCTTGGAGCTGTGATTGCAGCAAAAGGTGGCTGTACAAAGGATTGACTTTAGGGGGTAAATAATTATGCATGTTGACTCTTTCTGTTATTTTGTCCTATTTATTGTTTGTTTCAGAGTAAATAAAAAATACATCTTGAAAGTTGGGCATGTTCTGTAAATTTTATGATGCAATTTCTCAAACAATACATGTCAATTCCAAGTTGTGAGACACCAAAACACGAAAAAAGTCAGGGGGAGGGGGTGAAAATTTCAGCAAGTCACTATACTTGGTCAGTGAACTAAAAATGAAAAAAAAAAAAACCAAATATGAAGGCTGGAACTACTTAACCTTTCCATGAGCTTAGCTGTGCTTATCCACAGAAAATTTAAATGACCAATGTGCACAATAAATGTGTGCTAATGAAACAGTTTGCTTGGTATTGAAGAGGTTAAAGGAAGTGTCTTGGCCGTGGCAAACATGTCCTCTATGGAAAAGGTGCTGCTAATAAACAGCTTGAATAGTTAACAGCATTCATTCAAATGCAGAGGCCTCGTGGAGCAGCAGGGGTAACCACACCAAACAGGCAACCTGCCCAGAGAGGAAGTTTGGAATTAAGGAGAGTCTGGGTGTGAGGGAACCAAGAAAAAGAAATTGTAAAGAAATAAAAACCATGTATGCTCAAGAAACATTTCATTTATATTATAATAACTTCATTTTCATCTTAAGGTACACAGCCAAATGTTTAGGCCGATCGACCACTGTCGCTCAGCTACAAATCGGGTTGGCCCACCTTCACAGATCAACCAAGAATCTCCCGCATGACGGATCGCAGGGTGATCTGACGGTAAATTCCTGGACGATCCCATTACTTTGGATGGGGACATTCAGCACACAAAGGGTGCCCGCCGATCAGCTGAGGGGCCAGCTGCAACATCATGGCGTCATCACACTGCAGTCGATCCCTCATGTATCTATGGCTACCTTAACCTCCCTAGCAGTTGAGACGAACCCTGTTCGTTCAGCGTTCAGAGCCGCCCCAACCGCAGGGGAAGCTGGCATTGGGTACACCCGATGCCTTCCTGGAAAGCTGCAGAGATTGTCTCCGTCACGGTGACGCGGAAAAGGGGGCGGGGGGGAGGGGGGTGGCGCCATAGACCTCCATGTTAATGGAGGAGCGCCGGCTTTACCGCCCACACAGCCAGCATCATCATTGTCACCGGCTGTGTGGAGAGGGGCGGAGGGAGGGAGGAAATGACAGGCAGTGTACTGCCTCGATTGCCCGCTCAACAGCGCGATATGGGCAGTGCGCTAGGAAGGTTAAGTAAAACAATCTGGTGAAGGATACCTGCGAAATTTGATCGAATTTACTACCTCAAAGTGTAATTGATTCCTTTCCAAAAGTCTGTGCGCATGTTTAAAAATATGATCTGATACAAATTATCATCATAATCAAATTAAACTAAAAAATGGAAAAGCAAAATCATAACATATGCCCACCTTCAGTTCAATAAAAGATTCATCCCTGGGGGATCAACTCACATTCCAGCACCACATCCCAAATTATATTAGACTGTGTGTCCGACCTGGCAGGG
This sequence comes from Ptychadena robeensis, assembly GCA_036250615.1. Lineage (NCBI taxonomy): Eukaryota > Metazoa > Chordata > Amphibia > Anura > Ptychadenidae > Ptychadena > Ptychadena robeensis. The sequence goes on from CM070033.1 coordinate 171,089,318, forward strand.
TCCCCTACCACCTGTACCTGAATGTACGATATCCTGTGTTGTATCTCCACTCTAATGTATTGTTTAATATGTTGGCGCTATATAAATAAATGATAATAATAATATACAAATATACAAGAATGACAGTCCTACTTTCCAGGTGCCAATGCTCAACATGTTTGTGTTTCTCCCCTCATGGGGACTTCTTTAGGAGTCAGTAAGGATAAAATCCTTCTGTGTATGCAAACAGATACATATAAAGAACACAGTATTTTCCAAGTCATTTGCTTATTTAACCTCCCTAGCAATTGAGATGAGCCCAGTTCATCCAGTTTGTTCACAAAGAAAACTCTGGATGAACAGGGCTTGCGCATACTAACCTATTTACGACAAGCCAGCTGCGTTTCTGGACCAGCTGATCGATTCCAGAACCACTCCTTTGTGGTCACTAGTGACACCGAAGAGGTGGGGGCGGTCGGCGCCACAGACCTTCATGTCGTGTCAGTTTCCCAGAACACATCGCCGGTGTTATCAATGTGTGTGTAAAGTGTACAGGAGAGAGTTAGGGCAGGGAAAACATAAAAAATACAAGACACAAAACTTGCTTTGATTGCCCGTACCATGCTGTGCGATATGGGAAGGCCGCTACGGGGGTTCATCGGTGAGATAGTCCTTTATAGTCGTCATTAATTTATTATACCTTAAACATACTGACTGGTGTGTTGCAACGCCCTTCACTGCTGGCGGGGCCCATCGTGTGGCCCTTCTGATCTGCCTTCTCTCCCTCCTTGACGGAAATATATCTGATTTACGGACGGGCCCTCACATATGACAACACACCAGTGAGTATGTTTTAGATATATTACATTAATTGTGACTGTAAAGAACAATCTTATTGATGAACGTAGATGATCAAATGACTTGGAAAACATTGTGTTCTTTATATGTGTCTGTATGCCATTATAGAAGAATATTATCCTTACTGACTCTTGAAGAAGCCCCCTTAAGGGGAGAAATGCTTTTGATGCTTTCTGATCCTATGTTCACTGTACTGTATTGTATACTGTGTGCCAGATTCATGAATTTAATATTGTATTTAAATAAACTTTACATTTGATCTATTTGTAATCTGTGTTTTGCTACATCTTAATAGTCCCAGAAGGTAGACACCTCTTTGGAGAGTCATCCTGTAGGGCAGTGGTTCCGAACTGGGGGGGGCGTGAAGGTATTCCAGGGGGGCGCAGGCCTTCATTTTTAACCTGTGTTTGAAGAGGGAGGGGGGGCTTGATAATGTTCCTAAATAGAAAAAGGGTTTGGAAACCACTGCTGTAGGGAAACCTATTGGAACCTAGGAAGTTGGACTCTCATTCTTGGAGAATTTAAACATCTAAAATTATACCATAGGGTCAACTGTCCTCCGCCCAGATGTGTCCCATAGACACCTTTGAGCGACAGACTGATGTAATGGATCTATGCACTTTGTAAAGTGCAATGAAGTACAGAAATGCAGGAAATAAATACACTGCGGCCATTTGGTCAGCATACGGTTCTGCTTAGAATTCTCAGGGCATAGCCAGTGAGTGAAAGGTGGAAGATCTCAGAGGTGAGAAGAGTTTGTCAGATAAAGCAAAACAAACAAAAGTAAATGATATGATGGCTTCTAGTGATAAACGAGGCAAGCCATCTGCTCATACAGGTAATGAGTCTGAAGACGTAAACTGCCTCAATCAAATGTGGCTAATGCTGGGCATACACATACCGAGTAGGTCAGACCGACCCTAATCCGAGGGTGCCGAGAGGATCAACGGGATGACGTCATCACGTTAGAACCCCGGTGCATCGGGGCCCCTCAGTCGGGCTGGACACCTTTGTGTGCGGCATAAGTGCAATGAAGACGCAGTCTCATTGCGCTTTGGCATCGGGGCTGCCTCGGCGTGCATCGGCAGAGAAGATGGACATGTCCGTTCTGGCTGCCGGCGCGGCCGAGCGTGGGGCGACAGGGATCTGTGGGCAATGGATTAGCGGCGATTTTGAACCGGACCGACGGCGCGCGGCGGCACGGCCCGTCGGTAGATGAAAAACGGCAGCATATCGGCATGTGTAGCCTAGGCATAAATGACCCATCGGTTACACGGACGTGTTGTCATACCTGTTAACGCCCAATAAGAGGCTGCCGGTAAAGCTTATGGCTTCCGGGTGGTTTCCATGCATGGCCAAAGAGACCTTCAAAGGGGGTTCTCTAATCCCCCCCCCGAGCTCCTTTAAAATTGAGCTGATCGCGGGTCCCCATCCAATGTAATGTGATTTGCAAGGGAAAAACTGACATGTCTATTCTCTGGCCGATCACTCCATGTGGGCACCTGTTTTTGCAGGGGGTTTTGGTGTCTGCATTATAGTCATATGAGCTCATTTACACGGGTAGTTGGCAATGCTGAAAGACAGCAGCCACCCAGGGAACATGACACAAGGCTTTACCCAGGCAGTTACCCCATAGTGTTAACATGGGGGCATTTATGATCTTGTATCTCTACTCTTATCTAATGTACAGCGCTGTCTAGAATGTTGGCGCTTTATAAATAAATGTTAATAATAGCAACACCTACTTGAGGAATGTCTGATTTTCCCTCCCCTTTCCTTTCTCATTATCACTTTCTATTACTGAAATGGTACAACAAACTGCAGTCATCCGTCCTCCCCCTTTTTTTCCCTTCTTCTACTCCCCTCTTTTTTTTCTTCTTTCTTTTGTTCCTAAAGTTCATTGAAGTTGGTCTGGGTGTGTGGTTTGTACTTTTGTTTTGATATTTCACTTGTTTTGCTTTTTTGAACTTTACTGAAAATTTTATAAAAACGTATTGAAAAAAAAAATAATAACACAATTGACCTACCCCACAGTGCCGGTCCTTTGCTGCTTGCATGCGCTGGTCACTTTAGAGTGAAATGAGTCTCTGGTGTGAAGACATGCCTCCTTTTTAAAACACTAGATCAAAGTAAAAGCACAGTTTTATTAGAATTATTAGACTTTTAGGATAATTTCACACAGTCCCCCTATTCCATTACCAAATTATTTTTTTATCATAGGGTCTGGCAGGCCTGCAAAGGTGGGCCAATGAAAAAGTGTGCCCCCTACCCCCCTCCTGGTCATGCCAGACTCCCTCTAGTCATAGAGTCTGCCAAAGCCTGGTAAGAGTAATGAGTTAATGAGTAATATCCAGGGGTGCACATAAGTGTTACTCTGGTACTCAAAAGGGGCCAAAAACGAACTCTGCGTACCTGCATTATTGTTACACAGCTCATATGCGTACTAACAACTTGGAGGCGCTCCGTGTCTGGACGGCCACATCAAAATATTAAATGTATACAATTTATGTCACTTGGATAACTGCAGGGAAATATGAATAACTATGAAGGTTGCAGTTAGAGGTGTAAAATCGGGAATGCAAATTAATAATTAAAAAAAAGATCGGACTTCTAAGGGTGTTGGAGATCTGGGGGCTGAAAGTCAGAGTTCACATATGTAAGGGTAAAAGCTGACAAGAGAAAAGCAGTGTGTGAGAGCTGGAATAGGACTACAAGGGTGACAATTGGACTGCAGGTAGTCTCAGCAGTAAGTTACTAACCCAGAAAATTTCAGGGTTGTACTACTGAGATATGAGATCTGGGGGTTCAAACGTGTTGTAATGTGAGAGTTACATGTGACCCAAAGACAACTGGTGACCTGTGGATGGAGACAGCTAATCGGAGGATCAATAAGGAACAGGGAGGTCCATCTGCAGCAGAATCTACCATGCTGGAAGCTGATGCAGAGGACAGTGAGGAAGACCACCCTACATAAGGGGTGAGTACCAAACACCATCTCCTGGTACTCATCTGAGGAGCTCACTAAAAAAGTTATGTACACCCCTAGTAATATCCCCTTCAGCTGCAATGGGGTACTGTAATTTTTTTGTGCCTGAAGTGATTTGAGTGCTTGCATTGTATTTCAGGCTTTTCATAAATTGTTGGGAAAATGCCTGCGCCAGGGAGCACCCAGGTAACATTAAATGCAGCTCTTATCGAAATTTTTAGTAAGGTCAATGTTTGCTTATTTCACTTCATGTATACGTATAAGACGTGCTTACATGCTGTTGGTATTAACACTTGGTTTACAATTAGAAATTTTGTTCCTTTTTATTTACTGGTCCCTTGATATGCATATTACAGTCTGATGGAAGCCACTGAGACACTGCCGGAGATCATCAGCATTACAAAATGTTCATCAGCATTGCCTTGCATAACAAAGAGGTCTGTTGCTGCTCGCCAGCAGTGCTACGTTGTCGTGTTTGTGTTGTCTCTGCTCCAGGCGTGAGTTCCATCCAGGGTACAGCTGAGAAAGTGAGAAGCCACTTCCTGTCTGGCACGGTCACCACCCACATCTGCTGTCTTCTGCATCCTCCATGCATAGACATGAAGGCCTGAGGCCACAACGCTGGGACCACACAGGGCGAGAGTTCTGGAGCTTTACCAAGAGGAGGGTGTTATCCTACATGCTGCTTTAGCAAGGTAGACTGTGAAATAGGTATTCCACAAATATCACTACACACTTACTACCAATCTGAAACATTGCTCATTAACTTGTAGAAGCCCACTTACTCAATGCCAGAGCTTCTCTTATTGGCTGATTTTATGGTAATTGGCCAATGCAGCAGTTTACTGAATATTAACAGTGAATGAGTTGTGGGTAGTAAAAAGTTAGGTCTTTCAATCAAACAACCTTATCCAACATTGCAAATCAATTTTCTTTGTGTTCTCAGCACAATGAAGGCTGATTTCTAATTTCTAATGAACTATTTACTATTAAGCTGGCCACACACAGGTAGATTCCCGTGCAATCAACCGGCAATCAATTACTGTGTGGTGACGTCAACACGCTGTGATTGATCGCGGGTACGGTAATCAATGTGCACCACATGGGCACATCAATTACCGTATGATGGGGACTCCATTTCCCGGTCCCCTGGGTCTCTCCTTTCCCCAGCCAGAGAAGCAGCCAACCTGCATGCCCCCCCCCCTCTTCTGGCAGAGTTGGGTCCGTGCTGGTCACACCCCCTTCACACACACAGCCGTAGCTGATCGCAGCCTGTGTGTGGGGCTAGGCTGTCAGCCCGTTCATTACATTGGAGGGTGACTCGCGGTCCCCATTCAATGTAATGGATTTCGACCAAGGTTTTCCAACATGTTGGAAACCTGCTTGAAGGAACCGTGGATGGCTCAGACGAAGAAGCCGTGTGTGGCTGGCTTTAGTTAATTTATTTAACTACTACAAAACTATCTTATTAAAGGACTTTTCTCTCCTCTATCCTACACCTCATAGGTCTGCAATCATTTTTTAAAGCCTAACTACAGTCATAATATAAAATGACCGCTTCTATGAACTACAAATGGTTAAATGCTGGTATTTATAGTGAGGGGAAAGAAACATTACTATTAGGCACCATTCACATGGGCGCTTCAGGCTGCTGCCAAATGTCAGCAGCTCAGAAAGCAAAAGCCCGTCCATGTGTGCAGCGTGCAGGTGCTTGGGGGACATTCAGAAACACCTCATGTAATATTTATTGGGCAAAATGCACAGTAGAACTTTTTTACATAGTTATAGATTTAGGTTCCCTATAATCTGGGCATCCTTACTAGAAAAATATACAAGGCCGAGCCCTAGTGTGGACACCATAAATATCCTGCATAGAAATCACTTTAAAAAACAAAATTTGTATTCATTGGAGTAAGCAATAGGTATGATTTCAGATATTGACAAAGACATTGCAGATATAATTCTTGAGGTATTGCATGCGAGTGGTCTTAATCAACCAGCCATCCATCATGCCTTCCCTCTAACAGTCTAGTACAGTCAGAGGCCACCATCATTATACACAGAGGAACAAGGCCTACGCGTTTCGCCCTGTCCAGGCTTCTTTAGGGAATATTCTTCTCTGTGCACAATTCACGCTTTATTGTGCTAAAGACTAAAATTGACCGGTGCGCATTTAACCTTATCCAACAAGTGATGCCTCAATGTATCGCCACCAATGCTTCTCAACTTGTTTTACATAGGGGTAGGAAGTCAGTTTCTTAATTATTAATTTCCTTACCTGAGGCAGCTCTGCCACTATCCGGTCCCGCCGAATTGGAGGAAGTACGCTCATTGTTATCTCTAGTCAAGATTTCCAACTTCTCGTTTAAAACCTTTAAAAAAACAAAAAAAAAATAAGCAACCCATTGCTATTACTAAAAGAGAACTGGCAAGATTGTGTAAAAGTCAAGATTAAAAAGCCTGACAAAAAATGGCATCATATTTAAGTGTTGATAAGCTTATTATATTTTGGTTTACATATGATATATGATTATTTACTCATAGTTTGTATAGCAATTACATATTACACAGCACTTTACAGAGGACATATTCAAGTCGCTTTCTCTCAAAGAAGCTCAAAATCTGACATTCCAACCATTTTAATATGTCACTTAAGGCGGGGGCCTTAAGTGACATATTAAAATGGTTGGAATGTCAGATACACGTAGCGAGCCATGGCTGATGTTGCGGCGGACCATGTGCGTGCTTGCGGCCGTCGGCAAAATTGGGCGTAGATCGCAGGTGCCCACATGGGGCTATAGATCCCTGTCGCACTAAAGCTCGGGACATGTCCGTAAATCTCTGGCCGATGCCATTAGTTTGAATGGGGACCGGCGCCCCTGTCCAAACTAACAGCACACAAAGGGTGTCCGCTGATACTCTGAGCAATGGAGTGCAGCATCATGACATTATTACGCTGCACTCCGTCGCTCGTCTGTCGACCCCTGCTTGGTTTGTGTGTGGGGACCTTTAGGCTGAGGCTCCACTAATGCGGACAGAAAAACACATGTAGTAAAGCATGTGTTTTGTGTCCAGATCAGATGCAGTTTACCTACAGGTTTTTGCCACACTTTTTTTTTTTTAGTCTATTGCTGCCAATGGACTAAAAATCTCGTCCGATTACGCATTTGAAATCAATGGATGAGGTCGCATGTTTAGCACTCAGACCATGCCAGATCCGTGACCGTGGAGTCAGGCATACTGGAGACAATGGTAGCGGTACGGGTGCGTCTAAAAAACGTGCAGCAGCCGTTCCCAAATCGTCCTAGTGGAGCCAACACAGTCTATAGACAAATGTTGAGGGAAGCCAATTCATCTACCAGTTCCTCTTTGGAATGTGGAAGGAAACCAGGGTACCCAAAGGGAGACACAAGGAGAACATACACGTTCCTTGCAGATGGTTTTTTGGACAAAATATGATTATTAAATCATCCTAATACTCTTATCCTGTCAATATTTGGGGCCAGGTGAGACAATAAATAAAATGTAGAAAGCTGACCTGTGCCGCCTTGTCCGTGGTCACTGGAAATGGTTCTTCCTTTGTGACAATAACTGCACAGGCAGCCAATAAATTATTAACTTGATGCTTTACTAGGCTTAAATGACAGCATGCCAAACATACTATTACCATTACACAAAGCAGGAAACATGTCTGTCTGTATTCATTGCTCTACAAAATCCTTTACAAAATAATTGGGATCTAAATCTAAAATTCTACTTACTCTCTACTTATGTCTGTTACTTTGACTTTTTGGAATCCAATAATATAATAATATAAGATACATGACCACTGGCTCCCTGGATTCTATATTGTTATTTAAATTAAAAAGTGAGGAAAGCTTTTTGTTCCACATATCTGTTAAACAATTTAAAGTAATGGAAATGTAAGAAACTTTTAACGGCAATACTGAGATTAATCCTAACCGATAGTGTGATTACAAAAAGTGCGACAGGTCTACTGTACCATATAGGAAAATTATCCCAGCCAAGAAGAGGGGGCAATCAAAATGACAAAGGAGGATCAGAAGGGGTTACTTAACTGGTAATCCCCCCCCCTCTGAGTCCCCTGTGCCATATTGATTCCCCCCTCTTACCCCCCCCTGTGTCATTTTAAGTGATCCCCTCCACCCTGATACCCCAGTTCGATATTCTTCTTCATGGAAAAGTAAGACATCCCTTGAAAATAAGACGTAGGGCATCTTTGGGAGCAAAAAATAATATAAGACACTGTCTTATTTTCGGGGAAACATGGTAATCTTATTTCTAGAACAAAAATTTGAAAACCCCCTTCTGAATGGGTAAGAGGTCCTCTGGAACTATGTACTATTTCAATAGGGTGGGGAGCAAGATGGTATGCTCTAGGGGGGCTCACACTGTTCGTGGTCCCCTTTTCAAAGCATACCAGACCCTATGCAAAAAAGGACCACTGGTATGCTTTGGTAGACCCCGTGTTTTTTTAACCATTACATTTCTGGAAAAAACACAATAAAAAACATTATATTTTGTGTGATGTTTAACCATTGATCCCCCTCTGTCATGACATTGTCTTCTGTTTCACACTTTTGACACTTTTTTTATTGGTATCGTGGCTACAAGTGTGACCAAAAGGTTTGCGAATTTCGTCTGTCATTAAAGTCAATGTGGTGCGCCACGAGCAGGTGAACCGCCGGTATTTGCTGAAGCGTTCACGGACTGTCTGCGAACACCCTCTGCCGATGTGTGCCCATCGCTAGTGAGGATCGTTACACCTGGTATTTGGCTACCTTGGCAGATTACCCCATAGATGTGTGCTGGGTTAGATGCTCAAAAATCACATTGTAGGTGGCACTACATGTAAGGAACCCCCAAAGGACTTGATGGAAGGGGTACCCCAGATTCTTTACATATAAGCTATATGGTCCCGTAACAGTCAAAGTGGCAGTGTCATAGACAAGAAAAAATCTGAAGGTGACGATTCATTTCCAATCGATAGATTAACCCAAAATGATGGAAATTTAACACCAAACAGATTGAACAGTGATCAGGTGATCATTTTGAAAACCAAAAATAAAGTAAGTCGTTGACATATTTGTTGGGTTTTAGAGGTATTTCGATTTGTAATCAATGATACTCTGGGGCATGTCACAGGGCTCTGGAAAGTTATTGATCGGTTTTGCAGCAATCACACTGAATGGTGATACAATTAATCGACTTGAGTCTGACAATCAATATTAAATAGCAGAAGTTGATCAAGAATAAAGATTGTGCAAAAGTGGATGTGTGTATGGCTCGCTTAAATTTACTAGAAAACATTTGAAACCCTTTAAGCGAGAGAGTTTGCTGAAAGAAGGGGGGGGGGGGGGGTTGTTGCATGAAAAGTGTCCAGCAAGGACCACACTGGCAGTCCTAGTAATACAATCGTCAATGGTCAGGACAATGTTTGAGCAGCTAATTGACAACAATGACATCACTTAGGCAACAAATGGGGGATTTTATTACTGTCTGACCATTTGACATGTCCTCTAATTAATTTTACTTGCGTCACATAGAAAGTGAGGGCAAATTTACTTTGTGACCCTACATTAAATACCTGGCGTAGGGTCCAACTATTTCAACTATCATCAGTCAAACTTATTTCCATTTTACAGTAGTCATACAGGCAGTTTGCTTATTCTTCTGCAAATGAATTGCTAACAAATAAGTGACATTTCTTGTCCTATTTTCCTCTATTCAATCCCTTTTGTAGCTTTAGGGCTCTTTCACACTTTATTTTTATCTTGACGACAATGCAGCGTGCTGCCGCATGGTAGACAGGAAAGTACAACTGGTGTATGGTAACATAAAGGTATCCTATAGAACATCTGTGTACCATGCGCAGCACGTAACACTTGTGTTGCCCACAGCACAGCGCAGTCCTGTTTGCTTTTTTTCTAAATATTCATTCTAATTTTACCAGGAGAATATTGCGACCAGCCATCTTTTATGTATTAACTATAAAGCCATGAAATGTCAAGTCAGCGACTTATGTCGGCCTCTCCAGAAAATACTTTGTGAAGTTTAGGAAAACTTTCTTACCTCACCCGGGAAACATGTCAGAGAATAATCCCAATGTCAGCAGGACAGCCAGGGCTTGATCATCCCCAAACAATGCTAGACAAAGCCTGAGTGGGGTGAAGTCTGAGGAATTGTGGCCGTAATATGAGAGCAGGAAATTCCAAGAGATCTGAAGCGCATCTAACGCACAGCACCAGGCCTACCCTATGTACAGAGGCATGGCAACAGCTTGCAACAACACAAGCATCACCAAGTACCTGGAAATGTGCAACAACGCCTGGGATCTCATACAATGCGACCTCTGCATGCATTGTCTGTAATAGATTGTACAATGCTACTTTCATGGAGTAATCTGGTTATTGGATGAGGATGATAAGCCTGGTCCAGACACCATCTGCAGGGCCAGACAACTTATGATCCCAGGCTGGGGGAGCTGGCTTACCTAAAGCAGATGAGGAGGTATCACCATGGATCCTGATCCACTCCAAACAGAGGAGAGGGAGAAGGCGGACCAGATGCCTGCAGCTGCTTCTTGTTACTCTGACTCAAATATCTCAGTCGCCTGGCAATGATTCCTCAGCTCTGATTCCTCCCCTGCCTCTGTGCTCCTAGCTGAGGTTTAATGGTGGGGGTGTCTGCAATGACTAACAAGAAGTCCCTGCATTCCCCATGCTGGGAGGAGAGGTGGCAAGAAGGATGGAGGACTCCGATCCACCCTCCTCCCCCTTCTTATTCATCTCTTTATTAGACCTGTTACATCTCACTGTGACACAGAACATCCACCCTCAGGCTATTGGCGTTCTACGTGGAAACAGCCTGGACACCCATCGCCAACAAAGTAAAACTTTAGCATTTCTTGTGCCTGACTTTACGAGAACACTTACTACTTGTCCAACTTTATACAACTTTATATAGCGTATGTAATAAGTGGAATCTAATTCTCAAAGCATGTAAAGCCCCCATACACCTTACAATTTCACCATACAATTTCTGTGCAATCAACTTTTCTTCTACCAAATCCATGTAATACGAGGAGCTTTCTAATCCTTCCCATCACTATGTATTCTATCAGGGAGGACCCGGCACTACA
>CM070033.1:171109900-171125934 GCA_036250615.1 Ptychadena robeensis
TAGAATACATAGTGATTGGTAGGGTTAGAAAGCTCCTCATATCACATGGTTTTGGTAGAACAAAATTAGTAGTACAGAAATTGTATGGAAAGCTTTTAAGGTGTATGGGGGGCTTAAAGGTGTCCAGACTCTTGAGTTATCTCGGCTCATTGCAATGAATGAGCATTTTTTTTCTTAAATTGCTGGAAATGTAAAAAGTTTACGTCCCTGTCACATGTCGCCAATCACCACCATTGTAAATGATGTCAGCGATGCATGTCATTGCCACACATATGGGGGGGTCGGCCATTTCTGGCTTTCGTCTGGCCCCTTTATCAAATTTTAAAAGCCAGTGGGGCCACCAAGTCAAATAGTTTGCCCACCCTGATTTAATGTCTATCCTCACATCAGTCTTTCATGAAGCAGTCTGATTGTAATGGCCATTGTGATTTGGCAAACACTTTAAGGACAATTCACAGGGTCCTCTTAAAGCAAACAGCAGGGTGCAAAGGTATTTCAGGGGGTTGCTGGCCCTCATTCTGAAGCTGTATTTGATTGGCGGGGTTCGATAATGTTCCTAAATAGAAAAGGGGGGCCTTGCAGGGAAAGTTTGGGAAGCACTGTCTAGATGCATTTGTACAATTAAGAACCATAGGCAAGAGTGTGGTCAAAGTTTCTAAATCTTTCTAATAAAGTGTAAGGGATGGGGCATAAGGAAGCGCTCGTAGGTCATAATGTTTGCTGTATTCTGGAATTGTGGGGGTTTTCTGTGCAGGTCTGTTTTTTAGATAGTTGGCAACATCACACAACACTAGGGTTTGTGATGAATGTGCAAACAGATTTAGAATATTCCCTAAATCTGTTGGCGTTAGGGCTCAGTTATACAACCTCAATTAGTGCAAACGTTAAATGAGGCTTTTTTTCCCCCATATAGAAAATGCCACAAGTGGTTGCAGACAGTGCCTTGTGGCTCTCCATGCTGCTTCCAACTCACAGCAACCAATAAAGTGTCTGTGTAAATGTAGCCCAGTAACTTGTACTTTTGGATGTGATTCTACCTTTTCATGTTGTGTTCTTATTTCATCAGCTGTCCCTGCCAAGACTGAAGCAAAGTCTAAGGCTCTCAAGGCCAAAAAGGCTGTGCTGAAAGGTGTTCACAGCCACAAGAAGAAGAAGATCCGGACAACCCCAACATTCCGCAGACCCAAGACCTTGAGGCTGAGGAGGCAACCCAAATACCCAAGGAAAAGTGCCCCCACAAGGAACAAGTATGTTTACTGCTAAGTTTTACTTATAATTTAGATTAGAATAGGTTATAATTTGGCACCTCTTTTTCAGGATTTGTCTGTAAAGGGGAGATGTGCGGAGTCCCTATTTTTGTTTTGTTGGCCGCTGCCAGACTGTATTGTTTATAATTGGAAGCTTAAAACAGAGTCCTTACCAGAACAGAAAGGGGGGAACTTGTGCACTTGTTGGGCTGTAAGGCTTCCATACTTACAAGGGTCCTGTAAAGAATCCCTTTCCTGCTGTCAGGTCTGTGGTACAAATGATGTTTTTATAGCGATCAAAGACTGAAATCTAATGATTGCACTTTTTTCTTACTGATGTACTTGAGCCTCAGCAGCATATTGACTTTGAAGCCGCTTCCTGTTAGTTTATAGGGGGCATGTATGGAAACCTTTAGATGTATCAGGGAATGGCCAGGCCCTCATATCAGTGTGCATTATGTTTTAGAGGGTAGAACATTTTAAAGCTGGAATGGGTTTATCCATATAAGGGCTTGTTTCCACATATGCGGCCGCCCGCGGCACGATTGAATGGCCGTGGTTAAGAACCGCATCTCCATTATTGGTTTTTATTATGTGGTTTTTAGCTGCGGCCATTCACCTCTGGCCATGGTCAGGGGCGGATAGGTGCAGCCCGCGGTCAAAAACGCAGTGAGCCAAGTTTGTAGGTTTGCGGATCCCGCAGCTCCCGATCTCAGACTGGGAATAGCCCATTGAACAACATGGGCGTGGTTATATTCTTGATGTGGGCAACCGCGGCCAGCCGCACATGTGGAAACAAGCCCTCAATCAGTATTGAGAGATGGTGTCGCTCTCCCACAGGAAACGCATCACCAAGCGGTTTCTTCCAACTCAAGGCAAAATGTTATTGGGAACAAGGTAGATTGCTTAGCTTAGGGGTGTAAATAGATGTTAGTGTGGTCTTATTGGTTTTAGATTATCTATAAGTGGTCTAAACAATAAACACAACTGAAAAAATTAATGTTATCCACATCTTTTTTTTTTTTTTTTCAATTCTGCCAATGGGATCAAGGAATGCATGTAAAGTGTAATTCATATTTAATTGTTTTTAAAAATTTTATACAAACGTAGGTCTTTACATACATTCATGTCTGCAAAGTCCCCTTGTTGGCGTAAGGAGAATAATTTAAGTGTCAGTAGGGAGACATCATCAAAAGTATCCTGGGGATTGAGTGAAATGTAGCAGTGAACATTTTCATTTGTCAAAATCTATCTTCTAGGGTATAGGTGCCTAAATAGATAAGGGGCTGCGAGCAAAGTTTTGGAACCATTGACATAAGGGAAGGCTCGTCCATAAAATGCTAGAACTACACATGGCCTGGTGATTATTGAAACTCAAATTTTTTTTTATCTTAGGCTTGACCATTATGCCATCATTAAGTTCCCCCTCACCACTGAGTCTGCTATGAAGAAGATTGAGGACAATAACACTCTGGTTTTCATTGTTGATGTCAAAGCAAACAAGCACCAGATCAAGCAAGCCGTGAAGAAGTTGTACGACATTGATGTGGCCAAAGTGAACACCCTCATTAGGTGAGCTGCAGGTCTCTTCAGGGAATAGCCATACTATATATTGGTCTCTACTAGTAATGCACATGATGGAAAATTTTATTCTGGCTGATGTCCATGATGTTTTCAAAGGAACCACTGATGCATGTTTGCTAGAAGTGTAAAGATTTTTAGTGTTGTGAAAGATGTGTAACGTGGTGATATTCTGTTACAGGCCAGACGGTGAGAAGAAGGCATATGTACGTCTTGCTCCCGATTATGATGCTCTGGATGTTGCTAACAAGGTAAAGTTCAAGGGGTGGATCTTCTGACTATCAATATGAGATGGGACTTTGGATAGTCCTTTTTCAATAGATTTTGTTGGGCAATTAATGCAAGAAGGTTTAGGCCAGTGGTTCCCAAACTGGAGGGCATGAAAGTATTCCTGGAGGGGGGTGCAGCTAGGGACTGGGAGGGAAAAGCAGCAAGCCAACCATGCAGGAGCTAGCTGCAGAGAGTAAGTAGAGTGCATGTAATGTGTGTCTCTGATGTCTCAGCATGAGGGTACTGTGTGTCGCTGAATGTTTCTGTATGAATGGTGTGTGTATATATGATGCATGTATCTGCACAATTGGTGTAAAAAACAAATGGTTGTATTTCAAATGTTTTAGTGCCATTTCACACCGGTACTAGTGCACGATACTGCAACACAAACACTGAAATTGCCCTCCATCTGAAACAGTTTGAATGGAGAGGCTTGAATGTTCCCATCTAGAAAAGATGGGGGGTCCCAGCAGGAAAAGTTTGGGAACCACTGGTTTAGGGAATGATGGACAAAAAGAAATGAGAGCATATGTGAGGCCTAATACTTGAATTGTAAAGAGAAAAGGGCCCACCGTAGACTTTCAAACATTCACTGTGCAAATGATGGAAAATTGTTATCTCTGAATACCTTGATGTGTTCAAAGGAACCACTGATGCACAGTAAGTAGGGTTGATGCTCTTGCAGTTAAATTGCTGCCCAGGGTCATCAGCAAAGGGAACATTTGTTATCAATTGTTGCAAACAGCAGTAGTTGCACATATTTTGTATGCTAAGTCTATTGCCAACATTTTGTGGGGTCTGTTATGTTTTTAGAACAATGGTTCTCAGCCTTTCTAGATTCACTACCCCAGAAGTGATGTCACGGTGTTATTTCCTGTATTTGGAACACGGAAGTGCGGTGCAGTGTGTCACTTCCGCTTTTCAAATACCACAAGTCACACTTTACGATGTCACTTCCAGCAAGATCACATAGGTGTTAGGTTCCGTTCCCTCCCTTATATTTTTCTGCCCCACTTGCGCAAATGATGGGCATGGTGGGAAGTTAGAAGGGAGCGGGCATCGGCACTGCTGCTGGTAAGGAGCAGATCTGATACATCCAGAGAACTCTGACCCTGTCAATTATTTGCTGATATGATTTCCAATGAATAACTGCTGATATTGCTGTAAAGCGCCATGGTTCTATGTGCTCATCTGTAACAACTTTTATGGATTCTTATTCCTGTCCAATTTTGTAAGCTTGAGCCACCATTCACACAACCACTTTCCATGCTGCTGCCCAGAAAATGGCTGCCTGCCCTTTGTGTGCAGAGGTATGCCCCTAATATGGCTAAAGGCCTCCATACACCTTACAATCTTACCATACAATTTCTGTACAATCAATTTTGGTTCTATCAAAACCATGTAATATGTGGACATTTCTTGACCTTCCAACCACTATGTATTCTATCAGGTAGTCCCGACACTACATTGTTGTTGGTAGATCCAAAGGAAATTGTTTAGAGTGATCTAAAGGTGTATGGGGGGGCTTTACATGGGTGCTAATGAAAAGCTTATGTTGCATCTTCCCGACTGCATTTTTTTTCCGGTGTCTGGAATGATGCCATATTGTAAAAAATGCAGACTGACATTTCGTGAATGAACAGGGTTCTGGTGTGCCATGTAGAGTGTTTGTGTCATTTAGAAACTCTGGTTATTTCGAGTATTGCATTTACCAGAAATATCCAGGTTTTACAGTAAAAATGTCGGGTATGAATTGGTGCGATTTGCAAATTTGCTGTTGTAATTTGGATGTGTTTGTAGTTCTACAAATGTTGCATGTGTATCGGTTTTGTAATATATATATTTTTCTCATTGCAGATTGGCATCATCTAAACCTGCTGGCACATGATCTGTACAGAAATAAATCCAATTAAAAAAATACTTATTTGTAGTCTTTGTGTTTTTGGTTTTTGTCTCCCATCCCCCATATCTTTAAGGTTGATTGACCCGTGCTGAATTTTTTTTTAATGCAGCTATAACGGGCCCCTTTAAATATGTGGGCATGACCTGTACTATACGCACCCCAAAAAAACAATACACATGCTGCATCTCATGAATAAGAACCTGGGCCCATGCTATGTACGCAAAGCGCTGTAGGCTATGTCTGTGGAGGCAACACTTAATAGTTCATGGTTTTAATGGTGGAGGATTCGTACTGCACTAGATCTGTTCAGCGCATGATAAATGTGGGGTTGTTGCCGCAGTGGAAAACAAAGCCTAACACAATCAGCTTTGCTAAATGTTTGGCTATTATTCTGCAGAGTTCAAATATAGGGGCAACATTTAGGCCAGTTATTGATGTATATGAGGATTTCAACCTTCCTGGTGGTAGGGTGGTTTTCAACCACGCGGTACGGGCAATCAAAGCAGTATATAGTTCTTTGTCGTGTCTCCCCTCTACACATCTATGGTGATCCTTGCTGTCTGCATCTAGCAACCTGGAATTTATTTTACAAGCTCACTAAGATGATGTGTTCCAGTTTTTATCTGTAATATTGAGCTCTCGAGTGGTGGAGAGACCACTCTGCCAGCAGCATTTGCAATGGAGAAGTCAATGGCAGACAAGGTCTTCATCCCAGGAAATACATAGAGCAGCCAGTGTGAAAGGGCCCTCGGACCCACTGGATGGAATGATATGGGCCGGTCTCTGGTGTATTTAAAGTCCCAAGCTCCTGCATGTTCTAAACCCTAGGAGCCCAACCTGCGGCCCTTTGGGTGTTGTCTGGGGGCCCCCCTTGGTCCTACACATGCTGCCCCCAAAACCTGTTAATGCATAGGCCATAGTAACTCATTTGTGAAGTGGTCACACCCTGGCCCAGCTTTCCTAATCAACTTTGGCAGTCCTACATTAGCAAAATTGTCAGTGTTTATAGGGGAAACCAGGTCAGGAGGGGGGTGGGTGCTGTCGGGTTTTGACTGCCTGTCGTGATCTGGTCCACCGCCTGCTGAGATATGTAGATGGGGGGGGGGGGCTGGATCGATGTTATGTGCGTCCCCTTTAGTGATGCCAAGGGCCGCACTTGTGGCCGTCCATATCAACTCAGTTGCCCACCACTGTTCTAAACTCTCAGGGCTATATCACACTATGCATTTTTAAGGCATGCATTTCCCCATATGCAAAAATGCATGTGTGGTTTTGAACAGTAAATGCGTAAAAATCTTGTTTTCACAAAGTCCTCCAGAGCTGTACAAACTACCCCATTTCCCCTATGATAAGCCACCCCCCCATTTTTGGCCAAAACTTTAAAATAGGCCAGCCCCCGCAAATAAGACACTAACCGATACCTGCCTGCCTCTACCATTCGGGTGGTACAATGGGTAACTGACTCCATCAGGGCTGGTTACAGTGCAGGAAGGACAAGCAAGCTGCTGATCCCTGCTGAGTCTGTTACCCGGCCTTAACGGTGGAACCCAAAAAAAGTGAGTCTGAAGGGCACACTGTTAGGCACAGAGGGATCAGAAGGGGGAGACTGGCACAGAGGGATCAGAAGGGGGAGACTGGCACAGAGGGATCAGAAGGGGGGCACTGGCACAGAGGGATCAGAAGGGGGACACTGGCACAGAGGGATCAGAATAAGACATCCCCCTGAAAATAAGACCTAGGGCATATTTTGGGGTTTAAAAAAAATATATAAGACCGTGCCTTATCGGGGAAACAGGGTAGCTGAAACCAGTGTGTGCCATTTGCCCAAACTGGCTTCTGTTTCTACTCTGCACAATTAGCACACACGGCAGCATTGTGTACAAAATTTTCTAGCAGTGTGCAACATTAATACTCCACATGAAAAATGTGGTTGCAGTGTGCACCATTTGCACTCAAGGTGAAGAGTTTGCGCTCAGTGTGTTTTTTGCTCCTTGCCCTGCAGTGTGCGGGGGTTATCACAATGAGTACAAAAGCCAACAATTGAATGTAGATATATTAAAAAGCAGCAGCTCCCCTTCGTTCTGCCAAAATCGTGTCTGAGGGTCCTACCTTCGGCCGAGAGACGTGCGCACATTGTGGGTACAGTCCATGTACAGTGAATGGCCTATAATCCAGCCTCTGTTTGGCCACATTGTATACAGAACGTAGTATATACGCCACCATGAAAATCTGTTTTTTCTGTCATGGATGCGTTGCACAAATACGTTCATGATGCCTCATCGACTCGAGCACAATGTAATATGCAAATTAGATTAAAAAATTTAGCAAAAATGCATGCAGAAAAGCTGGGTTTTAAAAACGCAACGCATGCAGTGTGAACAGTAACATCGGCTGTCTGAAAACGCAGTACTTTATATATATATTTTTTTTTTTTTTTATAGTGTGAAAGGAGCCTTAGTTACTAGTTAACACACCAACATAACCTGCTAAATAAATCAATTAGATTTATAAAGGGATTACAAATAATACCTGTATATATGCCTCATTTCACTTCAAGTAAATGTCAAAACATTCAAATGGTTTAAATTAAGTTGGTGACTCCTGAGAGAAATCGACAACCATGTTTTTTTTCCTGTACTTGTATGCCAGTGGTTCCCAAACTTTCCTTGCAGGGCCCCCCTTTTCTTTTTAGGGATGTTATTGAGCCCCTACTCCAAACACAGGTTAAGAATGAGGACCTGCGCACGTCTGGAATACTTTCACGCCGCCCCCAGTTTGGGAACCACTGTTTCACGCTGACACACATTCCTACCAATTCACCTCATAAAAATGGCGGGAATTGATACACAAGATGAGGGACGTGTCAGTAAGGACAGTAGGTGACAGACACATATCACAAGTATGGAAATACTGTAGACCACACGGTGACATTCACAATCTGCAAGTCTGTGTGGAAATACAATAAAAATACTATCGTTATACACGGCATCCGCAAGCTAACACAGGTGATTCAGCACTGCCGCAAATCAAGTCCAGAGCACATGCAGCAGCTTTACTTTTATAATGGCAATGTGCTTGTTTGTGAAGCACTGTGTATAGTGTTGACTCATTCTGCCTTGGCCTTCATGGTTTAAGCTTTTCCCACTTTGTGTGATGCCCTTAAATTCACCACAAAATTCAAATGATTAACCTATGTTTTGTTTTATTGTCATGTTGACTGTTAATATTAGAGAACTTATAAATATTCTTCATTGTTAGACACTTATGTTCCTTCACTGCGTGTGATTATAGACTCAACTATGACTTTAGTGAATGACTTGATCTGACACCATCTTAAGTGGCTAATGCCCCATTAGGTACATCACAGGATATCCTTACAAACATGGAATTGGCGTTCATCCCATCTACCACATCACAGGACACATCACCTACTTTACGCTTCTGACGGCTCTCATCCAGCACTTTGTTCTCAGTATTGCAGTTGACGAGATGGAGCCGTCCAGCGAAGATCAGATACCCCGGCAGCAGCACATACTCATTGCTCTGTTCTGTCGGGGGTATCTGATGCTCTAAGCTGGCACTGAAGCAAGCAGACGATGTCACTCCTCTGGACATCCTTTGGCCGCAGGGCATTCATATGCAAATTTGGCTTTCTTCAAAGAGCACACTTGGAATATCACCTCCAGTGTCATTCCCAGAAGTGCTCTTTGAAGTTAACCCTTTCAGAGGGTGCCAAATGGCTTGTATTGGATACAGTGATAACTGTATCCAATACAATTCAAAGTAAAACAAAACATTTCCAATTGTAATAAAAATGTTATTATAAACAAACATAAATACTGTTTTGAAATCTTTGATACCAAATAAATATTCAAGAGATTTTATCATTGAAATGATACATTTTATAATTTTTTTTTAATGTACTTTTTTTTATAATAATTGTGTGTGTCAAACATTATTTTAGGCAGGATGTCTATTAGACCCTTGTACGGACAGATTTTTGGAAGTTACAAGCCTACAACACAAAAAAGAAATTCCATTAGAGTCTATGGTGCACTTTTGGTACAGAAATCTGGACCTTGCAAGAGCGCTAGAGAGGTTAAACCATATGTAGAAGAACCTTGAAATTTTGGGGGGTGCTAATTATCCCTTGAGACTACATCCATGCAAAATTACAAGCCCCTGGCTGCAACACTTTCTACTAAAAACGCAGCAGATGTAAATGTAAATGGAATGTAGTGCCCAATGTATGTCACATATCACACAATGTACAGAGACTAGTATCGGGTCTGTTTCAGATTTATATACCCCCCCTACCTCCTCCTTTTGGGGAGCACTTCATATCATCGACCAACACAGCTAATCATGCATTTTTATTAATTACCTGAATCAACAAAAGTTTGCTATATCGTTTTCGGGATATAAATTGAGCTATATTGGGATATGAAATTTTGGTCATACCCCCCAGCCCTAGGTAAGTGAATTGGCATGTGTAGGTGCTGCAGTCACATGACTTCCATGAGTTGGAGATTGCCATGTGCCTGGACCAACCGACAACCAGCTGACCCTGTAGAGCAACGCACAGCGGAAGACTTATTACAGAAGGACTCAAATCGTTATAGAAATCATTATTGGGCAAGGTAAGTCTGAAAACGCACCCATACTGATTCCTGTCACTGCGGATAATGGTTCTGTCTACTAAGGAGGTTGTGTCATGGAAAAGACATGTTTGGAAATCTTCCTAATAGAAACACAGCGTGTGAAGAAAAAGTTACCCTGACGAATATTTCCATGTAGGCTTTCATTGGATGCGTTTTTATTATAGTGGCTTTACACTACAATACACATGGTCTCTGAGTTGGTCTTAATGGAAGTTAATATAATGGAGAAAGGGGTAACTTAAGTATTGGACAGCTAGTCACCTTAGGCCCCATCATAATGAAGGGCCCATCTGGCTTTGATGTTGCTGCTGGCCAGATAGAATGGGTAGTCACAGCTACAGGTGTATTGTTTGTGCACCCCAGTTTAGGGTGGAATCCATCACCTTGGCAAATGCTTCCCTGATGCTTATTTGGCAAATATGCTTCAGTCCAAGTGGCAGGCGGTATGGAAGTTTTCTGCAGGGACGGGGACAGTCAGCTTTGCATGCCACTATTGTGTTGAAAACCCCAGATTACAGCATACTAATTATAATGCCTAATAATCCTTTCTTCTTGGACTCCATCAGGAAAGTCCTGGCAAGGAGCAGAAGACACCCTAGAGGAGGACTGATCAAAAGAAGAATACTAGACCTGAAGACAACTTTCAACTGAAGGCATCACTAGTAGGATGGATTTTGTTCTATTCTGCACTAATTTATACCATATTCATTTCCATAAGGTTTATTTAGTAGTAGCTCTGCCTCCACCAAAATGTGTCATGTCACGGATTAGAAACTTACTAATCTTCCCCTTACAGTAACAATCTACAAGATGCAATCAAGTAGGCAAACAGTTAAAGAGGACCTACCACCTCACTGGGCACTTTATATTATCGGCAGCAGAACCGCTGAATTTAGGGCAATCACTACTCAAAAATAAAAATTTCTTACAGCAGGAGAGGTGAATTTCAGGATCTCTCCTCCCACTGTGTGAGGTCCCCACCACACCTCGTTCGTAAATACTGCCCCACCTGGGATGAAGTGCTGTAGTGCCGTGGGATTTTGATGGCAGTTTTACATCTGTGGGATCTAATGCAGTGGTGGGCAACTGAGCTGATATGGAGGGCCACAAGTGCGGCCCTCGGCATCACAAAAGGGCCGCACATAACATTTTCAATCTTTACTGAAAAAATGACAGCAGGCACAGCTAGAAGACATTATCTTTTTTATTTATTTTTTTTAAATAACATTAATTATATTTCATGCATTATGTAACACAGTAGTATGGTTATGCACATTTTGTGTGATATATACAATATATCATCAAAGGTTATGTGCCGCAATATATATCATCAAAACCTTCGACGATGGGGCACATAACCTTTGTTTCAAAGCTTATGTGCACCTATTCTCAGGTTATATGCCACAATATATATTATACAATCATTCCCCATTGATTGGTGGAATAGTGGGAGCATAGGTACTCAAGAGGAGGGGTGAAGGACTTGCTCAGGCGCTGTCTGGGTTGCTGATTGGCTTTCATGTACGCCAATCAGTGGCTCAGCCAAAGCGAGTTACTCTCCATCTTCTCTCCCTAAGAAGATCCTGAGCGAGGACAGGTGAGTTTCTATGTGCCATGCATTAACAGTTAGGTTTTGGGGGCTGCAATTGGAAGACCAAGACCATAAAGTGTGAACGGAACAGCTTCTTTTTGTCATTACTAAACATGATGGAGTTTTTTTTTTACGGAAATGACGGATATTCTCCCAGTCGAATATCCGAGCTCCATTTACTTGCATGCATTGCGCATATTTGATCGCAACTGCAATTTTTAGATCGCAATTTATGTCTACAAGTGCGGATATTTGAGATTTTGAATATGGAATTCGAATATTATGGCGGGTATTCGCGAAATTACGCGAATTTGAATATTGCCTAGTCACTCATCTCTATGTATTGTCATCGAGCTATATGGCTTTGGGAATGAGGAAGTGAGGATGGTAAGTAAATTTTTTTATTCTGTAGCAGTTTTCACAGATGTATACTGCTGAAAGGTGTCAATGTAATGTATGTGTTTTTTTTTAGGAGTATAGAACCGCTTTAAAACTTGTTTATTGGAGTAGAGTGGTGATAGTATATTTTTTGTGATAACTTCAACCAGTTCTGATTTTCTGGTTAATTCCAAAGCCCCTGGGCATGATATTATCACCAAACATACTGTTGATGTAGAGAAGGGTTGAGGATATACTATATAAATGAAATTCAAGTCAAAATGTATACAGTTGGAATTTCAACTTTGATTTGAACCTTATTTATGGAAAAACTACATATGCTAGAGCAATATTTTTTTAAATGCTCCCACAACCTTTTACCACATCTCCAGCAAATTTGGTGATCATAGCATGGTCAGGGGCTTTACCATCAACTCACAAAGTCAGCTAGTCAAAGAAATTCGAACATCTATAGAGCAGAGATGTCATTGCCACTTACCAAGGACAAGTTAAGTCTGTGGTGGAGCAGCTGGGAGGTTCAGGTTGTCCTCTCCTTCTGTAGTTATTCATCTGACCACTGAGGTGTAGGCCAGGGGTGTCAATCTCAAACACACAGTTGGCCAAAATTAAATACTTGGAGAGAGTCACAGGCCAACCTGAAATGCATTGAAAAATTGTCTATAATAAAAAAATGTTTCCTTCCCATTTGAAGCTTTTCATATGGAAACAAACTTGATAAAACACTAAATCTGGAACAAGCAAATAGTAATATTATAACTAGAGATGGTCGAAATGAATAAAATTAGATTCTACTTAAGTTTTGAGTTTCCCAATCGAATTTCAATTCGACTGCGAAATTTTTACTTTTTTCGAGTCGAAATTTCTAAAGTCGAAAATTCGCATAACGCTGAAAATTCGCATAAAACACAAAATAAATTGCATAAAGCCTAAAATTCATAAGGTCAAAAATTCACATAAGTGGAAATTTGGATTTGCTGTATGAGCTATAATAGAAGAATCAGTGTACATAGTAGCCGAGCTTACAACAATCAGAGCTGAGATTTTAAACCCAATTTATACACAAACTTGACAGGTTAGAGCAAAACTTATTGTTTTCAAAGTTCCCCCAACCCTTCTCTACCCCCCAGCAATGTCCCCCAACCCTTCCTCTACAACTCCAGAAATGTTCCCCCAACCCTTCTCTACATCTCCAGCAATGTCCCCCAACCCTTCTCTACAACTCCAGCAATTTTTTGTGAGATACCATTTTCAGGGCTTTTGCAATAAGCTGACAAGTTAGCTAGCACCATGCGAATTTTCGGCAATGCAACTTTTTCAATCACTCCCCTCATGCGAAATTTTAAAATAAATGTGCGATATTCCACGCGCAAATAGCGGCACGGCAAATCACAAGCAAAGTTCTTAGTCGAAATGACCCCATCAAATTCAAACTATGGCGAATTTTTTACTTAAAAATTCGCACTGCAAATTTTTCGACCATCCCTAATTATAACACATGTGACATCAAATGTCAAATAAAAAAAAATCTGTGCTTTTCATTTCTTAACTAAAATTTGTAATACAGTCCCTCTCTCAGTTGTATATGGAAGGAGATAGATAGTACAACTTCCTGCTGGACGGGAGGTCTGAAGCAAGTAAATTGATTGGTCTCCAGACATTGGCAGAGTCATTGCCCACATATTGCCCACATAAATTATTATTTCTTGCCCACATATTTTCAAGGTTGTGAATTTAATGCCACATGGCAAGGTTTCTTGGCCATGCCATGTAAAAGCTTCTAGTTCTCTGTCCATGTATTTTCTGGATCCCCAGCTATTAATGTAGAAATCATTGTGTCTGAGCTGTTTGTTAAGCTTAAGTTTAGTTTAAATCATCAATGCAAAGGCTCTCACCCGGTAAAACCTGAAGTAATTGATTTTAATGTGTAATGATGAAACAATATAAATGTCTTGGCTTGTCATATGTTCCTTTGTACTTTGTTCAGTGGGCTATTGGAGTGAATATGAATGGTCCCTCAGTAGTGATGAGAGCGTGTCATCCAGTGAGTACACGGAAACCTCCAGCTTGTCATCTACAGACACATCCCTCAGCAGCTCCTTCTCCAGTTATGATTCGGGTAAGTTGTTCCCTTCTCTTTTACACTGTGTTTTTTAGGTAAGTTTAATTAATGCAGATAAGGAAAGAAAGGATTTGGGACTATGGTTGCATTCAGACGGGTGTCACACTTTACCTACTGCATCAAAATGCCCACCCAAAGGAATGGGTTGGGGGTACGACCATCCTCATACAAGTAAAAACCACTCAAATTAGTGCAGAAGAGACTGAAAGGTAATAGGTATGAACTCTTTATGTCTCCATAAGTGGCATGGAAAATAGAAACTACCATGTAGTTGGTTTGTATTCCTTATCCACTCTGGCCCCCCTGCAAATTCCCAGCAACATCAATGATGCTGGAGATGTAAATGGCTGGTGAAATCCAATACAGGCAAATTTCGAGGGTACCTCCCCAGTGACATGCCCACAGGATGCCGAGGCTGCAGAATGGTGACAACAAGGCAAACATTTTGAGTGTGGCACAGGGAAACCAATTTGGGTAATTAAAATCTGCCCCGAGCCACACTTGGGAATACTACTAGGGAGGTTATAACTGTTCAAGTCAACAAAGGTACAATGTTAATTTTTAGGGGGATATTCACTACATCATATGCAGGTCAGAGGTTACACTTGAATGTGCTAGGAATGAACCAGAAGTTACAAAGCAGTAATATAATATTATTTTTTTTCCTCTGTCCTGTTGATATCATAGTTCATGTTAATATATATATAAAATATATCACCAATATCATCAATATATCATATACATACTGTTTATGATAATATATATACTTATGCAATAACTTATGTTGCAGATGACACCTACAGTGAATCAGACACATCCAGTGATGTTTCAGACAATGAGGAAGATGGCCGTGTATGTATAATTATATATTCAACCCTGAAAAAGTATAAATGAATAAGAGATTTTTCATTGTAGTATAAGGAAAGCTGAGCTAATAAATTAGTTACCATTGCTGACTTCATTTTGAAAGTTTTTTGTAAGCATACTGTATTCTAATAGCTGTATGTGCTCAGTGCACATGCTCAATAATTGTAATCAGCAGGGCTTTTTTTCTGGGGGAACGCACCGGAACGACCGGAACGGTGTTCCCCCACCTATTCTTAGCCTGGTCAGAGGTCTGACCCGTGCTCCTGCACAGCCATAAAGGAGAGACACACATCCCCCTTGGCCCCCCTCTCCCCTCCCCCGATGTATGTGAAAGCAGCGATTCTGTGTTCTCTGTCAGATACTGCGTTCGCGTACTCCTCCCCAGATACGTCCTCCCCACCAATCAAAACACCGACAGGACACACCCTCTCCCATCTAGCTTTGCGTGAAAACTTAGCTGAATAATCTGTGTCTAACTGTTAACTTTGAACATTTATAGCACGAAAACCATTCAAGTATAATCATGAAACTTTCAGGATCATAAGGCTCCCCTATTACTACTTACACCTTGAGTTTCACCACCCCTCTACTACAACACTTATACGCAGGGCTTTTTTTCTCAGAGAAAAGGTGTGAAACTCACCCCCCCCCCCCCCCCCCGGCTGGCTCTTTTGGCTCCCAAACAGCCTCTTCCGATGCAGAGGTTCAACGTACTCCCATGTTTGCACTGCATCGCGGAACGACTCAGTGCTCTGAAACACACATGCGCCGCGCGGGTAAGTGAATGTGCTCCGTCAGGACCTCCCGCCAAGCAATACGCTTAGCGAGAGGGTCCCGATGGAAGTGGAAACCCCCCCTCATTGCCCCATCGCAGTTGAGCATTGCAACAAAATCTCTGTTTTCAACGCACTACTCTGCTGCTACACGCTGTCACTTCCACATCCTAATTTGAACCATAAGTCTCTGAAACCCTGAATGGTAAAACCTTGATATTTGGGGGTTCCCAGTTAACCCCTGAGACTACATCCATGCAATTTCAGGTCCCTGAGCACAATTCTTCCCTTAAAAGGCCCCAATCATATATTGCTGGATGGAGTCTCAGTTTTTAGATTACAATTTTTTTTTCAGTTGGTATTGTTAACGCATACAATTTATGTCACTTGATAACCGCA
This sequence comes from Ptychadena robeensis, assembly GCA_036250615.1. Lineage (NCBI taxonomy): Eukaryota > Metazoa > Chordata > Amphibia > Anura > Ptychadenidae > Ptychadena > Ptychadena robeensis. The sequence continues at coordinate 171,125,711 of CM070033.1, forward strand.
GGGAAACGTTAATAGCTATGGAGGTTGCAGATAGTGGTGTCAATTGTAAATTACTAATCCAAAAAAGGTGTTGGGCATCTGGGGGGGGTGAAGTCAGGGAGTAGGCATATGAAAGCCCTAGCTCCATGTCCACTTAAATCCCTGTGTTGAACACAGAGATTTTATTGCAATGCTCAACGGCGATGGGGCAATGAGGGGAGTTTCCACTTCATCGGGACCCTCAC
>CM070033.1:171139016-171153834 GCA_036250615.1 Ptychadena robeensis
CCGACACTACATAGCAGTGATATATACCTTCTAATCACTATGTATTCTATCAGGAAGGACTCTGCACTACAGAGTTGTTCGTAGATTTTTAGGAGTTGGTAGAAATTGTATGGAGTGATCTAATGGTGTATGGGGGGCTTTAGAGATATTTGCAAATATATTGCATAAAGCACTATATCCTCTTAATCTCGAATATTCCAGATTTTAGGGAAAGTACCAGTGCTGATATCCGCAATAAAAATTAGCAATTTGAATATTGGCGATCATCACTACTGCTTACAATACTCTCCATTTAAAAATGGCTGTGTTGGGTGTTGCTGTGCAAGTATTGGCATTTTGTCTCCGGTATCGGATGATCTTGTGTACACATCAGTAGAAGCCAATTTAATTCTCTGTGTCATATAATAACAGCAGCAAATAGCATTCACATTAACCGCAAAACAAAACACTGCGTTTCACAATCCCCTGGAGCAAGCGCTTAGAAGAGGTCAGCCATATAATACTGTATTCCACATTTCACATCCACATTTATTACCATAGGACTTCAGCATTGTACTTTCAGATAAAGGAAGTTTTGTTGTGGACGGAAGGCTTGTGGACTGAAGCTTCACATGATTAACCCATGAGAGATCACGTGGCTGGACACTTCCTCCATGACATCACTGAGCATCAGAAAGACACCTGACAAATGTAGAACTTGTTACCCAACGCTTGGTGGTACATTTTCGATGGGTGCGTCTTACGTCATACACATGGTATGGCAAGTCGCAAGCTATGCCCAGAACTAAGACAGCTTATTGCATGCGTCCAGTGAGATGTACAAAAAACACCCGTGCAGGACACCCAGTGGAGAGTATGCATTACATAGAGACATAAATATATCATGTGTAAAATCTATGAAATATCCATGAAAATTAGGCTGAAACGATTATGGGAACTATCTTTGTTGGTCTGCTTGCAAGGCTGCCTACACTTTGTTTTTTTTCCCCCTGTTTGGCACAGGGCAGATGTGGCAGATGTGGCCCATTCAAAGCAACTACCTGTAGTTTGCCATGGCGCGCTACATGTCCATTGAAAGTTTTCCATCTTTTAAAGTTCCGCTTAAGGCTGCCATACACACCCCGATGGTGTGCAGGCAGACCAGTCCCGATATGCACCGAGATTCAAATGTGATGACGTCATCACGTTTGCACCCCCGTGCATTATGAGGCCCCCTACGGTATCGGCTTGCGCCGGCCAGAGAATATCGGACATGTCCGTTCTCTGGCCGGCCGAGCTGTGGGGCGACAGTGGGCACATGCCGATAAGTGGCCGATATTTAACCTGACCGACGGCGTGAGTGCGCACGTGCCCTTAACAGCGCCCAAATAGCTGGTAAACCACGGTGGGTGCCATGGAACATCCCACTGACATAACTATAACACCAACAGTTTAGGTGAAGACCCAACCTTAACATTAAAGTGGCACTTCGTGTTCAGCATCATAGAAATGTCAAGCTGACGCCTCCATGACGCCAAGTGTAGACAGAGCCTTATAGAGACTTCTTGGCTTTCCGAATCACTGAGCCAACAATAGTCTTCAGCTTAGGTGTTCAGTAAAGCTAGCCATACATGGTTCAATTGACATCATTTAATCGTATGTCGATTGTAATTGAATCGAAGTACACACCACATTGAGTATGCAATCAAAGCCCGACTTCGATTGAATTTAATCATTTTTAAACGTAGATTAATCAAAAAGCCATTGTCACAGAGTGATCAAAAAGGGACCATTGATGTTCGCCATTAGATCACCATTAGATCACCATTACATCGCCATTACAATCGCCATTACAATGCATGCTTGCATGGTTTAAATGACTGTATTGCATTTCCCTCCTCCCAGAAGTAACAGTATGCTAATTGATTGAATTGAATCTCAATTGGACGGGTCAAACAACAGTAGAAAAAATGAGACACAATGTGGGGACAATCAATCAAAATTTTCCAACTGGTCCGATCAAATTTCGATCGAGAAAAATGACAATTAAAATCGAATTTCAACGATCCTACCATGTGGACATGCTTAAATTTTCAATTAATCGACTAAAAAAATTGATCGAATTACATTGATTGTACAGTCAATTGAACCATGTGTGGCTAGCTTTAGTGGGGTACAACTTATCCCGCACTTGTCTGCTTGTTTCAGGCGTGTAACTGAAACTACTAAAGATCAGTCTTACATCCAGCCAATCAGCATTCTTTAGAACAAGCTCAGCAATGGCAGCTCTCTTTATCTTTCAGTTTTGTTCCTCTGATCCATTCTGGGGAAAAACTGACAACCAATGCTTCTGCATACTACAATCAAGGTGAAAATGCACTAGATTACGACAAAGTGACAATACTTGCATGTATTCCCCCCACCCAGGAGCTGGTTATACCTTATGAGCCATGGTCCCTTTTTCCCTATTCCTTTGCAGCATCTCCACCTATGCTAAGCACATCAATAGTGATCACATGACATGATCATGATAAGAAGTGTGACAATATCTGTAAACATACTGCTCAGCCAATAATACAGTATCTCACAAAAGTGAGTACACCCCTGACATTGTCTTAAATAGTTTATTCATGCAGCAACTCTAAAGCTAGGGCATTTTAATAGAATGTAGTCAGTGTACAGCTTGTACACTGACTACAGTCTTTACAGGTCACTGGAAGAAAATCAATGTATGTGTTCAGGCCTATGCAAAGTTACGTCGGGACCCCTCCGCTAAGCGTATTGCTTGGGGGGAGGTCCCAATGTAGCAGATAGACATTGCCTGCCGGCGGACCCTCTGTTTAAACATCCGCCAATGCAGAGGCTCAACGTACTCGAGTACGTGCAGCCTTACACCGACGGAGTGGCTCAGCGCAGTGAAAACAGCATCCGCCGAGCAGGTAAGTCTATCTGCTACATATTGACCTCCTGCCAAGCAATACACTTAGCGGATGGGTCACGGCGTATAATGAAAACATAGCCTTATAGCATGGGACCCCCCTGATAGCTAAGTTGTTGGGGGGGGGGGTTGGTGCTATCGTTCGGCCGGCTGAGTTGTTAAGGGCCCGCGTAATATGCGTGCGGGGTAGAGCATTGGGGACCCCTATGCACCCGCATACTCCATATAGCGCGAGAAACGTCCCTGGATGTGTCCACAGTTACACATGTGACGCACTGCGCACATATGCCGGCGCGTCACAGCCCATAGAAGACTAGAAGCAGCGTCTTCCCTGACCAATGCGGGGATTTTTGACGCAGTAGAGTCTAGCCCAGAAAGAGACAGGGTAAGAGACACACAGAAAGCGCAGATGGTAGAGACAGCCAGGGTGAGAGATGTACAGGAGACAACATGGACAACAGACATGCAGAGAGTGCAGGGGTGAGATAGGGAGACATAGAGCTGAGGTGACTGAGCACAGTCCTCTCCTCTCTGCAGCTCTGACCCTCTCGAACTTCCCGGCTGGAGAAGCAAAGGAGGGGGACACTGTGAGGCTCTTATTGGCTGAGACAGCCGGGACCGGGGGAGGAGTCTGAAGTAGCGGAACAACTCCTATTCACACATCTGTAGTTTGCTATTCTCCAGGTTTTCTGGTATTTTGTCCTCAGGAGGCCGCCGTAGGATTCCTCCTGGCTGTTACCATGGAGACGGTGTGAAGTTTGTGCCAGGGGTCCGCAAGATGGAGAAATACCAGAAAATCCGGGTGGTCGGCCGAGGGGCTTTTGGGTGAGAGTCAATAGAAAGATCAGCACAGATCCGTGTAGTTATCTACTTTTGTTTTACAGAGAGCACAAGTTTATCATGTGACCTTGGCCTATCCAGCTGTGGTGGAACTACTAGTCCCAGAATGCTTTGTGTGTATTCTGGACTCGCAGGTCACAGTCAGCACAACTGCCAGCACTACACATGTACACTCTTCTATTCCCTCCAGATGCTCTTTCCTTGTCTAGATCACTGCATTCCATACAGGGTTACTCAGATGTTCTGCTTTCTATCTGTCTTTCTTTTTATACAACTTGGAGAGTTTCAAATGATCCCCATTGGTTACTGAAGTCATTAGAGAAGCCAGCTTTCGGGATGTCACAGATCCCTTCTTTAGGCTAATATAAAACTTATGCTGCCATCCATGATCAACTATATGATACTTCCCCTTACCCCTCTGAGCGTTTTCCACGTGGCACGGTTTTTTTTATAACCGTGCCACGGGCAATCGCGGCGGAGCACATTGCCAGCTCAGGGTAGTAAACATAAGCCCGGCGTCACTGGAGACGCCGGACTTATGCTGAAGAAAGGCGACGCCCCTCCAGTTTGACGGAGGTCTATGGCGCCGCCTACCCCCACCCCCTTCACGTCACCGGTGACGCTCCCGACCGCCGTCAGAAGACGGCGAGACCTCGGGCGCTCCTCTGGCTAACTGGGGCTGAGTTTCATGATGCATGAAACTCAGCCCGAGTTAATTCGGGGAGAACGCTCAGAAGGTTAAGAGGTGACAACTGCCTTGCAAGTGTACACCAGACCTGTCAACTCTCCCATTTTGGCCGGGAAAGTCACGTTTTTATGTGGCTTTCCCGGCCAAATCCCAAATTTTTCCCAGATTCTTGAAATCGTGCTGTTCTAGCAGGGTGAGGGCGTTACTCTCCCTGCTAATGTCCCGCCCGCACATTATCAGCACAAGCGAGGTGGGACAGATTAGCCAAAAGGCCGGCGGATGCCGAAAGTGACAGCAGTGACGTCACTTCCGGTACTAGGAACGCGGAAGAACCAAGATCCATATACCGGAAGTGACATCAGTAATGTCACTTCCTGTACGTCCCCTGGTTTTTAATTTCCGGAACTTGACACGTATGGTGTACACTTGTGTTGTCACCCTGGACAACACCATTGCCGCCATCAGGCAGCTGGTCTACAGAAATATGTAAAGCTGGGCATAGATGGGTTGTTTTCCCTTCGACTGCTCAGCCGATCGACCGATGACATCATCGGCCAGACACCCATTGTGTGCTGGCCATTACTTCGGATGGGGACACCCCCATCTGAACTAATGGGATCGGCCAGGAATTTACTAGCATGTCGCATCACCGTGCGATCCGACATGCGGCAGATTCCTGGTCAATATGACCAGGGGGCGCACGCGATTTTCTGCCGACCAATTGCGGAACCGCGCATGATGTTTGATTGGCTGTCGAATTGGGAAGGGATCTGCCTGTCTATGCCCAGCTTAAGGGAGCATTTAGAGAAGAGTGTGGACATCACTTTTTATACTTGTAAAGTTACACACCTTTCAGAATATACAGACCATGGGTATGACCCTTAGATATGACAGTTGGCAGGTAACTGGGCTCTCCTGGTGGATTTGTTTTTTTAAACAATATAATTGTTATTGAGTAAAGGTAAATACTTAATATACATATAGGACATCTTGTTTCATAGTTTTTTGTTACATTAACAGCAAATGAGACATCATAGATATTTCTATGTTGTCAGAAACACTAAAAGCCACATTGAATCTTACTGAACTTCACAATGATAAATGGCAAACAAGAACTTTAGTTTGGAACACAAGGTGACTTTCAGATTAAGCCAGTGGTTCCCAAACTTTCCTTGCAGGGCCCCCCTTTTCTATTTAGGAATATTATCGAGCCCTCGCTCCCTATTCAAACGCATGTTAAGAATGAGGGTCCACGTCCCCCTGGAATTCCCTTGCGCCCCCCCCCCAGTTTGGGAACCACTGGATTAAGCACATGGCCATTGTCATAATAGGGGTTTAAGGAATCATTACTGTTCTGCTATTCTTTCAGTGTGTTCGAGCTAGTAATGAGTGTTTGTACATCTTCAGGATTGTACACTTATGTCTGAGAAAGGCAGACCAGAAGCTGGTGATCATCAAACAAATACCTGTGGAGCAGATGACCAAAGATGAACGGCTCGCGGCCCAGAATGAGTGTCAAGTACTGAAACTATTAAGTCATCCAAACATCATTGAATACTATGAGAATTTCTTAGAAGACAAGGCTCTCATGATTGCTATGGAGTATGCTCCTGGTAAGTAAACAGGTTTGGCCACTAGAACTGAGGTCAGCTATATGATACTGGGGATTTCTGAACTGCATTCCTACAATATACAGACACTTGTCACCCAAAAGTTGTTTTCCTGTTAAAGTTTTTGAAAAAGCTATTGACCACAACAGTTCATTTCCGGTGAAGACCTGTTTATGGTGTTAGCATGGGAGAAAGTGGGGTTTCCAACATTGACATTAGTAGACCATGCCTTTGAGGGTCTATGAATTCTTTTTAAGTCAGTGTGGAAAGACATGATCACAATTAGTAAACATGATTTTGTCACCTTAAGCTAGCCACACATGGTTAAATTTTAGCGTTCAATCGACGTTTTTCCAAAAAAAAAAATTTGATCGACTGAAAGAAAATAGTTTTTCTGCCCACATAGTACAATCGGCGATTATTGATCGATTTTTGTCAAATAGTGGATGGAATCGTGATCAGACATTTTGGAAAATATTGCTGGATTGTACAATCATGGAACTACATTCCTCGCAGCTTTTTTTCGGTCGAGTCAATGATACTCGATGTGTGTGGCTACTTCCCTTTACTTCCTATTGAAACTAAAATCGTACGATGAATTCAGATGACGATTTCTGATTACTTCGATGAACTTTTAAGTCGAAATTGAACAATAATTGTACTCCCCATGTGGTGTACATCGCTTCAATTAAAATCGATTTTTGATTTTCTCGTCGAAATACAAAATCTAATCGAATGTCGATTGCACATAGCCGGCCATAGACCTCTGTGCGCATTGATTCCCAATCCAAAAAACTGACATGTCCATTCCCTGTTCAAGTGCTTTTTTTTTAACAATCGGGATAGATCACTCCATGTGGGCAGCTTCCATTCCCTCTGGATCTGGACCTCGCGCCCGCGATTTTAATCACGCGCGGCCGATTACAGGCAATTGCTCATGTGATCAGGTGCGATTTACCAGGCGATCTTCAACCATGATTTAAAAAAAAAAATCATCCCCATTATAAACATAAATTGCGTCGATAGAGAATGAATGGACGCAATTTTTCAAGGCGCAATCCACACGCGATCAAAAATCCCGGCCATATATGTCTATGGGTGCAATCACGGCCATCAGTTGAGTGGGGACATGCCCATTCAACTGAATGAACGCGATCAACGCCAATTAAAAACGCGAGCTAAAAGCAATTAATCCCCTATTTGGGAATCTCAGTGAAGCAGACGTCCAGATTTTTCATCCAATCAACTTAAATTAATCAATTTTTTTGTTGATTGATTGAAAATCTATGGCAGCCCACATGGTTAGATCAACCTAAAACAATTAAAATTGGGGAAAATTTTTTTGAAAAATGATTGGACGTGCTGGTAAATTTTAATTGGTTGTATTGAAATTGATGACACTTTCAGTGGATCCCTAAAAAGTTTATCAAATATCTGTTACTACAGTTGACAAACATTACACATCAATCACCGATTGAACAGAAAATCTAGACGTGTATGGGGGGGCTTAAGATGAGCAAGTGCTAGTCAACATGGGTCCTAGAGATTATTTGAATCCTGACTTCAGATAAGTGTCCTCATATTTATGGGCATGTGTTTTTGTTATTATTGTGATTTGATTGACAAATTGAAGGCAGTTTGGTAGATGTCCACATTTAAATAGACTTTAATTGCCTATGCATCGAGCAGGTATAAGCATATTCTGTAGAATAGAGGTGCTGTGGCCATAGTAAATCTTCATAATCACAAAGTATGGAAAACAGGGAGGTTCTATGATAATGAATATTTCCTGCCTGTGTTCCTCTAGAACAGTGACTCTCAACCTTTTTAGACCTGCGACCTGGAAAGTGATGGTGCAAAGTGTCACTTCATGTATTTGGAATAAGGAAGTGCCTTTGCTGTTTCCGCACTCCAAATACTAGTGACACTCTGCAACATCACTTCCGACATGATCAGGTTCGTGCAATGTCCCCTCCATTATATTTTCCCCCCCCGCTTGTGCAAATGATGTGAGGGGCAGGAAATTAGAAGGAAGAGTAAAGCCCCATCCCCTCTAAGTTAGGAAGAAGTGGGTGTTACTCTGCCTTCTAGAGAGGGAGGGGAGTTACTTTCCCTCCTAACTTCCCAACTCGCTTGTGGACATCAGCACTGCTGCTTGTTAGCCACAGCTCTGCTTCTTTTAGTGAACTTGGCGACCCCTGTGAAATTGTTGTTCAACCCCCAAGGGGGTCCCGACCCACAGGTTGAGAACCACTGCACTATAGTTTATTAGATGTCCTGTTATCATAAGTTTTAGTTGCATCAAACATAGCTATGTATCATGGATAGGTATTCCCAAATGGGTCAGTCTCCACAGACGCGGCAGTGCATAACAAAAACCCAGTTAACCGCGTCTTCCCAACCACAACTGCGTCCGAAATCCCTGGGTGTGCCTGGCCAGATCGGACAGGGTTGCTTTTTTGCATGTGTGTTTCTGGCCTTGGCCTTACATTTCTTCTACCAAAACCATGTAATATGAGGAGCTTTCTAAACCTTCCAATCACTTTGTATTCTATCAGGGAGGACCCAGCACTACATAGCAGTGATATATACCTTCCAATCACTATGTATTCTATCAGGGAGGACCCAGCACTACATAGCAGTGATATATACCTTCCAATCACTATGTTTTCTGTCAGGGAGGACCCAGCACTACATAGTTGTTGGTAGATCTAAAGGAAATTTAATGGAGTGATCTCAAGGTGTATGGGGGACTTTATAGAGTAGAAGGCATTATTATTCAGCTTTAAACACTTTCTAACTTTTTGTGTACTGAACTTGTAATCAAATATTTCGACAATGTCATGTGTGTTTACCTTGGTCTCTTATCTAGACACAGAAAGATAACTGTTGGGTGTTTCCTTGAGAGCAGTGAATACGAAGACATACATATGGTGTATGCGGCTCTGGTAGACTGATTCTAGTGCCTCTTGCCTGATCACCTGTAGTGGCACACATATAGTTTATTCTGTCAACTAGTAGTTGACAGTGACAATAATAATAGCCACACTTTCGGCCCACTACATGAAGGGTAAAGAGTCTGTGAATGTCAGACCATTGCAGTAACATGCCCGGAAATTATAGAGATGGCCGAACCTCTGCGGCCAAAACGCATTTTAACCAGGGGAGTTGAAATGCCAGCCAAAAAATGTTATAGAGGCTGTGCATGGATGTGTATGGGTGTTAGGGATGTGTTGGGGGAGGAAGGGAGAGCAGAGAATTACATTGTTATCCGCCCAATTGCCCGCATTATACCCAGGAGGTTAAGGCCTGGATCAGCTGACTTTATGTTTGTATTCACTTCTTCTATTCCATCCTCATTCACCATTTAATCTTCATTCAGAATTCACTGCCAAGTTTATTTGCCGTGCAGGTAACTCTGATCTGTCGTTTACCTTTAACAGCATTTGCATTGTCCTATACTCGTATTTAAGTTTAACTTATTGACTCATGGGCCACATTTGGTTCTTAAATTTGACAGAGGAGTCGGTTTTCCAGCAATTGTCCATTAGGATAACATGGCCTAACCCTAGCATATTGGGTGCAAACATCAGGACTAGAGTTTCAGGGTGGCTACCCACTGAGCTGAACTAAATTAAGACAGTTAAATGTAAAAATAGTAAAGAAGAAATTAAAACATATAGGAATGTATAGTGAACAAAAATATAATCGCAAAACTTTTGGTTTTGCTTCCAGCTCAAAGATCTGAAACATTTTCTGCATACACAAAAGACCCATTACTCTCCAATATTGTGCACAAATCTGTCTTAAGGTGGGTTTACACGTCAAGATTTTTGTTTAGTTCAACTTCAGATTCGATTTTTTTTTTTTTTTTTTATCGGATTTCGTTCGTCCATTTATCGAAGGTAATTAGATTTTTTTTTTTTGTACAACCGACGCAAATATCGAATGAAAATAATCGTTGGAAACACAAATGAAAAATCTTTCAGATTTTTTTTTTAGGAAGTGATAGGAAAAAAATATCGAGTGAAATAAGGAGCGTTTTTTTCACAAAAAATAAACGACAGATGAAAGTTTACCAACATGTCCGATCACCTTGTGGACGATTTTTTGTCCGATATCGAAAAAAAAAATCCATTGGAGCAAATGGCCGTTTCAGATTTTTGTACAACGAACCAAAAAATCGTTCATCGCCCATCTGTCGGACGAAAAAATCTTGACGTGTAAACCCACCTTAAATCTGTTGTAGTGAGCGCTTCTCATTTGTCGAGATAATCCATCCTACCTCACAGGTGTGGCATATCAAGGTGCTGATAAGACATCATGAATATTGCACAGGTGTGCCTTAAGCCCCCCCATACACGTCTAGATTTTCTGTCCAATCAACTTAAAAAGATACATTTTTGGGGGTCAGGGAAATTGGTGATTGATTGTATGTTTGTCAACAGTAGTAACAGATATTTGATCAACTTTTTGGGATCGACTAAAAGTGTAATCAATTTCAATACAACCAATTCAAATTTACGAGCATGTCCAATACTTTTTCAATAATTTTTTTTCCCAATTTTAATTGTTTAAAGCCCCCATCCCCCGATCCATACAATCGATCTACCAACAACAACAAATAGAAAACATAGTGGTGTATGGGGGCCTTTAGGTTGGTCTAACCATGTGGGCTGCCATAGATTTTCAATCAATCAACCCAAAAAATTTATGGCTGCGAACGTGAAAGGCATGACGTCGGCTCTTCAAGCGGCCATCGATCGAGCAGCTATCTAAAGCCCCCCATACACCTTAAGATCGATCCATACAATCTCCATTAGATCTACCAACAACTTTGAAGTATAGTGGCCTCCCTGATAGAATACATAGTGATTGGAAGGATTAGAATGTTCCTCATATTACATGGTTTTGGTAGAACACAATTTGATTGTACAGAACTTGTATGGAAAGATTGTAAGGTGTATGGGGGCCTTAACACAGATTTAGACAGATTTGTGAGTAATGGGTCTTTTGTGTATGTAGAAAATGTTTAAGATCTTTGAGTTCAGTTCATGCAAACTGGGAGAAAAAACGTGTTGCATTTATTGTTATGTTCAGTGTATATAACAAATAATAATTGGGAAAATGTACTTCCTGGGTGTTTGGTCCAGGTTAACTATGGAAAATATATATATATGGCCTATACTATTATGCCCAATAAGGTATAATATAAATGGCTCTATATTGGCCCTATGTATGATTCATATTCTTTCATTGGTTACACCAGTGGTTCCCATACTGGGGGGCGGGCCTCCCTAGCGGGGTGCGAAGGTATTCAAGGGGGGGTCCTCATTCTTAACCTGTGTTTGAATAGGGAGGGGGGGGCTCGAAAATGTCCCTAAATAGAAAAGGGGGCCCTGCAAGGAAAGTTTGGGAACCCCTGGGTTACTCCCAGCAGAAAGTGCCTGACTTGTTTTCCTTTTCTGTCTATGCTGCTTTGTTACTTTTATTGTAATCTGATAACAGGACCGAAACCGTCTGCTTATGTAAATTCAGGACAGAAAACAGTGTGACTCAGATTGTTGACACAAGGACGGTCATTGTGTAATACCGATTGAATGATGACAGGAATGTGGCTTCATCTTCTCCATAACATGACAGATGACAGCTCTGGCCGGGCCACTTTCATGTCCTTGTTTCGGTGACAGATTCATTCTTTATGTTTTGGTTCATATCTAAAGGGTTATGATGTAAATATCAGTTCTGATTTCTTAAAGTGCCAAAGTGTGAAAGAGTCAAAGTACAATCAATTTTGTGCTGATTCAGTCATCTCTGGAGAGCAGCGTGATGAGGTCATCACGCTGCTTTGCAGAGCTGATCTTAGCAGCTCTGTCGGCCCCTACTCGCTGTGTGTGTGGGAGCCTTAAGTCTGCTTAGAATAATACTACACAAATATTATATGTTTTTATGTTTTTATTGAACATAACATTCACAGTGCAGGTAGGAAAAAGTATGTGAACCTTTGGACTTAATAACTGGTTGACCCTTCTTTTGCATCAAGAACCTCAACCAAAAGTATTCTGTAGTTGCAGATCAGAACTGCACAACGATCTGGAGTATTTTCGGACCACTCCTCTTCCTAAAACTGTTTCAGTGTAGCAATATTCTTGGCATGTCTGTGTGAATCGCTCTCTTAAGGTCATGCCACAGCCACATATTTTTTCTTGCAACTGTATAATGATCAGGAACAATTGGCGTAACTTGGGGAAGATTTGTTAGGGTCCCCATACATCACCAAGCCTTGAGCATTTGTCGATTGGACGGCGAATCCAAGTGCACCACTTTGCACATCAATTCGATACTTTGGATAAGGACCCTGCTAAGAAATGGCAATTGAACATGTTGGTTCCCTGTTTGATCGAGCTTTCTAAAATGGATCCCGTTTGAAGAAGGGGTGGCTGCGTTCCATTCATGAACAATCGATCTGGGTTCTTGAATTTAAATAAAAAAAGACCCGTGTATGGGGAGCTTTACTCCCCCAGACATCTGATGGGATTAGGGGTCCCCAACACAAATTCAATTTCCATTTGCTCTGATATCTATAAAGTAAGATATAGAGGATCACCAGGGGCTTTCAGCGGACAGGTGGGTAAGCCCAATGTTAGCTCGGGGTGAGTTTTCTTAGCAAACAAACCCAGAGTTAAATGGGGCTAAACCCCTAGAGGGTTAAAGAATTAAATGAGTCAGACAACAAAATGGCAGACACATTGTTGTTTGTTTAGAGCAGTGATCACTAAAAGGCTTTGACTATTTCAATATCCCAGACGCCAGTCCGGTTTCTGTATATGGTTGTGGATGGGGGACAGGGGATTTCTTTTGTGTAGCATGGCCGCCCAGAAATCCCAAGGTTAAGAGAAGTTTTACTTATTAAATGCACATTTAATTTTTATAGGAGATTGTTCTTAAAATAAACATTCCGTTGGCAGGGTTTCTTTTAAGTCTGTCAGTCTACTCGAAACCAGACAATCTATTAGAAACTCTATAAATAGCTTTGATCTGCCTACGGCAGTCTGGTTCATCGGGTAAAATACCTGTAAAGAAATGTGAATGCGTTAGATCAATACTAAAATATGTTGTATGATGAGAATGCTAAAAAAATGCAGAATAAAAAAAATAATGAGATGAAATTTTTTGGTATTTGCCGTTTTTATCGTATAATGTTAAAACATTCTTGGTTTGCAGGTGGAACTTTAGCGGAATACATCCAGAAACGCTGCAATTCACTCCTAGACGAGGAAACCATTCTGCACTTCTTCGTCCAGATTCTCCTCGCTCTCCATCATGTGCACAACAAGCTCATCCTTCACCGGGACCTGAAAACCCAGAACATCTTGCTGGATAAACATCAGATGATTGTCAAGATTGGAGACTTTGGCATTTCAAAAATTCTCAGTAGCAAGAGCAAAGCTTATACAGTGAGTATAGGACGGTAATATAAAATGACATACTGTATACACCAGTGGTGGGCAATGGAGTTGATATGGAGGGCCGCACATAACATCGATCCAGACCCTCCCCCTGTCGACATATCTCAGCAGGTGGTGGACCAGATACCGTTAGGCAGTCAAAACCCGACAGCAACCCCCCCTTCCTGTCCCTGGGTGCATATGTAGACCTAGTTTCCCTGATCTACATTGCCAATTTTACTGATATAGGACCGCCAAAGTAGATTAGGAAAGCTGGGCCAGTGTGTGACCACTTCACAGGTGAGGTTTTGGGGGCCGCATGTGGAGGACCAAGGGGGCCGCCAAACAAAGACCAAAGGGCCGCAGGTTGGGCACCTAGGGTATACACCCTAGTATAAGCCGAATTTTTCAAAATCCAAAATGTGCTCAAAAAAAATTAAAGTTTGCGTTCGATTCCCGATCTATCACCGTGAGCATTCAATCCCTCTTGAACGAAATGTAAATCAAAAAGGGATGTGACATGTCGGTAAACCCCTGTTTGATCGCTAACTACATTATATGGGGACTGAGGCTCTCCATAGAAAATATTGGCCAGGGATCGATTCCCCAAGGTGGTGCTCATTGATTCCCCAACAATTGTTGTGTGATTTTTGCGTCACCATGTTGTGATCGATCGCCGGGGAATGAAGCCAGCCACCTTTTGTGTGTGCTGGGGAGAGTCTTCTGTGCCTGTCCTACTTGACCCATTGATAGGAACCCCAAAATTACAGATTTCCAAGAGGGTCCTTGTCACTTCCCCTGAGCTTAAATAATGTTATACTAATTCCACCAGTAACCATGTAATGGAAATAAATACAAATAAATTACAGATAGTAATACAAATGAATAGTGTTGGACAAATAAGTAGACACAAGTGTGTAACAACAATGAAGATATTTTTTTATGGTTTAGATACACTTTTAATTCTCTATTAAAAAAGCGTTTGTCCACTGTGTTGAAATCCCTAGATTTTGGCCAATGCAGCTGTAACTCGTCCTAAACCAGTGGTTCCCAACCTTTCCTTGCAGGGAACATTTTCTAGATAGGAACATTATCAAACCCCACCAATTCAAACGACACAGTTTCAGAATGAGGGTCATTTCACACTAGTCATGTTTGTGTTGCAGTATCGTGTACCAGAACTAGTGTGAAATGGCCTCAAAATGTACTTAAAATACAACTCCTACAACTTTATTTGGTTTTCACACAAATCATGCAGAGACATGTATCATATATACACACACACCAATCATACAGAGATATGTATCATATATAC
>CM070033.1:171157734-171168175 GCA_036250615.1 Ptychadena robeensis
CTTGGGCCTCTCCCAGGAACATCTATACTCCTGGGACAGAGTCACCCATGTGTGTGTGTTGTTATAATAGTAGTTTCATTTTGGAAATTTTTTTTAACCCCTATGAATATACGCAGGTTACAGTTGTAGACACAACAAGTTACCCGTACCTTCAATTCCAATCACTGAGATAGTTTTGGCTGCAGCAATGCTATGGAACAAATCTTATTCTATCTTGTAAGAGTAAATCATGAAGTAAGTCACATAGACAGTGGATGTGGTACTGCTATACTATAGTGATGGAGTGCATCGATGGTTTTTGCAAGATCCATTAGTGGTTGAGCCTCCTAATGAGGTCTGTTTAATGAAACCCCCTGAGATGGTGAAACAACAAGGCTGCACTGCACCACTTTTTTTTATTACAAAAAACGCCCATCAAACGAACGATTATCGCAACCATCTAGCGAACATGACATGAGGTGTTCGCTAGTTGGTTTTCAGCCTTTTGCCTGATGAGCCCCCCATACACCTTACAATCTTACAATATAATTTCTGTACAATCATCTTTTCTTCTACTAAAACCATGTAATATGAGGAGCTTTCTTATCCTTCCAATCACTATGTATTCTATCAGGGAGGACCCGGCACTACATAGCAGTGATATATACCTTCCAATCACTATGTAGTCTATCAGGGAGGACCTGGCAGTACATAGCAGTGATATATACCTTCCAATCACTATGTATTCTATCAGGGAGGACCCGGCACTACATAGCAGTGATAAATACCTTTCAATCACTATGCATTCTATCAGGGAGGACCCGGCACTACAAAGTTGTTGGTAGATCTAATGGAAATTGGATGGCCATACACCTTTAAGCTAGCCATACATGTTCCGATTCCATGGCCGATCGATCATCCATCCAATCGATTCCGGCGATGCCAGAGGGAATCGGATGTCCGATCGATCGCCCAATTAAGCCTGTCCCTACCACCTTGGGCCACCGATTCCTGGACGATTCCGTGCCCGATCGATCACTTCACACATGGCAACTCCCCCTGATGTGTGCTGAATTGGATCAGAAAGACCAACATGTTGGTTCTCTGGCAGATCCGATTCTGGGCCCCCGATTGATCGGACGTGATCGATCTGGCAAGGTGGGCTTCACGCGATTCCGGGACGATCGATTAGCGTGCACGTGCCCGGAATCGATCGTCCCGGAATCCCTTGGGAATCGGACCCGTGTATGGGGACCTTTAGATCTCTCTGTCAGATATCCTTTAGATCTACCAACAACTATGTAGTGCTGGGTCCTCTGCGATTGAACACAGGTAGACTTGATGGTTTAGAAAGTTCCTCATATTACATGGTTTTGGTAAAACAAAAGGAGATCTAAAAGAAATCTGACAGAGAAATCTAAAGGTGGGTTTACACATGTAGATTTTTTTCTTCAATCAACTGCCAATTTGATTTTTTGTTCGATGTCGTTGTTGAACATTGTTCGTTCATTTATCGAATGTAACATTAGATTTTGTTGTTCGTCCGTCCCGATATCTAATGAAAATACATTCGGAATTACAACTACAGGTAAAAATTTACTAACATGTTCGATGACCTTTTGAACGATTTTTTGTTCGAGGTCCAACAAAATGTATCCATCAAACAAATTGCCCATTTTAGATTTTTGTTCCATCAAAAAATCAATAGTTCTTCATTGATTGAACGAAAAAATCTACACGTGTAAACCCACATTAAGGGCCATTTCACACTATATGCGTTGTGGTGCGTTTGAAAAACGCATGCTTTTTTTTACTGCGCACGTTTTTTTACTGCACGCGTTTTTACGTAGACAACCAATGTTACCATTCCCACTGTATGCGGTGCGTTTTTAAAAACTCACTGCTGTATGCATTTTTGATAAAATTTTCCTGCATTTTTCATTCATTTGTTTAAAAACACAAACGCAAATGCAAAACGCATGCATTTTTCAACATATGCAGAAATGAATGCCTTTAAAAATTGCATGTAGTGTGAATGGGCCCTAAAGGTGAATGGGGGGCTATAGACCTGTCATGGGGGTGTTATCTAAACATCCCCCCGAGCACCTTCACAAATTTGCAGCCGCTCATAGACAGGAGTGTTCGGCCATTTTCCGGGTTGCTGCGGACCGACAGCAGCCCAGGAAACGACTATGTAAATATAACCTAAGGAGGATTTGGCTCAGTTAGGGAAGGTAAAGGGTAATGTAAAACAGTTATAACCTATGTTGGCTTTTTATCATTCTATTTGTTCTCTGTTAAAACTACACGATATCAGGGGACATTTATTCAACTGACGCACCAGCAGCATTTTTACATTCTTTTTAAATAAAGGGGACAGATTTTTTGGATGAGGTAAAGATTAAAATCAAAGGACCAAGGGACGAATAATGAAAAAACGAAAGGCTTGCCATGATTTTCAATGCAGTTTCTGTGAGGATCCCCCCCAGTCTTCTCAGTCTTCTCTGCACTGTGTAGACTTTGACCCTCCAGTCAGTGAATATTTACGGCCTGTCATGGGGACAGCTTCCCAGTCTTGTCCATTGCATCTTGACAGAAATAGTTGTTTATTTCTGCGTTTTTCATGTTGACATAAATAGACTTTGGCACGCTGACGTAATAAGCACTGTCATAACAAGTCTTTGTTAAATCCTGACCTCCTTCCCCATAGGAAACAGTGGGCATCTGGCAAGTCAGACGGTTAGCAATCTGTCCTGCCAGATCCCTAAACAACCATTTCTGACAGCCGAATGGACAATAGAAATTAGCCAGAGATGATCGCAGTGTATGTTCTAGGGTGACAGTTATCTGTACACGGCTTTACTGGATACCCCATGTTTCTCTAAGGCTATGTTCCGGCATAGACAATCAGCAGCGGGTCAGATGTGATTTTAATAGCGCACGATTTTAATAGAGTGCAAAGTAATGGACATCGGCCGTGATTTACTGTCATGTCCGATAGCCTTGTTTTTGAGCAGGATTGAGTGATCCCGCTCGAAAGAAGGCATACAGGGTAAGATTTCATTATAGATTAAAGCACAATCAAGCTCCTTGCTTTAAAAGTCCCACACTAGGACTAGGTCCCAATGGGCTGCGTGCAGCCTAAAGCCCCCCATACACCACATACAATTACCATGCAATTTCTGTACAACCAACTTTTCTACTACCAAAACCATGTAATAGGAGGACCTTTCTACACCTTCCAATCACTATGCATTCTATCAGGGAGGTCACTATACTACATAGTTGTTGGTAGGTCTCATGGAAATTGTATGGAGGAATCTAAAGGTGTATGGGGGGCTTTAGGTTGTGTTTTATATAGGGATGAGGCACGCCTACCTCCAGAGATACCCCTATTCCATAACAGGCATGCCGTGGCAGCGGATAACTTGGGTAATGACTGGATGTAATTTTAGGAGATTAAATCAAATCATTCTAATTTTTCCTTATGAGACCCATAAGTTGTGATTCAGGGCAAAATAAAATCCCAACAAATGTGCTGTTATTTAGACTAGAAATCAAAAAATATATTTCCCTTTACTGTTAACTTCCCCCTACATCATGTTCCTGTTCAGCTGGAACTCAGGGAACCCGAGACATCTGTAGGTTGGGCACGTGATGTGTACTGGAAACATGATTTGTGACAGTTCAGTGTCACAGCTGTCAGATGTCTCCGCTTTCTAGGGATCTGTCCCAGATTTACAAGATTTGCCCTTGGAAATGTCCCTGATTTTCTGTGCTCTGGAAAATGTTAGATGAAACTTTATCCATATGTTTAATGCTTTATATGTGTGTGCTTGGTTTGTATGTATGAAAGAGTGACATTTTGTGTATTTGTGCTTTGTAGTTAAAAAGACATATAGACTTCACTAATTGCATTTGTTTACACTCTGCGTGTTACAGGTTTGTATTGTGGGAGAATTTGCATTCATGATCACCATACACATGTCACATTGTATTTTCATTAAACATGAAATGACTATTTGCTTTGTGTCTTTGCAGGTTGTGGGAACTCCATGTTACATCTCTCCAGAGTTATGTGAAGGAAAGCCCTACAACCAGAAAAGTGACATCTGGGCACTCGGATGCGTCCTATATGAACTCGCCAGTCTTAAGAGGGCGTTTGAGGCAGCAGTAAGAGCAATTCTCCCTGATCTGTGGCCGCATAGGGTCGTCCTTATGTTAAGTTAACTCTGGCATAGCTGTTTGAGAACCTAAGCCTGTTTGAGAATCGCGTTCTGACTACCGACGGTCGGCGGCCTCAAATTTTCCTCTGATCACGCCCATAGACATGAATAGAGGCGATTTACGATTGGCGTGGAGGCGATAAAAAATCGTGTCCATTCATTCTCTATAGAGACGTTTTTTTTTTAGAATGGTGGCGATTCCGCAGGCGATTAATTGCCTAAGTGGGAACATAGCCTTATAGGTTGGTGAGCTAACATGTCTAAAGGTAGCTACTGTCCGATCCCCGTCCGATTCTCTAGGGACCGATTCGCTCAGAGGATTGGTCTATGCACTAGCACTACCTATTCTCTAAACACACTGACCAACTTATGAAAGGACACATTTTACAATCTGGCGCTAACAACTTACCTACAAGCACCTATTAAACACCTTACAATCTTTCCATACAATTTCTGTACAAGTAAATTTTGTTCTACCAAAACCATGTAATATATGGAGCTTTCTAAACCTTCCAATCACTATGTATTCTATCAGGGAGGACCCAGCACTACATAGCAGTGATAAATACCTTCCAATCACTATGTATTCTATCAGGGAGGACCCGGCACTACATAGCAGTGATATATACCTTCCAATCACTATGTATTCTATCAGGGAGGCCACTATACTACACAGTTGTTGGTAGATCTAATGGAAATTGTATGGATCGATCTTAAGGTGTATGGGGGGCTTTACATTTGGAAGGAGAGATGTGTCTCAATTTATTTTTGCAATGCAGATTGTTAATGTAAATACACAACTCATGCTATCTGACTTGCCATAATCCACCCATCTGGTTGGTCAGTGTGTTCAGAGAATTGCACCTCTAATGCTAATACAGCTAAGATCTCCCACTTGGCCTTTTGGCTTGGATGAACATGGGGATGGCACATATTTCCTGGGATGCAGAGCTATTGCTCCTCCAGGGTGTGGGACTAAAAACATTTTTATTCTTATTTTTTTATTTAGACCATAAGACTTTAATAGGAAATTTTAATGGGAAAAAGTGTGTGTTATAGTGTAAAAATTACTGTATGCATAATACTACCTGTAGAAGAATTGTGTCTCGAACATGGGTGGTCCCAAGCTTTGTTTCTAATAGTGAGTAAACAATAGTCATTTTACCTGGAAAATGATTTCCCTGAGATTAGTCTGCTGTGTGATGTCTGTACAAGATGAGAAATCCCATGCAGGTATGATGATTTTCCACAACTGGTCTGGTGAATCGGCAGTGGATAACATCTACATAGGTACATAACTGTGAATTGTCGAAGCCTGGAGACTGGGTGAGTTACTGTTTAACCTTTGGAGCACTAACGTGGGAAATTTTTTGCTTGTGAGACGAAACTTAAGACTTCTTCTACAAGGGTAATGTCCGGATGATAGTTTCATCCAAGTTAAGCCAAACAGCCTCTGGCTTATGTTTTTTAGCACAGGAAATAACTTATTTGTATGAAGCATCGCATAGCTTCTACCTGAGTCTCTAACTTCCGAAGAAATGTCAGTACTTTATGACAAGCATGTTATCTGATCTCAGAATGCTTCTGGGAACTGACTTATGACATGGTGGATTGCTTCATTTCATCTGAGGTTTAAGATGTTACATTGCATCTAAGGGCTTGTCCCCACTATAGCGTAGAATCGCAGGAGACCGCGGGAGGTCACTGGGTGAAAGTGATCTCCCCAGATGTCTGCGTCGCGATTGGAACGGCAGCAGATCACCGAATTGGGGACATAGCCTCAGTTAGCACATTCTTAAGTTACATTCACATGGACATTTGTGCACAAAAAACATCCAAACTTTTGAAAAATGGTTGAGCCCTTTTAAAGCATTTTATAACATTATTTGCAAGCATTTTCTGAATGTTTGAAAATGCAAATGGCCTACATGTCGCATCATGTTCAGTTTCATGGTAAATGCTGCCATTGAATCAAAGGTGACTGTTAACATGGTTGTTTTACCTGCGTTTTTATAACTCAGGGTGTCAGGTCAGATGTCAAGAGAACCTGTCAAAAGAGGACAGAGCTTAAGACACATATTACATATTAATGCCCCTAGCATTCCTGACGGTCAAAGTATAAATATGAATACATACTGTTTTGAAATCTATCATACAAAATACGTTTTTTAGAGATTTTATCATTCAGATGATACCTTGTTAACTTTTTTTAAATGTAATTTTTCCAAGAGAAGATAGAGCTCAAGACACCTTTTTATACATAATAACCCCCCTAGCATTCCTGACAGCACCATCTCGTCCAGAGCTGTCCTTTCAGTTCTGCTCTGGACGAGATGGTGCAATCTGGCGAAGTTCGGAGCCCCGGCAGCGCATACTTACAGTTTTGTGCTGTCCCGGTGGCTCTGATCATCTGAACTGGCTTCTGTACTGAAGCGCTAGGGAGGTTAAACCCCTGTGCACATGCAGATAAATTAGCATGTGCACAGAGGGCTTAATTATATTGTTTTTTGTTCATTTTTAAATGTTTAATTTATTTTTTATGACAACACGTGACTCACTAGACCCCCTCTTGGCTTAGGGTCTGGTATGCCTAGAAAAGGAAAGCCACCCCTCCAGAGCATATCAGGCCCCCTGCCTGCCCACTTGGTAGATGACAATGGAAGGGGGTACTATGAGCACCATAAGAAGAGGAGACCCCTTGTTAAGGTGCCCGGTATGTGCACATGAGGATCCAGAGTTTTAACAACTGAACTCCCAGATGCCTACCACCAAACTATGGAATTAGTAGATAGTTCTCATGGATCTCTTACCCATTCGCAGAAAGGGTTAATAAGATTCTGCCAATCAACATACCTACCTGCTCAGTTGTAAAATCCGCTGATTTAAACCATCAGCTTGCTGTCCCACAGAGGGGCCTGTTTTCCTGCTTTGTGTCCCTCGAAGAGCCACCAACTGAATGCCTTGATTCTCACAGTATGTGTGCAAGTGCCGGGTTCGTTGTTTGCAAACACAGTGTTATCGGTTAACAAACATATATGGTTATATATATCAATCATATATAAGCTCCCAACCGCTGGCTCCCAGGCATGGAGTCATCAGATCTCAGAGGAATGCAGCCATTGAAAAGCACATAGTGAAGCATAGGCCTAACACTAAAGCAACTAGAAGGATTTGTTGGCAACCAGCTTACTTATTTGTTCATTACTGTTGGAAAATGACATGTCAATGCATCTAGTGTGAATGATAGTTTGTTTTTCATGCAGTTATTGTGGCAAGTGTCCAGTCCTATACATCTAGGCGATATAGCTTTGCACAGCGACCTGACAAGAGTCTGATCTTAATCTGAAGGATAGTCAATAAATGTCCAAGGTGCGGTAATTGTATGGCTTCATATTCTGATGAACTCAGCCTTTATCTTTGTGGAGGCTACAGTATTAAGCTAGGCATAGGCAGCTCGATTTTTGAATTGATTGGAGCACAATTGTTCGATGTGCGCGTTCAGGGTGATCGATTGTTCTGGAATGGATTGCATCCATTCTTTCAGCCTCCAGCTTGATCAAACAGGGAACATGGTACATATCATTTGATCGACAAAGATTGCCTTCACCGGGGGTCCCCACCCAAAGTATAGAATGGGATCGACTGCGTAGAACAACCTGTGTATGGCCAGCCTAAATATAAATTCCTGTGAAGTTGTAGGATGTGATATGAAGGTGTAAAGGTCCCCATACACGGGTCCGATTCCGAAGGGATTCCCGGGACGATCGATTCCGGGCGCGTGCACGCTAAACGATCGTCCCAGAATCGCGTGAAGCCCACCTTGCCCGATCGATCACGTCTGATCGATCAGGGGCCCAGAATCGGATCTGCCAGAGAACCAACATGTTGGTCTTTCTGATCCGATTCAGCACACATCAGGGGGAGTTGCCATGTGTGAAGTGATCGATCGGGCACGGAATCGTCCAGGAATCGGTGGCCCAAGGTGGTAGGGACAGGCTTAATTGGGCGATCGATCGGACATCCAATTCCCTCTGGCATTGCGGAATCGATTGGATGGGTGATTGATCGGCCATGGAATCGGAACATGTATGGCTAGCTTAAGAAAAATGCTTAAGGTCTTCACACACGTACTTAGCAGGAACCGACTGATGAGCTGTGGACATGAGATTTATGGACATGTCCTTTCTCTGGCCGACCGAGCTTTGGGGCGACAGGGATCTGTGGGCACCCATGCTTGCGGCCAATTTGCACGCACTTCGGTCAGCAGCAAAGTCGCCCGCAGCTTGATACATGTGTGGGGACCCTTAGAATCGCCTTGTTGTGGGACATTGCTATGCATTGAATGATACAACATGGGAAGCATAGAGTAATGTAGTGGGTTACCTAAAAAGTGGAAAGGCAGGACATTCACCTAATGCCATTTTTTTTTAATTACATAACTTTATTTATCATACCATGCCTTCTGCTTTTTAAAGACATTAAATAATTGCTATTTGAAATGATTGTTAGCAACCATTAAAATGGCAGGACACATCACTAGTGACAAATAGGAGATTGCTGTACCGATGGAAGATGAGACATCTGTTGGGTAGCTTGAATCTGGAATAGACATGTGCACGCTTATTAGTTATTTTACAGTATGCCAACACTAAACATAGTACAAGAGTTACTATTTACATATAATTGAGATGTCAATATAAAATGTTCTCTAGTACATGAAGCCTCAATATTATTTGTGTTCTTTTTGTGTAGAACTTGCCAGCTTTGGTACTGAAGATCATGAGTGGGACATTTGCCCCCATATCTGACCGATATAGTCCGGAACTCCGACAACTAATACTTAGCATGCTAAATCTGGACCCTTCCAAGCGGCCGCAACTGAATGAGATCATGGCTCATCATATCTGTATACCCGCACTTCTCAACCTGTACAGTGACATTGGCAGCGTCAAAATGAGGTCAGTATATTTCCAACTGGTCAGTTTGCGGTCTGCAACTGTGTTCTGTGGATTGCTTTTAAACAACCCAATAAATACAGGAATAGGGAATCATCTAATGTATTTGGAAATCACTGTATTGTACGCAATAAGCAATTAGTGTAGATTGACCAGTTGCAAGTTAAGCAAAAAAACAAACATCTGATTGATGACTGTGACTTGCTACACATTTCCGTGCAAACACTGTGTATACTCTTCTGCTATAGATACGATAAACTTCAGAATCTTTTATTAAGGGGGCATAGCACGGGCATCAAGAAACACCATATTTCCCTGGCCACTTTTCTGGGCAACTACCCAATTTAGATAATATGGGGACGTTTCTAAATGATTTATGAGTGAGTGCAGGTGCCCAAATATAGGTACAGGCCGGCGCTTTCCTTAAGACTTATTTACAGGGACACTTTTCGGGCTTCGGAACCGCCTGAGAAACACCTTCATTCAGAGAGGTGTTGCTTCTTGTGCTGCTTTATACTAGATCAGACATGGGCAAACTACGGTCCAGGGGCCAAATCAAGCCTGTTGTCAGTTGTAATGCCTAGAGGCCTCTGAATGTTCCCAACGGGACAACAGCCACCTCTCTCTCTATATATATATATATATATATATTGCAGGGAGAAGGAAGTCCATATTGTCACCAAAATATCTGCATCCTCCCTGGCAGTATATTTTTAAAAGGTTACAATGTCCCTTCAACATGCCCCAGGCATCAGGGAAATGGAATACATAAGCCAGATGACCATTAGAGAATCCGGGTCTGGTTCCTCTGTCAAATGTAACAACCCATTGTGGCCCATGAGTCAAAAAAGTTTGCCCACCCCTGGACTAGACAGACTAGACATGATTGTTACTTTTCATTATTGATATGAATTTCCCATTTCCAATTCAGAAAATTTAGCATAAGAAAACCTAATAGTTCACTACAAATTGCAGACCTTTCTGCCGCCATTGTGCAACATAAGTATTTCCTCAAATTCAATATATTATTCTGTCTTAGGACAACTTGACTTGCAAAAACCACTTTTTATGCAAAAACCACATTGTGTTTGAGCAGCGGTTCTCAACCTGTGGGTTGGGACTCCCTCTGGGGTCAAACAACCATTTAGCAGGGGTCACCACATTCACTAAAAGCTAACAAGCAGCAGCTCTGATGCCCACAAGCAGGGTGGTAAGTTATGAGGTAGAGTAAAGGTGGGTTTACACGTCAAGATTTTTGTTTCGTCCAACCTCCGATTCGAT
>CM070033.1:171168275-171191352 GCA_036250615.1 Ptychadena robeensis
TGGTTAAAAATCGAGTCAAAAAATATCAAGTGAAATAAGGAGCGTCCGTTTTTTACACGAGAAATAAACGACAGATGAAAAAAAATCCATCGGGCCAAATGGACGTTTCAGATTTTTGTACAATAAACCAAAAAATCGTTAGTCGTCCATCTGTCGGCCGGAAAAATCTTGACGTGTAAACCCACCTTAATGCCCCCTCCCTCCTAACTTGCCACCCTGCACATCATAGGAGGGAGGGGACATTACACTTAGCTAATTGTACACTCCGTGATGTCACTTTCAGTATTTGGAAAGTGGAAGTGACACCCCAGAACGTTCCTTCTGGGGCCGCGGATCTAAAATTCCAAATTTTGTGAAATGTACTGTTTCTAGCGATCATAAAACAAATAAATCAAATCCTGATGTTGTATATGTAACAAATCAAGGGACCAAATGACACACTTCTAATAACAATTTTCCACCTGAATGTATTGGAACATTTTCATTAACATGAAACTCCGCATATCTGTAAAGCAGTAAATGTGCTTTTTATTAATCATTCACAGGTGGTGATCAGTCACCATTATTTATCTGCATGCATCAGGATATTCACAGTTAGTGATTATTTTTGCTGAACACACAGTAAGTAGCCTACATTATGTACTCTAGTTCATGGCACTGCATACACCATCGTTCTACAAGTGCCAAACCGTCTTGGTAGGTCCCATGCAGGGCTGAACAGAAGCAATAATTACCATCAAGTTACTCAACTGCCAATCATCAATAGCAGAAAAGTGAGGATTATAATTAGTGCCATTCAGCAGGTAGGCAAGGAGCCATAAGCTATTACGAATTAAGATTTTACTGTTTGACTCAAGTGTAGCTAAAATATGCTGCAAATCATGCCTGTATCATTTCATATCTTCAGCGGTTATTGGTTGTAACATTTTTTTGTGCTAATAAAATGACTTTATTTGTCATTTACAATTCAGTAACTTAATTTCTGTGCAGGTTAGAGAAGCCGCTAACAGCAATACCTGCAGTGAGCCGCGGCCGGCCGGCTGGAAGGATCCCCAGTGCCAGATCCCGAGGTCAGCAGCTTTAAACCATAGCTAATTCTAACAATAACACTCTGCCTTTGATTTTGTATATCAATACAACCATACATTGTGCTGTATTTTGTAGTACGATCAATTGATTTCAACTAAATGTCAACATTTATATCAAACTAGTTGAAATAAATGAAAGTGTGGCTAGCCCAGGGAAGGGCAAACTAGAGCTAGGCACACATGGGTAAATTTCCGTGCAATCGACCCCTGATTGATCAGGGGGTCAATTGAACGGAAATCAATGTGCACCACATGAGCGCATCGATTCTCGTTCGATGGGGACCCCGGGGACCCGTTCTCCCCAACTTGTAGCGTGTGAATCAAAACACGGGCTGCCAGCTGGGGAGAAATCCATCCAGTCTGCCTCTCTCACAGCAGCAGCTTCAGTGTGAGGACTGCTGGCTCCGCCCCTTCACACTGACAGTCAGACTGCTGACAATCACCATGAGCGCACACGTTGATTGATTGTGCTCAAATGTTTTTAAAGATCTACAGTACTCATGTGTGCCTAGCTTAAGGCCCAGGGGCTGGATCTGTCCTGTTTTGCTTTCTTTTCTGGTCCTTTGTCACCTTGTAAAAAAAGCTCCCCTCCGTTTGTTCTTTGCAATCAATGCACATAATGCCTAGAGGTGTCCAAACATTGCTTGGGGGCGATGTAGTGGTAATCATGTGATGACACCTACTCGTGGTGACAACAGGCACTCTAGAAAGGATCTCTACTCATTGCAATAAGCAGGAAATTTAAAAAGCTAACAATATTCACAAATCACAGCTATCATTCATGATGCTGACTATGCATGGAAGTGGCACACCTATGTTAGGTCGGCTATTACAGGTTCTTGGTCCGGCCCCTTTATTAAATCTAAGAAGCCAATGTGGACCATGAGTCAAAAAGTTTGCCCACTCCTGGGCTAGCCCCACACCTCACATGCAAACGATCAATGCAATGTCTAAAGGTCCCCATACACGGGACATTACCCGCTCGATCAGTGAATGCTTGAGCGCAGTCATTGTGACGTCACCACACTGCGCTCAAGTGTTTGTCTTTTGAACGGCGAATCGATGCACACCACTTTGCCCAATCGATTCCTATTTTATACTTTGGTCTCCATTCAAAGCAATGACAATCGAGCAGGGATTTACCAACATGTTTGAACGTTCTTCAAAGAAAGTTCAGGCATGTATGATTCGCGAACAAACAATCACCGCAAACACAACGGTTGTTTAGGAATCACTAAAATTCAACCCGTGTAAGGGGACCTTTTTTCCTGTAAATCAATGAGCAATAAACATGGATGATGTACTCATTTATTGCCTCTCCTTCAACATTCTGTACGTAATTTAGTTTCTTACCAACGCAAAGATGATCCAATGTCATAACTGTATCTCCTAATGAAAATCCTCTGAAATATGTACTATTCCCTGTGGGGGGATATGAATTTCATTTGTCACCAGTGTAAACATCCCATCATTGCACTAATGAAATACTTCTCTAGAATTGCCGTCCATTCATTCAACATGACAGGTGCCTATTAGCAAGCCAATGGGAGTCTTGTACCGCGCATTCCTTTATTTCCTGTGATTATCACCAAGGTTCAGCAGCAACATGTCGTGTGGAATGTTATACTGAGAATTCCAGTAAACTGTCATATTTGTGTTGATTTGTTACAATCAGGTGGCCGTGTTGGATATTCTCCTGCCAAAACAGGCATTCCTCCCCCGCTGTCCTCGGTGTACACATGGGGAAGCGGGATCACATCCCCTCTCCGTCTGCCCATGCTGAACACAGAGGTAGTCCAGGTATCAGCAGGAAGGACACAGAAGGCTGGAGTCACCAAGTCTGGACGCCTCATCATGTGGGAGGTGAGAATCAGAGAGATCTGACCCTGGTCTATGGTGCCAGGTGACCACCAGGGGAAATGTGCAATTTCTAAGTATTTCAAACATGTGCAAGTACATCATAAATGGCCAGACACTGGCACTGCCAACTCTCATTGCTGCTTATAAAGGTTAATTAAAGGCCGCCACACATGCACCGAGCAGCGGCCGATTTTGCCGCCGACCACCCCCATCCCTATTAAAACTAGCGGCCAGTACACAAAGGGTGCCCACCGATGCTGTGAGCGACAGAGTGCAGCATGATGACGTCATCACGCTGCACTCCATCGCTGATCTGTCGGCCCTCACTCTGTACATGTGTGGGGGCCTTTAGACACATCCTAAGCAGACATGACCCATCGCCTCTGATCACCCCACACATTGATAAATATCAGTGTTTATTATTCTAAAACCTAGTCATTGTCATATCATGCACATAGGATGGTTTACAGCTCTGGACGGATGCTAACGCACAGATGCTGCGTATCCATGTCATATAGCACGATATGTCTTGCATCCATTTTAAAATATGATGACACACATTAGAAACTGAGCAGAAATGGGCTGAGAAGGTTTGTTCACAAAGCGCCAGAATCTGACGATGGCCTCACAGTCTAGTCCAGGCCCAGCCAGGATTTAGAGCACTGGACTGGAGTCATGTCATCTGACACACTGAAGTATCTGAAATACTGAAAGGCTATGCTCCCACTTAGGTGCTCAGCCGCAACACGGACGCGATTTTAATCACGTGCGACAATCGCGTCCATTTAGTTGTATTAGCTTGTCCCCACTTCAACTAAAAGCCACGATTGGGCTCAGACATGGTGCGGCTACCCACGGTTTTGATCGCAGGCCACAGTGATCTAAACCGCCATGGAAGTGAATTGGCATAGTTAAAATTTGCGTGTCATTTAAACTGCGACCATTCACTCTCTATGGCCGCGATCAGGCGGGGTGGGGCAAGATGTCCTGTGCCACCCCCACTTCCTGCCTGCAATCTCTGTGCAGATCTACCAACAACTATGTAGTGCCGGGTCTTCTCTGATAGAATACATAGTCATTGGAAGGTTTAAGCAGGGAACACACGGCTCAATGTAGGAGCTATTTGAGGTTTTCAGGAGCAGCGCTGTGTCTGCTGTCTCCAGCTCCGACGCTGCTTTACATGTAGACCGCGGTCCCCATGCAAGGCAATGGACATCGACCGTAGTTTACTGTCACGTCCGATAAACCTGTTTTCGAGTGGGATTAAAACCAGAGATGGCAGCATATGATATGGAACAGATAGATGGCCGTGGCTTTAGCTGTCCTACTACCCATTTTTCTGATCTGGCCTCTTCATATTGGGCATCATTTTGATTATGTTAGATGCCTGCAGCCTCACTGCACTCCTTGGAAAGTAAATGTTTGACATTCAGCTAATTAATGGATTCTTTAGAATATATGTATTATTTTTCTTTTATCTTCTAGGCACCCCCTGTAGGAACTGGCGCACCTTCACTCCCAGGTGCTATAGAACATGCTCAGCCCCAGTTTATTTCACGATTCCTGGAGGGTCAGTCTGGTGTCACCATCAAACATGTGTCATGTGGGGATCTCTTTACTGCCTGCCTCACAGGTATAGACAGTCAGGCAAAGGTTTTTTTTTTTTTTTTTTAATGGACCCCTAATATTATAACTAATGTCATAGTTGTAGCAAACAATGGGTTCCCTGCACTGCTATTTTTTGGTTTAATATGTTTTACTAAGATTTTCCATGTAACAACAATGTTTTACAATAAGCAAAACAGTGTTTGCGAGCCCTTATTATTATTATCATTATCATTTATTTATATAGCGCCAACATATTACGCAGCGCTGTACAATACATTAGAGATACAAACGCACAATAACACACAGGTACAGGTATGACATAGGAGGAGTAGAGGACCCTGCCCGGTCTAATAGGTTGGGGAGATGGATAGGCCAGACTGAAGAGGTAGGTTTTTAGAGCTTTTTTAAAAGTGCCAAAGGTAGGAGCAAGTCTAATGGGACGAGGGAGAGAGTTCCAGAGAGTAG
Source organism: Ptychadena robeensis (assembly GCA_036250615.1). Taxonomy (NCBI): domain Eukaryota; kingdom Metazoa; phylum Chordata; class Amphibia; order Anura; family Ptychadenidae; genus Ptychadena; species Ptychadena robeensis. The sequence continues at coordinate 171,173,297 of CM070033.1, forward strand.
AAGCGGCCCTAGAGAAGTCTTGAAGCCGTGCATGTGATGAGGTTATTAGCAGTGATGTCATTAGTAAGTCACTGGAGGAGCGGAGGGGGCGGTTAGGGGTGTATTTGTGTACCAGGTTGGAGATGTACGGAGGACAGGAGGTGTGGAGTGATTTAAAAACAAGGCACAGAACTTTGAATTTGATTCTGTGGATAGTTGGAAGCCAGTGTAGAGATTTGCAGAGAGGAGCAGCAGATGAGGAGCGGTTAGAGGAGTAGATGAGTCTAGCAGCAGCATTCATGATGGACTGAAGAGGCGAAAGTCTAGTGAGAGGAAGACCAGAGAGGAGCCCTGCTATTTTAAATGTTTGAAGCACTAAATACAAACTCAAAAAACAAAATTTTTACCTATAGCCAATGACTGTTTGAGGCCAGGTCTCCATATTAGCACTTTGGCTGTAAAGGTACAGATAGGATTGTCAATGCAATACCCGGAAAAGATCACTATATTGATCATGGGTCTCATTGTGCACATTGTGAAAGACAAGGTATTCCTGATAAATTGCTAAACAATATATCAACCAAACATTGAATGAGAATGCACAAATCTTTATAGATTTCCATTGGATTTGATTGTATAAAATTTCGAATCTTTGGACAGATATAGATATTTAAGGTTGTGGCCATTTTGGCGCTCGGAAAAAACGGAAATCCCTAAAAAAGTAAGTTAGGATGGTTTCAGGAGTTATCAGAGATGTCAGCAAAGGTAGGTTGTGGAAGAGTAGAGTAGGGACAGATAAAGCATACTCCTCAGTTGCTGGTGTAATGACCTGGCTGGTCTATATTGATGTAGCAATCTTTATGAGATAGATGCCTGTGGAGGATATTAGCACTGTCAGTGGAATAAATTGGTCTTCAGTCTGTGGAATATATTGGCCACACACAGTTATGTTGTGGGATGTAGGAGACTGAGTAGATGAGTAGTGGTGGTGGGAATTGTTTTCAGGGTTACCCAAAAAAAAGAAAGGAAGGCTGGGGGAGGTAACTGTTTATCAAATCTAATTTATTTGCAAAATTGGACAATAAAACACATGTTGTGACTCTAGGACCCCTCCCTTAGAATAAAGTGTTGGAAAACCTTCTTGTATAGATATAAAACCAAGGTTCTGCGAGGTGAAGGAAGCCTTCTAAATTATTGCATAGAGAAATCCTAGCAGACAGGGAATTCCCCTCTTTCTGATAATACCATTAAAAAGTTTTCGGAATTTTTTTCAGACAGAGGCATAATTATGACCTTTGGCAGTGGGAGCAACGGCTGTTTGGGACATGCTAATTTTAATGATGTCACACAAGTAAGTTCATCACTGTTATTCCCTACCTTTTTCATGCTGTTTATAGATAGAATTAACTCTAAGGCTAGCCATACACGGGTCCATACCTGTTTGATCGAACTGCCATGGATCACAGTGTGATAATGTCACCACGCTGCATCCGTTCACAGGTTGATCAAATGAGAATCGATGTGCAAAGTGGTGAATTTACGTTCGATGGGGTTCCTGGACCTGTTTACACCAGGTGTTGTGAGTGATTTTCCGGTAATGGCTGGAAGCTGCTGTTAGGCAGAGCAGGGAGCAGGACACGGATGGCTGCTGTGATCTGCCCCTTTCATTTGTCCTGGCTCTCAACTGACATGCAGAGCTGAGGGAGCCGAGCATGGGCTGCTGTGCGGGGGGAGCCCCCTTTCTTGGCAGCCATCATGTGTCCTGCACTCACCTCTGCCTGTCAGCAGCTCCCAGACTATGTTGTGAGATACAACAGTGAACGCGCACTCTAATTATTGATCGATCAAACAGAAGATTGAACTGTGTATGGCCGCCTTAACTCAGTAAAATGTTAAATAAATGTAAAACCTGCGTTCAATAGAATAAGAAGCGCACATTGATTTTCTGTCAGGTGTTATTATCCCTTTTAGACCAAGGTAACTGAAGAGAATGTAATGTTTCCTCAATTATTCATGTAACAATGACATTTTCACCAAGTGTATGGCAATGTTGCAATGTTCTAATAAACAGAAGTCCTTACTTAAAGTAAACCTGTACTTTTATTAGAAAGCTGGTAGAATAGAAATATGGGTTATTATTACAGAGGTAATTAGAGAGTCAAAGTTTATCTGACATGTGACAAATCCTGGGTTGTGATCTTCCTGACCTCACACATTGTTGTAAGTATGCAGTGTGCGAGGTGATTCCAATGACAGGAAACAATTATCATACTTCATGTGACCTCTATTCCTCCATCTAAATTGTTATTCTTAGGAAAAAATAAGACCTGATATGATACTAAAAATACTGCATGTCCTTAAATCCAGATTGTAGTTTGGTACCATTAAATAAATCTTTGGTTCTTGGACCTGACTTATTCTAAATACAAAAGATAACCTCAGACATATGGCATTCTTCTCTCCAATGTGACAATGATCACTCCATCACATCACACCATCACAAGAAGTTGCATTAGGTGGACTTTACAGAGTAAGAATAAACAGGTTCTAAGGGAGCTACGCACATATTTTTTGCTATATTGATGACATATTCATATCAAGGGAATATACAGGATGTTCCAGCAAAGTAGGCAGGACTGGACCACACAGTATTCCCTCGATATTCCTCCAGCCAATTCAAAAGGCTGCCAGGAGAAAGGTCTTCAGGGCTTAAACTTTAGCATGTGTCGTCTATACACTAGCAGTACCTATTCTCTGAACACACTGACCAACTTATAAAGAGACACATTTTACAATATGGCACTGAACAACTTACCCATGAGCAGCTATTTACATAAGGGAGGAGATATGAGTCTTTGTTACAAAATGTATTTATTGCAATGCAGAATGTTAATGTAAATACACAACTTATACTTATTGTAAAATGTCTCTCCATAAGTTGGTCAGTGTGTTCAGAGAATGGGTACTGCTCAGACCTGTGAAGCCTCCCGTTTTGGCCGGTAAAGTCACGTTTTTTATGTGGCTTTCCCGGCCAAATGCCGATTTCAAGAAATCCCGGATTTTTCCCGGATTCCTGAAATCGAGCTGATCTAGCAGGGAGAGAGCGTTACTCCCACAGCGCCACGCACATTATCAGCAAAAGCGCGGTGGGACATTAGCAGGGAGAGTAACGCCCTCTCCCTGCTAGATCAGCTAAAAGACAGACGGACGCCGGGAGTGACGTCAGTGATGTCACTTCCGGTACGTGGAACACAGAAAAACCACGATCCATATACCGGAAGTGACATCACTTACTGTACGTCCCCCGGATTTTAAATGCCAAAACTTGACAGGTATGGTACTGCTAGTGCTAATGCAGCTGACATCTCCTTCTTGGCAGTGGCTTTTTGGCTTGGCTGGAGGGAATGGAACACATTTTAGTCACCTGGGATGCACAGCTTTTGCTCCCAGGATGGTTGGAACTAAAAAAAATATAAATAGTTTTTACATATTCGGATCATTAGACACAGGGGCATTAATTTAATGGTAAAAGTGTCTTATAGTCCAAAATATACAGTACTTTAATTCTGCTTTAAATTAAACAGAATGCTGTTTTAAGGATATCTTTTAAAGCAGTGGTTCCCGAAGGTATCCTGGGGGGGGGGGATGGGCGCTGACCCTCGTTTGTAACCTGTGTTTGAATGGGGAGGGGGGGGCTCAATTATGTCCATAAACAGAAAAGGGGGGCTCTGCAAGGAAAATTTGGGAACCACTGAATCAAATGAAGACACCTGTAATGACACAGCATGCGGTAATGAAGTGAAAATTGATTTGCTTGTCTTCTTGGCATTTTCTAAACGAAGTTTGAGCCAATCAAGTCAATCTCATACCCAATTAATATCCATATCCTTAGCCAATTGCATACTGTTGCTGAATCACATTATTGTGCACAATTTATTTCATATATAAGAACCTTAAAAGATGGCAAGTGAAGAAATTGCATACGTTTTACCCTAAATATGTATCCAATTCTAATATAACGTGTACTTCTGTTCAGTTACAGCAGGAAAAGCTGTATTTTTCTGGGAATATCACATCAGCAAAAGAACAGCATATGTCCCAATTGCACAACATATGCAGAAATATTTGCAAAGCTGTAACATCTAATTAATTATGATGAAAATAGAACATGTTTTTCCTGGCATTGATCTCCATTTGGCTGCTTGTTTAGGCAAATAAATACTGCTTAGACACATAGATCTGCATTTACATATGTTACTGTGACTGCCAAATGGATCTGCTTTCTATAAGTTATTCCACTCTGTCTTGCTGAGAACTACAACAACACAAAGCCCCCAATACAGATGACCCCCTACAGTCATTATGCTAGATTTTTGTATTTGATTTAGGGCGAGGTTGGCAGCGCCGCAGCAGACATTATTTTAAATGACCTCATCCCCACTTTGGCGGTTGGCTGTTTTTGACTGCGGGACGCAGTGCCCGATCGCGCCCATAGACATGAATGGGCATGGTAAAAAAAACATGCGTGGACTCGATTTTTAACCACGTCCATTCATTTTCGATGGACGCGATCGGGGGCGGTTACACCAACATGCACTATGAAGAAAAAAAACACGATTGCCTGTGGTCGCCAAGTGAAGACAAGCCCAAGAAATATATATATATAAAAAAATTTATATTTATTTATATACCAGTGTCCCCTGATAAACCAGTTGATCGGTTGACCGGAGTAGTGACGACAAAGTGTAGTGTAGTGACATCATCACGCTGGATTCCCGGGCTGTTTTAATCGGTGGGCACCCTTTGTGTGATCGGCGTCTTCATTGAAGTTAATGGCATCGGCCGGCATCGGCCAGAGAACATCGGACATGTCCGTTCTCTGGCCGGCCGAGCTGTGGGGCGATATAGATCTATCCATGTGGGCACACGCCGATTGCGGCTGATTTTTCCGCCGACCAACGGCCACGCCCTTCGGTCAGCGGCAAAATCGGCCGCTAATAGGCGTGTGTATGCCAGGCTTAAAGCGTTTGATGTTTAGTTCTCAGCTTACAATACAATCACCACTTAAAACAGTTACAGGAATGCTTCAAAAGCAATGGTGTCATAAAAAATTAAATTCCCAAATGCTGTGTTTTCTAACCTAATCTTCACTTAAAAAAACAAAAAAAAGACCCAAAAATGTTTACTACATGATCGATGTCCATTGCTTGTCCAGTTGCATTTATTTACTTTAGCAGATATTCTATGACCTGGCTGAGAATCTTTAGGCCCTCTGCTAGCAGTAATGGACAGTATCATATCATTCCTACTCATCTCTGAATTAATTACCAGAAAAAAAAGATTATTTTGCCGTTAACCCTTACTAGCTGTCTCCACTCCACACATTAGAGATTACAAGGGCTAGTTTTTGACGCAGTTTTTCCACGATTTGACACTATTCAGCTCTTTTTTTTTAACCCAGCCCAACATTTATTTATTCCTATGTGGCAAACATTCCCATAATACTGCATGTGTTTATGGACTTGTTCATGTAATGTATCTAATGGGCACTTTACATGCCTTTTGTCGGGTCAATGTCAACTTGGGGATCTGCATTGAAATGAATGCAAAGCCAATTGCATTGCTGGATATTTGGAGCAGTGGAGACATAGCCCAAGATGATGGGTCTGCATTTGTTTACTTATTATTTATATTTGAAATAAATACAAGTTTTTCCTTTTTGATTAAGCGGGAAGCGGCAAGGAGCTACACCAGTGACACTACTTCCGGTTTTGGACTGGCATGTCCGCATTCCAAAATCAGGAAGCTATGTCACCAATGTCACTTCCGGTATCGGTAGATTTACCTCCCCTGCCTCCTATTGCTTGCCTAACCTAGGAGGGAGGAGGCTTTACTCTTTACTGGGACTTAGGTGGGAGAGCAACGCCCCCTCATTCCTAAATTACCCTGGTTTAAAAATCCTGGGAAAAGTCCAGGATTTATTGAAATCGGGATTTGGCAGGGAAAGACGCATGAAAAATTTGACTTTCCCGGCCAAAACAGGCTACTTGACAGGTATGCAAATATAATTTAAAGGTTCAGTTGGAAGGAAGGTACATTTTTGTGTTCTTTGAACGCCCTCAGGTAAGGACTGGTAAGCTGCAATATAATAGGTTTAAGTTCTTTGGTTTAGATCCTTTAATAAGGAAAATCAGACACAATTGAAGCCAAGCCATTTGATATGTACACCAGCCACCATGCAATTGATAGCCACCACCATTTATATACTATAATGATTGTATGGCATGCTATATCCCAACATTATGTTTCTTTGTGATATCATTGTGAGAAGGTTATTGTGGCACCACAGGTAAAGCTGCTCCTGACATCTGTAGTCTATATATTAATCAGGTATTACAAAATAGGATGCCGGCTGGCTTCCTGTTGCCCTGGCTTACTTATTATATAATAACAGGCTTTCGAACACTTAAGACATGTTTTTTTTTTGTTTTTCTCACACAGCCCAAGATAGTAGAAGCTCTCCTGGGTTATGAGATAGTTCACGTATCCTGCGGGGCTTCACACGTCCTTGCGGTTTCTAATGAGAAAGAAGTTTTTTCCTGGGGCCGTGGGGACAATGGTAAGACTTGATCTGACCTTCGCCTGCATAAATCTGTATGACAAGAACCCCTGTGACTGAAGACTGTCTGACACCGTCATTACCTTCTGGTCTTTAAGACATATTACCATCAGTTTCTCATACTTTGACGGGTTTATGGTGCACCACACAGGGCGTAGGGGTTGTGATCTGCATACAAGCAGAACAGGAACATCCAGGTCTGGTGTACAGTGGTGACCCTTTGATTTTATCATAGTAGCTGATTACAGACTACTCTCATTGTATAGTCAAAGATATATCATTATATTGCTATGATGTTCTAAATAGTGGTATTATCATTCGAGGGAACAAGTAAACAAGTATTATTGTTGGTTATTCTCAAAGAATGTTTCAGAATATTTTCTCATGCATACATAAACATTGACGTTACTTACCAGTCTACTTATACTAAAGCCCCCCCCCCCCCCATACACGTCTAGATTTTCTGTTCAATCAACTTAAAAAGATACATTTTTGGGGGGTCAGGGAAATTGGTGATTGATTGTATGTTTTCCAACTGTAGTAACAGATATTTGATCAACTTTTTTGGGATCGACTGAAAGTTTAATCAATTTCAATACAACCAATTAAAATTTACCAGCACGTCCAATCATTTTTCATTAAATTTTTTTCCCTTTTTTCAATTGTTTTAATTGTTTAAGGTTTATCTAACCATGTGGGCTGCCATAGATTTTCTAAAATTAAACTATTGATTGAATTAAGTTGATTGGATTAAAAATCTAGATTTGTATGGGGGCCTTAATTTACCAAAAAAAAACTATATTTTAATTGCGTGAGATGACAGTGACCTATTGAAAATTATTTTCTTGGGTATAGACCTCTTAAGCTAGGCATATACGATTCGATTTTAGCACGATAAATTTTTGTTTTGCAAATGTTTGCCGGGTGCCTATCTTGAATTAGGTGTCCTTTCAGGGAGATTTCCCATCTGAGTAGGAATCTTATACAGATTCTTAGGAATTCCTATACAGACAGAACAAAACCCAGCAAAGGCTCTGACCCATCCTGCTCTACCTAATACTTAAAAAACAGTTGGCTGTAGTAGTACCAGCACTTATCTTATTAATTTAAGTGTGTCATCTGACTGTATTGTTGGAAAACAAAGAACTTTTGTTAAATATTTTCCACCCTATTGCAGTACTTGGTTGGAAATACCAACACACCTGCCTTCATCACTTTATGCTACACGGATCCATTTCTGATGGTTATTGGACAATCACAGAAAACAATTAATCAGAGCATTTCTATTTGCTTATGTAAAATTCTTCATAATTGTCAGCTGTAAGCTGTGCTCTATAGTTCACTACAGTCCAAGATTTGACGAACTCAAAAAAAAACCCATAAACAAAAAAACATGTATACATAACTCACCTACATACAGTTTTCATCCAGGGACAGCGACCCTGAAAAAAAAAACTTACCTTTTTCTACCTGCCCGCGCCGCCATGCCTAAAGTGTCCGATCCTCCAGTCAGCAAGAAGGAGAAGGGAGACAGTGAGGTTACTCCCCTCCACCAATCCGGATCTGAATCCAGTGAGGCTACTCCCCTCCACCAATCCGTATCTGAATCCGGTGATGCTCCTCCACTCCGCATCACACAGTTCAGATGCTGCTGGCTTCGAGTGCATGAGAATATGGGAAGTTAAACGTCAGAAGTGATATCTTACCTCCCATGTCCCCTTGCAGCCACCGCGGCGCTACGTCACTGGGGAGATGGAGCGCCACTGCATTTTGACAGTTTTACCAAATAGAATAGAAGGCAGATGTGGATCTGGTAGGTCTACTATAGCAGAATATAACATATATTATATAAGAAAAGATCGGAGGCTACCTGTTTAATATCCCAAATCATATATAGATGCAGTGTGGGTTGGACGGTAGGGAAAACACTGCCCCTATTCCCCAAACAGGGGGTGCTCCCCTACACCCTACAAGTAAGGGCTAGGGGACTTTAATGGCCAGCCTGGGTGGTAATCGTATTGTATTCCAGTAAAGCAGGTACTAGTGGAGAAAACAAAACTAAATTCATTTAAAAAGCCCCCTAGCCCCTACTTGGTGTATGGGAGAACCCCCTGTTTTGGGAGGAGAGGCGGTATTTTCCCTACCCTCCAACCTCCACTGCATCTATATAACAGAATATATAAATTGTTGGTTAGGGTTTCATCACCTCATATATATCTCATGCCAACGTGATTTGAAATAAAATGCCTTTTTTTTGTCCACAAATCATGTAGAATGGAATAAACCCCTCATGTTGTATCTGTCATAGTATGTATATAGCGTGTATTCTGATAGTCATTAAGGAGGTGACATCAATCCAATGTTTCACTATCCTATTGATCTTCTTTTCTCACTTCAGGACGACTCGGATTAGGCAACCAGGAGTCTCATAATTGTCCTCAGCAGGTGGCCATCCCACAGGACTACGAACCCCAGAGAGTTATATGTGGAATTGACAGTTCCATGATTCTGACCGTGGGTAATCAGATCTTGGCCTGTGGCAGCAACAGGTTCGTAGGTGTTTACCAAATTACAAACCGGAGATGTAACATAATATTGAATGATTTTCATTTTCACAATGTTTGTGAGGAGGTAAGAATATTTGGCAATAAATCTAATTCACAAAACTTACACACTAGGATTTTTTTTCAAAAAAGCTGTGTTCTCTCCACAGAGGAGACAGCCGATCCACATACCTGTCTGCAGCGGCAGCTGCTGATCCGTTCTGCTGATCCGAAGATTGACGTACTGCACTACCTTCCGGCTGGCGGATCGGCAGAACGAGAGCAGCCGCTGCTGCAGACAGGTATGTGGATCAGCTTCACCGGGAACACAGTGAGGACATACCATCACCTTGGATGGGGACGCTGGTCCCTATCCAAAGTCATTTAATCGATCTAAGAAATTACAGACATGTCTGTAATAGCTTAGATCGATTTGGCGGCCTGAATAACACTTTCAAGCTTTAGTTTTCCACCTCAATTTTCGGAAAATTGACCGCCGTGAGCGCACATGGCTGTCGATTGGCCAAAAAATCAGGTGGAAATCTAAGCATTTAGTCATCATCAGTCTGCTAGGAAATTTTAAAAACTGCATATCGTTTGGGGTTCATTCAGAAGTCAAAAAGTACATATTGCTGAATAAGTATTTAAGTTACATAAAAACGATTGTATTATGTGCAAAACAACGTAGTGTGTGTAAAGGGTGTGCATTATAAAATGACATTAGTGTATGTTATGTTGCTGTTTTTATCTTTTGTTGGTGGTATCATAAAATTATGAGGAGAGTGTTAAGCAGGGAACACACGGCTCAATATAGGAACTGTTCGAGGTTTCCTGCAGCAGCACAATTACATCATCACGCTGCTGCCCTATATCGGAGGAGCTGGAGAAACAGCATTGCTGTGGACTGGCTCAACATTGTGGAAACAGGCGGTGCGGTAGGCATGTATATGGATGGGCTGTGGAGACATAGCCTTAAGCTGAAAGATTTCTATATTTTGCATCTGTATGTATCTTTATTGATATCCATAAATAACTCCATAACATGTAAATATTTATTTTGAGTGGTGTCCTTCAAGATTATCACCTTGTAAACATTCAGCTATATACTGTAGTCTCATCACCCTATAAATGTTCTTGTTCATGCTGAGTGTATAATAATGACATTGAATGCAATGACATAAACAGGTGGACTTGAACAAATCTTTCTCCAAGGTGAAAGCCCAGTACATTGTAACAGGCGACCTCTATGTCCTCTTTTGTTATTAGAATGTAGATAGCAGGGCTATGGAATGCACATACACGTGGTAGCGAGGGGGAAGTATTTACTAGCCCTTTCCATTGACCTATATCTGTATTTGCCTTAGCATTTAGGCTTTATTCAGATGGTCGGTTACATTGCTGCTCCCACACCACCATGTTAAGCCCATGGTTTCCATTTGGGTAATGCAACATGTTGCTTCCACCATGGGTTCATGGTTGGTTGGGAGTGGCAAGCGGGTGACTCCCAACCTTCCAAGTGATTTTAGCCTTGAGTTTAGAGCTTTAGTATAGGATATATGAAGTCTTGCTTTAAAGCTGGCCACACACAGGTAGATTCCTGTGCAATCGACCAGCGATCAATTACAGTGTGGTGACGTCACTACGCTGTGATTCATTGCGGGTCAATCGTAGGGTAATCAATGTGCACCACATGGGTACATCAATTAACGTATGATGGGGACCTGGTTTCCCGGGTCTCTTCTCTTCCCAGCCTCCGGCTGGAGAAAGCACCCAGCCCCCCTTCCATGCTGGCCACGCCCCCTTCACACAGAACAGCTTGCTGAACACACAGCTTGTGTGTGCGGCTTAGCTGCCTGTGTGTGCGGCTCAGCTGTCAGCCCGTCCATTACATTGGATGGGGATAGCGCTATCCCGATTCAATGTAATGGAGTTCGACCAAGGTTTTCCAACATGTTAGAAACCTGTTTGGTTGAGTTCCTTTGAGCAGGATCCATTGATCCTGCTCGAAGGAACCGTGGGTGGCTCAGATGAAGAAACAGATAAGAGGAACATCGGGAGCCATGAGCGCGCACGGCGCCCGAGATTCCTCTAATCTTTTACTCCATCGAGCCGTGTGTGGCTAGCTTTAGGTTGATGACTGAGAATTAGTTTTATCATTTGTGTTCCTTAGTTTAAAAATTCCGTGACTTGAAGTATTCAGCAAAAGCTTTCTCATTATCAGAGAGGACACATTTCAAAGTATTCTTCCTAACCTTCAGTTTTTAAATACAATGGGCCATACTGATCTGATTGGACATGGCCCTGAGGTATCTGGGCCTTCTATGTAAAGCTAGCCACACATGGTTCAACTGTATAATCAATGTAATTCGATCAATTTTTTTAGTGAAGCATGTCCACATGGTACGATCGTTGAAATTCGATTTTAATTGTCATTTTTCAGTTGGAAATTTTTGATTGTTTGTCCCCACATTGTGTCTCATTTTTTGTACTGTTGTTTGACCTGTCCAATTGAGATTCGATTCAATCAATTAGCATACTGTAACTTCTGGGAGGAGGGAAATGCAATACAGTCATTTAAACCATGCAAGCATGCATTGTAATGGCGATGTAATGGCGATGTAGTGGCTTGTGTGTCTGTTCACTGATCTCTGTGAATACATCTCCTAATGTAATGTGTGTCACCCAGTGTCCTTTTGCCATAATTATAATGTACTGGATTAAAATGCATAGATATGACCTATGGGTTTTTGTGACCATCAATGGTCCCTTTTTGATCACACTCAATGTGGTGTGTACACTCAACAATCACTTTTTGATCACACTCAATGTGGTGTGTACTTCGATTCAATTACAATCGACATACGATTAAATGATCGGAAACTTGTTTTGACGAATTGATGATCGATTTGATGTCAATTGAACCATGTATGGCTAGCTTAAGGTGTGTTTCCATCTCCTTCACCCAACACGACAGGCAGGGCTGCCATCAGGCCGATACAGAGAGCCCTCCTGGCCCATGTCTGACCATCTGGGGGGGCCCGCCGGTCGGTGCCATGATTGCCTCCTGGCAGCAGCCTCGATGCTGCTGTCAGGACGTGCTGCCAAAGTCTTACTGGACCCCCAAAAATTACCTAGTATGGGGCCCCAAAATTTCTGATCGCAGCCCTGATGATAGGTAAAAAAGTGAGATAAAAATTTGATAAACATAAATGGAATTTTTAATTAAATACAACAAGGACCCATCCCCATTAACACCCCAATTAAAAAAAATATAAAACCTAACCATACAGTAACCAATCATTTTTGATAACGGTGGTCTAGGGTAGAGTTTACATTAATTTTAGTGGTCTATGTCGCCCTCATACACAGCACCGAGGCAATACTAAACTGTGGATGTTGACTGCATGTATGTAAAATGGAATAAAGTTGACTTTTGCTAATAGATAAAACATTGAGATGCCACTTTGGTCTTCTTAGGTTTAACAAGCTTGGTCTGGATAAGATAACGACTGTTAGTGAACCAGCATCTGAGGATCAAGTAGAAGAGGCCTACACCTTCTGTCCAGCCCAGTCAGCACCTCTACATCTGGAGGCCATCCTGTGTGCAGACGTGGGCACTTCCCACTCTGCTGTAGTAACAGGTGAGTCTAGAGACTAGAAAAGGGTAAGAAATGTGTAAAATGTGTAGGAAAAGTGAGAGAACAACTTGTTTACAATGGGATTTTGTGTTTGCATTCAGATGAATGACCAACAGTCCTCTGCTTTTGTTAATGGCTAGGAAAGTTCTTTCACATTGACATTCTAAAGCTAACATTTGTGTTGACAAGGTGTTGTATGTGCAAACACATGGAGACATGAAAGATAAGGGGGAACTTTGTAAATATTGTTCTCATTCCTTTTCTTTTTTTTTGTTCCTTTCTCCATCTTAGCCCGAGGGCAGTGTTATATGTTTGGCAGCAATCAACATGGACAACTAGGCACCAGCGCTCACCGGAACAGCAGAGTGCCCTATCTTGTCAGTGCACCACAGGGGTTAAAGGTGACAATGGTGGCTTGTGGTGATGCTTTCACAGTAGCTGTTTGTGCAGGTGAGGCCTACAATGTATACTGTACACATGACTGCCATGACATTACTACTTTATGACCACAGGAGAATCAGCTTCAATACAGAAAAAGAGCTCCAGACAGATTTTGTTAGAATGAAAGATCTAATAAAAGTTAATAATGACAATACATAGAGTGGATCATTTATATCATGATCTAACCTCAATTAAACTAAAGCAGGGTACAGATGGCTCGATATTGGAGCCCTCCGATGTACCCTGCAGCAGCGTGATGACGTCATAACGCTGCTGTCAGATATCGGCGGAGCTAGGGAGACAGCTCTGCTCTCTCCCCAGTTGAGCCGATGCTTTGCGGTCTCTAGGCAAAGCAACGGACATCGGCCGTATTTAACGGTCATGTCCGATATGGCTGTTTTCGAGCAGGATTGATTGGTCCCGCACTAAAACAGCAATGGCCGCTTATTATATGGGCCAGAAAGAGGTCCGTGAGCGTGCATGGAGCTCAAAGCGGCCATCGATTTGGCCCATATCGCCATGTCTGTACTCTGCTTAAGGTCACATAGAACACAGGAATAAACTCTTAACTTCGTAATTTTTGTGATCCTCCTTTTAGAACATTATCTACTAATAAAATAGTAATTTTATGTCTGACACATAATTCTTAACCTCCCTGGCATTAAGCCTGAACTCAGTACAGTCACAGTTTGTCCTTAGGACAAAGTGTGCCCATGCCGGGATCGGGCATAATTGTTGGTGCTGCCAACCTGCAGCAATTCTGCATTACTGCAGGCTCACATATTCCTTCAGACCGTGGAGGGGGCGTCGCTTTTCCCCACACGCATAGCCGGCGTGTAATTGACACCAGGGTTGTGTAGAGAGTCGGTGGGAAAGAGCGAAATAACGGCGCTGCGATTGCTCGTACGGCGGGTTTTCGCGCCACACAAAAATGGCATGAAAAGCCCGTAATGACAGGGAGGTTAAAAACAGTCCCTTTCACAAATACCCAAACAGTTCCTTCTTTTTGTTATTACCTGCCAAATTATTGGTATTTCTGTCTATCCATCTCAAAGATTTATACATCTCTGCCACACACCATAGCCATGCCTGGTAGATACTGCACCTGAATGCTTCCCACTAAAGCTGGCCTTACATGAGTTGATTTTTCTGTCTGATCGACCTTTTATAGGGCCATTTCACACTACAAGCACTGTAGAAACGGTACCGACAAAAACCCAGCGTGTTGCATTGCGCTGCTCTTGCGTCACCCATACAAGTATATGGGAGATGCTTGTGCTGTGTCTGCAAAAAATGCATGCAGCAAGGCAATTACGGTACACCATTGCTCTTTACCTTAAACATAAACACAGGGCAAGTGTGACAGATACACAGGAAAATCTTGAAGCGGTGTATTCAATCTACGAAGCTGAACGAAGACCAAGATGTAAAGTAGCAACAGTCCGCACTCTGGATTCCTCAAAAATTCATCGGCTTTATTGATACATCATTACACGAATATGTTACAGACAGGGTGCCTCCAGGGATCACCTCCTCTGACGCGTTTCTTTTGTATAAGGGGTAATCATAGATTATGCCTGGCATACACATGCCGATAAGCGGCCGATTTTTCACCTGACCAACAGGCGTGCGCGCTCGCACCGTCGGTCAGCTGAAAAACCGGCCGCTTATCGGCATGTGCCCACATGGGGCGACAGATCCCTGTCTCCCCGCAGCTCGGCCGGCCAGAGAACGGACATGTCCGATAATCTCTGGCCGATGGAAGCCGATGGCATTAGCTTCAATGAAGACCGGCGTCTTCATTGAAGCTAATGGCCGGCACACAAAGGGTGCCGGACGACTGAAGGGGCCCCATAATGCACCAGAGTGCAAATGTGATGACGTCATCACGTTTGCATTCCGGTGCATATCGGAGCTGGTCTGTCTGCACCCGTTGGGGTGTGGGGGCAGGGGGCAGGCATTACGCTTCATACTAGTGAAACGCGTCAGAGGGGGTGATCCCTGTCTGTAGTATAATTGTGTAATGATGTATCAATAAAGCCGATGATTTTTTAAGAAATCCAGAGTGCGGACTGTTGCTACTTTACATCTTGGTCTTTGAAAGATACACAGGTTTCACAAGCTTCCAAATGCTGAATGTGTGTATGGTTACCTTTAGATATACGTTTACAGCCATTGCATTGAATCATTTATATGTGTTCATCTTTAGGTTATATGTCCATCATTCTATACAGTTCAATGCAATTGGTCCTCATTATTCTAAAGGCCCCCATACACGTGTCGGATTCGCACCGGATTCCGGCACGATCGATTCCGGGCGCATGCACGCCAAACGATCGTGCCGGAATCGCATGCAGCCCACCTGGTCCGATCGTTCACGTCCGATTGATCAGGGGCTCAGAATCGGATCCGACGGAGAACCAACATGTTGGTCTTTCTCATGCGATTCTGTCTGGATCAGGGGGAGTTGCCATTTGTGAGGTGGACAATCGGACACGGATCCGTCCCGGAATCCGTTGGACAAGGTGGTATGCTGCGATGGATACTCTTAATTGGCCGATTGATCACACCTGCGATTCCCGGCAGAATCGCTGGAATCGATCGGATGATGAATCGATTGGACATGGAATCCGACACGTGTATGGCTAGCTTAACAGTGGCTGGGCTCAGTGGTCAATGTTGTACAGTTTGAGTGACTAAATTCATTTTGCACACGGATACCTGAGAATAATCACTAACTATTACTGTATTGCATAATCATTCCATAACACTCCAATGATGGAGTGACACTAGTCTCTAGTAGCATATTTTCCAGCATCACTATTGAATCACTGTGTGTAAACACAATTATTCCACTATATGTGCAGTCATGCTGTGCTGACATTTCACACAGTGTGTACTTGATGACGTTGGGTGCTGTGTACCAACAAACCTACATTAGTCATTTATGGTGAGAAGATCAACGCTGATATACTTCACATGATTTCTGTATTCAGAAAACTACGGGGTCTTATTGATTGTATTTTACGTCTTGAATTTCATAGTTATCAACATCTACTTAGTGACCTTAAAATTCATGGGATAAGCACCTCATGCCCATTTTGTGAGCAATTATGTTACAAGTGTTTGATTTAGTTAAAAGTTTAGTCAGTTATGATGTTTATGTAGTATTTTATAATAGTTTAGGGCAGTGGTTCCCAAACTTTCCCTGCAGGGCCCCCCTTTTTTATTTAGGAGCCCCCCCCCCGCCCTATTCAAACACAGGTTAAGAATGAGGGTCCATGCCCCCCTGGAATACCTTCGCGCCCCCCAGTTTGGGAACCACTGGTTTAGGGTAAACATTGCTTTAGTTTCATTTCAGGTACAAGCAGAGCCGTTTCTAGCATTGCCCCCAAGTTGTTGAGTGGGGGAGCGGGGTGCTACCAGAATTTTTTTTTTGGTGTTTGGGGGGCTCCATCTTTGATGAGCCATGTGCTATGTCCATGCCGGGTCACCCACAAGCCATTTAATGATAAAATATCAGGTAGGATGAAATGAAGTCAGGTAATGTCTAGTAATTCTAATAGTTAATTGAATTGGTAGCACTGTGCCTAGGGCCACATTTTTTTACCTATAGTGCATTTCCCCCACATTGCAATCATACTCTCAATAAAGGGCTTGTTACCATTATACGTAGGGACCCCCTCCGCTAAGTGTATTGCTTGGCAGGGATCCTAATGTAGCACATAGACATTACCTGCTCGGCAGATGCCCTGTTTAGACATCCATCGATGCAGAGGCTCAACATACTCGACTACGTTCAGCCTTGCATCGGTGGAGTCGCTCGGCGCAGTGAAGACACAGCATCCACCGAGCAGGTAAGTCTATGTGCTCTGTCGGGATTCCCGCCAAGCAATATGCTAAGCGGAGGGGGTCCTGACGTGTAATGGAAACATAGCCTTATGCTAGCCATACACACCCCGATGGGTGCAGGCAGACCAGTCCCGATCTGCACCGGGATGCAAACGCGATGACGTCATCACGTTTGCACCCTGGTGCATTATGGGGCCACTTCAGTCGGTCTTCATTGAAGCTAATGCCATCGGCTTGCATCAGATAGAGATTATTGGACATGTCCGTTCTCTGGCCGGCTGAGCAGTGGGGCGACAGGGATCTGTCGCCCCATGTGGGCACATGCCGATTAACGGCCGATTTTTAACCTGACCGACGGCGCGAGCGCGCACGCCCATCGGTCAGGTAAAAAATCGGCCGCTTATCGGCATGTGTATGGCTAGCATTAGTCCTGAAAAAACAAAAATTTTCTCTTTTACGCATAGCTATTAGAGATGGTCGAATTTTTTGACTTGCTAACTTTGTGAAAAAAAAATTCAACCATCTCTAATAGCTAATAGCTATAATGTTTCTATATACTTTATCCTATTTTTAATGGGGTAAATGATAGAATTAAGTGTATACTTTTTAGTTACAGTAAATAGTAGTGTTTATAAACAAACAATACAGAATTAAAACACGTATTTTCCATACATTACATTAGAATTAGCATGAAAGCATGGTGTCTCCCAATAAAAAAATAATGCTAAGTATGAATGCTGCTAGACTCATTTACTCTAACCCAGGGGTGGGCCACATTGGGTTCTTAATTTTGATAAAGTGGCCAGACCAAGAGCCTGTAATGGCTGACCGCCATGGGTGTGCCAATTCCATGCATCGCCGGCATCACTAATGATGGCGGTGATGTGTAATGGGCGACGTGTGACAGGAACACATTTTCTTCTTCCAAAACCATGTAATATGAGGAGCTTTCTAATACTTTCAATCACTATGTATTCTATCAGG
>CM070033.1:171204330-171218540 GCA_036250615.1 Ptychadena robeensis
GCATCGGCTTGCATCGGCCAGAGAATATCGGACATGTCCGTTCTCTGGCCGGCCGAACTGCGGGACGACAGGGATCTGTTGCCCCATGTGGGCACATGCCAATAAGCGGACGATTTTTCCGCTGACCGACGGCGGGAGCGCGCACGCCCGTCGGTCAGATGAAAAATTGGCCGCTTATCGGCATGTGTATGGCAGGCATAAAAGAGGGGCTTTGTGACTACCAGGAAACTCTGTGGCTACTAAAAGCTAGAGCAAAAAAAAATTTTCACAAATGTTCCCACAACCATTCTCTACATCTCAATCTATTTTGATGATGATACCTTGTGCAAGGAATTTGCAGTCAGCTCACAAAGTCTTATCACAAGGTCTGATCCAAAAAATGGTAACTGGGGAATTGACACTAGGATCGTTGTTGCCCAATGCTCATTGATATTCGCTTTCCAACAATCATGTTCCATGTCTGATGGTGTGGCTCAAAATTTATTGAAGCCATCTATAGAAGGTATCAGTTATGTCTCCCCCATAGTAATATTATGACAGGTGCACTTTACATGCTAATACAGCAATTTATCAGTACATACACAGAACCTGTTTGTTTTTCATTTTTGCCTCCACATCATTAAATCATAATGAATTTGAAGACTTTCTGGATAGTTATTTTAATACTTTCTTCTGGGGAAAGGAGATTGGTTGCAGGCTTCTGAGAAATAAGTGGAATATACATACCGAACTGACTCTTAACCTAAAATGCATTTTACTTTCCATTTTCTTTCCTCTGAGTTTATTTTTATGCTAATAGAATCGAAACGTCCTGTGTTTTGTCTGCGCCTCCATGCGGGTCTTCTTCTGAGAGATGTTTGTGGATGAAGTTATGGCGTAAATATCCTGAAAGTGCTGGTTTCACTTACAAAGGTTAAAAGGTTATTAAACGGTCATGTAAAAATTTATACAGCCAATGAAACTTTTATGTGTCTTTTTAAAAAAATAACAATTAGTTGATTTAAAAGCAGAAAAATGGTTACTAAAAACGACTATAAAAGAATTATTCCAACCGACAAGCAATATTGTACTGATAAAGGTCATTTATTTTTTGCAAAAGAACAGCTTTTCACCCCATTATAAATACTTTTATTCTATGTTCCTGTGTCTTCCTGTGCCAGTGCTGCCCCAAACTTCCTAGTAGTCACCGCAACACAGGAAGTGCCCGGTGCACATAATAAAGCTGCTTTATAAACAAAAGAGGATGCAGTAAGGGTATTGGAACACATGAAACCAGGGGTTGTTATCCTTTTTACATCCGGGACCTTGGAAGTGACGTCACAAAGTGTCACTTCCTGTATTAGGAATGTGGAAGTGCCAGTGAGGAGTGTCACTTCCACGTTTCAAAAACCGGAAGTGACACTCCGCAACGTCCGCAAAGTGTAATGTCCTCTCCTTCCTATTTCCCCACCCTGTTTGTGCCAATGTTGTGCAGGGTGGAAAATTTACAGGGAGAGTTATGTTCCATCGCTCCTAACTTCCCACCCCGGTTGTGGGCATCAGCACAGCTTCTGATGCTTTCAGTGAACTCGGCGACCCCTGTCATTCGACTCCCAAGGGGGGTCAAAACCCACTGCATTAGACCAATACAAGTATATGTACATAGTTTAATATTTTAACATGAGGGTTTAACAACCCTCTAATATGGAAACCAGGAACTTCCAGTGTTGTGCTGGCTATCTATTGGGACTCTATGGAGCTGCAAATGTAGCCACTGCTGCATATGCACATCCTGAAATGACTTTTTTTACATATGCATGTGCATCAAGTACCACCATATGATGCACTTTCCAGGGGGAAACCTGCACGTCTTATAGTATGAATAGCCGGGTAAGGAGGAGAAGCTGTCAGAGGGAAGATCCGCCCACATGCAGTTCTTCCCTCTGCCTCGGCTGTGCTTGTGTCAGTGGGCAGCAGAAGCCTGCAGACATGAACACATCAGTTGCAGTTTATTGCCCCCAGACGGCTTTTCCCTTCTGCCTGTGTATGTGATCTGGGCTCACGAGGCTCAGCTCACATACTCAAAGCTGATAGTCAGAGGAACGATCCTCCAGCTGGCAGATCTTTCCTCTTCTGCAGTGTGTAATGCTGGCCATACACATACCGATAAACGGCCGGATTTTAATCTGACCGACGGGCGTGCGCGCTCTCGCCGTCGGTCAGGTTAAAATCCGGCCGTTTATCGGCATGTCCCCACATGGGGCGACAGATGCCTGTCGCCCCACTTCTCGGCCGGCCAGAGATCCGACATGTCGGAAAATCTGAGCCGATGGGAGCCGATTACCATAAGCAGCAATGAAGACGGCGTCTCCATCGCTGCTTATGGCCGGCACACAAAGGGTGCCTGGCCGATTGTGGGGCCCCAGAATGCAATGGGAGGCTAACGTGATGACGTCATCACGTTAGCCTCCCGGAGCGACATCGGGGGTAGTCTGCCTGCACACATCGCGTGTGTATGGCAGGCATTAGTCAGCTGGACTGCCAGCTGTCATGCCAGGTACCGGTTTGTGTATGTGAGCTGGGCTCACATACACCGTTAATTGGGACCAGAAGGTTGGGATGCAGCTTTCCAGCCTCCTCTAGGCAGAGTGGCAGTAAGATAAGACACTCCGCTATATAGGATACGTCCTATGCAACGGAGGATCTAAAATACAATAACTCACCCAAGTACTCTTGGGACATGTAGTCCCTGCGAGAAAGTCCTTGTGTAGACAGGGGGTTTGCTCGCCATAAAGTTGGCACTGGCACACGAAGACAGAGGAAGGTACATATTATAAAAGTAATAAAAACAGTCGGTACCTCTCGGTACCTCTCCCTCTGTGGCCTGGACTTAGAATACCAGTACATTTTATTTTGATTCTGATGTACCAGTGTAAACATCTCCGAGAATACTTCACAAATTTTTTCTTTAGTCCATTTATATACATTAATCAGCCAAAACATTAAAAATCTGCATAATATTGTGTAGGCCTCTCTTTGTGCCACCAAAACAACTCTTTCCCATGAAGGCATGGACTTCTCAAGAAGTGACTAAATTGTGTCTTCTGGTATGAACACATTAGCAGGAAATCCTGTATGTCGTCAGGTGGTGCCTCTGGCCGATTCTCAGCACTCACGGCCTTGCGTGATGACGACGTTGGGAGCTGTCGATCTGCCAGGCAGATCTAAATGTGTGTGGGCACCTTCAGTCGTCCTTTATCAGACTACAACTGGTAGATAACAATTATTCTAATCCACAAGGTTAGTGTTCTCATCCATCTTTTGGAGCAATGGCACCTTGGCAATGGTCCTCAGATCCTTATGCTTGCTCTTTGGCTGCCTCATAAATCTTAACCCTTGAAAAAGGGTTGTAATAAAAAAATCAATGATATTGACTTAACCTGTCAGTGTACTTACTGTTGTGGCAGACTACTGCATATTTAAAATGTTCCTCTTGTGCTATTGTGGATTCCTATTTTTTTTCTCTAGGCCCCAAATACATTTAGTTTCACCCCCATGAACTGGTGGCGATGTATAAGAAATTCTCAGTATGTTTTGGAATGCACAAAGTTTCTGATCACTGATGCAGAAAGATGGTAAGGACTCTCTCCACCGGCATTCTTTGGATCTGGCCAATGTCAACAGCGCCATGAAAAGCCACATACACAGGAACAATGGCGCTTTTAGAGGGCAGCGAGGGAGACAAGTCAAGACATGTTTAGGCCACAACAAACTTGAAGGAGAGAAAGGCACACAGGCTGCCTCGGGGAATGTTGGTTTCCCTCTATGAATTATGTGTGGTACCTGCAGGGACAATGGCTGTTTTGTCTATTGATCGTACACCTCCAGTACGGACAATGAGGAAGGAGGGATTGTACGTGACAGTTCTTTCTGTGTATATGTCATTTATTATTCACTTCTGTTTTAATGACTCGATAAAACTTTAAAAAGCTTTGATAAAACATCAACAACACAATCACATCTTTGTAGCTGGCCGTACACTCTTTCTGTCAGATATCCTTTAGATCTACCACCAACTATGTAGTGCCGGGTCCTCTGTGATTGACACAGGTAGGCTTGATGGTTTAAAAAGTCCCTCACATTACATGGTTTTGGTAAAACAAAAGGAGATCTAAAGGAAATCTTACAGAGAGGTGTATGGGGGCCCTAAAAAATGTTACCTATACTAACCATTCAGCTTCCAAACAGATTTCTGATTTGCTGTTATGAGATACACAAAATAAACATATACCCCTTAAGCTAGGCACACACGGGTAGATTCTGTGGCGGCACTGTGATTGATCGGAGATCAATTGAACAGAAATCAATGTGTACCACATGGGCACATCGATTCCCATTCAATGGGGACCCCAGGGACCCGTTCTCCCCAGCTTGCAGCATGTGTGAATCAGAAACACACTGCAAGCTGGGGAGAAGCAGCCTCACTCACACAGCTTCCGAGTGAGGAGTGCTGGCTCCGCCCGCTTCACACTGACAGCGGACGGCTGAGCAGGAAGGCAGGAGCAGCAGCTGTTCCAATACTTTGCATGAAAACTCACGTCTCCATGCAAAGTAATGAAGATTGAATGGGGTTTTCCAACATGTATGAACCCCGTTGAATCGTGTTTCTTCGAGCGGGCTCCATTGATCCCGCTCCAAGGAAGGCACACACGGGTAGCTTTGTAAACAGATTAGAGTACAATCAATCACCACGAGCGCACACGTTGATTGATTTTACTCGAATCTTTTTACAGATCTACACGTGTGTGCCAAGCTTTAGTGCTCGCACAGATAATAGGGAACCTGCTTTGTCAAATACTACTGCAGGTTTAGGCTGGATCTAACCTACGTTTTTCCCCGCATTCTCCGCATAGTGGTTGCAGGGTAAACATTACAGTGCGAATGCCCCTGTTATTCCCTTATGGGAAATTACGTGCCAGTCTAGTGGTCGCGGCAGACGCAACAACCGGCTGGGTGTTGCTGAGTATTTTTAGCTGCTTTTGCTCCGCAATTGTATTTTGCAGCAAGAGAAGTTTTTAAAAAATCATATCCATAGGAAGGATGGAACATGAGCAGGAAGATCCATGCACTGCAGGTCCTCAGGTACAGCTTTCTCTCCAGAAAGAACAACCAAGCCACACAGTAGTGATTATCATGAATTTTAAAGCCTCAGAAAGTAAACTGCACTTTTACATAGTGGTATACTCACATAAGAACAATCGTGTTATAAATAGACTTTAAGAGAGCCAGTCATAGCTTATGTGTTATGTGAAAACTCATAAATGTCAAAAAGCAGCTCTGCGGGTTATTTTGTCTGTCAGTCTAGTGTTATTCTTTTATACCAAAGGTAAAGTATTAACTCTATAGAGCAAGTTCAGTCATTGAGCCATGCAAGGAGCATTGGTGTTCAAACTGCAATATAAAACTACTACTGCAGGTATATGTTCACTTTAGATGTTATTGATTACGGTAGAAGCTGTAGGGCAGGTATGTCCACAGTCCAGGCCGAGGGCTAAAGGTAGCCATACATGTGATGATTCTCCCTCGATTCTTGAGGGATCGACTGCAGCTGATTGGCAGGCACCCTTTGAGTGCCGGCCATTACTTTAAATAGGAACTGCCATCCCTATCCAAAGTAATGGGATCGGTTGGAAATTTACCGACATGTCGGATCACTGCGCTATCTGACATGTGGCAGATTCCTAGTCGGTCTTGCCAGGTGGACCTACCTGATTTACGGCCAACTGCCGGGCGATTGGTGGGAGCATAGGGCAGTTGATCAGCCCAAAAATCTGGTGAAAGGCACTCTGTGTATGGCTGCCTTAAAAGAGCCCCCCCCCCCCCCCTCCCGTGAATGGTACAGTCTTGAGTTTACATAGAGCTCTGCCTGAAGTTATATGTTGTGCCTGTCCATAAGCCATAGCTAAAGAAATATATGAAATGTGGCTAGAGAGCAGGACTGCCTACAAGCGTGATGATGTCATCATGCTGCAATTGGTCTCCCAAGAATCCCGCAGGCATCGGTGCGTGTATGGGGCCATTAACTTGTAAGAGAATCTCCAATAAAATAAACCACCATGGTTCCACCGCTGAACAATAAAGCACATTTTCCAGATACTTGCTCATCAAACAAAATGAATAGAGACGTGTAATTAATAACAGGCCAGGGTCAGTGAAGATGTGTTATGTATGCTAGACTGGTTCTCTTTGTCATACACCAAATGTAGAGGCAAGGATATGAAAAGTAACACTTTTCATATGAAAATGATGAGACTGTAAAAGGATTATATTATGTAGGTCAGAGCAATTAGACAGATGGTAGGCTAGGCTGTGATAGGCTACTATATGGGATTACATTAACAAAGCCTTTGTTACCCAATACAATTTTTAAATCTTCCAAGAATAGACAAATATGTGTGATCATAAAATATAAAAATTAACAGTACTAATATAAATATAAATATATACACACATATATTTGCAGACAGACACATGTAGAAGGGCACATAGACATACATATGCAGACAGACACATGTAGAAAGGCTCATAGACACACATATGCAGACAGACACAAAGAGAAAGACACATAGACATACATATGCAGACAGACACGTATAGAAAGACACATAGACATACATATGCAGACAGACACGTATAGAAAGACACATAGACATACATATGCAGACAGATACATGTAGAAAGGCACATAGACATACATATGCAGACAGACACAAAGAGAAAGACATATAGACATACATATGCAGATAGACATGTATAGAAAGACACATAGGCATACATATGTAGACATATACATGTAGAGAAAGGCATATAGGCATACATATGCAGACAAACACATGTAGAAAGGCACATAGACATACATATGCAGACAAACACATGTAGAAAGGCACATAGGCACACATATCTATGAGAACTCCTGAGAATTGAAGCCTCTGAAGTATATAATTAAATATATATCAAAAAGAACCAATTGTTATGTTCTGCCGAACCTTACTCCGAGGATTACGGCAGCTTGGGGATTTTTAAAGGTAGTAGGTTGTAAACAAAAGACAATTACAGTTTAAGTCATTTAACAACTGTTAAAATTTCTTTTGTTTACAACCTACTACTGCCGTAATCCTCGGAGTAAGGTTCGGCAGAACATAACAATTGGTTCTTTTTGATATATTTAAGTTGGGATGTGGCATCCACTCTAGGCCAATCGAGAGCCCTGTTTCAATTTATAATTAAATATATGTAGTATGAGTATGGTATATACACAGAAAGATATAAAAACTCCCTGCAAGATCGACCTGCATTTTCTACCCCAAAAAAGAAAAGGTGTCTCTGCATCTTATGATGCAAATACTCTGCACAGAAAGGAGGAAGAAATCTCCAGGCTGCTTACATTGCTGGCTTCCAAAAGGGAGCATTGCTATATCCAACTCTATATTGTGGGGAAGTAATGTAAGCAGCCTGGAGAGTTTTGCTTAATGCTGTGTGTCTGTGCTGTCAGGAGGTCCCCCTCTTCTCTCTGCCAAATGCAGCCAGCTTTCCTCCTTCCCGCACTGACAGCTGAGCAGAGTATTGGGGGAGGAGCAAGAAAGCCCCAGAGTTGCATTAAGACAGAAGAATTATGTAAGAAAGATGCAATGGTAAGTAAAGTGTATGTATATGTGTGTCTGTGTGCCTTTCCATATGTGTCTGTCTGCATGAGTATCTGTCTATGTGCCTTTCTACATGTGTCTGTCTGCATTTGTGTGCCTATGTGCCTTTCTTTGTCTGTCTGTGTCTGTGTCTTTCTACGTGTATCTGTATGCATATGTGTCTGCCTATGTGTCTTTGTCTGTGTGTCTATCTGCATATGTGTGTCTGTGTGCCTTTTTACATGTGTCTGTCTTCATATGTGTACCCATGTGCCTTTCTTCATGTCTCTGTCTGCATATGTGTGTATGTGTCTTTTTTAAATGTCTGTATGCACGTGTCTGTCTATATGTCTTTCTCTGTGCGTCTGTCCGCATATGTGGCTTTCTGCAAATGTGTGTCTATGTGCCTTTCTACAGGTCTTGGCTTGCAAATATGTGTGTGTGTGTATGTGTCTTTCTGAATGTGTGTGTCTGTCTGCATGTATTTGCCTGTCCTCATTTGCTACTGATGATGGGTCTTAATACAACTGTGCACTTTACATTGTTCAAATATTATTTTGTATATTTTATTTAACATTTTAGTATTAGAATACCATTCAGTAACTGGGCTTGTATGATGCTGGGTCTACAAATAACAAAATATCGTATTTACCGCATTTCCCCCTTTTTTTATCTTTCGTTTTCATCCTCACTTTTCTTCCATTACCTTTTTATTTCCTTCCATGCTACTTCATATTTATTCTATTTTAGAAACAAAAGTGATGAATATAAAGGGGAATTCTAATCTATAATTTAATCTGGAATCTGAAATGCCAGCATTCGAAATATATTTGTATATTTATGTTTCATATTTAGTAAGTAGGAGTGACAATCTCTTAAACTTCAGCAGAGAACTATGGGCAGAAATAAAATATGACCGGTATGATTTGGTATGCTAACCGCATGTGGTAAGTATAGGTTACTTTCAGCAAGTAGTTGAATGAACCTCAAAGGGTCATTACTATAGAATAATGGTTCTTAATGGAACGGTTCACTAGTACTTCATAGTTCCAGATATAACACACAATAATACTGCTTTCTATAACTTGTATTTATTCTTCAGAAAATGACCATGTACCAGGGCTCTACAGAGACGTTGGTGAGGATTCAAGACCACATTCATCTGTGCGGTCTACACTGTTTTTCTACTTGGCATTGCCTGCGAGAGGAGTCAATTCCACTTGACTACAATGTAGATCCTGCATTGTGAATTCATGGTGACATGGCAAAGAGCAGCCAATGTTTTACCTCATGTTTATTGGGTCATGAAGCTGGATCTGACTTTTCCATTGCAGGTAGTAGAAATTCACTTTATTTTAAAAAAAGTCTTATTTTGGTGTTGGGGTTTTTTGTTTTTTTAATTTGATTTTCCAAAATCCAAAACATAGATAAAGAACCTGTAGTACCAGACATTGACACAATAATCTGTCACGAGGTACAGTAAATATAAAAAGCAAGTAGTACAGATATCAACTACAAGGATCCAGCCAGCTGATAGAGGGAACTTGCCTTAGTGCAGAGACCAAAGCCAAAATGTAAAGGCCTCTTCCACACCAGGGAGAGAGAGTTCTGGATCAGTAGAAATAAAGAGATCTGAGAGTGGGGAAGGACAGGAGAGGAGAGAAGGAATAGAGGAAACAATAGGATAAAAGGCAGAAAGGACTCAGCGATGATTAACTAGGAGGCTACTGGACTTCAGGAACTCAATCCAAGGGGACCAGATCTTCAGGAAATGCTTATGAATGTCAGATAAAACTGAGTTCAGATGTTCATAGATTAGGATGCCCACCAAGCACTGCTTCACCCACCACACATGCGTTCACCTTTTGCGTGCTGGCTGTTAGTTTCAATAGGGACGCTGGTCCCCATTAAAACTATCGGCATCAGCCAGAGATTTACAGACATGTCCGTTCTCTGGCCTACTGAGCTTTGGGGCAACAGGGATCTGTCACCCCATGTGGGCACCCCAAAATCAGCCACCGCTCCTTGTGTGTGTGGGGGGCTTTAGGGGAGATAGAGGGTGTGAACTTAGCAATGCGGGCAGGTGTGAGGTATCGGCACATTAAGACCTTAAACAAATTCTCAAGGGAAACAACATTACAGGAACTGCCTGCCATGTTTTGACAAATGTCAATCCAGTCAGCAACAGCCAAGAATTGACCAAGGTCACATTCCCAGGCAAGCATATAGGGCAGCTTCACTAAGGCAGCCTATAATGGGACGAAAATTACACCGAGAGTATGGATTCGTTAAGCAGCACTGTTCAAAATCAGATAAATTGATGGGTAGCCAGTGCACTTCTTGTGGAATCGAGACGATGTATCTAAATGTAGTGAAACAAGGCAGATAATGGCAATTGCCAATGATCCGACAGACTCTGAAAAGAACGAAATCCCTGTAAATGATAGAGCTGGTAGGCAAAGCGGAGGTGCTGTAGCCCAAGGTGCGAAGGCAGCAAGCTTATCAAAAACTGGGGGGACAGGTTGCCTAGAACACACATAAAGGAGGAATGTATTGTACAGCGCTGCGTAATATGTTGGCGCTTTATAAATAAATGATGATCATAATAATAAGTTGTAGAGGGGTATAGGGGAGGCCAACTGGACAACCTGAGCTGCCTTGTAGTAGGTGGATATATTAGGAACACCAGAAGCCTATTCTAATGCTCCCCCCAAATGAACATAAGTATCTTCCTTTGTCCAATCTGTAGAAAACAGGGGGGGGGGGGGGGGGGGGGGGGGGATCGGGAGGACCCTAAAAAAGAACAATAGTTTAGGGAGATAGGTCATTTTCTAGGATCTAGGCCAGGGACAAGGGATTCCAAGCCGAGAGAGAACGGGTATTGGGTTTTTTTGGGCCCCAAAAACAATAAAGGTCCCCTGTACAGTATACAGCATATTGTTCTCGCTTCAACTCCTTCTGATCGGATGACACATGAAGAAGTCATGCTATGCATCTCTATAAACAGGAAGGTGCAGCGGGTTGGTGTGTTCACACAATAGCATCTATGGAGAGCCGCCTGCTATAGTCTCCTGGGAAATACACCTTGCTGCACCCTTGGTGTACACTGCTGTGGGAAATAGATTAGATATTGTCGCCCTAATGGCAGAAACAAATGGGACTTTGTGTCTTTACCTGCAGTGAATAATCTGCTAAACATTTATGTCTGACTTTACAAAGCAAACAAAACAAAAGTGCAGCAAAGAGCAGGATGTGTAGAATTAGACGGTGTGACGCGGGTCTGAAATGTCAAGATAATTTACCATATCATAGGCTGACAGTTTATTCAGTTATCTATGTACATGAAGTGTGGGTGAGAGATTCTATCCTGGTGTGGTAATTCTTTATATATAGTGACTCCATGTGCTCCTGAGAACTGAAGCGTCTGTAGTTTATGTATATTTTCATACAGAAAGTTAGTTTAAAGCCCCCATACACCTTACAATCTTACCATACAATTTCTGTACAATCAACTTTTCTTCTACCAAAACCATGTCATATGAGGACCTTTCTAATACTTCCAATCACTGTGTATTCTATCAGAGAGGATCCGGCACTACATAGCAGTGATATATACCTTCCAATCACTATGTATTCTATCAGGGAGGACCCGGCACGACATAGTTGTTGGTAAATCGAAAAGTAATTGTATGGAGTGATCTAAAGGTGTATGGGGGGCTTAAAGTGAACCTACCACTTGTTAGGTCTCTCTGCAGTATCAGCTGCAGCTCAGCCAATACTGCAGAGATCCCTGACAACAACAAAAAAATTCTGACAGTAGGAAAGGTGTCTTTTTGGAGACAGCCCCTCCCACTGTGTAATGTCTCGCCTAGGCAGGACGTAACAAGCTGCAGGGGTTACTGGGAATTCTCTGCCATAAGCCCATGTGTCTGAGTCTTACAGATGTGACGTCAGCGTCACATCTGTGAGACTTTGTGAAGAGAGGAGAGAGAAACCTCTCTTCACACAGCTAGATGGATCCAGCCGAGTGCCTCCCCCGTTCTCCCCCCCCCCCCCCCCCCCCCCCCACGGAGTTGCAGAGGAGTCTCTGTCTGTCTAGGAGTGCCGGGGAGAAGGGGAGCGGGTTGTTGTCTGCTGCTGCCCGGAGAAGAATCGATCAGGTAGTGGCTTCTCTGCCGCTTAAGTCCTGGTTCACACCGCTTTATATCAATGTGCCTGCATTAAACAGGCCCATTGCGTAATATTAACTGAGCCTCTCAAAAATTATTTTTCCAAAACCATGCCTATAATTTTAGGTAACCATTTACTCCAGTTGAAACCTTTCATTTTTATTCTTACATAGATTTAATAGGTGCTATTAAGGCCCCCACACACGTACCGAGTGGGGGCCGACAGAGCAGCTCAGATCAGCTCTGAAGTGCAGTGTGTTGACGTCATCACGCTTCTCTCCAGAGCTGATAGCATCGGCCGCCACCCTTTGTGTTCTGGCCATTAGCTTCAATGAGGACGCCGGTCTCCATTGAAACTAACGGCATTGGCCAGAGATTATCGGACATGTCCGTTCTCTGGCCTACCGAGCTGTGGGGCGACAGGGATCTATCGCCCCATGTGGGCACCCCCAATCGGTGGCCGATTTTGCAGCTTGAAGGGGGACAAAATCAACCGCCGCTCGGTGCGTGTGTGGCAGCCTTTACATAGTTGTTAGTAGATCTAAAGGAAATTGTATGGAGTGATGTAAAGGTGTATGGGGGGCTTTTTTTAATAAGTAAAATTGTATACTTGTTACTCAGAGTTGCAGCTAGGGTCCATATTTACTTTTCGCATCCCTCACCGGAAAAAGGTGCAGACTTTTCTGTTTTATAATAATACTACTGCACTAGAAGTTTATAACTTCCATAAGCTGACAATGTATTTGACTTCAGTTTGGAAAATAGTACCAAACAGGAAGCCAAATGCCAGATAATGCTCAGATATCTCTGGTCTGTACCATTTTATACTGTTGTAACTACACTGTCCTATGAAGGAATTAGCATATTGACTTTTTTTAGTAGATGCAGGCCGGAGACACAGGAAGTCTCCTGACTCTATGATTACGCTTTATACAAGTGAAACTCGTCAGAGGGGGTAATCCCTGGAGGGACTCTGATGTAATAATAAAGCAGACACATTTTTAAGGACTCCAGAGTGCGGACTGTCGCTACTTTACACCTTGGTTTTTGTATATGTGGACTGATCCTCTGTGGCCCAGCACCTTGTAATTCATGTCGGCAAGAAAATTGCCACCCTCATATAGGCCTACCTGATTGCCCTGCAGTGGAAAGCTATGGCCATCAGCATCATCCATGCTGATATACAAGGCTGAGGCTAGTCGCTCAGTACTTGGCTATCCCTAGTCCTACTATGTTCTGCATTGACATTTGGGGCTTTTCTGCTGAAACACTTCCATTGGGATTTTCTGTGTCTGGGTGGGTGAGCATAAGATGCCAAATAAGTAGAATTTGGCTTAGTCAAGAAAGGCTGTTTTTTTTTTAATTTGTCAGAAAAATGCATTTGTAAGTAATATGATGTACTGACTGCACATAGATCATGGATAAAGATGGTCAATAAGATGCTGACATTTAAACATTAGCATGAAAAGAATGCAAATGGTATGCAGACTGTAACTGGGACAATCAGGTTCAACAGCAGCTCTTCTTGATTGGCTCATATTCAAACAATTTGCATATTGATGTCAAAGTTTCTGCATCTCATTGGCCTTCTCTAATCATGAATGACATTATATTACACTACAACTACATTAGATTACACTACAACTACATTACACTACAAAAGTGTAGTGTAATGTAGTTGTAGTGTAATCTAATATGTTTAATATTATGGCAGTTTTTTATACAGTGCTGCTTGAAAGTATGTGAACCCCTCAAGTGGTGTAGATGTTTCTGTTAACCATGATTTCCCTCTTCTATCATCAGCACCATAGGTATTCATGAAACTGTCAGATATATTTCTCAAAAAAATTGCATGTAACTACTTGTTTAGTAGGTTTTGGTTTAAGTAGACCAAAACTACAATTTAAACAAATGGACTTAGTGTATGTGCAAAATAAGTGAACCCCCAGCTGCCTTGGTAAGTCGAGCAGGTAAAAGACGCAGGTGAAACACATTTGGGTGGCTTATCAATCACTTAAGCCAACCAATGAAATGATCTGCTTGGAAAATGTTTTGGCTTCACAAACTACCTATTAAAGAGAAGAGGAAACCAACTGAACCACTGTGGTCCCATAAAATCAACAATGCAAGAAGCAATGAGATATCCGAGACTGAAAAGAGGGTAGTTACCGCCATCATCTGGAAAGGCTATAAAGACCCTCTCCAAAAGATTCCAGCTCCATCCATCCACTGTAACGCCAGATAATTTACAATAGGGGCTTCAACCTGGGACAGCAACTTGCCCTAGGAAGTGGAACGCCCTCAAAAATATCACCTATCCCCCAGAAGCACAGAAAAATCAATAACAACCAGGGTAAAGGCCAACCCACACATCACCCTT
>CM070033.1:171238662-171252909 GCA_036250615.1 Ptychadena robeensis
TCAAAATACTCATTTGCCTAATAATTCTGCACTCCCTGTATATATATATATATATATACAGCAGAGGCAGAGGGCAATATTATACTTTACACATATAGGCTGAATTGTTAATTCAACTTTGCTCAGTCCTGGACACATTGCAAATATTATTCTAATCACATGACTACAGAGGATACACAGATATGAGGTGGGCAGAAGCCTCGGGATTGTACCATTTACAAGGGGCAGGGGGCAACCCAAACACTTTGCTGCAGCTGTCATACTGATATCACAGCTGTGATTATTGGGGTGAAGTCCTGTAGCCCCTGTATAAAAAAGGGCTTTGTTTGAAAAGTTTGGTGGTTTGGTGTCACCCCTCCTCTGGGAGTGAATTGGTGTCACACGGCACTGCACCCTCCAAAGTGGGTTAGTAATGCTGCTGGCTTACAATGCTTGGTTTGAGAGGTGTAACTAATTTCGGGGCTTTTCGGACAAAAAGAAATTTACAGCTGAATGAATGAGGGATACACAGCCCTGAAGTAACTAGTGCTTGCCTTTTTCTCTAGAAAGCCCAGAATGCTTTGCAAAAACAAAACAATGGGTTAATTTTGAAATCAAAGATTCAGAAAGATTTTATTCTCAGCTTATAAACACTTAGAGCAGTTTTAAACACACATTTGTTTAAACACGCATTTAAACCCACATACATTAAATAGACACAATACTCACCTGTTCAGCAGCAGTTCAGATGCTGGAAAACTGCTACACCAAAAAAAAAAAACACAGACACAAGACCGGGCAGATGAGTTCCTGCATGGGACAGATGTCCCAAATGCCATTGCAGCTTCCTCGGCGCGATGTAAGGCAGAAAAAGTGTCCCTCCTGCTGTCAGAAAAAGTTTTTTTATTTACAATTGCAGATCTCAGCAGTATCGGCTAAGCTGCAGCCAATACTGCTAAGTGACCTACCAGGTGGTAGGTCCGCTTTAACTGTAAATTATCACATGTCTGCCATCTACAATTTGGCCTAACTACCTTAAAACTGGCCATAAACCTTTAGATTTCTCTGTCAGATATCCTTTAAAATCTACCAACAACTATGTAGTGCCGGGTCCTCTGCGATTGAACACAGGTAGAGTTGATGGTTTAGAAAGTCCCTCATGTCCCACATGGTTTTGGTAAAACAAAAGGAGATCTAAAGGAAATCTGACAGAGAAATCTAAAGGTGTATGGGGGCCTTAGAGTCATTGGTGTGGAACAAATATGCAACCAGCGAAGTGTGAGAATTCGGAATTGCTGTCCTGCACACTTAATTCAGGTCAAGGGCAAACTAGGTAGTAATTTCAGGTCATGGAAGTCCTGCAGCCTCCAACATCCAACAAATTACTGTTGGCAGCTGCAATATTTCTTTTGTCTCAGATTTACTTTAAACATAAACTGTCAAAAATAATGTTTATCAAGCTAACCCTGGAACGTAAAGGGCAGCACAAGCTTTTTCCTTGAGTTTTCTCCAGGCGTCACCCTAGGGGCCTTCGATCCAGGTACAACTTATATGCAAATATCGACTTTAGCTTCAGGGCTATTACACGACCCCTCTCCCTTATACAATAAAACGCACATATAGTAATGGCCAGGGCCGGGACAAGGTCCACCAACAACAGATGGCTCCCTGGCGGCCCCGGGGCCACCCCACCCATCCCAACCAACCACCGTCCGCTCCACTCGCCGCAGTGTGGGCACACCGATGCGGGCAGAAGCGCCGCTGACATCAGAGCCAGACTCTCCTGCCTGTCAGGGCAGGGGGGAGGAGAGAGCACACGGGGATGGGGAGCCGGCCGGCATACAGATCAGGGGAGGCCGTCCCTGAGGGCTGGCCGAGCCCCACCCCCAAACAGCACCCTCCACATGGGCTCTGGCAACAGCAGCGTCGGCTCACTGGTGGGAGGGGAGGGAGAGGGGGGGGGAGACAAGGCCAGCACAGAGCCTCCCCTACCCCCCCCCCCCCGTGGGGAGAAAAACCCCGCTCCACCGAGTGATGTAAAGAGCCGAATGGGAGGGGGAGGCCGGTCATGTTTGACTTTGGGGTTTCCATGGTAACATGCACGCTGACAGGAGTAAAGTTTAACCCCCTGAGCAGCGCCCAGCAGTTGGAGTGCAGCTTCTGGAACAGGGGGCAAATTTTTTTTATTCTTGGGCAACAATGGGTTCTTACATTTAA
Organism: Ptychadena robeensis; assembly: GCA_036250615.1. Lineage (NCBI taxonomy): Eukaryota > Metazoa > Chordata > Amphibia > Anura > Ptychadenidae > Ptychadena > Ptychadena robeensis. The sequence continues at coordinate 171,240,859 of CM070033.1, forward strand.
TTAATTTTTTCGAACCAAAAGGCTGTAATGGCTACCCTGCATAGGGGTCCCAATTCTTCGCATGGTGCTCGGTCTCCCTTCCTCTTGTTCCCTGCAATAAAAGGAGGTAATGTTAGCCCGCTGTCCTGGATTTATCTCCGCTCATTACATTAAACAAGTTGAGAGGAACCAGAGCTTCTTGTCACAAAGGTAACAATGGGTTGAATTAAAAAACAAAAAGGCTGTAAATAGCCACACATGGTTCGATTTTAGCGTTCAAGCAATGTTTTTCGATGAAAAAAGCATCCGATTGTAAAAAAAATCGATGTGCTGCCCACATAGTACAATCGACGATCATTGATTGATTTTTGTCAAATCGATTGAAAAGTGATTGGACATGTTGGAAAATTTTGCTCGATTGTACAATCATCAAACTACATTCCTTGCAGCTTTTTTTTGGTCCACTTTTTTGGCTCGATTTTTTTCTGTCGATTTTTTGGCTTAATTTGTGTGGCTACTTCCCTTTTACTTCCGATTGAAACTAAAATTGTAAGAGGAATTTAATCGACGATTTTTGATTACTTCCATTACTTTTCAGTCAAAATTTAACAATAATCATACGCCCCATGTGGTGTACATCGATTAAATTAAAATAGATTTTTGATTTTTTTGATCGAACTACAAAATTGAACCTCGATTGAACGCTAAATTGAACCATGTGTGGCTAGCTTTAGTTATGCTAAGATTCACCTGCAGTCACTGAGCCAATATGTTACATTGGCTTGACCGGGCAGTGTTAATCGCCTGTCATCCCTTCTACCCCTATCCCCAATAAACCACACTGACACCTTGTTTCTTAAGAACTTGTTTGTATTATAAAAAGTGCGTTACAAAAGGCCACAACTTATCAAACTGACCCTATCCCCGACAGTGCAGATCATCTTAATTCTTAATAAAACTTTATTTCAATAACATTAAATAACATCAATAACACATAATATATACCCGTCCGTACCAGCCACCTGCCCTTTTAGATCCAGCACGGGGGGTACATCCAAATAATTGCAAACCTGTTAAACAGGAACCAAATGAATAAAACTAGGGCCTGAGCCCTCTATAAACACCACATTTGATGACTGCCCTCTTTAAACCAGCACGTCACCACTAAATCTCTCTAAAACATCTATCGGCACTGAAGAGGACCCGCCAGCTGCGACAAGAAACAATAGAACAACAGAAAAACCAAGACCACAGCAAACAACAAAATAGGGAGGGAGAGTGGGTGCTTCTCGCCGGAAAGAGGCCCCACTTCCGGCCTCTCTCCATTAAATGGACTTCTCTCCGCCCCCTGGCTCCGCCCCACTACCTCCTTCTATTGCCTGTCCGTCACCCAGGCGGGAACACGCCCTGTCAAGGCTGCTCCCGCCTACCATCCTACGGCTGCCGGCTCTGCAGCTACAGTACACAAAAAGGACATATATACTGATAATAGAAATGGCTGATCTATAAGACGGGGCTAAGGAAATGTTAGCGTGTATAGCTATGATTTCTGCTTTGATCACAAAATCTCCAATTTCGTTTTGCTATTGGCAGAGATAAAAACACAAAAAGACGGTCGCCTAAAGCGACAAGCGCGGAGCTTCTTACTCTTTAAATGTAATAGTGAGCAGCGTTTACCAGGCAGTAACATTTGTTTGATTCTCTTGATGTTGACAGCTCAGCTGTACTTCTAAAGCTTGAGGAGCCCGACTAGTATTTCAGAGAACTCTACTTTAGGCTGCAGCTAATGTCATTGTTTTTTGGAGAGTGCAATTTCATTTTAATAAAACTTAAAAGCTCTCTGAACACACCACAAAGAAAGAAAAACTCGTTGTCTGGACCCATTTGGTGTATTGATTATGAAATTTAAAGTGAACTCATCTGCACTACCCGTCACTTCATTGAATGGAAAACTTTTCACGCCCTTAAATCAAAGTCAAACTAATATTTTTAGCATTTGTAGGCTTCGTTGTTCCTTCATGCATATTTTCTTTAAGGACATCTAAAGCCTCCCATAGACAGGCCGATTCCTGGCCATAGTTGCAGCCGACCAACCGGCGTGCTCGCTCCCGCCAAGCACATAAAGGTTGGTCGGCCGCAACTATGAGGGAGCCCACCTTGAGTTTCGTAGAAAAAAAGCCGGCAGGTCGGATCGCACACGGATCCGTCCTGCTGGTTCTTAGTTAGTGTTAGTGGAACACACAGGATTCCTGTCCATTCTGTAGCCGACTCCTCACAGCGTGGTGACGTCACCACGAGGAGTCTGCTAGAAGTCAGCCATAGATCGGGACATCTATGGCCAGCTTAAGGCTCAATTTTTTTTTTACATTAATGAAGAAAAAGTTGAAACCACAGTCAATTTGGAGACATTTTCACTATAGCCCCAGGCTCCACTATGTGCTGGCATCCGCTGATTTCAGAGCAAGCCTCACCCACCCACATATCTATTATAGGACTTGCCACACTGTTACAACCCATCCACAATCTGTAAAGGAAAAAAGGATTACCAAAAAAAATAGAGGTTAAAACATTACCATGGAAAGAAAGAAAATACTACAACCTCTTCCCACTCCATTACCTACACAAGGGAGGGTGGGCAACTTCCAAACGAGAAAGGAGGTCTTTTCCTCAAGGACCCTTTCCCCTATGTCCCTCCCGCTCAGCATGGACATTCTAAAGCTTTTTCCAAGGATTGAGAATACAATTTAGGTATGCAGGTAGTTATGCCATAATTGTAGTTAGCTCCTTGCTAGATCCTTATATGTAAATTAAACCACTGTGAGTTTGACATTCATACAAATAACTGCAGAAGGATTTAGCAATGGCAGCTTTCATAATCTCTTAGTTAAGGTCAATCAAAACTTAATTTCCAATTGTTAGTCAATTGCAATTTTGGTTTTTCGCTCAAAAACTATTAAACTATTAGAGCCCTTATATTAGTGTAAGCCCTTGCCAACATCCCACTTTACTATTAACAAAATCAAGTGTATGTTGGCAAACCAACCAACAAACTGAGGAGAAGTGGAATTTCAGGCAAAAAAAAGTAGGGTTTGATTCAGCATGAATGGATTGAAAGGCAATAGTTTATTCCAAGTTAAAAGTATATACAGATGAACCAAATGATTAAAATGCATAAAATTGTTATTGAATGACAAGCATTTCTGGCCTGTAAACGTCCTTGTTAACTGTGCAAGTTGGTAAGAAAGTGCTTGTGCGTACAATAAGTATCCCTATAAGTCAAGGGGAAAGGTATAAGGTCAAAACCCCCCCCCCACAAGTCTTTTTATTTTTTAGGAGTGAAAAGTAAAATGAAATACTTACAAGTAGCTGAGACAATCCTTGACAGTTCTCTCCTGGGTTTGTAGCATGGCCCTGGATGTGACTTCTGGTCCTGCATTGTATAAAACAGCCTGCAACCAGCACAGAGGATCAGCTTTGAGGGACAGAACAGTAAAATATTTTCCACTTATTCCTATTTTGATCACTTAACTTTATCTGTTTGGCGGTGAAGACAAACAGTAGTTTACAACCAACTGGAGGTAAGCTTAAATACAGCTACAAAAACAACTTGAATTGAATGTACTGGCCAGATACATAGAGGAACGTCACCTTATTTTCTGATAGCCCTGTCATATACATATTCTTACTGTTTCTGGGCAACCTGGGGCAAGCTTCAGCCAGTTAACCAGTATCAGAACACTCAGTGAACTGTGAAAACCTGCATTCTCTACATTGAAATGAAAGGTTTGATAAACACATAGCCTTATATTCATTTATTTTATTATTTATTATCTCTTTGCGATTCTGAAATAAGCAGAAAAGGAAGAGATTCAGTCCATCTCTAAAGTAAACCATTGTGACCCCTCCACATTTAATTTGGTGTAAAACAATGGAAGAATGCTCATCATGTTAGAAGACACTGCCAGGCCAAAACAAAGTCCTGTTCCAGAGTGATGGGCTCTTTGGGGTAAGAAGAGAGGCAGATGAAGTGATGCTCCCATCATGCCTAGTGCCCACTGTACAAGCCTGTGGGGGCAGTGCAATATTCTGTGGTTGCTGCAGTTGGTCAGGTCTAGGTATGTGCTCCAAGAATGAGGTCAGCTGACTTCCTGACTATACTGAATGACCAGGCTATTCAATCAATGGATTTTTGGCATATTCCAAGATGACAATGCCAGGGTCAGATTGTGAAAGAGTGGTTCAGAGATCATAAGACATCATTGTCACACATGGATTGACCACCACAGAGTCCAGACCTTAACCCCATTGAGAATCTGTATGATGTGCTGGAGAAGGCTTTGCACAGCGGTCAGACTCTACCATCATCAATGCAAGACCTTGGTGAAAAATTTATGCAACACTGGATGGACATAAATCTTGTGACATTGCAGAAGCTTATCGAAACAATGGCACAGCAAATGCCAAAAAGGTGGTCCAACAAAATATTAGAGTTCGTGAACGTTTTTTTGGTGGGGAAATTAGTATATCAATGTAGTGTATAGTGCAGTGTATATCAATGTAAGCAGATGACTATGTGGTTATCGTTTTGCTGATATGTTTTTCTTTTTTTAAGGGCTTGTTTACACGGTCAGTTTTTAACCACCAGGTAAATGACCAATTAGTGCAATCAACCAGCGAATGAGACATGAGGCATCCATCTGTTGGTTTTCAGGCTTTCACCAGATATACCTGTCACAGTGTTGTTATCTTATCACCCCTGCAAACTTGTGCAGGCGCTCGCCCGGGCTGCTGCGAAATTTGGATCCTCTGCTTCCCACATTCCCATCCCAAGGGGTCATTTATTTCCCCTACCATTCCAACAATGTTATACATACCTCATCCAGCCACCATCTCAGCCCAGTTCTCTATCCCTGCATATCCCATGCTGCCAAAAATTTCTTTTGAATAGGTGAAGACAGATATGAAGTGACCCCAAAAATGACCAGAGAAGAGAAGCACCCAGATCTACATTGTGACATCACTGTGGCTTTAAGTAAAAGGTGTATCAAATTTTTTGGTTTTGGCAGTGAGAGGTTGAGGTTTGGGAGATTGCTAAACATGTGAGTTAACCGTTGCGAAATCCAACCATGTAAATAAACTTTGATGAGTATGATGACTGCACTAGAGTGTTTGTCTGCTGATGTCAACATTGTCTTTGTGGATGAACTGTTTAGTCCCCAAGACAGAGGGTTGGTGCCTAGGCAGCATCTCCCCTCAAAACGTACTCATTGCCATAACCTTTTTCTTATTATATTTCTCTATTTATACTTCAAGACATTTGAAATCATATTTTCTTTCTCTTGTTTGATGGTACAGTTGAAAGTAGTTATAAATATAATCAAGCATGGATGTATATATAGTTTATATAGAAAATATATGAAAGTGAAGATGAAACAATGGAGAGCAAAATGAGAGGTCTGGCAAACATGGTCTTCAGCTGAAAAAAAGTCTTGTTATTTATATATAACAATATGAATAAAGACCAACTGATTTCTCACTATTTATATTACAAAACTTTAAAGGTACTTTAAAACAAAAGATGTACGAGGTCTTACAGCCCCTTCACACCTAGCTGTCTTTACATGAGTTAACAATCATTTTCTTGTAAATGAGTCCATTGAATACAATGTGCACTTTCTGGACATGTGTGAACATGCTTTGTGCATTAAATGAATAGGTGTCAATGGGGACTTATATAGTTTATATTCTTAAGATAGGAGTCATGCGCCAAGACTTAAAAAAACAAGGGACATACATAGACCAAATAATGGGACGTTCCAAAGAGGAGTGGCCATAACAATTAATCAATCATGTATACAGTGGCATCTGTCGCTACCTACAACCAAAGTCCTACTATTTACTACTGAGTGCTACTTGCTCTGCTCATTCCAGCATCCCACAACAAGGTATTCTCAATCAAACTGGTCCCACCTCCATAACACACTCTATCATTAGCTAAAATGATCACATGAGATGAAGCTTTAAATACTCTAAAGCAGGTAATACACATGTACAGGGTGGGCCATTTATATAGATACACCTTAATAAAATGGTTGGTGATATTAACTTCCTGTTTGTGGCACAGATGGGTGGTGACCATGGCAGCCATTTTTAATCCAACTTTTATTTTTTCAATAGGAAGAGGGTCATGTGGCACATCAAACTTATTGGGAATTTCACAAGAAAAACAATGGTGTGCTTGGTTCGTGCTATGCTAGCACAGGCTTCCAGTATCCGTAGTTTCAGGTGCTGCACATCTCGTATCTTCACAGCATAGAAAATTGCCTTTAGATGACCCCAAAGATAAAAGTCTAAGGGGGTCAGATCGGGAGACCTTGGGGGCCGTTCAACTGGCCCCCGATGACCAATCCACTTTCCAGGAAACTGTTCATCCAGGAATGCTTGGACCTGACACCCATAATGTGGTGGTGCACCATCTTGCTAGAAAAACTCAGGGAACGCGCCAGGGAACAGTGCATAAAGAGGGAAACACATCATCATGTAGCAATTTCAAGGTCTCACCCTGTAGATCAATGGCCCACCCTGTAGATATGGGCCAGATCGATGGCCGCTTTGAGCGCCGTGCACGCTCACAGCCATCTATCTGGCCCATATCATATGCGGCCATCCCTGTTTTTCCTGCTCGAAAATCACGGTCGATGTCCATTGCTTTGCATGGAGAATGGAGGTCTCCATGCAAAGCATCCGCTAAGCTGGAGACACAGCAGTAGCAGTGTGATGATGTCATTACTCTGCTGCAGGGAATCTCGAACAGCTCCTATATCGAGGCATGTGGTCCCAGCTTTACAGTCATTCCTTCTAAGATTTCTTACATCTTTGCTTTTGACCATGACAGCAACTTCTGAGTTACCATAAGTTTATTTAGTTGTTTCAATGAGTTATACCCTCCTTACCTCCCTGAATGTAGGTGGATGAACTCCTTGTGTTACTGCTTATTGCTTGTAATTCCACTTTAGATTCTGATTAGATTTAAAATCGTGTAAGTAGATGTTTGTGTATTTTTTCACCCAAACCTGGATACTGGACCTCGGTCCTCATGATGCCCTTCATTTGAAGACGTTTGGTGTATTCATTCACAGCTGGACTACAGAGATAAATACTTTTCTTTTTAAGTCAACCTTTAAATATTCATTTTTGTACATAAACGTTAAAGACATTTTTTATTCATTCATTCATTTTTTGATTTATTTCTATCCGGCTGTAATCCTGAGGATATATTTTGTTTTTGGTGGAGTCACACTGCTGAATCCTCTTGTGGGGAAACAACTGTCATATTTCTAGTGAAGCCTCTGACAGTTGTGGCCAAAGTGTGCAGGCTGGTGCTTCGGGTACCCCGTACGCGTTGTGTAGAATGCTAAACATACCTTGGGGTAAACATTAATCACTCGAAACTCTTCAAAACTGTTATGAATTGCAGCCTTGATCCCTTGAAAAAGCACAGGGCCACACTGATTGAATTGGAAACAATTATCTACAAAACAGCGGTGACCACTTTAGGATTAATCATCTAATACAAATAATGCCCATAGTTCACAATGAGAGCTGATTAGCATGATTGCTAAATGAAAGCAGTTCTCATAAGTTCCTCTTTAAAATACCCAGCACATTCATTGCAAAGCTTGAAAAGTAAGGCTAAGTTTACACTGGCGGTTTTTTACCACCAGGTAAATGACCGTTTAGCGTGACCCATGCCTAATGTGGCGCCGGTCGGTTTTCAGGCAGCCGTGCCATAGAACCTTGTAAAGCTACCAATCAAAACAAGGCCATGGGACAGACATGGATGGCCAGGGAAGGGGGAGTGACGATCTTAAGCCCCCCCACACGTTTCAATTTTCCCGTTCGATCGACCTAAACCAATCGATTTTAATGTCAATCGATCAAAAATCGATGCCTGTCCACATGGTTCGATCGACCTAGTTAATCAAAATTGGACAAAAGTTCGATCTAAAAATGATAGGACATGTCGGAAAATTTTGATAGATCAAATGTACACCAAATGTTTTTTTGTTGTGCCCGACCGATTTTAGTTCGATTTAAATAATAAGCATACTTATACATCCATTGGAAGACATTTTGGTGTGTTTATGATAGACTTCCTTCAATTATTCTTTTGATCAATCGAATCAACATCTATCAAATATTGGTTTCTCCATGTGGGAGGTTGTTCCATCGTACTTTGTTCGATCGAACCAGTGGCGATCATAAATTATGATCGAATCTGACATCAATTGTAAGGAAATTGAAACATGTATGGGGGCCTTTACCTTTCCAAGCACAACCAGACCTGATACCATACTGTACCTCAACATGGGGAGGGTAGGGGGCCTCCTCCCCACAACTTGACCTGGAGTTCAACCTGGCAATTGGTTGCTCATAAACCTCCTGGAGGTTACCCCGAAGCCAATTAGGGCGCAGTTTGATCTTGGATCAGACTCTCTCTGTGCCGGGATCGGGCACAATAACCGAGTCTTTGTGAGCCTGCAGTGTTTCTGCTTCGCTGCAGGCTCACAAAGTTCTTCCGGCCCCAAGTCTTTGGCGTCATCGTTAATGGGGGAGGGGGGACTAGTTGAAAAAATAAAAAAAATATATTTTTTTTTTTAACCATTTCTATTGGCTTCCAGTGTTTGGTAAACTATATGAAAAGTAGAATTTTTACTGTTATTGGTATAAGCTGTTGCTGTATACATGAATGAGTGTGAAAGGGGTTAAACTGAATTTGCAGGTCCATCTGGTATTTCTTTTTTTTTTACTTTTGGTCTGACTATACAAATATGTTTAATGAAATCTTCTTTAGAATCACCTTCTGTTTAGGAGACATAATGTCACAATCGGGTGATATCACCCACTACGGCTTACTTATGCTAAATATTCTTGTATAATTTACATTTATGAAACACTCACTAACCACTACTTTCATTGAATTGCAAACGTTCTTCATTCTAAATGTATTTATTGAATGCAGCTGAATGGAATTGCGAATCGCTAATCATTTTACGGATGCAGATTGCTTTACTGATGCAGGGATATCACAAAATGACATTGCCAATATTAATGTTGAAAGCAGTCTATATATTTACTTTGTGGAGGGAGATGCTCGCTAGAATAATTTTGCGCTAAAATGGAAATATTGTTAAATGGATTTTCTTCAATTACATCCCACTGTTCCACATTCCTAGATTTCCGCTAATTCCATTAGTGCCCGTGTTATTTTCCTTTCATTTAAGAGCAGATGCAGCCTGGGACAGTCGCAGCTGAGACCCCCGATAATAACTTGTCCATACAGCCCTAATTAAACATTGATCTGAAAGCTCCTCTTAACCCTTTAGAGGAGGAGAAGGACAAGCACGGCCCCCAATCCCTGACCTCTCAGAGGGGAAAGATGCTATTAGGGTCAGGTTTAACCAAGCATTGGCTCATGCAACAAGACAACAAGTACTGATTGTAAAGAAAAATGTCTAAATGTAATCTCTTATGAAGCGACATATCCATTAAGCTGTTATCCTTTCTAAAACTACAAATAGGCAGGATTAACTGTCTGGGCCTTTGTGTGTAAGCTGTAGCAGGGCCCGGCTCTGTGATATATTTATGTACAACGCACAGGAAATGGCTACGACAAACTAACATTGTTCCTATTTTAGTCTCCTTTCTTCTAGTCTATAGCTAGTCTGCGTTGCCCATTACTGGTGGAATGCCCATCAAGCAAATACAAACTTTTTGTTAACATTAGACACCCAATATAACGGTCACAAATTCTAACTGGAATGGGCATAAGTGATCTTTAAAGGACCAACTAAGCCTTCAGTAAATTGAATATTTTTTTTTCCTATCGAGGTACTATATTATTTGTTAGGCGGCTATGTGTTTTCCTTTCTTTACAGCTTTAATGTTATGTTGAATGTGAAGCCGTTAAATTGTTCATTTATAAACATATACCATTTGTATCTACAAGGAATAATCTAATGGGACTCAATCTGATTTGTGCTTGTGTTTTGTTTGGAAAAAAAATGTGAAAACTTTAATAAAGTTATAAAAAAAAAAGACACCCAATATAGAGATGTTCTTTAGGACCGCTCATCAGTAGAAATCAATTTGATGATTTTGAGTTATTTGCAAAGCATAGTATCATCACCAAACTTGCTGGAGATGTAGAGAAGGGTTGGGGGTATACTACAAAAAAAAATATGGCTCTAACACAATTTTTTTGCTGCGGCGATTTGAACGGAAATGAGGCTCAGACCAGCAGATCCATGGCTCTGATGGGCTGTGGAGACATGCAGGGTTGTTAACAGATATTGTAGTTAGGGCCTAAGGGGGGGTTTCCACATCCGTCAGGACCCCCTCCGCTATGCGCATTGCTTGGCAGGAGGTCCTGATGGAGCACATTCACTTACCTGCTTGGTGGATGCTGTGTTCTTACCTGCTTGGCGGATGCAAGGCTGAACGTAGTGGAGTACGTTAAACCTCTGCATCAGTGGATGTCTGAACACAGCATCCGCTGAGCAGGTAAAGTCTAGGTGCTCCGTCAGGACCTCCGGCCAAGCAATGTGCTTAAGGGAGGGGGTCCCGACAGATGTGGAAACCCCCCTAAAGATGGGCATTTACCTGTTCAGTACCCACTCAATTAATGAGATCGAGCTTCAACAATTGAGCTGAGAATCAATCCCAAGGTTTACCAACATGTTGGTTCAAGTCTGCTGTCAGGACAGAGTCCTGAAAAGACCCCAAAAGCCCTTTTTAGGGCTATTTTTTTGCTACCCTGTTGCCTGCTGGCTGGCATGCCAGGCTGCTGCCAGTGAATCAGTGATCCTGCAAGCCACATATTGCACAGTGCCTACTGCCAGTGCTCATCATTGTTACCCCAGGGGATTTTTTCGATCCCTCTCAAAGAAAGGCTGGATGCAATTGATTAGAGTACAATCGATCACACACAGTGAGCGTTTGTGCTTGAATCTATTCCAAAATCATCTTGTGTATGACCAGCCTGACAGATAACTACAGCAGGTCCCAGACAGTGCCCCCTATTCCAGATCACCAACCGTCTGTACCAGCCATAACCAAGCCAGCTCAATGGGTACTTCTGTGACAACAACTCCATCCAACTTTAACCATTTCAACATCCCAAAAACCATGTAAGACATTGAGTTTGTAAGAACTCAATGTTCCCCCAACTTGGTGTCTGTCTTCCCACCAGCATGTCACCCCAAAAATGTTCCTCCAACCAAATCTTCCTGGACACTGTCAAGGACCCGCCTGCTGTGACAAATCGAAAAATGACAGCATCCCAAGAATACGACCACAACAACATGCCTGACCAATCCAGAACCGCAATGTCCGCATGCCTTGATCCTGAACGAAACAAAGTGAAAACAAAGGGGAGGATGGAAGTCTTCTTCCGACAAAATGGCAGATCCTCCTCTGCCACCTGGTTTTACCACCATCCAGTTCCGCCCATCTTTGCGATGTCACTGCCAGTGACACGATCCATCCTCTTTCCATCCCACCCCAGTCAGGCACCCCTGCACAGGGTGGAAATTCAGATGCAGACTATATTCACATGTTTAAGGGAGGTTGCGGTTCAGTCGAGCGGTTGCGAATTTGTGTTGGTGGAAGGCAGGAATCTGCCAATCACACCTATAATTTTTCTGCAGACAACAGGTAGGAACAGGGACAAGAGCGTACAACCTAGTGGAACACAGATAAGTTATGTTAAGGGTTAAAGAAAAAGGTATATTTATGCACTCACAACAATGCCCACGTGTTACAAATGTGTTAACATTGCAAAGTACTTGGCCTGGCCATTGTTCTACTTCAAGCATATTTCTGGCAAGCGTTCTTGCCTCCTGAAGCCTGGTACCAGCTTTATATAAAGTTGAATTTGGAACTTAAAGCGGACCTACCACCTAGTAGGTCACTCAGCAGTATCAGCAGTGGCTCACCCGATACTGGTGACATCCTTTATTGTAAAAAATAAAGGCAGGAACTCGTAAGCAGCTGATTCCCCCCCCCTCCACA
>CM070033.1:171255654-171265932 GCA_036250615.1 Ptychadena robeensis
ACATCTACTACTGCATCAAGATTGGAATACTATTATTGTTTTTATGGACATTAAACAATCAATATATTTTGAATAAGAGTATGATTCATGTTATTACTATGTTGCACCATGGCTGACCTGTTTTGAAACCGTGAAAGTCCCCTAGCCTCTGCTAAACCAGAGGAAATTTCCTCTCAGGGGTGGTGTTTTTACTCTACACCCTGGGCAACTTCTGTATAATTTATTTTGGGATGTTGGTTTCCTACATTGTGCTGGAAGCACATTTATTGTCTCAATGTTCTTAGCAGTTCACAGACATGCCAATGTAAAAGTTACAAAAAACTTGTAAAAGTTACAAAAAAAGTAAGTAATTCATAAATCCTGAATCACTGAATGCAAAACATATTATCTTCAAAAACCAATTCAAGGCCCTCCATTTTACTCATATGTTCCCCATCTCAATATTTAAGTCATTCTTGTGGCTTGTAGACCTCTACAGTTCTTATACAGTCACTAGACATGGCCAATGTGCAACAAACATAGGAATGTATGAATAAAACAGAGCCAATCATAGACCAGAGTGTTGTACAATCCATTCACATACGTATGAATCTTCATATTTCAGCATCTCATTGACCATCCGTAATGGTACATAGACGAAGACAATTTGGCCTGTGGACTGTTGGATCTTGTCTGCATACATTTATTGAAAGAATGGTGCATTTGCAACTAGCTTCTTGACCTTCCACCTGCGATGATTCAAAATGGATGGAGCTGTTATTCTAGAAGTTAGTAGAAACCACCAGCGCAGTGACTGGTTAGAGCTCCGAAACTTTGCACTGCTTGTTATGTGACTAACAAGTTGCTGGTATATATATATATATATAAGCTGATGTTATGTGATTTGTGATGATGTAGTGTGATTGTATGAATGGACATTCTTAAAAGCTAACATCACTAAAACATTTTTGTTTATATTTGTAGCGTTTATGTATACCAATCTACATATATACATGTTCTACCAAAACCATGTAATATGAGGACCTTTCTAAACCTTCCAATCACTATGTATGTATTCTATCAGGGAGGACCCAGCACTACATAGCAGTGATATATACCTTCCAATCACTATCTATTCTATCAGGGAGGGCCTGGTGCTACATAGTTGTTGGTAGATCTAAAGGAAATTGTATGGAGTGATCTAAAGGTGTATGGGGGAGGTGAGGGGCTTAAGAGACATTTGCAGACTAGAGTTCAAGGTAAGGTTCTACTACAGGAGAGCTCACAGAGAGTAAAGGTGGGTTTACACGTGTAGATTTTTTTTGCCAATTCCATTTTTTGTTCGATGTCGTTGTCGGACATCGTTCGTTCTCTTATCGAATGTAACATTAGATATTGTTTGTTCAGCGCCGATATCAAATGAAAATACATTCGAAATTACAACGACAGATAAAAATTTACCAACATTTTCGATGATCTTTCCAATGATTTTTTTGTTCAAGGTCAAACAAAATGTATCCATCGAACAAATTGGCCATTCTAGATTTCTGTTCAATCAACCAAAAATCATTCATTCTTTGTTGATCGAACGAAGAAATCTACACGTGTAAACCCACCTTTACGTTTTAATCAGCTGGTCTACTAGTACTTCCCTGATTTATAATGGGGAAGCCATTGACACCATGTCTCTAATGGTGCCCCAGACAGCAGTAAATCTTCACTGGAATTCTAATCCTTCCCTTCTCTAATCTACATGAAATAAATTCTGAATGGCGTAAATATATATTCAATCTATAGGAACAAATTAAGGGCAGCTGCCCTATTGCTGCTAACATTCTACCACACCCTCATCAAATAGAACCAATATTAATCCTAACAGTAAATGTGGAAAATCTAAATGGTTTTAAAAAAAAAAAACATATTTTCATATGTATTGAGGACCATATATTATACAATATAAAAATGCAGTAAAATACATATAAACATAGCATAGCATTAAACAACTTGGGGTTTACCAAGCAGAATATCCATTAAGGATATCTCAATAGATGGAGGTGGCTGCTCCATGGAGATGCGATAGCCCTGCTTGCTGTGGACTGAAGATTCTATCTTCCTATCTACCGATTGCTCTTTTGAAAAAGCTTTATGGGCTCCTCCTAAAGCTGGGCATACACATACCAATTTCTGCACGATCCGATCCCCGATCCGATGCCGTGCGCGCTCCCGCACCCCTTAAGGATCGGGTCGTGCAGGAATTGGATGCAGCAACTGATGAGGATTGGGCTAAAATCAGCCATCCTATTGGGACTAATGGGATTGGCTAAAATTTACCACCCTGTCGGATCTCTGTGCTATCCAACAGGATGGTAAATTTGATCCCAATCCCATTAGTTCGGCTTGGGGCAGCCGTCGGCTGGGAGCACTAGTTCGGCTGGGGACGGCTGCCCCTAGCCGAACTAATGAGCTGCAGATGAAAAGTGCCGCCCGATTCTCTGCACTCCTAGTGCAAAGAAACACTTTGCACAATGCAGATCAACTACGTGGTGGTGTGGTCTGTCAAAAATAAAAAATACAATGTTACTGCTTTTTTAATGATTAAATATTGTTGTGCTCTGCTTTCTTTTTTATTTTTTATATATAATTGCCTTAAAAGGGGCGAATGGTCCTACATGATATCTAAATAAAGACCTTTTTCTACCTTCACTTTGATTGATATGACTGAAGATTATTACACTGGGTGATAAAATTTGGGAGATTACTCTTGCCATGGCCAGTAAAGCCCCATTTAGATGTTCAGGGGTCAATGACCCATTAGGGTTTTGTTTAAATATATTAATCATATTAATTAAAAAGATAACAACGTCCCTGTCACATGTCTATTACACATTAGTGATGCAGGCGATGCATGGAATTGGCACACCTATGGCAGGTTCTTGGTCCAGCCCCTTTATTAAATTTAAGAGGCCAAAGTGGCCCACGAGTCAAAAAGACTTTCTACCCCGTTTATCCAAAAATAAGGCCCCTTACATTTTTGCCTCACGCTTAAATATATAACATTTTAAGTGATCCCTCCACCCTGATAACCCAGTGCCGAATTCTTCTTCATGGAAAAATAAGACATCCCCTGAAAATAAGACGTAGGTTTGGGAACAAAAATTTATATAAGACACGGTCTTGTTTTCGGGTAAACACAGAAACATATAGCTTTTAGAAAAGGTTCTAGGATTTATCTTATTTATAAACAAGTTTATGGAATGGCCACATGGTCCGTATAACATATAGCAGATGCATTTCATGGGTGGTATCCTGCCTGTTTTTTTCTCCTGTAACTAATGTATACAAGCACTGCTCCATTCTATATTCCTAAAGTACAATCACAATATATTTCTAAAATAAATAAATATGTTCATGTACAAACAAGCCCCTAAGTGTTACCAAATGTTCTCATGTTATATTCTGGATGAGAGTGGAACAGAAACAAAATACGTCCTCGGGCAGCCTATCACATTTCATATGTATGAGACTCTGTGACGATGAGAAAACATTCTTTCCTGTAGAGGAAATACGGCATTTAGGCTGTTATTTTATTTCACTGATTGTAACACAGAGGTGGTGTTACACCCCCCCCCCCCCCCCCCCCCCCCCCCCCCCCCCCCAGACAAATCCAATAATGGGTCAGGCCACCTAAAACCTATATTTCAGTTTTTGCTGGATTTACTACCATATTATTCCTCTCGTTCTTGGATCTGCCTTCCTACTGTGTCTGGTTTAAGCAATTTCTTTTAGTTTTAAATAAAAATCCATTAGTAGGTTCTGGAACATGGGTCAATTTGACAAATTTAAGTAATCAAAACTTTCAATTTACAAAGCCAGCCACCAGTCCCAGCGCCAGAAGTAGCAGAAACAGGGTGAATTTCCGGAGGAATTTTATTGATATAAACAACTTTTTAGCTACTTTTTACTGGATCTGCTTACCATTTGTTTGTCTGACCCGCATATACAGTTGAAGACATTCCTGGAAGTTTCAGTAGCCAGGGCTCATATGGAAAGCCTTCATTTCCTTGCAAATAAATGAGGCCATCCAAAATGTCAAACGGGAACCAATGACTACCAATACTTTGGGTGTCTTGAAGTGTTGAGCGGCATATGGTTTATTTGAGTTGTGTAATTTTGCGAATATATTAAAGGAATTTAAATTTGAAATTCGCAAAATTCGATTTGACTGTATTCTATTGCCTTACATCATGCGTAGCTATTCATTCTTTCATTCATTATTAATTTATTCTGTGATCCTAGCCAGTACGAGCACTGTGTGTATTGCGCGTATTCATTCTCAATGCGCACAAATATGCACAATGTATACCGGTAAAAATGTTAAAGCATAATATGACGAATATCCGCCATTGCGTATATCCAAGCGCACATTCGCGAAATATTGCCAATTCTCGAATGTCCGATATCCGTCAAATATATTTGAATTTCTAATATTCTCACTCAACACTAGTGTCTTGTATTTAGAGAAGCCTGCAGTCTTGACCCCAAACCATGGCTATTGCCCTAGCTGAGGCTCAACTACAGTATCTCACAAGTTTTTCCACCTAGGGGTGTACTCAGTTTTGTTACCTGAGGTTTAGACATTAATGGGTTGAATTATTTTACATTGTTATGAAAGCTGTACACTGACTTCTTTACATTGTATCAAAGTTTAATATCTTCAGTGTTATTGAAAAAAATCACCACAATGTCAGGGGTGTACTCACTTTTGTGACATACTGTATATAATCCTGCTATGCAGGACACTGTAAATAAGCGGCTCAAAACTTTACACAACAAGCCTGTGGCCTCCAGTGCAGTGGATTACCATGAGTTGAAGACTGCTTAAGCTTACTGATAGATGATACAAAAACATTTGGCAATAGCAAGTAAACATCTACAAAATTTTGTGGACGGAGAGGAGAACCCCTTTTATAGCAATATCTCCATCTAATATGATTATTCATTCTGTAAATCATCAGATCCATCATGGCTAAGTATCTAAAAAATTCTGACCTTTGCTGATGGTTTTGGTTGCATGTAAATCAAGAGGCCCCCATGGTCTGTATGACCCTCAAAATGTATTCAAGCCAGACTGGGGTGCCCTACTTTTTCCCTTAGGCCTAGGCTCCACTATGAGCTAAGGATGCGCTGTGGTAAAGGATTCAATAAACGCAACCCATGCATTAGGGATGCATTAGGGATCTGTCAGGGAAGCATTAAGGGATGTGTTTGTGACATATTCATTTTTTTTTTTTTTTGCCATGAATGTATTGATCAACGCATCGAACAACGCATACCATTGTGCTTTAACTGACTCAATTCATTTTCTATGGGTCAACACACCAATATTTGCATTGGCTTGCGTTGCGTTAATGTCAATGCAGTGCTCTGCATTGATTTTAACGCAACGCAAGCTGACGGATCACAACAATGGATGTGTAGACACATCCATTGATTTTCAATGGATACGTCAACATCCCTGTGTTTTTAACACATAGTGGAGCCTAAGCCTTAGGGGGGTTTCCACATGTGTCGGGACCCCCTCCCCTAAGCGTATTGCTTGGCGGGAGGTCCCGACGGGGGTCCCAATGGATGTGGAAACATAGCCTTACATAGAATTTTACCGGCTGTGACATTTTCTGATCACCTGTTTGAGCTCCTTCATCCCCTTGTTAGCATTGGCGCACCATTCTATGCCCTTCTGATCATATCAGACATCAGATATAGGACAACATGACTTCCTAGTAAGTTGGAATAATTTTTATTATTATAGACTCATGTCTCAGTAGACTGTGATCTCATATATGATATATCTTTCAGATTTTCAATAAACATTATGAAACAGTCCAAACAGTATTTATTCTATTGTGGTATTTACAATATCCGGTGTAAATGCACTAAAATAGGGGAGCTTCCGATCATGATCTGTGAATGATGATCAACTGTATGGTACAAATGGCATATTTAAATGCCACACTAAACTATCAGTGAGTTGAAATAGGGGGAGGGGTGGTGTTATTGAAAAAAAAAAGGATATCCATGTCATTGCTCACATATAACCTTATCATCAAGATGCTCATTGTCATCTAACCCCTATTATCACATATCTGATTACTAGAAATGTAATTGTAGTTTCATTCCATTGTCTGTTCGTTTTAAATAATGCGAAGATGTCAGGTATTTGCTGTCTAATTTGTTTTTATTTATTATTATATCCAATGGGACTCCCAATGGGACTGTATTGAATGAATGGACTGTAATCAGCTATAGCTGGTCATACACGAGTCAGTTAAGCATTGGACTCCTGAACGATCGATCACTGTGTGTGTTTGCGATGATCCCGCTTCATAGACAAATCGTTCAAACAGGAATCCAACATTTGGGTAAATCCCTGTTCGATTGCCATTACTTTGGATAGGTACAAGGATCGATTGCCAAAGGTGGTGCTGATCTATTCTCCAAAAGATCGACAAACGATTAGTTGCGCCACCACGTTGCAATTGATCGTTCATTGATCGCACAGGAATCGACCCGTGTATGGCATATGTGTCAAGTAAGGGCATATGAAAACCGGGGGGCGTACAGTAAGTGACATCAGTGACGTAACTTCCAATACATGGATCGTGGTTCTTCCGCGTTCCACGTACCGGAAGTGACATCACTGACATCACTTCTGTCGTCCGCCGGTCCCATCCACTCGTGCTGATAATGTGCGGGCGGAACATTAGCAGGGAGAGTAACGCCCCCTCCCTGCTAGATCAGCTCGATTTCAAGAACCCAGGAAAAATCCGGGATTCCTTGAAATCGGAATTTGGCCGGGAAAGCCACATAAAAACGTGACTTTCCCGGCCAAATCGGGAGGCTTGACAGGTATGGTGTATGGCCAGCATATGTCTTACATAGCTAGGTATACTGTAAAGGCAGATGTGCGCCAATAAAACAAGGGTAGTAAAGTGTACCTGAAGCTCAAATTACTTTTGTAAACAAAAACCAAGACACAGTTTCACATGCCTATTGCATACAGATGACCTCAGTCTGTTGGTAAACAATAACTCTTCTCTTTAGGGCTTGTTTCCATTGTAGCGTTCCCGTGCGGTTGCAGCCGCGCGGCTGCCCCCGCACACAATCGCATCCATTGGAAACTTCAATATAGTTTCCACTGGTGCGGTTGTGCGAGTTCGGATGAGGATGCGGTTTAGGGCACGTTTCTGAACGCTAGCTGCAGCGCTTTGAAACGCATCCGCGCCCCAACCGCATCCACATCTGCAATACAAAAAAAAATTGCGTCGCAAAAACGCGTGAAAACCCGCGGCAACTTTAGGAATGCGTTCAGCCGCGCGGCTACAGCCGCACGGGAACGCTTCAATGGAAACAAAGCCTTACTCAGTGACTGTGCTGCTGACTGGCAAGAAAACATTATAGCAAAGTTTGGCAGAACTTAAAAAGAAGTGTGATTACTTAACACACTATGCATTCACTTTGTGTTCATGTTGTCCTTACTGTGTGTATGAAGAACATAGTGTTCACCGCTAGTGATGAGCAGTATAGGCAATATTCGTATTCGCAAAATATCACACATTTTTTGGCCAATATTCACAGTCATAGTTCTGGGTACTGATGAAAAAATCTTGAATTTTCGCGATTACGAAGATGTAGCACTATATTCAAGATCTCAAAGTGCCAACATTCGCAATAAAAAAATCAACACTAGTCACTGCAATCCTTTAAATGAAAAATGGCTAAACCTTGGATTGCACCAGCCCTGAATTGGATACATGACGTAGCACATGGGAACGGTCCACATGGTGGTGCAACACAGTCCCATACAACCCCAAGTTCTCATTATACCCATGGATCAGATTCAATCTATGGCCCACAACTGTACGTTGGTACGTTACTGTGTCCTAGCACTATGTATGTCAATGCTGAGTTGCACAAGGCCCTTCACACGTATGAACACATTTAATGCATGTTATATGCATGTTGGTGAAATGTGTTGCCAATGCACATTGATTCAGAATTCAGCCTTATTCAAATTCATCAAATCTATTAGATTGTAAGCCCGATCGGTCAGTGTCCTCTACTCCTGTGCCATATCCTGTGTGGTATCTTGTGTTGCATCCTGGCCAAATGTTTTGAGAATGACACAAATATTTAAAATTCGAAAAGTTGCCATGAAAATTTACAAAATCCCAAAAAACCTTTCCACTGCATTTCATTGCTGTCATTAAAGAACCTGCTGAGATCATTATGTCAGGCTGATTGGGTTAGAATGGCAGACTTGTTAAAAGGAGGGTGAAGCTTGAAATCATTGTACTTCCATTGTTAACCATGGTGACCTGCAAAGAAACATGTGCAGCCATCATTGCGTTGCATAAAAATGGCTTCACAGGCAAGGATATTGTGGCTACTAAGATTGCACCTAAATCAACAATTTATAGGATCATCCAGAACTTTAAGGAAAGAGGTCCAATTCTTGTAAAGAAGGCTTCAGGGCGTCCAAGAAAGTCCAGCAAGTGCCAGGATCGTCTCCTAAAGAGGATTCAGCTGCGGGATCGGAGTGCCACCAGTGCAGAGGTTGCTCAGGAATGGCAGCAGGCCGGTGTGAACGCATCTGCACGCACAGTGAGGCGAAGACTTTTGGAAGATGGACAGGTGTCAAGAAGGGCAGCAAAGAAGCCACTTCTCTCCCAAAAAACCATCAGGGGCAGATTGATCTTCTGCAGAAAGTATGGTGAATGGACTGCTGAGGACTGGGTCATATTCTCCGATGAAGCCCCTTTCCGATTGTTTGGGGCATCTGGAGACAGGCTTGTCCGGAGAAGAAAAGGTGAGCACTACCATCAGTCCTGTGTCATGCCAACAGTAACGCATCCTGAGACCATTCATGTGTGGGGTTACTTCTCATCCAAGGGAGTGGGCTCACTCACAATTTTCCCCAAAAACACAGAAACCATGAATAAAGAATGGAACCAAAACACCCTCCAACAGCCACTTCTTCCAACAATCCAACAACAGTTTGGTGAAGAACAATGCATTTTCCAGCACGATGGAGCACTGTGCCATAAGGCAAAAGTCATAACTATGTGGCTCAGGGAAACGTTGAAATTTTGGGTCCATGGCCTGGTAACTCCCCAGATCTTAATCCCATTGAGAACTTGTGGTCATTCCTCAAGAGGCGGGTGGACAAACAAAAACCAATTAATTCTGACAAACTCAATGAAGTGATTATGAAAGAATGGGTTGCTATCAGTCAGGATTTGGCCCAAAAGTTGCGTGAGAGCATGCCCAGTGGAATTGCAGAGGTCCTGAAAAAGAAGGGCCAACACTGTAAATACTGACTCTTTGCTTAAATCTCATGTAATTGTCAATGAAAGCCTTGGAAACGTATGAAGTGCTTATAATTATATTTCAGTACATCACAGAAACAACTGCAACAAAGATCCAAAAGCAGCGCAGCAGCAAACTTTGTGAAAACTAATATATGTGTCATTCTCAAAACTTTTGGCCAGGACTGTACAGCGCTGCGTAATATGTTGGCGCTATATAAATGAATGATAATAATAAAACACACATTTTGGTGTGAACTATTATTAACCTTCCTGGCGTTATGCCTGAGCTCAGTACAGTCACAGTTTGCTCTTCGAATCGGGCATAATAAGTGCATAAGTGCTCCGTGAACCTGCAGCCATTCTGCATCGCTGCAGGCTCACATTTTCCGTCCGGCTCCGAGTTTTCGGCACCATCGGTGGCTCCATGTTAATGAAGGCGGTGCTGCATTTCCCTGCATCAATTTGAGAGGCAGGGGAATGCATGTACGGTGGCTTTTCGCGACACCTATTGTATACTCTTTTCCCCAACCTGTTAGATCAGTGGTGGGCAACTGAGTTGATAAAGAGGGCCACAAGTGCGGCCCTCAGCATCGCTAAAGGGCCGCACATAACATTTTCAATCTATATTGACTTGTATAAGCATTTATAATATAAATAATATATGATATTAAGCATAAGCATATATAATCAAAGGTTATGTGCTTCATAGATATCCTCAAAGCCTTTGCCCCTATTCTAAGGTTATGTGCCACAATATATATTATACAATCATACCCCATTTGTTGGTTAACCGCCCTAGTGGTCCGGATGGCAGCATCTCGTCCAGCGCTGCAGCTGCTAGTATAGCACTGGACGAGATGATGCCGTCTACCACAAATCGGGGCTCCGGGAGCGCATACTCATGCTGTCCCGGTGTCCCCGATGCCTCTTC